>JBBPFD010000674.1:477790-1077790 GCA_038363315.1 Mugilogobius chulae
CTCTTTTCTCTCTTCTCCATCGTCTTTTCTCTCTCTCCACTTTCTTTCTTCCTTTCCCTCCCTCATTCTTTCTCTGTTTCGTTCTCTCCCACTCTTTCTTCCCTCTCTCTCCTTTCACACAACAGCACAAACACCTTACATTACAGCTCAGAGAGAGAGAAACAGAGAGAGAGATGGAGTGACCGCCGTGTCACTAATGCACTCCTCCGTCTGAAGGACAAACAACCTTTTCCCTAATGCCGCTGCTGCCGTTTGCGTCAGATGCCCTTCCTCTCATGTGTTTGATTCATCTGCAGCTCAAAGAGAGAAAGAACAATCAGAACAAAACATTTTGTACACTGTAAAAAACAATCATTAACTTAAAAATGTACGAACTCATGTCTGTGAGCTGTTATTCTCTCCTCTTGCTTCCTCTCTTCCTATTCTCTCTCTTTCTTGTCAGTCTCTTTACCCCTTTTCTTTCTCTTTCTTTCTTTCTTTCTTTCTTTCTTTCTCTTCTCTCTTTCTTTCTCTCTGTTTTCTCTTTCTCCCTCTTTTCTCTCTCTCTTCTTTCTATCTCTCTCTCCCTCCTCTCTTACCCCTTTTTCTTTCTCTCTCTTCTCTCGCTTTCTCTCTCTTTCTCTCTCCCTCTCTTCTCTCTCTTTCCTCTCTTATCTCTCTCCCCTCTCTCATCTCTCTCCCCTCTCTCTCTTTCCTCTCTCTCTCTTTCTCCTCTTTCTCTTTCTCTTTCTCTTTCTCTCTCCTCCTCTCTCTCTGTCTTCTCTCTCTCCGCTCTCCCTTCTCTCTCTCTCTCCTCTTTCTCTCTCTCTTTCCTCTCTCTCTCTTTCTCTCTCTCTCTTTCTCCTCTCTTTCTCTTTCTCTCTCTTTCTTTCTCTCTCTCTCTTCTCCTCTCTTTCTCTTTCTCTCTCCCTCTCTTCTCTCTCTTTCCTCTCTTTATCTCTCTCCCCTCTCTCTCTTTCCTCTCTCTTTCTTTCTCTCTCTCTTTCTCCTCTCTTCTCTCTCTCTTTTTCCCCTCCTCTCTCTCTGTCTTCTCTCTCTCCCTTCTCTCTCTCTCCTCTTTTCTCTCTCTCTTTCCTCTCTCTCTCTTCTCTCTCTTTCTTTCTCTCTCTCTTTCTCCTCTCTTTCTCTTTCTCTCTCTCTGTCTTCTCTCTCTCCGCTCTCCCTTCTCTCTCTCTCCTCTTTTCTCTCTCTCTTTCCTCTCTCTCTCTCTCTCTCTCTCTTTCTCTCTCTCTGTCTTCTCTCTCTCCGCTCTCCCTTCTCTTTCTCTCTCTCTCTCCTCTCTTTCTCTCTCTTTCTCTCTCTTTTCTCTCTCTCCTCTCTCTCTGTCTTCTCTCTCTCTCTCTTTCTCCTCTCTTTCTCTCTCTTCTCTCTCTTTTCTCTCTCTCCTCTCTCTCTGTCTTCTCTCTCTCTCTCTTTCTCTCTCTCTCTCCTCTCTTTCTTCTCTTTCTCTCTCTTTTCTCTCTCTCCTCTCTCTCTGTCTTCTCTCTCCGCTCTCTCCTCTCTTTCTCTCTCTCTTTCTTCTCTTTCTCTTCTCTTTCTTCTCTCTCACACATTTTCCTGTCAGACTCAAACGTCTGAAGCTCGTCTCTTTGTCGTGTTGTCACAGCTGAATAAATAAAGTTTGAATCCTTCAAACGTGACGATCAAAGAGAAACAAACATGTCTGACTTAAGCTGTTTATCGACGAGCACAGGCAGAACATGCAAACGTTTGGAGTCAGAGGAAAGAACGGAGAGAAAAACACAACTACAGCTGTTTGTTTAGAAGCTGCTTTGCTCAGAAAACACTGGAAATACACTGTTCTCCCTCTCTCTCTCTCTCTCCATACCTCTCTCTTTCTCTCTCCTTTCTCTTCTCTCTTCCCTCAGATTTTTCTCTCCTTTTTTGCTCTCTCTCCATTTCTCCTTTCTGCCCCTCTCTTTCTTTCTCTTTTTTTCTTTCTTTCTTTCTTTTTTTCTTTCTCTTTCTACGGAAGCTCTGTACTGCTAACCTCTATTTATTTTTTTTTCCAGCTGTATCACAAAATTTCGTGATAGTATCACGTAATTACGTGATACCAAAAAAAAAAAAAATTTTTTTTTTTTTTTTTTTTGGTATCACGTTATTTCGTGATACTATCACGAAATGTCGTGATACAGCTGGAAAAAAAAATTAAGTAGAGGTTGGCCAGTACTGAGCTTCCGTACTTTTCCTTCTCTCTCTATCGCTCTTTCTTTTTTTCTCCTCTTTCTGTCTCATTTTGCTCTCTCTTTTGTTCTTTCCCCCTCTCTCTTTTCTTCTTTTCTCTTTCTCTCCCTCTTCTCTTTCTCTCTTTCATCTCTGTCTCTCTTTCCCTTCTGTCTCACTCTCCCCTCTTTCTCCGTCTATCTCTTCTCCCTCCTCTCTTTCTCCATATCTCTTTCTCCTCTTTCTATCTTTCCCTCTTCTTTTCTTTCTCCTCTCTTCTCTCTCTTCTTTCTCCTCTTCTATCTTTCTCCTCTCTCTTTCTCCCCTCTCCTTCTTTCTCTCTCTCTCTTTCTCCTCTCTCTTCTCTCCTCTCTTCTCTCTTTCTCCCTCTCTCTTCTTTCTCTCTCTCTTTCTCCTCTCTCTTTCTTTCTCCTCTATCCTTTTCTCCTCTCTCCTTCTTTTCTCTCTCTCTCTTTCTCCTTCTCTCTTTCTCCCCTTTCCTTTCTCTTTTCTCCTCTCTCCCTCTTCTCTTTCTCTCTCCCTCTCTCTCTCTCTCTTTTTCTCTCTCTCTCCCTCTCTCTCTTTTCTCCTCTATCTTTCTCTCTCTCTTTTTTTCTCCTCACTTTCTCTCTCTTCTCCTCTCTCTTTATCATCTTTCTCTCTCCTTTTCCCCTCTCTCTTTCTTTTTCCCTCTCTTCCTCTCTCCTCTCTCTTTCTCTCTTCTCTCTTCCTCTCTCTCTTTCTCTCTCCTCTCCTCTCTCTCTCTCTCTTCTCCCTCTCTCTCTTCTCCTCTCTCTCTTTCTCCCCTCTCTTTCTCTCTCTTTCTCCTCTCTCTCTCTTTCTCCTCTCTCTCTCCTCTCTCTCTCTCTCTCTCCTCTCTCTCTCTCTTTCTCTCTCTCTCTTCTCTCTCTCTCTCTCTCTCTCTCTTTCTCCTCTCTCTCTCTCTCTCTTCTCCTCTCTCTCTCTCTCTCTCTCTCCCCTTAACTCCTCAAAACACACACTAACACCAGAGAGAGAGAGAGTGAACTAACGATGATAGACGAGTGGACCTCTGACTGTCTGACTGTGACACAAACACGTGTAAACCTCATTAGGCCTGGTTAATAGCCTGTTGCCGTGACGACGCGTGTCCCTCATTTGCATTTATGTAAATCCTGTTGTGACTGAAGCCAGGGTCAGACCAGAGTCATTATTACACTTACTCTTTCTCTTCTCTTACTTTCTCTCTCTCTTCCCCCTCCCTCTCTCACTTTTTCTTCTCTATCTTTTTCTTCCCTCTCCTTTTCTCTCTCTCTTTCCTCACTCTCTTTCTTCTCTGTCCCCCTCTCTTCTTTCTCTTTCTTCCTTTCATTTTTCCACTTTTACTCTCTCTCTCTGTTTCTTTTCTTTCTTTCCTTTCTCTCTCTCTGTTTCTCCCTCTCTTTTCCTCTCTAGCTCTTCTTTCTCTTATCCGCTCTCTTTCTCCTTCTTTTTTCTCTCTCTTTTCCTCACTCTCTCTCTCTCCCTTTCTCACTTTTTCTTCTCTTTCTCTCCATCTCTATTTCTCCCTGTCTTTTTCTTCTCTCTCTCTCTCTTTCTTGTTCTTTCTCGTCTCTCTCATTTTGCTCTCTTTCATTCTCTCTCTTCTCTTTCTTCTTTTTCTCCTATTTTTCCTGTCTCTCTTGCTTTCTCTTTTTTCCTCTTTTTTCTCTCTTTCTTCTCTCACTCTCTCTCTTTCTCCTTGCTCTTTCTTTCTATCTATCTCTCTTTTTTCTCCCCCCCTCCTTTCTCTCTCTCTCTCTCTCCCTCTCCCTCTGATTTTTTCTGTCTATATCCTTCCTATCTCTCATTTCTTTCTCTCTCTCTTTTTGTACCTTTTCCTTTTATCCTCTCTTGTTTTCTGTTGTTTTCTCTTGTCTATCACTCTATCTATTTTTGAATCAATCCTTTCCCTCCCTTTCTTTTTTCTCTCTCCTCATCCTTTCTTTCTTTCTTTCTTCCCTTTTCTTTTTCCTCTCTGCCCTCTCTTTTCATCTCGTCTTGTCTCTCTTCTCTGAGTTTTTTTCCTTCTGCCCTTTCTCCCTCTTTTTTCTTTTTCCCTCTCTTCTTCCTCTCTCTCTCTTTTCTCTTCTCTCTCTCCCCCTTCTCTCCTCTCTCTCTTCCTCTCTCTCCTTTCTCTCCTCTTTCCTCCTCTCTTCTCTTTCTCTCCTCTTCCTCTCTTCTCCCTCTCTCCCTCTCTCCCTCTCTCTCTCCCTTCTCTCCTCTCTCCTTCTCTCCTCTTCCTCTCTCTCTCCCCCTCTCTCTCCTCTCTTCTCTCTCTCTCCTCTTCCTCTCTCTCTCCCTTCTCTCCTCTCTTTCTCTCCCTCTCTCCTCTCTCTCTCTCCCTTCTCTCTCTCTCTCTCCTTCTCTCTCTCTTCTTCTCTCCCTTCTCTCCCTCCCCTCTCCTCTCTTCTCTCTCCTCCTCTTCTCTCTCTCTCCTTCTCTCTCTCTCTTCCCTTCTCTCCTCTCTTTCTCTCTCTCTCCTCTCTCCTTCTCTCTCTCTCTCTCCCTTCCCTCTTCCTCTCTCCTTCCTCTTCCTCCTCTCTCTGCTTCCTTCTTCCTCTTCCTCTTTCTCTCCCCTCTATCCTCTCTCTCTCTCTCCCTTCTCTTCTCTCTCTCCCTTCTCTTCTCTCTCTCCCTTCTCTTCTCCTCTCTCCCCTCTTCTCCCTCTCTCTTCTCTCCCTTCTCTCTCTCCTTCCTCTCTCCCTTCTCTTCTCTCCTCTCTCTGGCTTCCTTCTCTCCTCTCTCCCCCTTCTCTCCTCTTCCTCTCTCTCTCCCTTCTCTCCTCTTCCTCTCTCTGGCTTCTCTCCTCTTCCTTTCTCTCTCTCCCTTCTCTCCTCTTCCTCTCTCTGGCTTCTCTCCTCTTCCTTTCTCTCTCCCTTCTCTCCTCTTCCTCTCTCTGGCTTCTCTCCTCTTCCTCTCTCTGCTTCTCTCCTCTTCCTTTCTCTCTCTCCCTTCTCTCCTCTTCCTCTCTCTGGCTTCTCTCCTCTTCCTTTCTCTCTCTCCCTTCTCTCCTCTTCCTCTCTCTGGCTTCTCTCCTCTTCCTCTCTCTGGCTTCTCTCCTCTTCCTTTCTCTCTCTCCCTTCTCTCCTCTTCCTCTCTCTGGCTTCTCTCCTCTTCCTTTCTCTCTCTCCCTTCTCTCTCTCTCTTCCTCTCTCTCTCTTTTCCTTCTCTAAAGATTGACGGAGGAAATGATTATAATCTGCTCCTTTACATTCCCATCTTCTCAGATAATCACTGAGATGGGACGCTGCAGAATGTGAAAGTGCATTATCAGTGACATAACCGTCTTGAATCGTTAATAAGACGCGTTTCTCTCGACACTCGAACACGCCGCCTCCTCCAGCGTTCATAACACGTCCGACTCAAGCGTTCTTAACACGTCCAATCACAAGGAACTCACAGACAGACAGAGAAGCTGGACTTAGTAGCTCTAATGGTTTTTCTTTTCCTTTGCACAAAACTGAACATACACTGTAAGAAATCTTTCTGTAAAAATCAGGAAATTCTACTGGCAAAAAATTAGCTACCAGCAAACTGTATTTTTTCTGTTACAATTCCACTCTGTTCATTTACAGTGTTTTCGTTAATTTAAGAAATGTTTTCATTCAAGTTACAGGTTTGTTTGTATTTTATATCTTCCGGAGACTTGCCTAGATGTCAACTTTGATCTAAAAATACACTTAAAATATAAATAATGTCAAATACAAACAATTGTTTGTTCAAATCTACTAAAACATGACAATAGTTTCAGCTCTGACTTAGTTCTGTGGGAAACTCGTCCAGTCAAAGTCTTCAGACACTTCTGGAGCTAAAAATCACATTTAAATGAATCAGTGATAAAATGATCAAACTGTTCACTTGTTGTTAGTTAAATATAAAAACACTGAAGGAAACATGTGTTTGTGACTCACCAGAGCAGCTCAGATCTCTTCTGTCCAAACACACTGACTCTGACTGTTGAACTTTTCCCTCCAAAACTGTTTTTTTTTTCTCCCACAATGCATTGCTTCAGTTAGAAAATACGGAGAAACTCGTAGAATATAAGAAACGGACCAGTTCATGTAAAAACTACAGAGAAAAGTCTTTCTTTTTACAAACACAACTGTTAAAACACCAAAACGGAGAAATCCGTCAAAATAAACAGGAAACATTCAGTTTATTTAGGGATATTTTTAAGAGTGTGCACTTTACAGAGCCGGATCTGAAAACAAACACAGCAGCTGCTTAGAGTTGGTGATGTGCAGAGGTGGAGCTCTAAGTAAAAATCAACTTTCTCTTTTTTTACATTAATTGGTTGAACAAAAGCGTATGTAACTGTACAAATACAAACAATTCAATTATCAAAGTAATTTAACAAAAACTCATTTAAAAGTTCAGCTTCCTGTGTAAGCTCTCCCTACACAAGATGGCTGCCGGAAAAGAGCATTTGTTGCTATAGTGGGATTTTCAGTCGACGTCACTCTCCGCCCTACTGCGAGTGCGTCAAGCAGAAAGAGCTCATCTCTATTTGTTTACATTGGGAAACTTGTTCGAATTAAACAACAAAACAGGACGACAGCTAGCTGTTTTGATCAGGTCTGAACCGGTCTGACAGACGTCTGTCTCCTGAAGCTTGAGACAGCGTTTTTCTCACTTACCTAAATGTAACTTCTAAGGGCCGTAGGATCAAATCTCATCCATAAATGTTATTTAGCAGCATTACCCCGGTCTCACACTGGATCCAGTCCGTACTCCGGTCCGGCGTACGGAGGCTTTCCGTTTCTTGAAAAGTAATGAGAGGCTTTTCTCTCATTACTTTCTCTCGTCCGGATCGTTTCCGTATCAATGAAATTTTTCCGGACTGCCGGAGCGCTCCGGAGCCCTTTTTGGTAAAGTTGTGAAAACAAGACACGACAAACAGGAAACCAAGCGCTCGCGGGTGAAGTGAATCCGGTGGTTTTCAAAGTAAAAACATTACGTTTCTGCTACTACAACAAATACGGCAAAATACACATGCATATTCTGGAGGCAGTGTGAGTGACGACCGGACCCAGACGGATCCGGATCTGGAGGCAGTGTGAGCCCGGTGTAACTGTTGTTTTCCCACAGTGATAAACTCTTGAGCTTTTTCGACTTGTTTCCACTGTTTGTGTCTATGTGCAGAGGCTCTTTCCGCACATAGACTCTTTCTGCAGGACGCGCATCACCTGTGTTGATCAACAAAAATCCCTCTATATTTACCGACCGAACCAGTTCCTCTGAGATACATTTGTGTAACTTTAGTCTTGATTCAGTTCTGATGTACATGCCTGACTTAACTCAGTTTCAAACCTGATTTCTTTCTACAAAGTTAGAAAAAAACAGACCAAACTACACATTTGATGTTTTCAGTTGATTTTAATAAAAACTTTGTTCACAGACAAACTTTAAACCCGGCGTCATGCTCATGCTTCAGAGTCACAGACACATGCAGTCTGGTGGTTTTCTTTACTCCAGGTCGAAGGTTAAAACAGTGTTAATCCCCGTTTAAAACTCATACCTTTAGCTTCATTTGTGCTCGTAGCTTATTTCTGTTATTCAGGCTTTGTTAGTGAGATGTATTTGTGTTACTTTTGACAGTTTTTCATGTCACAGGTAAATACATCTCACAATTTTCTGATCAGAAGCAATTAGCTGCTTAAAGTGAACATCACAAACTCTTTTACACTTTTGTGACATCACAAGTGAAACTCTGAGATCTTCTGCAGTTTTTAATCCACAAACCACAGACTTGTTCTGAACATTTCTCTTTGTTAGTCCCTGTGATGGTCACTTTTGTGTTTTAGGCTACGTTCACACTGCAGGCAAATTCTGATTTTTTTGCCCATATGCGACCTGTATCCGATTTCACCATGGCAGTACCGCGGCTCGGCCTGGTCAAGTTATTATAACGTCGTAATCACTGGACTACTTCTGTCAGCGTCGCCAACTTTCTGAGCTTCAAACTGTTTCTCTGTGACTCTGCGGTACATTTACACATGAATTAACAGTTTGGACTTGTATTTACAGAAGTGTAATGTTCTGAATGTTTTCAACTCTGCTTCGATTTTATTTTAGGAAACAGAACATGCTAATGTGTGCTAGCTTGTTAGCAGAACTTTTCACTGATAGTATTTGGTTTGTGCGGCTCTGTTTCTGCACTAAACAGCCTGAAACAGACACAAACGTGTCTTGGCTGTGTAACTACACTCTGTGCCTGTAACGTGGTGCTCTTTACTGCGCATGTGGGTTACTTTTGAGGCCGCATCTTGTTCACACCAGAGACAAGTTGGAGTTGCATGTTTTTTGTAATGTGAACGACCACATGACAAAATAGGAATTGATAAAAAATTCGGAATTGAGAATCTGATCTTACAGTGTGAACGTAGCCAAAGAGAAGTTTTTCTGCTGCTGCCTCTGGTGGAAAACTCACCTCACAACAGTCGACCTGACGACAGCTCGGCTCTTTTATTTTTACGTATGTTCAGCAGTGTAAACAGTGCATTTCTGTCTTATTTCAATAATAAAAAAAAAACAATGTTTGGCTGGGTTGAGTGTATTTACACTTCCAGTGAAGCTGCTTTGAACTTTGTTTAACACGGCATTGTGTTCTCATGACTTGTGTGTAAATAACACAACATGACAAACTGCGTGTCATGACGACGCTTCTGCATTTACACGCCTGTTTTCCTGGTCTGGACATGTGATGTGGTTGAGGTTAATGGGTAAGTTTAGGTCTGGGGCTTGGAGTTGGTTAAGTTTAGGATTAGGATTGTGTTAGAATAATAACACGTCTTGACATTCACCATAGAAATGAACTGGAACAGAAATACACAAAAAATAGAAACGGCGTTCTAATGACACGCTGCTTAGAATCACGTGGTATTGACTCGATTATCTGTGAGAACAGGCTGAACACTGATGACCTTTCCTCTCCATTTAATTCAAATTCACTAATCGTCAGGTTAAAATGACTCACTGTTTCTTTAGAGCGGTGGTTCCCAAACTGGGGATCGCAGAACAAAATCTGGAGGTCGTGAGATATTTTAAAGATGTAATTTTACAAATGTTACTCTGTTGTTAATCAATTATTTACATTGAAAACAGTTGTTGTGACGTATTTCAGTCAAATATCACATTAAACCCTGTTGTGATCAGATTTACAACTTGACACTAGTCGCTGGTTGTTTTGGGTCCTGATCTGAAAGTTTGGGAACCCTGAATATTCCTCCAAAGCTTGTACTCCTTAACTCTGGTGCATGTCACATGCTAATGCTAAGCTAATGCTAATCTAAGCTCTTGGTTAACGCTCCAACTGGGAACAGCCCTGGAAGTAAAATATGAACTCGAAGGTGAATTAACAGCCATTGATTGAATTTGCTCTGGGACAAAGGGCAGAGCTTATCCAGTTGTTTTTAGGCTTACAAACCATTACATTTACAGTAAGATTGTCAGTTCTGCTTAAACAGGTGATTAGCCTGGCAGTGTAGGTCAGTGTGAGCCACTTGGACGATATTGACAAATCAAATTGCGATTTGCGTTTGATATTGCAATTTCAAATTGATTGATTTTTTCTGTTTAGAGCCATTTCAGAAAAACTGTCAAATGTTAACCATGGAAAATAAACTGCCCTACTAACTTGGAAAGTTAAACTAAAAGGTTGTGCATAAAACGTTTGCATTAATACAACTGAAGCTTGATCCTGCAGATACACGGACGCTGTCAGTGGAAGAGACAAAATACAAAGAAGAAAAATCACCAACAGTGTCTGGCTGCAGACCTGGAGGCCCCTCGTCACGTGACTGGTATCTAGGCTCACTTTTTAGTTACACTTTTTATCCACTTTAGCTATTTTTTTCACGAGTGTCTGGCTGCAGATCTCCATCTGGAGGCTTCTCCACAGTGAGAACCAGAAGAAGAAACCTCATTTTGAGATGCTTGAAGTTGCAACCAGACAAGACTTTTTCCCTTTTGATGGATCAAGTATTAGTTTCTCAGACAAACAATAATTTTCAAAGTCATAAAAGTGATGAACTGATGTAAAAAACTATATTGACACAGAGTCTTGGTAAATGCTAGCCAGGCCCGGAAGGACGGCCATTAAGTTTAGGAAAAAGGTTAGGGTAAAGGTTAAATAACCGTTTAGGCCTGGTTAACAACAGTATTAAACTCATTACCATGGCAACCAGCTCACTTCTGTCCCTCTGGCGCATTCCGTCTTGTACCTGCATTTGTGGTTCGTTAACACCAACACACGGCGACAATAAACATCAAGGCTCCTCTTTGTTTTCTTCAACGTTATCGCAGAACACAAATAATGTTTTAAGTGCAGCGCCACAAACTGTACCGTGGTATATCTACAAAAAAACATCCGGGCCTCCTTGTACAGGTCTGCAGCCAGTACCCCTCATAAACGTGCTGAGGGCCGCCCTGGTCTGCTTTGAGATGATGTTTAGAGGCCAATAGCATCACAAATACAGCACCATATTTATCCTTTAGTTCGTGACAGAGTTTTTCCTTCTGGACGGCATCAACAGCTTCTGCGCGCACAGTCTGAACTTCTGATCTCTCACGCTGTAGATGATCACGTTCCAACAGCTGTTCGACGCCAAAATCCAGAACGAGAAAAACGAAAAGTTACACCATTTATTTCCCAGAACGTTCCCGACGACAAATACGGCGATGGGAGTGAAAGAAGCCGTGAACGCCACCGTCAGAGTCCCGATGGTTTTGGCCGCTTTTATGTCCGAAAACGTGGGTTTGCTGGAGCTCTGGCACTCCGTCTCGGCTAAGTGCTTCCGTCTTTTCGAATGCTGACGAATGCTGGACAGAGAAATTATGTTGATGACCACGGTTCCTCCAGAAGCGTGAAGTCGAACGTGGGGAAAAGCAGGAGAATGTTCCACGCTTGAAACTCGTTGATCGTGCTCAAGGCGTAGTTGCACATCCGGCTGCA
Source organism: Mugilogobius chulae (assembly GCA_038363315.1). Classification (NCBI taxonomy): domain Eukaryota; kingdom Metazoa; phylum Chordata; class Actinopteri; order Gobiiformes; family Gobiidae; genus Mugilogobius; species Mugilogobius chulae. The sequence continues at coordinate 488,931 of JBBPFD010000674.1, forward strand.
CGAGTTGTACTCCAGAGCGATTTCCGCGCTGAAAATCATCGGCGAAACGGCGAGGAAAAAGCTACCGATCCACGAAAGCACGATGAGGATGGTGGTCCGCTTTCGTGTGATGACGGAGTCTTTGTGGAGCGGCTTCAGAACGGCGATGCTGCGCTCGATCGTGAGTAAGAAGATGGTGGTGATGGAGACAAACGTGCAGCCGGCGAAGATGGGCCCGATGACGTTGCACGGGTGGAAGCTGACGAGCTGCGAGTTGAAAGAGGTCCACTGCGGCGCGGAATCTGCAACCATGAGGTAAACTTCGGCGTACACGGATAAAGGGACGACGAAGATGCCCACGGCCAAGTCTGCGACCGCCAGAGAGGCCTTGAGGTAGCCCTGCGGCGTGTGGAAGTGCTTGGTTCCCACGACCACGGCCAGGGTCACGACGTTCCCGAACAGGATGGCGACGACCAGCAGCACCATGAAGACCAGCGTGAGGACTTTGTTGGCCGTGGTGCAGCAGCAGACGGTGCAGTGGGACGACTCTGCAGAGTGCCACCAGGACGCCGTGTTGGACTCGATCATGGTTCTGAAAGGTGAGACCGGGTTTAGATCTGGTTTGGGGCCGTCCGGGCTTTGTTTAGTCTTGTTTTTGGGTTGAGATTAGTCCTTGTTTGGATCCGATTTAGTTCCATCTTCGTGTTGTTCGATCCCGGTTCAGATCTTTGTTGACGGCGTTGAGGTTGTGGTTGGTTCCATGTTGAAGGTTTTGTTGTTTTTTTGTCCAAGATCTGGAAGAAAAAAATAGAACAAATGTTATTAGAGCATGTTTGCAGGGTTTTTAAAGACATATGCAACTTTATTAAGATTTTAATCATATTGTTTCCTCATTTTACTCAGCTAGAGTTGTGTCTGTGAGATTTTATTTTTTCTCCTTTGAGCCTCAGAAAACAGAGGCTCCACCCACAGGAAGGACCGTAAGAGGTTTGTGCTGTGTGTTTTGGGCAGCAACCGCTTTTGGTCGGCCTCTCTTCATGTCGAAAGGTAAGCCTCCTTATTAACACTTAAACTAGCAGCATGGTTTACAGTAGACATTCTGGACACGTGCCCAAACCCAGCCCGACCTTGACCCACGACCTGACTTTTGGACCGGGCTCTCGTTTCTCGCTCAGTTGTCGGGCCGGGTTCAGGTTAAGACGTAGAGCCACATGGTGAGAGCCACGCCAGAACGCAGGACAAAATCACAAAGTGGTGCGTGTTTGATCCCCAAAGTCAGAAAGAGAGACAGAAGGGAAGACACATCTTTCATACACGCAGACCAAGGAAAAGAGGAGAAACAGAGAAAAAGAAGCGTTTAGGCAATGTGTTCGTACGCAGTGAAGCAAACATGAGTACTTTGTTACGTCTGCTGTGAGAAAAGAAGGAAAAGTGTGTGTGAGAGAGAGATGTGCAGTGGAGAACGCAGTTCTGGTTCTGGAGACAAACTGTATACATGTAAACACATCATTATGTGCTTTTTCTGTCACTAAAAAGCCACAGTTCAGTGAGTGGGCGGTGCGGGCTCAAACACACCAAATTTTTTTGGCTCGATCTCTACGGAGAAAACAGCGGAGCAGAGAACTGGACTGTGCACGAACTGGGAACTCTATTGTTCTACTGGAGGATAGATCAGTGCCCACGGGAACAACGCCAGAGACACCTGGAGAGGAGAGCTGCAGGTCAGACCCGTTCCCAGAGCATGTTGGACTCCCGCAGGGCTGCTCTTTGTCACCGCTTCTGTTCATTGTTTTTATGGACAGAATTTCTCGACTCTGTCAGGGACCACAGGGTGTGCGGTTTGAGCACCACAGGATAATCTCTGCTGTTTGCAGATGATGTCGTCCTGATGCTTCATCAAACCAGGACCTGCCTCATGCACTGGGACAGTTTGAGTCGAGTGCGAAGCGGCTGGGATGTAGACAAACTCTGACATGTGCAGGCTGAAGATTCATTGTAAAACACAAAATGTATCTAAAGCAGCTAAGGGAGCTTCTACAGACTCTGCCTTTCTCACTTTAGACTAAATAAATAACATTATATTCTGTAGGAAAGAGTGCAAATGTAGAAAACCAGGACAAACGCTGCAGTTGTACTTTAAACCCTGGAAATCCTGGTCTCGTGTCTGTTTCTCAGATTATAACTCGTGTAATCCTCCGTCTGTCAGATGTGTGTTTGGATTACGTCATGTTCGCCTCTGGACTGGAGCGTGACCCCTGACCCCCTCGCACGCCCCGCTCACGTGCCTCCCTCTCTTCGTATTACCCAGAATGCATCAGGAGAGTGTGCTGCAGTAGTAAACAGAGCCACGTTAAACCGCCGGTGCTCATGTCGGGGATTAAACTGTGACATCTTGTTCTCTCTCTCTCTCTCTCACTCTCATCCTCTCTCTTTCTCTCTCTTTCTTTCTTTCTTTTTCTCGTCTTCTCTCTCACCCCCCTCTCTCCTCTCTCCCTTTATCTTTCTCCTCTCTTTCTTTCTTTTTTTTACTCTCTCACTCTTTCTGTCTTTCTCCCTTTCTCTCCCCTCTCTCTATCTCTCTCCATCTCTCTCTCTTTCCCTCAATTCTCTTTCTTTCTTTCTCTCTCTCTCTCTCTCTCTCTCTCTCCCTGATCTTGCTCTCCTTTGTCTTTCTTCCTCTCCCCTCTTTCCCCCTCTATCTTTCTCTCTCTTCTTTCTTTCTTTCTCCCTCTTTCTCCTTCTCCTCTCTCTCCCCCTTTCATCTGTCTAACCCTCCTCTCTTTCTCTGTCTTTTCCCTCCCTCTTTCATTTCTCTCTCTTTCTTTCTCTCCCTCTCTCTCCCTCCCTCTCATCCTCCTCTCTTTCTCTCTCTTTCTTTCTTTTTCTCGTCTTCTCTCTCACCCCCTCTCTCCTCTCTCCCCGATCTTTCTCTCCTTTGTCTTTCTTCCTCTCCCCCTCTTTCCCCCTCTATCTTTCTTTCTTTCTCCTTCTCCTCTCTCCTTCTTCTCTTTCTCGTGCCCCCTTTCCCTTTCCTCTCTCTTTTTGTCTTTCTTCTTATTCCCCTCTTTCTCCTTCTCCTCTCTCTCTCTCTTTCCCTTTCCTCTAATCTTCCATTGCTCTCTCTCTTTTTCTTAGTCTGACCCTCTTCCCCCTTTCTTTTCTGTATTTTTTCATTGCCCACTTTCTTTTACAACCCCCCTCTCCCTCTCTCTTTCCCTTCTCTCTCTTTTTCTCCTCCAGTGAGTCGAATCAGACAGAACCGTGTAAAATCCAAGTGTCACAACTGTGCTTTTCTCCCTCTTTCTCTCTCTTTCCTTTCCTCTCTATCCTCAGTCTTTCTTTCTCTCTCTCCCTCTCTCTCTTCTCTTTCCCTCTTTGCCCCCCTCTCTTTCTTTTAGTCTTTGTCTCTCTCCACTATTTCTTCTCTCCTTCATCTCTGTCTCTCTCTCTCTCTCTCTCTCTAAAATCTAAGCGTCATAACTCTGCTTTTCTGCCTCTTTCTCTGTCTCTCCTAACTCTCTTGTTTTCTAACCCCCCACTTCTCTCTCTTCTTCCCCTCTCTCTCTCTCTCTCTCCTCTCTTTCTTTCTTTTTCTCTCCCACTCTTTCTTTCTTTCTCTGTTTGTCTCTCTCTCCTCCCCTTTTCTCTTTTTCTTTTATTCTCTCTCTCTTGCTCTCCATCTCTCTCTCTCCATCTCCTCACTCTCTCTCTTTGTCCATCTATTTCTTCCTCTTTCTCTCTCTCACTCCTTCTTCCTCTCCCTTCTCTCTCCCCCTCTCCATCCCTAACCTCCTTTTCTCTCTTCTCTCTCTCTCTCTCTCTCCCTCCCTCTTTCTCTCTTACTCTTCCTTTCTATCCTCTCTCTTTCTTTCTCTGTCTCTCACTCATCCCCCTCACTATTTCTCTCCCTCTTTTCTCTCTCCTCTCTCTCTTCTCTCTCTCATTCCCTCTCCCTCTTTCTTTCTTCCTTTCTTTCTTTCACTCTTCACTATTTCTTCTCTCCCTCATCTCCTCTTTTCTCTGTATTTTTGCATTGCTCACTCTCACTTTCTTTTACAACCCCCCTCTCCCTCTCTCTTTCCATTCTCTCTCTTTTTCTCCTCCAGTGAGACACACCACCACCAGCAGCAGAATATGACAGATCCGTTACAGTCTCTCTCTCACTCTCCTCTCTCTTGCTTTCGCTCCCTCGTTCCTTTCTTCTCCTCTTTTTCTCCTCCAGTGAGTCAACACAATCATGTAAAATCCAAGTCTTGTTTTTTCTCTCTCCTCTACCTCTTTCTCATTTTCTCACCCTCTCTTCCTGTCTCTCCTTTCTCTTTTGCGTTCTCTCTCTCTATTTTTCTCTCTCTTCTTCTTCTCTCTCTCCCCCTCTCTCTTTCTCTTTCTCTCTTTGTCTATCTCCCTCTCTTTCTCTCTCTCACCCGCCCTCCCTCTCTCTCTTTTCCTTCTCTTCCTCTCTCTCTTTCTCTCTCCCTCTCTCTCTTTCTCTCTCTCTTCCTCTCGTCTCTCTCCCCCTCTCTCTCTCCCTCTCTTTTCCTTCTCCTCTTTCTCTCTCTTCTTCTCTCTCCATCTCTCTTTCTCTCCTCTATCTCCCCCCTCACTATTTTTCCTCTCTCCTTCTCTGTCTTTCCTCCTCTTCCCTCTCTCTCTCTCTCCCTGTATTTCTCTCTCCTCTCTTTCTCTTTTCCTTCTCCTCCTCTTTCTCTCTCTCTTCTTCTCTCTCCATCTCTCCCTGTCTCTCTCTCTCTTTTCCACTCTCTCGCTTTCTCCTGTCTCTTCGATCTCTCTTTCCTCTCTCTCCTCTCCCTCTCTCTCACTCTCTCTCTCTCTCTCTCTCTCTCTCTCTCTCTCTCACAGCAGCAGCAGCATTAGTAGAAAAGGGACAGACTCATGTAAAGCCTAAAGTCCGTGTCACATTTGTGCTGAAACTGAAAAATGTAAATCAGACTTTCACGTTTTCAGAGCCGGAGGAAGTCCTGGTCTCTGCACAAACTCATTTACACACCAGCGAGTTAAAACATTTTACACTTTAACTGTCGCGGTTTTGCTTCTGCAGAAAGTCTCGGTCCAACGAAAACACCTCCTGCTTCATTTAATCGACTCAAAGGGACGACGTGTGAATGGAAAAAGATCTAAATACAATTCACACAGGCAGACGGGTGTTTCCCACGGCAGGAATTGAGTCAGAGCTGCATCGCCTGGCTGCAAAGAGGAAATAATCAAAGAGTTCCTGCCTGATATGCTAATGATCTATGACATCACAAATCTGGTTTAGACCTGGTTCAGTCCTGGTTTAGTCCTGGTTCAGTCCTGGTTCAGACCTGGTTTAATCCTAGTTTAGACCTGGTTTAGTCCTGGTTTAGACCTGGTTTAGTCCTGGTTCAGTCCTGGTTCAGACCTGGTTTAATCCTAGTTTAGACCTGGTTTAGTCCTGGTTCAGTCCTGGTTTAGTCCTGGTTTAGTCCTGGTTTAGACCTGGTTTAGTCCTGGTTTAGACCTGGTTTAGTCCTGGTTTAGACCTGGTTTAGTCCTGGTTTAGACCTGGTTTAGTCCTGGTTCAGTCCTGGTTTAGTCCTGGTTTAGTCCTGGTTTAGACCTGGTTTAGTCCTGGTTTAGTCCTGGTTTAGTCCTGGTTTAGTCCTGGTTTAGACCTGGTTTAGTCCTGGTTTAGTCCTGGTTTAGTCCTGGTTTAGTCCTGGTTTAGTCCTGGTTCAGTCCTGGTTTAGTCCTGGTTTAGTCCTGGTTTAGTCCTGGTTTAGTCCTGGTTTAGACCTGGTTTAGTCCTGGTTTAGTCCTGGTTTAGTCCTGGTTTAGTCCTGGTTCAGTCCTGGTTTAGTCCTGGGTTTAGTCCCTGGTTTAGACCTGGTTATCCTGGTTTAGACCTGGTTTAGTCCTGGTTTAGTCTGGTTTAGTCCTGGTTTAGACCTGGTTTAGTCCTGGTTTAGACCTGGTTTAATTCTAGTTTAGACCTGGTTTAGTCCTGGTTCAGACCTGGTTTAGTCCTGGTTTAGACCTGGTTCAGTCTCTGGGGCTCAGGTGTTTGAACAGAATTCTATTTTCATGAACACTTGTGTTGGACAAAACCAAACCTTGCTCAGGGTCAAAGGTCATTCTGAGTCACTTTATTTGGACTAAAACCTCGAGGTCTTTGCTCTAAAATTATCAAACCTTCCAAGTCTAAAATCACACAGAAAAATGACAGTATTCAAACTATTATTCTCTTGTTTTTCTCTCTTTTGATTGTAATCCCAATATTTCAGTTTTTTTTAGACCAGACTTGGACCAGACTTGGACCCAGACTTGGACCCATACTTGGACTGTGTGGACTGGATCTGAGCCCTGGACTACGAAGCTAGATTAGAGTTTAGAGAGGTCAGTTCTGGGTTAAACCTGCTCGGTAGGTTTTACAAAACTGGATCACTTCCTATCGGGTAGATCTCTATGGCAACAGGCGACCAATCAGAGACGAGAAGTGAAGAGAGAGAGAAGGGAGAGAAAGAAAGAAAGAGAGAGAGAGAAGAAAAAGAGAGAGAGAGAAAGAAGAAAGAGAGGGAGAGAGAAAGAAAGAAAGAGAGAGAAGAAAAAGAGAGAAGAAAGAGAGTGAGAGAGAGGGAAAGAAAGAGAGAAGAAAAAGAGAGAGAAAGAGAGAGAGAAGAAAGAGAGAGAGAGAGAGGGAAGAAAGAGAGAGAGAAAAGAGAGAGAGGACAAAGATAGAGAAACAGGAAAGAAAGAGAAAAAGAGGCAGAAAGAGAGAGAGAAGAAGAGGAAGAGAGAGAGAGAGAAAAGAGAGAGAGAAGAGAGAGTGAAAAGAGAGAGAAGAGAGAGAGAGAGAGAAGAGAGAAAAAAAAGAGAGAGAGAAAAGAAAGAGAGAAGAATGAGAGATAATAAAGAGAGAGAAAAAAAAGAGAGAGAGAAAGAGAGAGAAGAGAGAGAGAAAAGAGAGAGAGACAGGGAGAAAAGGAAAGAGAAAAAGAGAGAGAGGGAAAGAGAAAGTGAAGAAAGAAAGAGCGAGAGAAAAGAGAGAGGGGGGACAAAGAGAGAGAAACAGGAAAGAAAGAGGAAAAAGAGAGAGAAGAAGAGGAAAGAGAGAGAGGAGAAAGGGAGAGATGGGAAGAAGAGAAAAAGAAAAAGAAAGAAAGAGGGAGAAAAAGAGAAAAAGAGAGAAAGAGAAAAAGAGAGAAAAGAAAGAGAGAGAGAAGAGAGAGATAGAAAAAGACAGAAAGAGGAGAGAGAGAGAGAGGAAAGAGAGAGAGAGAACATGTCACACTCCTGCAGCCTGAACACACACACATCAGTCGTAAAGGAAAGAGGTGAACAGGTTTTACACAGAGACATAAAAATCCAAACAGTGCAACAAGATTCTGACAGCTCCAACTTGACTGAACTGCGCACACAAACAGCGGATGAACTGAAACGCCTGCAGATCGCAAAAAGCACAGCAAACGTCTGCACATTTCTGTTGAATTCTTTCAAACGCCACATAAAACATGAGGCTGTCCCAGAGAAGCTTTTAGATTTCAGTATTTCTGTCCAAAAAGTCCATCTTATCTGTTTCAACCTCAGCATGAAGAGTGAACAGAGGCGGAACTCACAAGGAGGGGGACAGGGCTGGGGCCCCATTTGGAGCCACTGACACCAAGTGAAACGTGAGAAGAGGTGCAATGACGTATTAATGATAAAATTATGCATAAAGATTTGTTGGTCTAAAATAGCTCACACCAAATTTAGAGAAAATTCATCTGTTTTACACAAAAGTTTCTGGGTCAGGACCTTACATGATCTCTTTTAGGGCTTTTTCATTAGTACCTGCTTGGCCCTTCTCTACTCTACTCAGTGCGACTGCAAGTGATTTTCGCGCTACGCCAGCCCTACGCACGTTAAAAATAGCCCAACGATGCACGCGTTTCGTTTAGAAAACATGCAAAGTCAATAAGACCGGCCACACCGCCAGCGCTTGTCCCGTGTAGCTAGCATGTCGTCGTGCGAGAATCAGGAGCGAAAGAATCCAACCTATTTTTTTTGTCGCTTGACGCTGGCGTAGCTGCGTAAAGGCGTAGAATACAGAGAATACAGAGAAATCAGGCTTCTACAGTTGTATGTGTGTATTTGCATCAGCACCACACGTCCTGGGACAGACCTGGGCTGTGTGAGGGAGCCCTGCTTCAATAGAACTGCCTGCTCGAGTTTTCATATTTCCTTTTGAAAACCTTGCGTGATCAGCCTGTCCAGAGGGAAATCTAAACTTATTCATGTGATTATTTTCACTATAGACCTGATACATGAGCAGAAACACAGACAGACAAACTTGTACAGCTTTCCCATAGACAAACACAAGGGTCAGCGCTGACGCACCACAGGCGCGCATGGGGCATCTGCTGCGATTGGCGGTGGTGGTCACCCATGCGTGGACACACGGCTGTGGTTTCGCTTGTTCACGCACGTACTTTTTGATGCTTGCTGTGTGTCTGGGCCTTAGCCCTGGTGCGGAGCTTCTCCATTTGGGGCTGATCACTCTGAACTAGGGATGCACCGATCTGATACTGGGATCGAATATCGGTGCCGATCCAGCCAAATTTCCTGGATCGGGTATCGACTCCATGATATCGGTTCAACCGATATCATATTTGTGCCTTTAATTGGGCAAAATTAGACAAATTTTTTGGCTGGTGTTGATCAAGAACGTCTCATATTATTGGACATTTTATTCAGACTAAGTTATTAAGTTGTGGCTTTCACTATAAATAACAGTTACATAACACTATATGACAAAATGTCTTTTGTTTTAATAAGAAGGAGAAGCAATTTCAGTTATTACACTGGTATTGGTTGATATCGGGTATCGGTAGATACTTAAAGCCAAAGTATCGGGATCGGTATCGGAGCTGAAAAAGCTGGATCGGTGCATCCCTACTCTGGACAGTTACTTTTTAATACCTTCTTTACACCAGGGCCAAAGCGAGCCGAGTAGATACTAAACCTGACGTCAGACGCACGTCGCCTGTTGCATCACACACGTACCGCTGGTTTGTTGTTATTGTACGCTAATGTCGCTAAGCTAGCTGCCGATAGCTCAGAACAGCTTCTACATTTCGTACTCACGGTAGCAATGACATAAAAAACGTCCCTTGTTCCTATCCACTAAATACATAAAATTATAGGTCCTGCTTCTCACACATAAACACTGATGGACATCCGATGCACACGTTTTGAAGCAAGAGATTATAATGCAGCTTCGTCAGGACAGAGAGACGGAGGAGGAAGATGGGACAGCTGACTTTGTGATTGTACATCGGGACCAGAGCAGGACTTTAGACAGACGTGTCGGACGGACGTGAAGAAGAGGTGAGTCAGTGAACGTGTTGACATGAAAAGCTTCACTCTACTGGCCAATGCGGCGGTGGATATTTGTTTTACATTACGCTTATGAAACGCTGGAGAGCGAACGGTCTGATTATAAAAGTGACATCTTCGTAATTAAAGCCGATGTGCATTGAAACGCTCCGTTGTTTTGAGCTTGTATCTGGGCGCTCACACCTACTACACACAGAGACAAGAACACGTCCCGATTTGGGGAGTGACAGTGTTGGCAACCGTACCGCCCAGCTTCACAATAGCCCCACTCGGCCTCTCTTGTAATGGAAATGCTCTCCCTCTGAGCGGGGCTAAGCCGGGTAGAGGCGCGTAGAGTCGAGTCGAGTAGAGTAGGGCCAAGCAGGTACTAATGGAAAAGTATTTAGTACCTTTGTATCACATTATTACCTGATACTATCATGTTATTAACTGATAAGTTTTCTCCCAATTTAAAAAGAAAGAGAGAGAGAAAAAAAGAGGGAGAAAGAGAATGAGAGAAGAGAGAGAGAAGAAAGAGAAATAGAGAAAAGAGGGGGAAAGAGAGAGAAAGAGAAGAGAGAAATAGAAGAGAGTAAGAAAGAAAGAAAAAAGAGGAGAGAAAGAAAAGAGAGGAAAGGGAAAGAGACAAAGAGAAGAGAAAGAGAAGAGACAGAGAGAGACAGTGAGAGAAAGAGAAGAGACAGAGAGAGAAAGAGAAGAGAGGAGAGAAAGGAAAAAGAGAAGGAAAGAGAGAGAGGAGAAAGAGAGAAAATAGGGAGAAAGAGAGAACGAGACAGAAAGAGAAGAGACAGAAAAAGAGAGGGAAAGAGACAGTGAGAGAAGAGAGAGAAAGAGAAAGAAAAAAGAGGAGAGAGAGAAGAGAGAGGAAAAAGAGAGAGAAAGATACAGAGAGGACAGGGAAAAAAGAGAAAGAGAGGGAAAGGAAAAAGAGAGAGAAAGAACGATAGAAAAAGACAGAAAGGGGAGGGAGAAAGAGAAGAGAAAGAGAGAAATAGAGAAAGACAAGATCATTTCAATTGTACAAACAGAGAAGATGGAGCTTTAATCTGTCATATTCACTACAGATGTTCATTAATAAACCAATCAAATCTAAATAAAGCAAAGTACATATTCTCAGCGTTATAAAGTTTAAGAGATGAAATATAAAACAGATAAATGTGACTTACCCTGCAAGAGTGGTTTAAACCCAGTGTTTCAGAGGCAGAAGTGAAGCTGTGTCCCATCTCTGTGTGAGTCTGTGTCTCTGCTCCGGCTGTGGTTTAAGTCAGAGAGAGAGAGCTGGAAGATGATTGGACCAGGAGACGCTAGAGCCCGCCCACTACAGAGAGAGAGAGAGAGAAAAGAGAGCGAGGAGAGAGAGGGAGAGAGAGAGAAAGGAGGGAGAGAGAGAGAGAGGAGAGACGTAGGGATGGGGGGAGAGAGAGGGGAGGAGAGGAGAGAGAAAAGAGAGTGAGGAGAGAGAGGGGGAGGAGAGAAGAGAGCGTGAGGAGAGAGGGAGAGAGAGAGGAGAGACGGAGGGGTTTGGGGAGAGAGAGAGGAGAGAGAGAGAGAAAGAGGGAAGAGAGAGAGAGAGCAAGGAGAGAGAGAGAGAGAGGAGGGGAGGAGAGAAGAGAGAGCGAGGAGAGAGAGAAAGGAGGGAGAGAGAGAGGGGGAGAGAGAGAGGAGAGGAGAGAGAAAGAGAGTGAGGAGAGAGAGGGGGAGGAGAGAAGAGAGAGTGAGGAGAGAGAGAGAGAGGAGAGACGGAGGGGTTTGGGAGAGAGAGAGGAGAGAGAGAGAGAAAGAGGGAAGAGAGGGGGAGAGAGAGAGAGCAAGGAGAGAGAGAGAGAAGAGAGAGAGAGAGAGGGGGAGGAGAGAAGAGAGAGCGAGGAGAGAGAGAGAGAAAGGAGGGAGAGAGAGAGAGGGGAGAGAGAGAGGAGAGAGAAAGAGAGTGAGGAGAGAGAGGGGAGGAGAGAAGAGAGAGTGAGGAGAGAGAGAGGGAGAGAGAGAGAGGAGAGACGGAGGGGTTTGGGGAGAGAGAGAGAGAAGAAAGAGAGGGTGGGAAAGAAGAGAAGAGAGAGGGAGGGAGAGAGAGGGAGAGAGGGGGGGGGGGAATTTCTCACTCATCAGTTTGATTAAAAAACATCTTATTTACGCAGAGTCTGTTTGTGATCCAAACGCGTGTTCCTGTTGCTTTTCTGCTTTTCTGCCACTGTTTACACGTCACATACAAACTCAGTGTTCAGCAGTAAATGTGTTTTTTTTATATTTATTATCAGTCTGTAGCTGTTCTTGTTTTAGTTGTGTTTTGACTTTTATAGAAGAATTATAACTCGTCTCCTTTGACTCTCACGTGTTTTTACCACTCACTGCTGACATTTACACTGCTGTGGTGTCATGTACAGGAGCAGCAGCTGTGTCCGTACGTGGTCCAGTTGTGAGCAGCTCCACATGTGTTAATCCCACTGTACAAGAGATTATCCTAATCCAGAGAAACGGGAGCTGTAACGAGAACAACCAGGAACAAAACAGACCTGAACAGAACTGAACAGCTGCAGGGTTTAGGAACAAAACAGACCCGAACAGAACCGAACAGCTGCAGGGTTTAGGAATAAAACAGACCCGAACAGTAGCAGGGTTTAGGAACAAAACAGACCTGAACAGACCTGAACAGCAGCAAGGTTTAGGAACAAAACAGACCTGAACAGCAGCAAGGTTTAGGAACAAAACAGACCTGAACAGCAGCAGGGCTTAGGAATAAAACAGACCTGAACAGCAGCAGGGTTTAGGAACAAAACAGACCTGAACAGCAGCAAGGTTTAGGAATAAAACAGACCTGAACAGCAGCAGGGTTTAGGAACAAAACGGACCTGAACAGCAGCAGGACCTAGGAACAAAACAGACCTGAACAGAACAGATCAGCTGCAGGGTTTAGGAACAAAACGGACCTGAACAGCAGCAAGGATTAGGAACAAAACGGACCTGAACAGCAGCAGGGTTTAGGAACAAAACGGACCTGAACAGCAGCAGGACCTAGGAACAAAACAGACCCGAACAGCAGCAGGACCTAGGAACAAAACAGACCTAAACAGACCCGAACAGCAGCAAGGTTTAGGAATAAAACAGACCTGAACAGACCTGAACAGCAGCAGGGTTTAGGAATAAAACAGACCTGAATAGCAGCAGGATTTAGGACCAAAACGGACCTGAACAGCAGCAGGGTTTAGGAACAAAACAGACCTGAACAGCAGCAGGGTTTAGGAACAAAACAGACCTGAACAGCAGCAGGGTTTAGGAACAAAACAGACCTGAACAGCAGCAGGATTTAGGAACAAAACAGACCTGAACAGCAGCAGGGTTTAGGAACAAAACGGACCTGAACAGCAGCAGGGTTTAGGAACAAAACAGACCTGAACAGCAGCAGGATTTAGGAATAAAACAGACCTGAACAGCAGCAGGGTTAGGCTGCGTTCAGACCGGACATCGTTTAAGCGTCTACATTTGCGCGTTAAAGCGTATTTTGAGGCCTAATATTTTCTAAACTGACGCCCCAACAGGCGCCCAAAAACGTCCCAATGCGCATCGAGGCGTCTGTGGACAAAAAGACACTTTTAACGCCCCAAAGCGCTTCTTTGAGTTCCTGCTTGTTTGCAAAAGCCTTTGTTTTGCTCGTAGAAAAATCACTGAGAGAGAGAAGGAGAGAGATAGAGGCTGCTGCTTATATAAAACCTAAGTTACCCGATCACACAACTTTCTCCTCCTCCAGAAAGTTGTTTTGCTGTCTCTGTCCTCCTCCAGTGTCACGTCTTACAGCAGGTTTAAACACCGCAACGAGCATTTTAATAGATCCATGTGAGGCTTTGTCAGTCCAGATCATGTCCATGTTGTTTGTTTTGTCGTGTTGCCAGATTTTCAAAGCAACGAACGGCCAAGTCTTTGAAAAAAGTCCCCAAACATGCGACCTTTCGATAAAAAAGTGATTAAAAGACTTGAGTAAACAGTCGTCCTTTCCCCTTGATGTGAGAGGAGAACAACATGTCACAGGAGTGGAGTCTCTGATTGGCTGACGCCGACTTCCAACGCGTCTGAAGATGGATTTTCACAACTCCTGCGTCCGCCACATGTTTGAGCTTCCACTTCGCGATACGCCGCGCCTTCAGAGGCATGAAGGCTTGAACTCTCAAGACGCAGATTTACACTGACTTAACGTTGAAAATGGACACAGAAGAGAGAAAAAAGGATGATTACATGTTTGACCTTCCAACAACCATGTTTTGAGAGAATGCTGGTAGTTTAGGCAGGTCTTGGAGGCGGGGTTTGAAGACTGAAGAATGCAGCTGTTTGCAGCTGTTCTGGACTGGGAAGAGAAGATGAGCTTTAAAGGGGCACTATTTAAGAAAAACTAACAAACAAAGTGATTTCCACTTTTGAACACCAGAGGGAGCCTTTCACATGCATTTTGCCTATTAAGCATGATGCCATCTAGCGTCAATGATCCACATTCCGGCCCGTAATAAAACATTTCAAATAAGTATAAATGTATCACAGTTGATGTGGATTGGTTAACAGTGCTCTCTTAAGTATTCATGTTGTAAAGAATAAATATGATTTAAATGTTTGTGGACTATAAGTGATAATTAAAATTCCTCTCAATCTTACACAATGACCACGTTTACATGATGTTTCTTAATTCCGAATTAATTATTCCGAATTAATTAATTCGGAATTAAAATATTTTCCTTCAAGTTTACATTGAAATAATAATTCCGAATAAAGGTTTACATGTTAAACACGCTAAATCGGCTTTATCTTATTCCGCTTAACCTCTGGGTTAGAGAGAGAGAGGAAAGGGAACGCACATACGTCATTACGTAATTACGTCTACCGGAAAAACACACATCCGATGGACACGAGATACCGGCTTTTGGCTTTTTTTTCACCTGGGATTGTTGTAACGCCACGGACGCAATGATACTAACTTTTTTTGGAGTTGTTCCGATGAAAGTCTTTAAGCATCAGCTGGAGAATCACATCATCAGCTCCACGTCATGTTCTGTGAGCGGAGGAAAAGTAGTTCAGTTTCCACTTGTTTGGGATCAGCGCAGCGTCTCTCTCCGCGTACATGACGTACACTCCTTGTCCAAAACTTTCCGCTGCCTCTGCGAAAAGGTGAGTGTTTCGTGTTTTCTCCCACCCACTCTTTTCATTATTTGTAGCTCCTGTAGCGCATTTAAATACAAAACAAAAAAGTTTCGTGTCCGTGCCGCCATCTTGCATTGCGTCATCGCCGTCAGAAAGACAACGTGCGAGCATGCGCAGTGTTTTTATTCCGAATAAAACGATTACATGAGAAAGGAATAAAATTATTCGGATTTAAAAGCGGAATAAACCACCCACTTTATTCGGAATTAAGTTTAAATCCGAATAAACTTTTTATCAGGAATTAACTGTTTACATGGACTTTTTAAAGCGGAATTAATTTTAATTCAGAATTAAATTATCTTTATTCGGAATTAAAACCGTCATGTAAACGGGGCAAGTGCCCCTTTAACTATGCGGCTCTTTTACCTCAAAGAGACTAGAGTTAAAAAGTTTCTTTGAGAAGTATTGACACGTTCAAGAAGAATACACCTCTTTGTGTTTTACTAAATTTACTCAGAACGAGACTGTAGTCGTACAAACCTGAGCAGGGTCTTTAATCAGACTCCTACAGGCCAAGTTTGACCCGCAGACCTCACTTTGGGATCTGCTCTGATTGTGCAAAAACACTGCTTTAACGGAGACTGACCCAGACTGAAATCACAAACGAACCAGTGGATTTTTACAGAAGAACAATCACTTCGATAGTAACTCTTTCAATCCGTCAATCTTTTCCTCGTCAAAGAAGTCACGTTTACGCAGAACCTGACAGATCAGAGTCACATTTAATCAGTAAATGTGTTTGTACTCGTGTGTATATAGAAACGGTTTCAGTCTTTGTCCTGTAACGTGCTTTCTCTCGTTAATTACCTCAGATAAACGTGGCCTTTGCAGCGTCAAACTAAATATAACTAATGTACAGCTGACATTTACCAAACGTTGAGGTTCTTCTGAGCGCGGCCGACTCTCTGTATTTAGATTTTCTTATTGATAAGTCGTGTTTTATTCCTGCTGCAGTCCGAGCATCTTGTGATTTATTTGGTTTAAACACTGTCTGAGCAAAACAAACCAGCGTTGTCCTGAAACAAACTCCTTTAATTATTCAAGCTGAAATAAAAACTTTTAATTAAATCTGATGAAAACAAAGACGTCTTAAACAGCTGCGGCTTTGTGAAGGAGGCACAGCGTTCAAATCTAAAATATTTAATCCTGAAGGTCGCCACCAGTTTGTAAAAGCTTTGTCTGGTCTCAGAGGCTAAGCAGGTTTGGGCTGGGCAGGACTGGGATGGGAGACTCTGAGGAGAAACTGTTGTGTTCTCTTGTGACAGTTCACACACATTAGAAAAGTGTCTTATAAGGACAAGTCTGGATCTGGTGTTCTGTCCTTAGACTCTCCTTCTGTCCTTAGACCCTCCTTCTGTCCTTAGACCCTCCTTCTGTCCTTAGACCCTCCTTCTGTCCTTAGTCCCTCCTTCTGTCCTTAGACCCTCCTTCTGTCCTTAGTCTCTCCTTCTGTCCTTAGACCCTCCTTCTGTCCTTAGACCCTCCTTCTGTCCTTAGACCCTCCTTCTGTCCTTAGTCTCTCCTTCTGTCCTTAGACCCTCCTTCTGTCCTTAGACCCTCCTTCTGTCCTTAGTCTCTCCTTCTGTCCTTAGACTCTCCTTCTGTCCTTAGACCCTCCTTCTGTCCGTAGACTCTCCTTCTGTCCTTAGACTCTCCTTCTGTCCTTAGACTCTCCTTCTGTCCTTAGACTCTCCTTCTGTCCTTAGACTATCCTTCTGTCCTTAGTCTCTCCTTCTGTCCTTAGACCCTCCTTCTGTCCTTAGACCCTCCTTCTGTCCTTAGACCCTCCTTCTGTCCTTAGACTCTCCTTCTGTCCTTAGTCCCTCCTTCTGTCCTTAGTCCCTCCTTCTGTCCTTAGACCCCCTTCTGTCCTTAGACCCTCCTTCTGTCCTTAGTCCCTCCTTCTGTCCTTAGACCCTCCTTCTGTCCTTAGTCCCTCCTTCTGTCCTTAGACCCCCCTTCTGTCCTTAGACTCTCCTTCTGTCCTTAGTCCCTCCTTCTGTCCTTAGTCCCTCCTTCTGTCCTTAGACCCCCCTTCTGTCCTTAGACTCTCCTTCTGTCCTTAGTCCCTCCTTCTGTCCTTAGACCCTCCTTCTGTCCTTAGACCCTCCTTCTGTCCTTAGACCCTCCTTCTGTCCTTAGACTCTCCTTCTGTCCTTAGTCCTCCTTCTGTCCTTAGACCCTCCTTCTGTCCTTAGTCCCTCCTTCTGTCCTTAGTCCCTCCTTCTGTCCTTAGACCCTCCTTCTGTCCTTAGTCCCTCCTTCTGTCCTTAGTCCCTCCTTCTGTCCTTAGACTCTCCTTCTGTCCTTAGACCCTCCTTCTGTCCTTAGTCCCTCCTTCTGTCCTTAGACTCTCCTTCTGTCCTTAGACTCTCCTTCTGTCCTTAGACCCTCCTTCTGTCCTTAGTCCCTCCTTCTGTCCTTAGACCCTCCTTCTGTCCTTAGACCCTCCTTCTGTCCTTAGACTCTCCTTCTGTCCTTAGACCCTCCTTCTGTCCTTAGACCCTCCTTCTGTCCTTAGACCCTCCTTCTGTCCTTAGACCCTCCTTCTGTCCTTAGACCCTCCTTCTGTCCTTAGACCCTCCTTCTCGGCAGGAAAAACTCAAAAAAAACCCTAAGGGAAAAAGAGAAACCTGGAGGAGAACCACAGTGAAGAAGGGATCCACTCCCATGGACGGACAGGCTGTAGATGTAACTAAGGCAAAGTTATAGAGTTTATGTTTGTGGAGCCAGAGTCCATAAGCAGAGGGAAACGACTCGTCTAACAGGACCAGGAAAGGCCAATCCTGGAGAGGGAGGTGGGGCGGAGGTCCAGGCATCAGTGGTCCGGCCCACGTCACTGGAACAGCAACGATCTGAAACAGTTACACTCCCCGAGAGTTGAAAGGCAGGAGTGAGAGGATAGTGCTCAAGTTGCCATACTTTCCCCAGTATATACGGATGTGCTCCAGTTGTCCAGATCTTTTTGCTGTTGTCAGATAACTTTAAGAGTTTATCACTAATCTGTGAATGAAATGTGTCTTTACGACTTGTGCACGTCACATTCAGGTGAGTGAAAAAACACTGTCTCCAGCTTCAATAACCAGAACAGGACAGTGTTCAGACCTGATTCAAACAGCCTCATACTGTTTCATCCATCCATCCATTTTCTTCCACTTTATCCGGAGTCGGGTCTTGGAGGGAGCAGTCTGAGCAGGGAGGTCCAGACTTTCCTGTCCACACACACCTCCTCCAGCTCTTCCGGCAGAATCCCGAGGCGTTCCCAGGTCAGTCCAGACTTCCACTTCTTTGACCTCTGACCTCCAACACTCTTGAAGCAGCTGCGTCGCTCTCCTCCACGCTGGTGCCTCGGTTTGGTCATGTTTCTGCACATTTCCACCGTGCTAATGTCTCGTGCTCGTGTCAACTCCTTTTATCAGGAACCAAATCCAAATTTATTCCTCAATATTGTCCAGTTACTCGCACCAGTGTTCATTTAGCCTCTTGTTTATAGCACGTTGCTGCGGTTGTACCGGGTGTCGTGATTGGCCAGCGCGCTCCTCGCTGTGTCATCGGCCCACGGTATGTTTCGTAGCGAATGCTGACTTTATTCATTCATAATATCAGAAAAGTAACATAGGTCATGTTTTCAGGTAGTCATGTGGGGAACAGCCACTGCCGTTTACGTTTTGCCAACTTTGCCTCACTGTTGCTTAATGTGGATCAACTGCTTCTGTCATCAGTAACACCTGAAGGACTCCTGTGTTGCCGCTAATGTAAGTGACTCTCTTCCAGCTGGAATGGAAAATGTGAAGAACTGAGTTATGTCAACAAAAACTTGTTAAATCAATGATGGAAAGTAGCGTGACCCAAAATCATTGTTTTATTTATAAAATGTGACATAAATTAAGGGAAAATAAATTACTATGGAAACTTAAAGCTGTCTCACCGACTTACCTGCGTGCCTTTTATAATTCTACTCTCCAGGTGAAATTCCTGGGGTTTCGTTGCTGGTCCCTTTTTGTTTAGTTTCATACTTTACACTTTATTTAATTTAATTATGTTGATCCCACACCGATCTGCCACACAGAGACACAGTCCCTCCAGCGTCTTCCTCGAGGTCTGAAGCATCTCACCAGGGAGGCGTCCAGGAGGCATCTGAAACAGATGCACCTCAGCTGGCTCCTTTCAATGTGGAGGAGCAGCGGCTCTACTCTGAATCCTCTGAGAATTTTGGTACATGTGTTTTTGAACTTCTGCAGACGACGTGCGCAGAAAGAGACGTTGACTGATAATCCCTCTGTTAGGAGACTGCATCTTCCTTTTCCGACGTGTCTAAGAAGCAATGAAATATAATAATAAACACAGTATTTCTTGGCGTCTTATGGACAGGTGCTGCTGAGGCCACACATGTTTTCTTTGAGTTAAACTTTAACATTTAAGTTTTGGTCTGAAGTTTGAAAAAGAGGTAAGTTCAGGTCTGGGCTTGGAGTAGGTATTAACACATTTTTACATTCATCAAAGAAACAAACTGGATAACATGTTTACTTTGTGTGTTAAAGGGACTGTACTCGATTTTTTTGCAACAATATAACTTAAAAGCATTTCCCCCTAGCACTGATGCCTTGTTAATGTATCTATTCAGGTGGAAATTAGTTCCCAAAGTCCTGTCTATGTCTGATAAAATCCCGTTTGTGTGCAGCTTTTCCTGTTTTTGTTTTTAGCATTGTGGCTAACTGTTGTTAGCATAGTGACTCACCTCGCTGCTAAAAGCTGTGAAAAAACATTAAAACTCATCATGATGAACAATTCTGAAGCTCAGAATGCATTAGCTACGTGAGGAAATCATGGAGCCTGAAGGAAAAAGGTTCAAATTAATTATTTCTGTTTGTTTACATTTTTAGGATGCAAAAATCAGGTACAGTCCCTTTAAAGACCCACATTTGGCTGTAATATAGTATTTTTGTCCATATACGGCCTGAAATGTACAGTTACTGTGTGAATTTTACGTTCTCTCTTTTTTTGCTTCGTGTGTAATTAATGTTAAGTAATTATAAATTAGTTTAGAAAGTCTAAACTAGTTTGACTGAAGCAGCTGAAGGTCGCAGTGTTTAGTTGTTTTGTCCCTGAGGATGAAAATGACAGTTTCTACAAAGTTAATCAGCAGTTTCTAATGAAAATCTGTTTGTCTTTTCAGGTCACAAACAGGTGAAGATTCTGACTAATTAATTTTGTTTTGTTTTTCAGAGGTTTGAAAATTCAAGTGGAATAAAGTCTGTGGAGGTCAAAGTCTCTGAGCCAAAGAAAAACTGGAGAAGGACTAAAGTGGGACTAAAATCCAAATGTGACGAAACATGATAGATGCAGGGAATAGGGCTTATGCACTAATGTCTTTCCGGTCTCAGATTGACACAGGCCGCTACATCCGGTGGTGTGGTTGCCATAGTGACAAACGTTTACTCCAAAGGCGACGGACATCAGACAAGTCCTGAAGCAATCTTCTTAGACGAAAACGTTCTCTTTGTCATCTGTTGTAGACGTAGTGACGACTGTAACAGCAGGAAAAGTGCAGCTTCTGAACCAGGTTTTCATAATGAAAAGCTGTAAAAGCGAGCGAGCTACGAGAGCAGGAGCTACGCGCACATACTGAGAATCACTGTGCTCATAAGCCCGGGCAGAGGCGCCGTGGGTCGTGAAGAAGTGAGCACACACAACACCTCTGCCCAGGCTCATGAGCAGAGCCCGGGTAGAGGTGCGCATAGTTTGGCTCACTTTTGTATTTTTTTCATGTGAAAACCTCTGCATACATGTGGAGCTTGCGTTGTTTGCTCACTTTTATAACTTTTCCTTATGATTTGATTGGCTAAAGGCTAAGATAACAAGTGCAACAGCTCTGGCCTGTTTAGCAGCAGCGTTACCATGACAACCAGCTCACTTCTGTCCCCCGGACCAGACTAGCACTTCCTGATTGTTTCTTGTGTCACTACACGTTCAGCCTGGTGCATTTCAGATGCATCCTCCTGTAACCCTGGAGAGACAGATCACAGTGCATGTGTTATGCAGAAAGAGCCGCTCTCCATCTGCTTAGCTGGGGAAACTTCTTTGAAAAAAACGGGAATGAAACGGGACGAGAGCAGCTGTTTGGATCAGGTCTGAACCGTTCTGACAGACGTCTGTGTCCTGAAGCTTGAGACCGTGTTTTTCCTCGTAGTTTTTTCACCTGAATGTAACTTTTAAAGTTGGGGTAACTAACTTTTTTAGTTGTAAATAAGTAAACTTTGTATTTTCCACCAAAAAATCAATGATAAATATAACACTTGAAAAAATGAGACCACAGAATACTGTCTGAATCGAATAATAATGAATTTTAGTTCTAATCAGGAGCAGAATGCAGCGTTCTGATTGGCTGAGCTTGGGTGGTCCTCTCCAGTTTCACTTGAAAAGTGAAAAAAGAGGGTTTTGTGTCAAAAAAATGCATCTAAGACTTACATATTGATATTAACAATGTGTTGAATGATTTATGAGAGAAAGTTGTCAGATTTAAAACCTAAATTGTGTTTGCAGTGAGAAAATCAGCTACTCCACCTTTAAGGTTCGTAGGTGGAGTCTCATTCACAAATGTTGATTTAGCAGCAGAACTTTTGTTTTCTCTCAGATAAACTCTTGTAGTTACTGACGACAGCCCTGGCTCGACTTGTTTCCACTATCTGTGTCTACAGGCGGGGTGCGCACATCGCCCGTGTTGATTTGGGAGAAACAGAACTACTATGTCCAACAGGTCAGACTTTTACGTCTGAACAAGCGCAGTGACTGAGATGTCTTTGTATTGACAAGCTTCTCCATCTGTTGAAGTCAAAGATAACAAAATCTCCCAAAGTAAAATAAAAAATAAACGGAATAACTCAGACATTTTCCCCAGGGCAAGTTTGGAGCTGAATGAGCAGATCTCCAAAACACTTCTGTTCTTGACAAAACTTTCCTCATTAAAACAGAAACTAATTTAATTCAAGTGAATGTAATAAGCTTATATAGTTTTTGCTCATAACGTAACTCAAAAATGTAATTATTTTTAATGCAACTTTTTTTTCAGTCCCGGTTTATTCTCAGTCCTGGTCCCGGTCTCAGTCCTGGTCCTGATCCTTTCTAAGTCTTGTTACATAAAAGAAGCTTAAATCCAGCTGTGATTTCACTCTCGTCCCACAATGCACCTTTCTGTGGGTCACAAACACATGACATCATCATCCTGAGCCCACGTGACACCGGGACACGCGCGGCTGCAGAGGTCAGAGGTCTAACTCGTAATCTGGACTCAGAATCCCAGCATGCACCAGGACTCAGACACTAAAACAGGACACGTCAGAGTTTTTAAATGAACAGAGTGAAGCCTAAACCCTGAGGGAGGGAGGGAGGGAGGGCATCTGGCATAGGCTGAGAGAGAGAGAGAGGGAGGGCATCTGGCATAGGCTGAGAGAGGGAGAGAGGGCATCTGGCATAGGCTGAGAGAGAGAGAGAGAGGGAGGGCATCTGACACAGGCTGAGAGAGAGAGAGAGAGGGAGGGCATCTGACACAGGCTGAGAGAGAGAGAGGGAGGGAGGGCATCTGACACAGGCTGAGAGAGAGAGGGAGGGAGGGCATCTGACACAGGCTGAGGCGGCGCTGCAGGACCGTGTCAGATCCCGTCAGTTTTCATAAGACTGAAGACTGAAGCAGGACTAAAAGGCAAGGCAAATTTATCTGTATAGCACAATTCATACACAAAGCAATTCAAAGTGCTTTACAAGGCATCAAAATTACAATACAACATGATTAAAAATATATAAACAATCAGCATAAAATTTACTTTAAAAGAAGAAAAAAATAAAAATAAATAAATAAAGCAGCGTTCTGGATGTACTGCAGCTGTTTTACAGCTCGTTTGGATAGGCCGGTGAGCAGGCCGCTACAATAGTCTAACCTACTGGAGACAAATGCATGGATAAGCCTCTCCAGGTCAGGCTTTGACACTATCAGGTCTATTTTGCCCTTTGTCTTAGCCTTGGTCTTAATGGAGCTCAACAGTGGAAGCCCGCCCTGGTTCCGGAAGAGTTTTGTCCCATGTTATAGTGCCATAGTCTTTTCGAAAAATTCAAATATTAAGAGTTTAAAGAAATACCGCGGGCTATCCAGCTATGTGCTAACTCAGATCCACAGCGCGGTTGTTTTCAGTCTAAAAAGCACATCTAGAACTTAAAATTCAGCAAAATGTCGTAATAACTTCGTAGTTTACAAAGCTGAAAAAAGGTTTTTTTAAACAAAAATGTAGGTCTTATGCTCCTGACTGACCACAGAGCTGCTTAGCCCCAAGGACGTTTCCAAACTTTTAATATAATTTTTTATCGAATTCCTATGGCAATTTAACATGGGGTCCGAGATTTAGGAACCAGGAAGTGGGCGGTCACTGTTGAGCTCCATTATTCCTCTGTTGGCCACTAGTGGCTCTCTCCAGGCGCTATACTCTGTCAGTGTAGAAGGTGCAGCTTCAGTCAGATGTGGGGGTGCAATTTCCTTCAGTGAATCTGAGATATGTCACGTCTGTGACAAGTGATCTTTTTTATTAAGTCAATAAGCTTTATGTAAAAGAAAAGATACATTTTTAGACAAAGTTGTTAAAGTCTGTCATATGAATAGACTTTAACCAAATAGATTTGTATTATTACAGTTTTTTTTCCAAACTGAAGCTGCTGCTACAGTTGACTTTTACCTGTGATCCTAAAGCAGCTGCTCACTTGTCACAGACGTGACATATCTCAGATTCACTGAAGGAAACTGCACCCTCACATCTGGCTGAAGCTGAACATTCTACACTGACAGAGTATAGCACCTGGAGAGAGCCACTAGTGGCCAACAGAGGAATAATTAAGACCAAGACTAAGACAAAGGGCAAAATAGACCTGCCAATCTTTGATCTTTTTGTTTTTTGATGGTAAAAAGCTGCTGATGTTATTGACTTAATGTGGCTGTTAAAGTTCAAGTCTGAGTCCATTATTACCCCCAGATTTCTAACTTGACTTGAAGGTTTCAGAGAGAGAGACTGAAGGTGACTGCTGACACGTTCTCTTTGTTTCTGTGGGCCAAAGATAATAACCTCAGTCTTGTCTGAGTTTGGCTGGAGAAAGTTGTTTTGCGTCCACACACTGATCTGTTGTGAATCCACTGGCCCATATTCACCTGCTGTTAGTGACACATAGATCTGAGTGTCGTCTGCATAGTTGTGATAGCTCACATTATTATTGCCTATTAACTGACCTAATGGCAGGTCTAAAGCAACAGGACTAAACCAGGACTAAAACAGGACTAAAACAAGACTAAACAGGACTAAACCAGGACTAAAACAAGACTAAACAGGACTAAACCAGGACTAAAACAGGACTAAACAGGACTAAAACAGGACTAAACCAGGACTAAAACAGGACTAAAACAGGACTAAAACAGGACTAAACCAGGACTAAACCAGGACTAAAACAGGACTAAAACAGGACTAAACCAGGACTAAAACAGGACTAAAACAGGACTAAACCAGGACTGAACCAGGACTTGGAGCCTGTGCGTTGGTGTCGGGTCACATGATCGTCAGTCCTTCCGGATGATTGACAGCTGTCCTGATGCATCCTGGGTAAAGAGCTGGGAGTCACGAGACAGGAAAGTGCCGAGTCATGTTTACAGTCAGTCACAGGTCAGAGGTCGCGGAGAGCAAAAGAGCCGACGAAGCAGGAGGAAGAGATTCAAACGAGTCAAAATAATGTGAGTTTTCAATGTAGAATAAACATTTAAGTGATTATAAATAAAACAAATCATTTTAGTTAATCAATACTAATCAATATTTTTTTGTAGAGCCCAAAATCACAACCACAGACCCTCCTCCTTCTGGTTAAAGTCTGTTTTACATGACGACACTTCGACACACTTAACACTTTCAATCAAACTCAGAGCAGACTCACGGACCAATCACAGCCCCCCGCCGGCCGTGACATCGCCGGTCGCCGCGGGAGACCACTCGTTAATCACTCAGGTCAGAGTTATTATGATTTGGTTTGATTCCACCTCTTGACCTGAGAGACGGAGGTGAAGGAGAGAGTTTGTGAAGACAACATGGAGTCTTGACACATGTGTTTGTTTTGGTTGCAATTTCGGCTTTTAAGTTTGTTTTTTTTTTTTTTACAAATAACAAAATCAGTGTAGCCAGACGTAGAATAATTGTCGTAATTGTACGTTCAATAATTCTAAGTCAGTTTTATTTATAATAAAGTATGATTCAGTTCTGATGATATTATTTTGGGCAATATTTTATTACCTATGACATTAGCAAAAATAATATTATCACGAGGGATAATTTGTGTTTATGGAAATGGCCTGAAGGAGGCAGTAACCTCACACAAGCTGCCTCTGACCTCAACAATAAAGAAGAAGAACAGGTTTGTGAATGGAGTTGCTAAAAGATCAAACTCAGCAAAAATATGATTCATTTTTCCAAACACGCGACGGTCATGTGCACCAAAAAATAAGCACCACGCCTCTTCTCTGGATCGCTCAAAACAACTGTTGATGTATTTACAGAACTATTTGCCGGTCGGATCGCCGCGATAGACAAAGGTTAGCTTAACTTACATTAGCCACACACAAACATCAAATGTTGTATTGATCACACACAGGGCATATACACATGCTAGCTTTGAAAGCTTAGGACCTGTAGATTTGAGTCGCTATGTTCATTTTAATTGTATCTGTTCAACACAGTCTCACAAGAAGGCGTACATATAGCACGACACAAAAATAGTGTATTTTTAGCACGATATCAGTCCTGTTTTACGTACTTATGTTACGCCGTACATTTAGCACGATATGAAAAAGCGTAAAAATGACACGAGTTTTGGTTGAAGCCACGTGGAGACGTTTTCTTCAGGTGAAACGGGTAAGTT
Organism: Mugilogobius chulae; assembly: GCA_038363315.1. NCBI lineage: Eukaryota > Metazoa > Chordata > Actinopteri > Gobiiformes > Gobiidae > Mugilogobius > Mugilogobius chulae. Next base: position 514,377 of record JBBPFD010000674.1, read on the forward strand.
CAGGCAAAAAGTTACTAAAATGGTTAAGATTAGGGTTGGGGCTTGGGGCGGGTTAAGATTAGATGTAGGATTTTGTTAATTTTCATAAATAAGAACACATCTTAACAAACACCATTGAAATGAACGGGGACTGTGACGCGTACTATAATTACGCAAAAGAGCCTTAAACTCGTGCTAATCATACGTAATTTACATGTTGCGTTATGTCGTGGTATATGTACGCTTTCTTGTGAGATCAGGCTGATCTGTTTGAGATAAGCCTGCAAGATAAATCAGCTAAAACGTTAGCTAGCAAGAAGGTAGCAAACGTTTTAGCAAATGTCGTAGGTCGAGTTTCATTCACAAATGTTGATTTAACAGCATAGCTTTTGTTTTGTCACAGATAAACTCTTGTAGTTGTGTCAATGAGCGGCGGCTCTTTCTACTTACCAGGTGTGTGCATATTGCTCGTGTTGATAAAACCTCATCCAAACAAACCAACTGGGTGAAACTTGGGCTTTAGTTGGCCAAAGTATTTCTTAGTTGATTAAAGGTGCGTTGCGTAAGTGGCAAAGTTTTTGAACAAGGGCGCCATCTTTTGTGGATAGTATTGTGGCACTGCACCCATCCTACTATCTTAGACTGAAGACGTATTTTACGGCTTAAAAGATTCTTTAGACACATCACTGTTTTCTGCTAAATGTTTTCTGACTTAAGAAGACAAAGTTATTTGTATGAAAAAGTAGATGCTGGCTATTTTATTTGTTCTTTTTGACTGACTGATCATTTTTCAAACTCCAAAAGTTACACAAGGAAAGATTATTGAGAGTTTGAGGAAAAGCTTTGTTTTAGTGTGAGAGAAAACTATAAGCTCCTTACAGGAGTAATTCTCATAAACTATAATGCTGAAGGTCAATTTATCACTCTACTAAAACATAAACGAGGCTAACAGCTAAACACATCCAGGCCTGTGCCAATGGACGGTAATTTGATATATCGTAATATTGAGCATTTTAACTTACGCAGTGCACCTTTAAACACACGTCCTATCGACCGATTAATCTATTAAAGAGTTAACACTGAGCCATCTGTTTTGGTTTTGCCCTGGACTACAAAGCTTTTGGACGGATATTTTCAAATGGTTCTGTAATAGCTATAATGTTCAAATTACTCCAAATCCTTTGATAGCAATCCTAGGCAATTTTATAAATTCTAACTCGCTCAATATTTACGTAAAAAAAATTATCAGGATTGGTATGATTGCCGCAATTAAGCTTATTCTTAAACATTGGAAATTGACATCGTCACCAACTTTTGCAAACTGGATAAGTGAAATGACTTTGGTGGCGAAGCTTGAATTTATAAGATATGAACAAAAGGATGCATTGGATCATTATCAAAAAATGTGGTTTCCATTTTTCAACTAAAATTTTGGATATTAATGCCCGGTTGATATTTATGAAATAAGTTTATTTGTATATCCACTGGTATGATTGGTATTATTTAGAAAATAACTTCCCATATTGACTTTATGAACATTATGTGAATGACCAATTATGCTTTTCAGCCTCAATACATAATCATGTACACACACGCCAATATTGTTATTAATATTGTTAGAATAGATCATGTTAAGTCATGTTACAATAACAATAATAATTATTATTATTGTCATTATAAGTAGGTATATTATGCATTTATACTTAGTACTATATGTAAATGAGTGTTTATATAGGAATTCTCTTTGTTTTCCTTTTAATATGTATGTATGCGTATGTATATATTATAGGTATATGTAGGGGTATGTATAAAGGTGTGTATATATGTATATCTTTGTATATGTATGTATGTGCATGTATGTATTAGTGATGGGACGATATACGATATTATCGTGAATCTCGATAATTAAGGGCCGCAGTTAAATGAGCGTGGCGTTTTCGTTTTTTTTTTTTCATAATTGTGATAATTGTAATCGCAATTCAAGCAGCAGGCACACGCCTGCGGCTTCATATGAGCATTTAAAACCTGATGCTGTGAACTCAGTAAAAGTTAAGCAAAGAAAAGCTTCATGTGTTAAAGTTAATTAATGACTCTGAGACTAAGTCAGTAGATTTTTGCTCAAAATTGTAAACATTTGTTCACTTGGAATCATTATTAATTGTACTTAGACCAAAATACAATAAGTAGTTGTTCAAACACATATATAATGTGTGCTGATAAATATTTCAGTGATTTTGAATCTGTGCACTTATACGTTTAGTTAATTATCATGATAATATCGTTAATCGCGATTATTTTGGTCACAATAATCGTGAGTGCAAATTTTAATATCGTCCCATGCCCGGTATATATGTGTATACATATATACAGATGTTTTTTTTTTTGTTTTTGTTTTTTTTTTTTTGTTTTTTTTTTGTACTGTGGCGTTCTGAAAGATTGTTTTGTTTTATTGAAAAATCATAAATATATCAATAAAAAAAAAAAAAAAAAAAAAAGAGTTAACACTGTATTTATGTGTAAAAAATTAGTTGACTAATATCAACTTTTATCGACTAAGACTTCATTGACAGATTAATCGACTAAACTAAAGGACCACAGCATTAGTGAGTATACAAGTAAAACAAAAAAACTAATCCATTTTGACCAACTGTGTGGCTGGCGATAAATACAGTAAAGTTTTCTTGTCTGTCTGAGCTGTGAATAGACTTCTGTCCCACACATTTATCTCTTTTGTTTTCGTGACTGTGATTCAATATTGACGACAGCCGGCTCTGATGAAATAATACCAGAGTGATTAGTCCTTTTTGTGAGGTTTGAATCGGGCTGAACTCGGAGCAGAACAATCAGGACGCAGACGTAAAAGTCCGCTGCTCTTATGGAAATGTGTCTCTTAATAATAATGACTCTATTCATGGACATAATGGAGCACATTTGGAGGCTTACATAATCATTTAAAAAGGACATTTCTCAGACGGTTATTTAAGAGTCTCTTCAGCTGTGACGGTGTCCAGAGAGTCTGAGCTCCACTGGACTGTTTTTAAAAGGACTTACAATAGAATAGAACAGAATAGTCGAGTCCCAAGTCAAAGAGAGACAAGTCCAAGTCAAGTTTTGAACGTCTTTTCAAGTCTTAATATCAACTTATTGAGTTCAGCTAATGATTCTACAGTTTCACAGATTTTTATTAATGAATTAGTCCATATAAAATTAAACTTCTGAACATGTTCCAGTTTGTTCATGCAAAAATGCAATTTCACCCTGAAGAGACTGTTAGAAGATTGTGTTAGAAGATTCTTTATTGAGTGCATAACACATGACGATGATTAGCACAACCAGATTCAGTCGATTAGCTCTGGAATAGGTCTTTCCTCGCTCTGGTTGTGGTAGAGGATAAACCAGGGGCGAAGATTATGGTCAGGGAGAGACCAGGAGTGATTAAGGCGATCCTAAAAGTGGGCGATGATGATGACATCCCCTGCCCTTAGAACCTCCTTCTCGGCAAGGAAAAACTCCAAACTCAGAAGGGAAAAAGAGAAACCTCGAGGGGAACCACAGAGAAGGAGAGATCCACTCCTATGGACGGACAGGATGTAGATGTGACCTGGACTGACATGGCTCCAGAGCAAGAAAATCTAACTTAGATAAAATGACTTGAATTAAGCATATTCGACTTAAAAAACTTATAGTGGTTCTGCACTGACACAATTTTATTCCAAAAATGCTCAGCAACATTCAGAATGAGTGGCATTTCTTCAATGTATTTCTTTGTTGTCGTGGTAACGGCTTGTCTGCAACAACAGTTGATGATTTAGGACATTTTCACTGCAACAGACTGACTCAAAGAAGAAAAAGGTAAGTTCAACTGTGTGTGATTCCAGTGTCTGTGATAAATGTGAGAAGCTAAAGTCTTGTTGTTTATCTGCTTTGCTACAACTGTTGACTTGATTTTCTCTTTTTACATGTCAGTTACAAACCCAGTGCTCAGTAGACTTGTGGTGGGTTGAATTTGTTATCAAACTGTAGTTTATTTTTCCTGTTTTATCTGTTTATTGAACTCTTACAAGAGAAAATGTCCTTTCTCTCCATTAACTCTCTCAGCATGAACATTTAGAATGAGTCATGTCACCTGCACAAACTCTATTTTAAGAATTTTTCACTTAAGACCAACAGCCTGATCTTGCCCTTTGTCCTAGCCGGTCTTAGCCTTGTTCTTAATTATTCCTCTGTTGGCCACTAGTGGCTCTCTCCAAGCTCTATAACTGTCAGTGTAGAAGGTGTGGCTCCAGCCAAATGTGAGGGTGCAGTTTTTTTTAAACCATTTTTTACGTGTCAACGCATTCGGGTGGGTCGGGTCTAAACCCATGTTCAAACGCTCGTATGCTTTGGCTTCAAGTGACGTGAAGGTCAGTCCAATAAGCCTCATGTCAAGCACGTTAATTCTGTTTAACATAAGACACAACTTATGCGTTCTGAGCTTAGTTTATTTAGGTTACAACTGGATATAAAACAGAATGAAAGATGGACAAGAGTTCAACTACAAGTAGAACGTCGTCCTGTGGAGACGGGGCAGCCACGTTCGACTCAGTCATAAACACATAACTACACAATGCTGCAGCCTGAACTTCATCATTGTAAACTAAACAGAAAGAATCAAATCCTCACTTGGAGAAACGTCCAGACTCCAGAGCATCTTGACATTTAAATAACCCTCGCAAACAAGCTTTTTACTCACCGTGAATGTCTGACGAAGAAGTCTGACAAGGTCCACTGTCCAGGTGAAGCTTAAAATACATCTGTCTGACGGAGATTAATCCAGTTGTTTGTATCCACATCACAGGGCTTTGCAGATCCACGGTAAAAGTCCGCCGTTCTGTTTATTTCCGCTTAAAATCCCGACGCATTGTTTAAATCCACGAGTAAATCGAGTTTGCATTTGCGTTCTGCGAGCAGCGGCCAAAACATGCTCAGTAAACAGCCGCTGAAGTCCGTAGATGCCGCTTCCTGCTGCTGATATAATCTTATCGTTTTGAGCGCTACGAAAACAACTTTCTCCCCAAAAATAAGTCCCGCTGCTGAACTGTAAACAACCCAGCCTCTCACAAAGATCGTGTATGATGAGAAGAGGAGCTACTCTGTACAGATAAAAAGTGCATGTGCTCATTTCAGACGTACCCCGCGGAGGCCGCAGCTCGCAAAAAAACAATGTTTTATGCAGTTTTAATGTGTGCGGGTTCGGGTTGAAATTTAAGCACATTTTTCGGGCGGGTTGGGTCGGGCTGAATTTTAAATCGGGTCGGGTCACAAAAAAAGCTGTAGTGATGCGCGGGCATCACTACAATGCATTAAAACAAATGTTGGCCTCTTTGGCCTTTCCATAGCATTCACACTGACCCATGTTCACTCTCACATCTGATTATCTTTTTTATTAAGTCAATAAGCTTTATGTAAAAGAAAAGACACATTTTTAGACAAAGTTGTTAAAGTCTGTCAAGTAAATAGACTTTCACCAAATAGATTTCTATTATTACAGTTTTTTTCCAAACTGAAGCTGCTGCTACAGTTCTCTTTTGCCTGTGATCCTAAAGCAGCTGCTCATTTGTCACAGGTGTGAGCATGTGTCAGGTTCAGTGAAAAAAACTGCACCCTCACATCTGGCTGGAGCCACACCTTCTACACTGAGAGTGTATAGAGCTTGGAGAGAGCCACTAGTGGCCAACAGAGGAATAATTAAGACCAAGGTTAAGACCGGCTAAGACAGGGGTGCTCATTACGTCGATCGCGAGCTACTGGTAGCTCTCGGAGGCAGGAGGAGTCGATCGCGAAGCCCCGCCTGGTTATGTGAAGTTTAGTGTCTTTTGTACAAATGAACAGAATAATGCGCTGATGTGATCCACTGTGAGCTACAAAAGCGCGAGTCTTTTTTATGACCGCTTGAGCAGGACAGCTTGGTTTTGAGGTGCTATTATGCATTTTCGCCTGTTCTGCTTTTGGCACGGTGCCCGTTCTGCTGCGCGCTCCACATCCAACCGCGGGGGACACGGACGCACGGGCTCCGGAGCCAAGACACGAGTATACACGCGCTCCACATCCAACCGCGGGCACACGGAACGCACGAGGTCCGGAGCCACGAAACACGCACTCTTTGTAATGTTCCAGACTCTAACAAAGCCACAACACACTCCACATGTCTATACAGCCGTGAAATACAAGCGCCCCAAACCAGACTCACGAGTATACACGCGCTCCACATCCAACCGCGGGGACACGGAATGTAAGGGGGCCGGAGCCGAGACTCACTAACACGCACACTCTGTAATGTTCCGAGCAAAGCCACAACACACTCCACATGTCTATACAAGCGCCCCAAACCAGACAGACGCCGTATCCACGCGCTCCACATCCAACCATGGGGACACGGAACGCACGGGGTCCGGAGCCGAGACTCACGTAACACGCACAGTCTGTAATGTTCCGAACTCTAGCGAAGTCACAACACACTCCACGTGTCTATAGCCGTGAAATACAAGCGCCCAAACCAGACAGCCATAGTAGCCTACACAAGCGCTCCTCAACCAACAACGGAGAAACGAAGCTCACGCGCTTTAAAGCAGAGCTCACACTTTCTGCAGCCAACAGCGGAGACACCCAGAACACTTACTTGAAACAGGGACAAAGACAAGCCGTGGGAGGAAACAGGTAGAGCCAGAACAAATCCTCACGAGTTTCTTTTTGATGTGAGCCAAAGCTGAGTTTCCCAAAGTCTCAAGCCCCTCCCCTGAGCGTTACCATGGTGATCAAAACCAGAGTTATTAGACACAATCGAGGTTAGAATGAAGTTAAACACTAGAAAACAACTAGATTAATAATTAGCTTCATTGTTTTCTTCCAGATTATTTTACAGGTTTAAAAATCCTACATGTTAATTCTTCTAATGAATGTACTCAAGTAAAATTAAGTTATTGTATTATACAACTGATGTTTAATTAAAAAAACAAAACTCTTACATAGAAAAATCGATAGGTAGATCTTTGGGCCTTGCCTCAACTAAAAGTAGATCGCGAGCTGGAAAAGTGTGAGCACCCCTGGGCTAAGACAAAGGGCAAGATCAGGCTGCAAGACTTACTAAGATTATTTGACTTGTTTTAAGATATTCTCTCCTGATTTATCTTATATAAAAACTTATTTTAAACAAATTTGTTTCTGTTTTAAGCCACAATTGCCTAAATCAAGAATATTTGCTTAAAAAACTTGAAACTAACATTTTTGCTCAAATCTTCTTACTGCACTGTCAGATTATTTCACTTTTTTTGCAGTGCACAGTTTTAGATAGAATTCTAAATAAATGGTAAATGATCTATTTATATAGCCCTTTTCCACCGTACTCAAAGCACTTTACACTCAAAGATCCACTCACCCAGTGTAACAGACACTGAGGCAATGTGAGACTCATTGTGAGTTAAGTGTCTTGCCCAAAGACACAATTTTGACACCTGGTGTTCAGTGGTCTCCCATCCAAGTACTAACCAGGCCCTAACTTGATTAGCTTTTGAGATCTGACGGGATCAGGCTTTGACAGTCTGGGTTTAAACAGAACAGTTTTAACCCAGACTGCACTTAACACGACTGGGTAAGGTCAGGCTAATACACATCCTTCTCCAGTAGTTTAACCATGTTTGTTTATACACAAACATGGTTAATATATGGTCCTGACGCAGACAGAAAAACTTGTGTCTGAAACTTTTGTCAGGTTTTGTGTCGAAATGCGCTACTACGCTGTGCGCCGGTGATTTACGCACTTAAATCTGCGGAAGTGTTTGTTCAGCAGAAATCAGAGTATAAACAACAAGATTACCTGAAACAAAGTCTGACCTTGAACTTATGAGATGTACAACTAATGGGATGTTTCCAAAATGTATCAAGAGTCTTTGATTATGCACTATGAATACACTTGAAGCTGCTGGTTCCATCACTGTGCACACTCACCTGCTGCATGACCCAAGCCTTTCTCTCTCTCTCTCCTATTCTCTTTCTTTCTCTCAAACCACAGACACCACCGGCCCTCAACAGATGCTTTGTGCACTGCAGGCAAAGAGCTTTCCGAACACACGATGAGCTTTGGTTTTATTCCCTTTATCCACTGCTTTTATGCCTCCTTTTGTGTGCGCTTTGATTATTTTTACAGCGCTTTATAACTAACGCTGGACTGCGGAGCTAAAGTAAACCCAAATCTATAAAGAACACAGGTGAACGTGCGTTTCTGATGAGTTTCTGTGATGAGATTTTTTCTTTGCGTGACCATGTGATCCTTAAACTTCTGCGTCTCTCCTGAGCGTGTGCGGCTCTGTCCTCTTCCTCAGATCAATAATCATCCTCTCGGTCTTATCGATGTGTAGATGGTAATTACTTTCCTGCAGCAGACCTTGGACACATCTCTCACTGCGCTCGGTCTGTCCTTCTCACCATCAAGGTTAAGGCGTCGTATGTAATAACGGCGTTGTGATGAGAAGCTGCAAAGTAAAGAAAGTGAAGAAGACAAGGTATTTATTACTTTGTGTGAGCAGAGTTCAGGTCCCTATTATAAAGTTTGTCTAAAGAGCAGAGGGATGAAAATGCAGGCTTGAGGTAAACCAGAACTGAGGCGGATTTATGAGGATTTAGGATACTGAAGAATAATATTAAAAAGTGTTTGTGGAGCTGTTATGCTGAGTTCAGATCGGACAGCGTTGAAGCGTCCAATTTTGTGCATTGACGAGAATTTTGACGCAGAATTGTTTCGAAGCTGACGCCCCAACAGGCGCCTAAAACGCCCCAAAGCGCATCTGGGCGTTGAGGGACAAGGACACTTTTTAGGCCCAGACGAGCTTCTCTGCGTTCCCGCTTTTTGCAAAAGGCTTTGTGTTGGACCTCGGCAGATTATGTTGAGAGAGAGAAGGAGGGAAGGAGAGATCTCTTGCTGCTTTTGTAAAACATATACTTACTCGATAGCACAACTTTTACATGTTCATAAGAAAATAACTTTTTTTAGCAAAAGGTTGTTTGTTTGGGGGCTTTTTTCAAAGACTTGGCCGTTTGTTGCTTTGAAAATCTGGAGACACAGCAAAACAAACAACATGGGACAATGCCTCACATGGATCTATTAAAAATGCTTGTTGCCGTGTTTAATCCACTGCTGTATGACGGAGAGAGCCGAGGAAGACAGAGACAGCAAAAGAACTGTCTGGAGGAGGGGAAAGTTGTGTGATCGGTTAAGTTAAGTTTTATAAATGCAAAAAGCCTCTATCTCTCTCTCTCCTTCTTTCTCTCATTGATCTGTCTCCAAGCAAAACAAAGCCTACAAATAAGTGGGAGCTCGAAGAAGCGCTTTGGGGCGTTAAAAGTGCCTTTTTGTCCGACAAAGCCATGACGCGCATCGGGGTGTTTAGGATGCCTATTTGGGCAGCCTGTTCTCATGGATAAGCGTGTCAATACCACGCTATTGTAAACAGCGTGTCATATGAACGCAACTTCTATTTTATGCGTGTGTATTTGACGTGTTTCTGTCCTCGTTCATTTCAATGGTGAATGTTAAGACGTGTTATTATTCATGAAGACTAACACAATCCTAATCCTACACTTAACCAACTCCAAGCCAAAGAGCTAAACTTACCCATTTTTGTAACTTCAAACTTAAATTTAGTCGTTAATCCCTTGAAAAACCTCGTGTTTGACGTCAACCACATCACGTGTCCAGACCACGCTAGAAAACATTAGCATGTAGTTGCACGCCAAAACAGGCAGAGGGCATCGTCGTGACACGCAATTTGTCGTGGCGTGCTATTTTACGCAATCCATAAGAACACGTTAATTTGGGCGTCAGCTTTGAAAAAGTTCTGCGTCAAAAAACACTTTTACGTGCGAATTTTGATGCAAATGCGCTGTCTGGTGTGAACGCAGCATTAGTAAGTAAGTAAGTAATCTTTTAGTTGTATAGCGCATTTCACAGACACAGAGTCACAAAGCGCTTCACAGTGAGATGAACCCTCCTCACTCAGTGACAGTAAACTGCCCTGGGGCAACTCAGCCGAGGCGATTCACCTAACACCTGGCGCCTCAACCTCCGACAAGTGTTCCCTAACATGCATGTTATTAGTTGGTGGGGAAACCGGAGTGCCCGGAGGAAACCACCCAGACACGGGGAGGAACATGCAAACTCCACACAGAAAGGTCCGGGCCTGAGCGGGAATCGGACCCACGACCTTCTTGCTGTGAGGCCAGAGCGCTATCCGCTCTGCCACCGTGCCGGCATTAGGCTCTTAAACTTCATCAGGTGTTTGTTTTCTCAAAATCAAACCAGGGACCTGATTGAAACAGGTCAGGGGCCGCATTAGGGCCCCGAGCCACAGTTTGACCAGGTCAGGTCAACATTAAAATGAACAGGATTTTGCATGCATATCTTTTTCAACTGGCTCACTGAACAAATGTTTTAATTGAGAAGCAGTAGGTGCATTTTAGTTGAACAGACGGAGGTGAACGTGCTAAAAAACATTATTTTAGTTTCTAAAATGCACCAAAACATAACCTACCTAGCTGTTTTTCCTGCTCCTGCCTGACACCCTGCAGTACTTAATGGTGCTGAAATAACTGACAGCCATGAACAAAAATGCAACGGGCTGCTGCATTGTACATTCTCCCAGTAGAATCTAGAGTCTCAGCAACAGACGATCAGTGCTTCTGGTGTGTGCACATTGATGAGGACCAGTTGTCATGATTGCATTAGTTATGAGCGACAAAATCATTTAAAATGAATACATACATAGGCTTTGAACGTCTCTTTTAAATGCTGAACATTTCTGAACATGTTGTTTGACAGGAAGCTGTAATAGCACATCTTAAAATAGATGGTTTTGGTTGTTCTGCATTGCTCTTCTCCTAATTATAACCTTGTTCTGGCTCCAGAGCCGCCGCCCGTGGTGCAGAGTCAGACTTCCTCGACCCACTGCTCCCTGAACCAAAATGAGATTCACTGGGTTTATATTTTAAATGCTGGCAAATTAATATTTGACCATTTTTAGCCTTGAAAAAAACATGTTGGATTTTTTCCCTCTACTTTGAATTCCAGTCGCTAAATGTTTTATAGTTTTATCAAGGTTTGCTCTAAGTGAGAGAGAGAATGCATCTCATCATTTTGAAGGTAAAATATTAAATGTGAGGTCTTGGCCTTGAACTTGGAATTTAAATGAGGTACTGATTAGTGATAATTTTGTTTTTTGTAATGAGTAAGAAATTTAACTAAAGGATGAAATTAAGGCTGGAAACATTTCTAAGATAAATAAAAAGTGTTTGAAATGTGCCAATTGACCATCACCCCATCAAGGTGATGGTCAATTCCATCAGATTGAAAATGATGAGTCGAAAACGCCCCAATCTTCGAAATCACTGTCCTTTTGACAACTTTGAAACCATTCTACTACTGCAGGGGTGCCCAAACATTTTTCCTCAGCAGGCCAAAGTTAATAACAATTTGCAGTAGCCTCTTGATTATTATTATTTTTAAATAATATGTTTTAGCAGCATAAAACTGACTTGGTGTACTTTAAACTTGGTGTACTTTTCTTCAGCACCTCTAGGCGGGCCAAATTAAAGGGACTGTACCTGATTTTTGCATCCTAAAAATGTAAACAAACAGAAATAATTAATTTTAACCTTTTTCCTTCAGGCTACATGATTTCCTCACGTAGCTAATGCATTCTGAGCTTCAGAATTGTTCATCGTGATGAGTTTTAATGTTTTTTCACAGCTTTTAGCAGCGAGGTGAGTCACTATGCTAACCACAGTTAGCCACAATGCTAAAAACAAAAACAGAAAAAGCTGCACACAAACGGGATTTTATTAGACATAGACAGGACTTTGGGGAATAATTTCCACCTGATTAGATACATTAACAAGGCATCAGTGCTAGGGGGAAATTGCTTTTAAGTTATATTGTTGCAAAAAAATCGAGTACAGTCCCTTTAAACCCTCGGAGGGCCAAGTTTGGCCCCTGGACCCCACTTTGGGTGCTACTCTAGGACAGACTTGTTTATAGTAATTTACATTTTGTTGTTGAACTTAAACGTGCACTGTGTAACTATTTTTATTTTTTAATTTTGCACTAAATAAATAATAATAATCAACAGAAAAAAAAAACTTCAGCAATAATGAGTCGCACAAAGGAATTAAAATAAAGGTCAAACCAACATGTTTCGACCCTCACGTTTCTTAATCAGGGCAAAAAAAAAAAAGAAAAAAAAATCATCATCATGTAACATACTAAACTGGTGCGCATGCTCTGTAACCCCTGAACCTGCTATGTCTATATAAATGTGAGCTTTCCCGCTCTTGTTCAGACTAGTTCAGACTGTTCACATCTAATAAACGGGGCACGGTTCTCCTGTCCCATAAGAGACTCTTTGCTTGGCTTCCTCGTCACACTCACTCGCACGGTCGGTTACATTGGTGGCAGCGGTGCCGCCGTCGCCGCCTGGTTCGGTGGTGACGGCGGTACGGATCGGACTTTCCCGTCTCAGAAAGTTGTGGCGCAGCTAGCTGCTATTTGGCTAGCATGGAAGCCTCGTGGTCGGAGCCTCGGCGTCGTTGTGGGGCCCGGCTGTCGTCTTTCTCGGGGTGCATTTGGAAGATGCCCTGCCATGTGAGCGTGTGAGACTGGTCTGGACTGGGGCTGTCTGCCGCCCGGACCGACGCTTGGGTGTGCCGTGGCTAGCTCCGGTGCGGGCTTAAGTGGAGGCTGTGTGCTCCGTGGTGCTCCTGATGTTCCGATGCCTGGCTGGTGCTGCGCTGGACCGACGTCCTCTGCCTGGCGGGGTACGGTCAATTGCTGTGGATGCCTGAATCCAGTACAGTCTCTTCGGGACCCGCTGTTTAGTTGGTTGTGCATGTTGGGGTGTCCGGCTGCCGTGTCCCTCGGTTCCAAGGCTAGTGGTACCGGATTGTTCCAGTCAGTGCCTGGTGGTGGCTCCATTGATTGCCAGAGTTCCTGTGTGGTGCCCGTCCTCTGCTGTCCCCGGAGTTCGGCCGTCCTGCGTGCCCTCGTCTGTGTCCGGGTGTCCTGGGCCGTGCTGCAGTGGTCCCAGGTGTCCAGCGTTGCCTCAGACTGTCCAGCTTTCATATTGACTTTGAATTTTTTGTTGTTGTTGTGGTTGTGATGTGTGCTGTTATACAGTTATAATTGCTATATACTCATGTTGTTACTGTTGAAATGAGGACATTTCTTTGTGAGGGGGGGAAGACTGTAACATACTAAACTGGTGCGCATGCTCTGTAACCCCTGAACCTGCTATGTCTATATAAATGTGAGCTTTCCCGCTCTTGTTCAGACTAGTTCAGACTGTTCACATCTAATAAACGGGGCACGGTTCTCCTGTCCCATAAGAGACTCTTTGCTTGGCTTCCTCGTCACACTCACTCGCACGGTCGGTTACAATAAATTATAAAAATCTGTATTTCCACCTTAAGTGAGCTTGCATTGCTACAAAAAGACTGATAGGCTATTTGGACTAGAGTAGGGCCTCTTCTTGTATGTTTCCATAGAAAAGTCGTTTTTTTATTTTTACATTATGGCATAAAACGTATAATTTAGGATGAAGTGTGGTTTTAACCTAATTTATATTGAATGTGTCGTCAACTTTTCACCTCCAAAAAGATAGTGCACCTTTAAAATTAGAAACAATGACTTCCTGTTTGAAACTGCGAGTCCTGCCTCTTCATTATAACTTTAAAACTAGTAGGCCTATTCAATTACAATTACTTTTTTTTTTTTTTTTTGCTCAGTCACGGGTTATTTTAGACAAGTGGGTGGGAAAAGGTGTTAGATGAAAACAGGGATTTTCTGAGAATCAGGTGCGAGACAATACAAGATTACTCCCCCATGCTCCTTCCTTCCTCCTCTCCCCGCTCCTCGCTCCCTCCCCCGGGCTCATCCTCCCTCCTCTCCCCCGTGTTCCTCGCTCCCTCCCTCGGGCTCATCCTCTTCCCTCCCTCCGCTGCGCTCTGGAGCCATATTTGAGCCGGAGTTTTTCTTTCCACAGGTGACCGCTGCTGTGTGGACTTTTTTGGGACACTTACTGGATTAAAACCCCTCCGGATCATCCAGAACCAGCCCCGAAACCACGTCCGAACCAGTCCGGTGAGTCTCAACTCGAGCAAACGCGGAGAATTAACGTCAAATCACTTTACGCTAGCCACTTCTACTTTTCCCATTGAAGCTAACCAGCTAACTTAGCAAAACAACACTCAAAAACCTCTTATTTTGCACTTTTTAGCTCATAACACACACTTGTACAGACATAAAACATCGTATGACTTAAGTTGGAACCTAAAAATAAATGTGAGAGTTGAGTTGTTTGATAAAATCGTGCTTTAAATCCGGCGGAGTGGATTTGACAGTTGGCTAACTTTGGAGCTAGGTTGCTAATGCTAAAAAGTTGGACGCTTGACTGGAAACTCCACTGAAACATTACGGAAATAATCGTTTATCGACTTTAATTGATTTTAATACGGAAATTATGCAATTTACGGATGTGTCGTGGTGATTTTCTTTGCAGAATAAAGCCAGACAATGTTGTATAAGTGATTTATTTGCATTAAATGTGCGGTATTTTCCTTGTTTTTGGCCTGTGCTGTTGCCTACGCGCACACCTGAAACTTTACCTGCGCAACCACGTGATTTTACGCGGATCCTGGGACTTTTTTTTTGGCCGAAAAGGGGAAGTGTGTCTCGGCTTGTCTGTGTGAAGGGCAGGGACCTGGCTGCTTTCTCTAGTTAATGACTCTTTCAAGTGTTCAGACGAGCCTGGACAGATCATTACAGTTTACAGAAGATAGTTGAGGCAGTTACAGTGCATTTTACCTGCAACAACAGGTGGGAGAATAATAGTTCTCTGTAATTAGCCTAGATCAGCACAGTCTAACTATTTTTGCTGAAAACCATATTTTTTGCACATGCTTTTTACACTAGTTGAGCAATGCTTTTGTGGAATTTTCTTATGTTATGATTATTGCTATCTTTCGTATTTTTGCTTTTTTGCTTTCCATATTTAGCTAATTTACTGCCTCTATGCAACACTTTGGGCTTTTGTGATTGTTTTAACAATGATTGACTTGACCTGAGCAGATTTCACAATTCACACTAGCTATGTTTTTAACATTTCTATTTTATATGGCTGATAATGTCTAAAAAAACTATTTACTCATGTCTAATGCCAAAAGTGGAGCAAAAACCAAAAGTATATTTGAGGTGATTTTGTGGGAAATGTCCTATGTGCATTTTCCATTATAGAGCTTCTGCAGGTGACATCCCAGAAATGCAGAGAGTCAATAGAGAGAAATTACATTTTCTCCTGTAAGAGCTCAAAATACGGCTAAAACAGGAAAAAAAACTCTACAGTCTGAGAACAAATTAAACCCAGAAACAACTCTGCAGAACAATGGGTTTGTAACTGACGTGTAAAAGCAAACAAGCAGGTAAACAGTGGCAGAAAAGCATTTCTCATAGACTTTGGAATCACACATAGTGGAAGGAAATACCTTTTTCTTCCTAAAAATACGTTTTTGAGTCTTTTTGATGAGGATAAAATTGGAGTACAGCAGTTAAAATGTCAGAAATGTCCAACTACCATTAGCAAACAAGTTAGTAAAGCTCTACACTGTTGCCACGACAACAGAAAATTATAGTTAGTTTGCATTTCACCACATGAAAATTAACTTGTGTAAAACAAAAACTTCAGGGATGAAAATTAAGGCCTATTCATACTTCACAAGAAGTTTGTTCGGCCCGCTCGGGCCGTAAGAACAAGAACAAAGTTTGTTTCGGCTCTGATATTCATACTTCAGCAGACGCTGCAGCCGAAGTCCTCTAGACTCCGCCCCCCTGAGCCCTAACAATCGTTGCTATGTAGATTTTGATCACAGACAGACAGCTCGAGCTCCGTTAACTCGTATAAGGAAGATTATTTGTATTTGACGGCCGTACTATGCGCGCTGACCGGGGGGAGACATGTTCGGCTGCGGGCAGGACAGAACTGTCAAAAGAATCAGCAGTGGATTCTACGAAAAATCCCGCCCTCTTTGGAAAAACTAGCCAATCAGAGCCGAGCTGCTGCACAGCTCTGCCGAAGAAAGTTCTGCTCAGCTGATGTGACACGAACAACCCACACGAACTGAGGCTAGCCGAACAAAATTACGTCATTTTGTTCGGCTAGCTTGAGCGGGTTGAACAAAGTTCGGACGTCGGCTGAAGTATGAATTGGCCTTTAGTCTGTAAAAAGCCAAATAAGAAAATTTTCTCATTGTGTTGCCCAGAAATTTGCCTCAGTCAGAATCATTAGGAGCATTTTTCAAATAAAATGATGTCAACAGTAGAATGTTCAGTTGGTCTAATATTAAACCAATGGAGATTTTAACTCGATGAATACTAAAAATAGCGTTTATCAATGCATATTTTGACACTACAGTTTATCAATAGTGACCCTGCAGTCTCTTGAGTTGTACCATCATGGCTGTTTTGTTTACTTTTTTGTGTTGTAGAAGTTCTGCAAACCTGACCAGAAACATGGCGGTTTTACCTTTATTTCTGTAGTAACTGTTGTCGCTTCCTGAGCTATTATAATAATGTGATTATTGTTTTTTAACGTATCCAAAAAAATAATTTTATGCAGCCTATTTTGTTTACAACGAATAATGTTACAAAAACAGCCAATTAAAATTACAACATAAACAAAATGTGACGCTGCAAACTTTCAACTGAAGTGAGCCCAACAGGGACTAAACTGTTCTGGCATTGACTGGTCAGAGTGTTGGGGGAATCCATGGTTACCGGTGAGTTTCCATGGATATTGGTTTGTTGTGGGCAGTTGCTATGGCGACAGTATACCACATTATTAGTGCTTGAGAGTCTGAGAGCTGGATGACATGAGTTTATGTTTTAAACTGGCCTAAATGTTATATTTAAAAAAAAAACTTTTAACAAATCATCATTATAACTCTGAACCCAACATTCTAGCATTAACCGATCTAAAACATAATGGAAACACAACCAGGCCAAGTAGGGCTAGAGCACATGTGTCAAACTCAAGGCCCAGGGGCCAGATGCGGCCCTTCACCTCATTTCATGTGGCCCTCAGGGTCTTATAAGATCTATTTAATTTTATATAAGTGCCAGGAGTAATCTGGGTGTCTGAGCCTAATGAAATGATTTGTCATTTAAAGACTAACAGGTCTATTTTGCCCTTTGTCTTAGCCTTGGTCTTAAGTATTCCTCTGTTGGCCACTAGTGGCTCTCTCCAGGCGCTATACTCTGTCAGTATAAGGTGCAGCTTCAGCCAGATGTGGGGGTGCAGTTTCCTTCAGTGAATCTTATGTAAAAGAAAAGACACATTTTTAGACAAAGTTGTTAAAGTCCGTCATATGAATAGACTTTCACCAAATAGATTTCTATTATTACACTTTTTTTTCCCAAACTGAAGCTGCTGCTACAGTTCACTTTTGCCTGTGATCTTAATGCAGCTGCTCACTTGTCACAGACGTGACACATCTCTGATTCACTGAAGGAAATTGCACCCCCACATCTGGCTGAAGCTGCACCTTCTACACTGACAGAGTATAGCACCTGGAGAGAGCCACTAGTGGCCAACAGAGGAATAATTAAGACCAAGACTAAGACAAAGGGCAAGATAGACCTGAAAGTCATTTTTCAAACAAGGTGAATGTACATTCAGTAAGTGTCACTTCAATAAATATATAAGAGTCAATCACAACTATTATTTGTAGTTGATCTGGGCAATATTGTGATAAAAATCTAATTGTGAGCTCATCTCTGTGACAATCTGTTTTTTTTGTGAAATCGTCATATTGTGATTTCCCTTTTCTCTATTTGCTGCATCTGTCTGTTCAAATATAGACTATTTTTTCCAACCTATTACTCTTAGTCTCAGAGTTTACAAATCCAAGTCTTTATAGCAACTTTGGGATTCTTTTTCATTTTTTAAAACTGCGTTTTAGTTCATAAAAGATATGAATTTTAGCTATTTTTTCAGGTTTGATTTATGAAAAAATATTAATGTTTTAGCATGATTTTTAGCAGAAAAACACTTGTTTTGCTTCAACACACAATGTTCTAATTAATCGATTGCTTTTTTATTAACTTTTTATTGAAGAGCTGAGTTTGCTTGTTTCTCTCTGAAAATCTGGCAACACTGGTCAGATTTTCAGAGAGAAACAAGAAACTATACACATTTTTATTGACAAAATTGTTTTATTTAAATTTTCGATTCAAAACCCACCACCAAATAATTGACGATTTGTTTCGTTAAGTTTCGATCTCGATTTCTTTATTACTGGCCCATGAATGAATGATTTATTTATTCCTAAAGCACATTTCCACAGACAGAGTGAAGAGAAGAAGCTGTAAACTCTGAGTCGCCGTTATTTCAAAACGTCACATGATTTCCTCTGACGAAACACTCAACTGCTCAGTCTGTGTTGATGTGAAAGAGAAAGAGAATAGTGCTGTCTCGTTAAGAATATTCTTTTATTACAAATGTTCTGTTAATACTGTGAATTCAACTGGCTTATTTTCTTTATTTATGTACAATAATTTCATTCCTAACGTATAAAAACGTCTTCAGTGACAGTCTGACTTTCCAAAAATGAACGGAATGCAACAAGGAAAAGGCAATCCTGTCGAGTCAAGTTTATTTATAAATCATAATTACATAACAGCTATCGCTGCCTCGAAGTGTTGCACAAGATCAAATAGAGCACATTATATAGTTACATAAAAAAACCTCTAGCATGGAGTATTTTACCTATTGTGGTGCCCCAAATGGCTCAAACTGTGAACCTGTCCAGATGGATTCTCTTGTGACGTTTGTGATTGTTTTCTTGAAGATATACAAAAAAACGTAATATCGAGTAAATCTGGTAAAGAAACAGCAAATGTACATTTTAGACGGTGAAATTTGAGTCAGTTGATCACTCATTGTCTCTTAGTTGACGTTCTGAAATCTTTACATGAAAATCTCGTTTAGCTGTTTTTGTTTTTTCAGTTTCTTTCCTCACTGACGGCCTTCAAGCGTCTCGTGCCCTCGGCCTGTTGGTGCTGCTCTGTCCCGGTTGTGCAATTAATCGAATTTCTATTTCAAATATGATTTTAGCTGTAATCGAGTAATCATGATTATTAACATTAACATGTAAGTTCATTTAAATTTGTAGAGCACACATAGACCAAACTATTTCAATGAAATATGCCACCTCTTATTAGGGCTGCACGATATCAATCGATACCGCGATATTGACAACTGCGATTAGCTAATCGCAAAAGTCTCGATTTTCCTTCTTTTCTTATGCAGTACTTTTTTAACAATTGTTTTTGGACACAGTGCACTACGAACGCGAACACAGAGCAGCACAACAGTGACAGGCATTTGAACTGCACAACACGACTAAACAAAAGTCTATAAACACTGCTTTCATGACCGTTCTGTGAGTATTCAATAAAACCACTTATAAATAAGGAGTCACGCTGCTAGAGTTAGTATACCTTACCTTAGCTTGGACAAGTAAAACATCGATAGTTTCTGAGGCAAATCCAGTCTGTTTTCTTCACAAACATAAAATCCAAGCGAATAAAAGCCGCATGATTGATATTAGTCCTTAAACACTGCAGTGTCACACAGGTTTGCTCATCACTTATGACATAAACACTGTTTTTGGAGTTTTAGTGATCTTTTTTTTTTCACTCTGAGACATCAGCTATGCAGGTTCAGTTGGCGCCATCTGCTGGCGTAATTATACTTCTGTCATAAGGCAAAAATCTTACACAAGATTAAACAATAGTAATAATAGTAATCTTGTGTAAGATTTTTGCCTGATCCAGCTTTTTCAGTTCTGATATCGATTCCGATTCTTTGTCTTTAAGTATCTACCGATCCTCGATACCAACCGATACCAGTGTAAGGACTGAAAATGCGTTTCTTTCTTATTAAAACATAACACATTTTGTCATATATTGTCATGTAACGGTTATATGAATAATCGTGATCTCAATATGATTCAAATAATCGTGATTATTATTACTACCATAATCCTACCGGTGAGTGTGAGGTGTTGGGTCGTTCTCTCCGCCTGTGTGTGTGTGTGTGTGTGTGTGTGTGTGTGGTCACTTTATCGATCCAGTGACCGTTACGACGCAGCACTGGGGCTGTTATGAAGCTGGGTCTCTGTAGTGTGAGTGATACAAATACAGTACAAGATTACTTAAACATGTGTGAATCAATCCAGTGACTGAACTAATGACACACAGTTGTAACACCGGGAGGAACTTTACAGAATGTGTGATGATGACATGATGGAGAATATAAGAGGAATCAGACATGTTTTTACTGTTTGTCATTTAAACATGTTTGTGTTTGTGACTGTGTATTCTCTCTCACAGAAGTGTAAATAAAACCCGGCGCTCTGGTTTCAGCCGCTGTCGTAGGAGGATGACGTCGCCGGTCACATGATCAGTCAGGTTCCCGTGTCTGCCTCAGTCCTGTGTTTGACAGTCTCAGGTTTAATCTCATTATTCTACCTCCGACGGTCTGGATTACGCTGCTATTTCTGCTCCTCACACACACACACACACACACGCACACATACTGCAGAGATGGAACGTTTAAACTGGACGGGATGACAGGTCCAACTACTTCAGATTTTATTCTTTCAGTATTTCAGATACATTCACATTCACAAATTTCATCTCATAAAAAGGTGCTTTCTGCTCTGGATGACATAACACTGTAGGGAAGAGAGAAGAGGTGGAGGAAGAGAGAGAGAAAAAGGGAAGGGAGGAGGAACAGAGGGAGAAGAGGAAGGGAGAGAAGAGGGAGAGAGAGGGGAGGAGAGGGAGAAGACAGGGAGAGAGGAAGGGAGAGAGATGGGGTGGAGGAAGAGAGAGAAAGAGGAAGGGAGAGGGGGAGAGGGAGAAAGAGAAGAGAGAGAGAAAGGAGAGAAGAGGGAGAGAGAGGGGAGGAGAGGGAGAAGACAGGGAGAGAGAGAAGGGGTGGAGGAAGAGAGAGAAAGAGGAAGGGAGAGGGGAGAGGGAGAAAGAGAAGAGAGAGAGAAAGGAGAGAAGAGGGAGAAGACAGGAAGAGAGGGAGGGAGAGAGAAGGGGTGGAGGAAGAGAGAAAGGAAGGGAGGGTGAAAGAGGAGAGAAGAGGGAGAGAGAAGCGGTGGAGGAAGAGAGAAAGAGGAAGGGAGGGTGAAAGAGGAGAGAAGAGGGAGCAGACAAGAAGAGAGGGAGGGAGAGGAGAGGGAGAAGACAGAAAGAGAGGGAGGGACAGAGAAGAGGTGGAGGAAGGGAGGAGGAGCGGAGGGAGAGGAGGGAGAGAGGAGAGGGAGGGAGAGAGAGAAAGGAGAGAAGAGGGAGAAGACAGGGAGAGAGAAGAGAGAGAAAGAGGAAGGAAGAGGGAGAGAGAAGCGGCGGAGGAAGAGAGAGAAAGAGGAAGGGAGAGGGGGAGAGAGAAAGGGCAGAGGGGAAGACAGAAAGGGAGGATGAGAGAGAAAGAGGGAGAAAGATGAACGATAGGGGAGAGGGAGGAGAGAAAGAAAGAGGAGAGGGAGAAGAGAGAAGGAGGCGAGAGAGGGGTAGAGAGCGAGAGGAAGGGGTAGAGGAAGAGAGGAGAGAGAAATAGAGAGAGAGAAGAAAGAGGAGAAGAGCAAGATGGAAAAAGAGGAAAGAGAGAGAGAGAGAGAATAACAGACTCACATTAGTTTAATCCACATGAAAGTTTATTTTTTAACTTGAGAAATATAAATACACTAGAACTACGGCCGGGCAATTAATCTAAATATCGAGAGAGTTCGAGATTCTGTCACGTCGAATCGTCAGTTTTGGTTGTTTAAAAAAAAATTAAATGAACATATAAGCTTTTTTATATCAAAATTGGTCGATGTGAGGAGAAGAAAAGTGATTAAACTACTAATCTCTGCTCTTTAACTGATACGACACAGACAGACTGAATAAAGTGATCAGAGTTAGTCCAGACGTGAACGTTTGATGTATTTGAAACAGTTCAATGTTAATGTCAATTATCTAAGATTATAAATGCAGATTAACAGTGGTGGTTCAGTCCTGGTCTGGTGACTTTGTGTTTGTTGTTGAAAGTCTCAGTTCTAATCCAGATTTTGTAACAAAACCAAATGTTTGCTTTGAGATGATTCAAGATTTAGTGGTTTATTTAAACAGTTTATAAGATAAGCACTATAAATGAGTGACAGTTTAATTCAGACCACGAAGAGGAAATGTCACACACATTATCAGTAAATGAGAGACTGGAGACATCAGTGTTATTTTATCATGATTTTGAGATTATATTGTAGAAGTTGTGACAATATTAGTGTTTTAGTGGAGTTTTCAGTGAGTTAGGTCAGGAGTTTATTAAGATAAAGACTAAAAATGTTCATGTTTCTGTCATTCCAGGGTCAGTTTTTGTGAGACAATGAGACAAAAAGTGACAATACTCGCCTCAGTAAGAATAGAAGAACAATAAGCTGCTGTTTACTTCTTCAGACTGACAAACGACCGTGGAATCTGCCCTTTTCTCACCAAAACACCAGAATGACTAAACAGAGACGGACACATGAGGATCCAAACACCTGAACTGAATCAAACCCCACTATCAGATGATTCGAGGCTGTGTTTCATATGGTTTCAGCTCAGGGGCCTCATTTCTAAAGCTTGCTTACGCCTTACGCAGTGCGTAAACCTCCCTCTGCGCCAAAGGTGGTATTTATAAAAGCTCCACTAGGCGCAGGGCTTTGCTCAGCTCTGCGCAAACTGTTCTCCATGTGTGCGCTGTACGCAAAGACTGGAGACACGAGGAAAAGACGACACTCATGGAGAGAAGTAGAAGTGAAGAGAGTCATCATTTTATACAAATATTGCATTTATATTTCTGCCTTAAAGCAGATGTTGACCAACACAGACCAGGGCTGTTTATTCCTCTCATTTTTATTTACAACACATGTATGTAAGCCCGTGCGGACTCGTGCACAAGCTCCTGGCTCTCGTGTGTGCGTGTGTGTGTTGATTATGGCTCTAATACCAGAGAGAATGCCGCTGAATTCTGTTAAACACATCTGAGTCATTCAAAACGTGAGCCTAATTTAAGGGAGAAGAGTCTTTTTCATTCACATTTTATTAGTAGTAAGCCGCCTTTTGACAAGCGAGCGCTGCTGTATAGTGCCTCTCCGTCTGGCTCCTCCCCTTTTGCCTTTCCCCGTGTGTCAAACCCACTGATTATCGCCTCATGTCTATTCAAATATTATTCATGAGTCACCTTTCATGGTGAATTGGAGGTGTGGAGAGGGCGTGGCCTGTGTGGAGAGGGCGTGGTCTGACGTTGCTTCACGTGCGCAGATTCTAGAAGCAGGTGGGATCTATAAAGCACAGATTGCAGGAGGAGAGGCACGGAGGCTTTTATAAATATGGAGTTTGCCTGTGGCCACTAGGTGTACGCACTTGCTCAGCAAAAATCCCACGCAAACCTTTATAAATGAGGCCCCTGGTGTTAACAGTGTGGGTGCAGACGAGCTGTGGCTGTAGTTTGTACTGCAACAACAACACGACACAAATCATGAAGCAAAGGGATTAAAAGTTACTCTACTATCTCAGACTGTCTCACTTCTGCCTTACTTCTGTCCTATGTAGATCTCCAGCTCTGTTTGTGCTCTCTGCGTGTGTGCGCTGTGTGTGCGTGTT
This sequence comes from Mugilogobius chulae, assembly GCA_038363315.1. Taxonomy (NCBI): domain Eukaryota; kingdom Metazoa; phylum Chordata; class Actinopteri; order Gobiiformes; family Gobiidae; genus Mugilogobius; species Mugilogobius chulae. The sequence goes on from JBBPFD010000674.1 coordinate 538,132, forward strand.
CTGCGACTCTCCCTTTCTCTCTCTCAGGTGAGCAGAGCAATGAAGAGAAAAAGAAAAAGAGAACACACAGACTTTTACCAGTTTAGTTTGTAAAATATGCCATGATAAAAGGAATTTCACTGACGCAGACAACATATGCAGTTTTGGAGAATTTGGAATTGATTAGAGCTGCAATAATTAGTCGACATAATCAATTACAGTATTACGTTTATCGCGGGGGTTACGTGCTAAAATTAACCCGTGAAAGGCGAAACCCGCGAAGTAGTGATCCTCATTTTTTACCAGTAATTTCAGTTGAGAACCAGGCTTCTGATGTTTAGTATCTTTTGTACAGGTAATAATGCGCTGAACACATGATTCACCGCCAGGTACAACAGCTCGAGACGTTTTTGGCACATTGCCCTCACCAAATCCTCACCTGGAGAAACTGAATAGAAATTTAAACTAGAACATCGTGTTGTAAAAGTCGCTTTGACAGAACGGTCCAGGCGTCAGGCAGCTTTATTTTTCTGTGCAGCAACACTCTGTGCCGCAGACTGTCCACGCGCTCATCCCTACACATACTTTTTTCTTACAGCTGTTCATTAAACACGTGATCAGACAGGACAATGGTGTATTCCAGCCTGTTGCACTGAGCTGTTGTTTGAAACACCTTGATTATATTGTGACTTGTACAGACCCAGCTTCTTCAGTCTTGATACTGACTTTGATTATTTGACTTAAAGTTGGGGTAGGTGATTTTCACACTGTAAAGACAATTTTGGTTTTAAATCTGACAACTTTCTCTCATAAATCCTTAAACACATTGGTAATGTCAATATGTATTAGGTTAAGGTTGCAATTTGACTTCAAACCCTCTTTTTTACTCTTTTAAAGTGAATCTGGAGAGGACCACCCAAGTTCAGCCAATCAGAACGCTGCATTCTGTTTCTGATTAGAACTAAAATTCTTTATTATTCGATTCAGAAAGTACTCTGTGGGCTACTTCTTTCACAAAGAGCTGCATTTATCATATATTTTTGGTGGAAAACACAAAGTTTACTTATTTACAAGTAAAAAAGTTAGCTACCCTAACTTTAAAGTATATTGACCTGTGCAGTGTATATATTTTCTTTTCAAGCACAGTTAACTCGTTATAAAATGGGTCATATAATGTTCAGTAACTGTTCTTTAATGTGCAAACAGCAACTTAAAAACTGTAAATGAATATCTGCTCCTTTTATCAGATGAGCTCATCACTAGTTGTGTTTGTAGCAGTGAAAGCAGCTCACTTCTGTTGGGCTGATAAACTGGAAACATGATCTGGTTCCTGTAATGATCTGCTTTGGTCAAACGACACCAGTGACATAAACCAAAGATTCAGACCAGGATTTGTTTTGTAGTCAGAAAACTCTCCTGCAGCAGAGGTTTGTTTGTAAAGGAACGGTCACATTAGAGCAGACTCAAAAGTGTCTGAGCTGTTTGACTTCTGCTTCTGCCACTCGTCTTGGACACACTTTCTCTTCCTCTTTTCACTCACACACTTTGACTTTCCCAGACTGAGCAGAGCGAGTCACAGATACAACTGCACTGAGTGTGTTTCCTTCTGTGTTTTTGTACAATCTGATATCACTCTGCGAGGATTTCTGCGTCGTATTTCTGTGATTCATTTTGTTTGTCATGATGTTAGCGCCTTAGCTTCCCGTTGCTAACAACAATAAGAAAACAATCACAAAGCAAAGCACAGAGCAAAAGTGAGCTTGTTTTATTCATAACTAGGGGTGAGGATCGTCAAGGATTTACTGATGTACGCTTGTTGAGCATTCAGGGTTTCCGCTACATGTAGTTGATCGCACCGCCATAGCTGAAGAAAAGCCGCCACACTTTCAGAATGACTTTTTTTTTTTTTTTACATTGTAAAGTTAAAGGGACAATACTCGATTTTTTGACAACAAGATAAACTATTTTCCCCTAGCACTGATGTCTTGTTAATGTATCTATTCAGGTGGAAATTAGTCTGTCATGTCCTGTCTATGTCTAATAAAATACCGTTTGTCGCCAACTTTTTCTGTTGTTGTTTTTAGCATTGTGGCTAACTGTTGTTAGCATAGTGACTCACCTCGCCGCTAACAGCTGTGAAAAAAACATTAAAACACATCATGATGAACAATTCTAAAGCTCAGAATGCATTAGCTACGTGAGGAAATCATGTAGACTGAAGTAAGAAGCTTAAAATGAATTATTTCTGTTTGTTTACATTTTAAGAATACAAAAATCAGGTACAGTCCCTTTAATAGATATATGGAAACAATCCTCTTAAAAAAACGTTATATTTTGTCCTCTGTTAGACACACCGACGGCTGTAACACAAAGAAAAGTGCAGCTTCTGAACAAGGTTTTCATGGAGGAAGGTTGTAGAGGTGGGCGGGCTGCACGCTCGGTCATCTACCGCCACACTCTCAAAAAATCCTCGCGGAAACCCTTTCCTTCTTACTGATCCAATTCATAAAGGATTCATTTACTGACAAGAAAAATGATATCTTCAGCTCTGAGAAATGAATGCATGCTTTGTTTTTAAACAGTTGTGAACAGAGGAGGCACTGACTGACTGTGTGTGCTCTTGCTCACGCTTAAATCGTTTGTTTTTGCATGAACTCTATTAAATTTTGCGTCTTTTCGTGCACAGACGGGGTCAGATACCCGTACCGATAGTAATTGATCCAACAGAGCTTTAAGGCACTGCACCGTCGCTGGTCTGAAACTAAGGATTGGTTTCAAGTCATAAATCATAAAATGGACTTGACTTGGGCTTTTGAGTCTCTGACGTGGGACTTGAGGAGAAAGACTTGAGACCAGGGCCTAATTGGAGCCGGAATAAGATCCGGGAACTCTTCCGGCAACAGTTTTGTCTGCTCCGTAATGCATTCAAGTTCGTGAGCAGTTTGTGTCACTCTTCTACGAGACACAGCCATGCTCTCCCGTCTCTCATACACAGAAACTATAGACAGGGGCAAAACGGAGTCACAATGATTGGTTAAAAGAGAAACTCACCGGAAATGTGACCAATCAAAGGCAGCGCAGGCGGGTTTAAGACTTTTCATTGGTTCTGATGAGACGCGCTTCTGTATCTTCTCTCAAAACAGGAAATATGTAGCAAGTAGATTTTACACAGCGGTGTGCTTCTGGCTGTGTTAACGCAAAGACCACATGAGGTTCAGTCGTTTTAACGCCACAAGAGAAGAGAAATGACTGCTGTGTTTGTGCCAGATGCCCTCCCGTCCTCTGCATGCGTCCCCAGAGGAAGAGCGGAGATAAAAGTGTCATTACAGAGTCTGAATCAGCCGCCGCATCAGGGAGGAACCACATCCTGCTCCTGTTCCATGTAAACCTCCACTGAATCTTAATTTCTCTGGTGTTTTAATGACTTCGCTTCGTTATTCGCCGCTCTGATGTTGCTCCATATGTTCTGTCCGTATGTTACGCATGGATTATTCTATAGGAGCCAAAGCAGAAGTTAATTAACAGGATTTCCAGCTCTGTGTGAGGTCTTTAAACACCACACGAGACACTCCGGCTTGTTCAGACTGAAGGAGGGACGAGGCTGTGGAAGAGTAGGAAGAGCAGTGTATTAAAACGATGTAATTTGTAGAAAATGATTGACGTGGGCCCAACATATTGGTTCAAAAATGTCAGCTGAGTTTTGTATTTGGACTATTGAGTGTGTGCAGGTGGATCTTTGTTTCATATTTACAGTTTGTGATGAATCTGTAGACGTAAAATAAAAACACAGCATTAAGGTTCAGCGAAAAGCAGCGGGAGTTGGGTTTGGTGGTTCTCAAACTGGTGGTCTGGTCTCTCATGTGTAGGAATGCATAATATATCGATATCAAATAGATACCATAATATTGACAACTGCGATTTTCCTCCTTTTCTTACACAGTACTTTTTAAAATTGTTATTAGACACAGCACAGAGCCAGCAACAGCGACAGGCCTTTGAACACCACAACTTGACCGAACAAAAGTCTATAAACACTGCTTTCATGACTGTTCTAGTGCGTGTTCAATAAAAAGACTCAAATACTTGGGAAAATCCATCTTCAGACACTTTGTGTCAGCCAATCAGAGACTTCTAACCGTAGGCAGATGGACAGGCGCTTTGCAGCTGGAATGGAGCGCCTGTAGTTGGTGTCCTGGTGAGTGATCCGGGCACCACTGTGGTAGAGCAGGTCGTCAAACTGGACAAGCCAAAGTACCAGACCAAAGTACCGCTGGAAGCGGTCTTCATCCAGGCGCAGCTCCTGGAGCAAATTATGAAACTCCTCCAGGTCAGTGCGTCTCTGGAGGGTTCCCAGATACGACGTCGCCGACCCTGTCTCCGCTGTAGGCATTTGTGTATCAAGCAGATCCAAGCCACTCCCTCAACCCGATCCATCTTTAGCAAACCAAAGCCTCCTTTGCTAGCGCAGGAAGTAGGGCTGCACGATATATCAGAATCAGAATCAGAAAGAATTTTATTGCCATTGTCAGTGAACAAACAGAATTCACAGACTAGGAACTTGCTGCGATGCTAATGTGCAACATATAACACAGAAAACACAAATAAAGATAAAGAATCTAGTAAAAAATATCAAATATAGTAAAAATATTTAAGATATATAAAATCAAGTATAAGGGCATGCAAAAATAGGCCAATAAAAATTAGGCAATAAAAATATACACAGTAATCAGAACAATCAAAACAACAGTGCAATCTGTCAGTGCAAGAGGTAAGATAATACTAACATAATGAATAAATGAACGAATGAATAAAGTGACAGGTGATGATGTGACTGTTAAAGTGACAATGCAGGAGATCAACAGAGTCGCAGTTTAGAGTGTTCATGAGTCCTACAGCAGAGGGAAAGAAACTGTTCTTGTGGCGTGAGGTTCTGGTCCGGATGGACCGTAGCCTCCTGCCCGAGGGAGTGGCTCAAAAAGTCTGTGTCCAGGGTGAGAAGGGTCAGCTGCTATCCGACCTGCACGCCCCCGAGTCCTGGAGACGTACAGGTCCTGGAGAGATGGAAGGCTGCAGCCAATCACCTTCTCAGCAGAGCGCACAATGCGCTGCAGTCTGTGTCTGTCCCTGACTGTGGCTCCAGCGTACCACACAGTGATGGAGGAGGTGAGGATGGACTCAATGATGGCCGTGTAAAACTGCACCATCATCTGGGCCGGCAGCTTGGCTTTCTTCAGCTGCCGCAGGAAGTACATCCTCTGCTGGACCTTTTTGATCAGGGAGCTGATAGACGGCTCCCACTTCAGGTCCTGTGTGATGGTGGTGCCGAGGAAGCGGATGGAGTCCACAGTGGTGATGGGAGAGTCTGTCAGGGCGAGGGGGGGTGAGGGGGCTGTGACTTTCCTGAAGTCCACGATCATCTCCACTGTCTTCTGAGCGTTGAGCTCCAGGTTGTTGCTGCTGCACCAGGACACCAGCCGGTCTACCTCCCTCCTGTAGGCAGACTCATCACCATCAGAGATGAGTCCGATGAGGGTGGTGTTGTCGTTGATCAGTTTAACAGAGTCGTGGCTGGAGGTGCAGCAGTTGGTGTACAGGGAGAAGAGCAGAGGAGAAAGTACACAGCCCTGCGGAGATCCTGTGTTGATAGTCCGAGTGGTGGAGACATTCTTCCCCAGCCGCACGCACTGCCTCCGGTCCGTCAGGAAGTCAGTGATCCACCTGCAGGTGGAGTTGGGCACGTTGAGCTGTATCGAATCAATACTGCGATATTGACCACTGCTGCTATTAGCTACTCGCAAAAGCTGCTATAAGAAGCTATAATCATATTGTAGATTGTCAGTTTTCCTGTTGTCTTTGGAGTGAATAAAATCATCAAAATGTTCATTAAATTCAAGCTTCTGAGGATCCAGCTGTCAGTCAGAGCAGGACAAAGACTAATCAATATAATCTGTATTTGAATAAACAGTTGTATCAAAGAGAGAAATCACAATAAGACAAGTTAATAAAAAAGTACATGAGCTCATTATTATCATATTACCCCTTGTGTTATCATCAGCTGTTTTACAAGTGTTGCCTTTATAGTTTATTTGAAATGTGTCAGGTTTTGTCATATTCTAATTCTCCACACTCTTCTCTTTTGCCTCCAGACTTCAAATGTTTTGCAGTTGAACACAGATGCAAAAAGACACTTTTCATGAACAGGATTCTGATTTCCCTCTCGTCTTGTTTTTCCCGTCTTGTCCTGGTTCTATTCCGGCTCTTTTCTTTGGTCCGAGTGTGTTTGGAGCTCAGATTGTGTTCACCTGCAGAGTCTGTGTCTGTCATTATTCTTATTATAGTCATTAGTTTGTCCTGGAGCCTCGTTTTAGTCTGAAGTGAGCTGTCGTCAAATCTCTGCTCAACACTGGATAAAAAACACTGCACATGGACCTGTTCTAGTCCTCTTTTAGTCCTGTTTTAGTCCTGGTTTAGTCCTGTTTTAGTCCTGCTTTAGTCCTGCTTTAGTCCTGTTTTAGTCCTGCTTTAGTCCTGTTTTAGTCCTGGTTTAGTCCTGTTTTAGCCCTGGTTTAGTCCTGCTTTAGTCCTGCTTTAGTCCTGTTTAGTCCTGGTTTAGTCTTGCTTTAGTCCTTTTTTAGTCCTGCTTTAGCCTTGTTTTAGTCCTGCTTTAGCCCTGTTTTAGTCCTGCTTTAGTCCTGCTGTAGTCCTGTTTTAGTCCTGGTTTAGTCCTGTTTTAGTCCTGCTTTAGTCCTGCTTTAGTCCCGCTTTAGTCCTGTTTTAGTCCTGCTTTAGCCCTGGTTTGTCCTGCTTTAGTCCTTTTTAGTCCTGCTTTAGTCCTGTTTTAGTCCTGTTTTAGTCCTGTTTTAGTCCTAGTTTTAGTCCTGCTTTAGTCTGGTTTAGTCCTGCTTTAGTCCTGCTTTAGTCCTGTTTTAGTCCTGCTTTAGTCCTGGTTTAGTCCTGGTTTAGCCCTGTTTTAGTCCTAGTTTTAGTCCTGGTTTAGCCTGTTTTAGTCCTATTTTTTGTTTAGTCCTGTTTTAGTCCTGCTTTAGTCCTTTTAGTCCTGCTTTAGTCCTGGTTTAGTCCTGCTTTAGTCCTGCTTTAGTCCTGCTTTAGTCCTTTTTTAGCCCTGGTTTAGTCCTAGTTTTAGTCCTGGTTTAGTCCTGTTGTAGACCTGTTTTAGTCCTGTTTTAGTCCTGTTTTAGACCTGTTTTAGTCCTGCTTTAGACCTGTTTTAGTCCTGGTTTAGTCCTGGTTTAGTCCTGTTTTAGTCCTAGTTTTAGTCCTGGTTTAGTCCTGTTGTAGACCTGTTTTAGTCCTGTTTTAGTCCTGTTTTAGACCTGTTTTAGTCCTGCTTTAGACCTGTTTTAGTCCTGGTTTAGTCCTGGTTTAGTCCTGTTTTAGTCCTAGTTTTAGTCCTGGTTTAGTCCTGTTTTAGACCTGTTTTAGTCCTGCTTTAGACCTGTTTTAGACCTGTTTTAGTCCTGTTTTAGACCTGTTTTAGTCCTGTTTTAGTCCTGTTTTAGTCCTAGTTTTAGTCCTGGTTTAGTCCTGTTGTAGACCTGGTTTAGTCCTGTTTTAGTCCTAGTTTTAGTCCTGGTTTAGTCCTGTTTTAGACCTGTTTTAGTCCTGCTTTAGACCTGTTTTAGTCCTGGTTTAGTCCTGTTTTAGTCCTGCTTTTGACATGTTTTAGTCCTGGTTTAGTCCTGTTGTAGACTGTTTTAGTCCTGTTTTAGTCCTGTTTAGTCATGTTTTAGTGCTGTTAATAGTCTTGTTTTAGACCTGTTTTAGTCCTGCTTTAGACCTGTTTTAGTCCTGGTTTAGTCCTGGTTTAGTCCTGTTTTAGTCCTAGTTTTAGTCCTGGTTTAGTCCTGTTTTAGTGCTGTTAATAGTCTTGTTTTAGACCTGTTTTAGACCTGTTTTAGTCCTGTTTTAGTCCTGCTTTAGTCCTGCTTTAGTCCTGTTTTAGTCCTGTTTTAGTCCTGCTTTAGTCCTGTTTTAGTCTTGTTTTAGTCCTGCTTTAGTCTTGTTTTAGACCTGTTTTAGTCCTGTTTTAGACCTGTTTTAGTCCTGTTTTAGACCTGTTTTAGTCCTGTTTTAGTCTTGTTTTAGTCCTGCTTTAGTCTTGTTTTAGACCTGTTTTAGTCCTGTTTTGTGGCCTTTAAATCTGACAGAAATGACAGATAATAGTTTTTCCCTCACACTGGTCCGAGCTCCAGCAGCAGCAGTTTTTTTGTCTCATATTAAAGTGTGTTTTTTTGGTAGATGGAGTTTTGACCTCGACCAGAACAAACCGAACCATCAGCAGCAGAGTTTGAACAGCTGCTAACACGGCTCTGCTCCGGGAGAAAAACACGGCAAATGTGAAGGTGTCAGTAAAGTGCAAGAATACGGTCTGAAACGTTTGTGTGAAGTTTGTGAAATGATGTGACAGATGAGGCGTTTATGCTCCTCTCCTCACTCTCAGCGTTCATGTTTTTTCGTTTGTACGCTCTTGTCAGTCTTCTCTTGTCTCTGTGTTTTTCAAAAATCTCAAAATGTCAAATTTGAGGTGAAAATTTTCAAAGCAAAGACTCGGGACGCCAAAATTCCTTGTTTAGACCTGCTTTAGTCCAGAGCCCTGTACGACGAAGCTACGTAGATGTAGGGTTTAGCGAGGTAAGTTCTGGGTTAAACTTGGTCTGGCGGTCCTACAAAACTGAATCATTTCCTATCAGGACAGATCTCTATGGCAACATACTGCAAAGGCGTTGTAGACTCTTGTCTAAAGACACAGCTCATTCAGACTAAGCGGTTAATCTATTACATGTTTGGTAACGTCTGCACATTTGTGCTTTAGCGTAACTGTCGCGGCCCCTTTCGTACCGGATGACCCGATCCGTCCGGAAGTGTGATTAGAACATGCACACATTGAAAATAATAATGTGTGCATTATTATTTAACCTTAAAAAAGCTGTTTAATCTAAACATCTTTTTTAATCTGTTTCGATTAAAAAAGCTTGTTTTTAATCTAAACAGTCTATATTTGGGCTCTTTTCTTTGGTCCGAGTGTGTTTTATGAACAAAAGATGAAAACTATTGTTTAAGAAATCGCCAAAAATTATATTTTTTTCGAGGCATGTAAGGTCACGTGTGATGATGCGTTCAAAGGTTGAACGGAAAGATCAAACTCTGTATTACACTACTAGATAAACTGCTAAAAGGCAAATAACGGCTGTGGGTAAAGAATATAGGGCTTGTGGACGACGATAGTATTATGTGTTTATAAAGAAGAACAAACAATAGCCGTTATTTCCGTTTTATTTAGAAAAAAGAGAACTTCCGGACGGATTGGATCTACCAGTATGAAAGGGGCCGTGACAGTAACTTCTGTGTCTGTGATTGGCCTCGTAAGCGCAGACTTCAATAGACCCATTTACAGTTAGTAAACAAAGATGGCTGCGTTGCTAACTGGAGCCCTGAGTGGTGCCCAGTCTCAGGCTTTTCAAGTTACGCAGGTGCATTTTCATTAAAAAATCGCAAAACTCTCTTTAAAAACTCAATTTAACGAACGACAAGCGACTCCAGATTCATGTACAGTTATCTACTGAATGTTAGCATGACGTTAGTAAGTGTCCCGACATTCAGCGACCTGATATTTACTTATATTTGATGGAAAAACTCATGTGCACAAGAGAAAAGCTTTGATCATACAAATCCCTTGATGAGTTTGACGACGTAATTTTCAGAAAAGCACAGGAGGTGAGTTACCGCGACATTGCTTTAGATTTTGTGTAAGTTGTGTTAATTATTTATCAATTATCAGTGTAGAATTAGACTCACAGTAAACTGCACCTGTGGCATTATTTTGTGCTGATTTCTACAGAAGATTATTGTATAAAAGACTCCGAGCTTATATTTTTTATTTTTTTTTTTTATTTATTTATTTTAAAAGGGACCATGTACAATTAGAACATAAATGTTGCCATTTGATGCATTGTACCAGAGTTAGCCTTAGGCTAGTTTACATCTGCAGTCCCCTGGCAGGGAAAGGAACAGCCCACAAACACTTCAGTGTCTGAGGCTGATCCAGCACACGTAACATTTACACACATAATAAAATACATAATGCACTCCACACATATACATGCATACAGATTCTTACAGAGCCAGTAACAGAAATACAGGAGCAACTGGAGCTAATGATTACAATGCTGGTTGCTCTTGAGGTATTTTTTTAGCTCAGTTTTAAAACCATTTATTGTACCACGTGTTTTAATGTATTCAGGCAGCATGTTCCACTGTGTGGTAGCCTTCACTGAAAAGGCGGATTGACCAAAAGTAGAACGACGGAAGGGTATAATGCAGTCATGTAAAGAGGCTATTCTTGTGGATCTCACTGAATTTACACTTCGATAATCCACAAAATCCTTCAAACAGCCAGGAGCCAAGCCATTTAGAATTTTGAACACCAGACACAAGTTGGAAAAAAGTCGGAAATTATCAAAACTCAAAAGATTATGTTTGGCCAAGATGGTACAGTGATGGTGCATTAGAGGCTTTTTATCAAAGATCTTCAAGGCTTGTTTATACACCGACTCTAAAGGTCTTATTGCAGTTTCTCCAGCCTGTCCCCAACAGGTGATACAGTAGGACAAGTGGGAAAAGACAAGAGCATGCATAAATGTCCTGGCTGCTTCCAAGGAAAGACAGGGCCTAATATGTCTGAAGTTAGCAAGGCTATATTTAATGGTTTTTGCAGTATTCTTGATATGTTTTTTAAAGTTTAGGTTTGCGTCTAATATGACCCCAAGATATTTAAATTCGGACACACAGACAATCTTTTCATTGTTGATAAAAATATCAGATGTTGAATTTTTTGCATTTGTCTTTGAAAAGAACATAGCTTTAGTTTTGCTGATGTTTAAGCAAAGACAGGATTGCTCGAGCCATTCAGAGACATTTTCCAAAGCTTTAGAGAGTTTTTCCGCTGCCAGGTGACTAGTTTTAGCATGAGTATATAATACTGTGTCATCAGCGTACAGTTGTAATTGAACGTTCTGGCAGTGCTCTGGGAGATCGTTAATATAGAGGCTGAAGAGCAAAGGGCCCAATACAGACCCCTGTGGTACACCCATTGTGCACTCCAAATAGCTCGAGCAGGCATCCCCATATTTAACACACTGAAATCTACCGGACAAATATGAGGTCAACCAAGCAAGAGTTTTGTCTGAGAAACCAAAATGTGAAAGTTTTGAAATAAGAACATGATGATTGACTAAATCAAAAGCTTTACTCAAATCTAAGAAGACTGCACCAACCACTCCCCCTCTGTCGAGTCTGGATCTGATTTGCTCTGTCAGGTGCAGAGTGGCAGTTTCAGTTGAATAGTTTTTCCTAAAACCAAATTGAAGAGGGTGTAGGCCATTGCTGCTTGAATTTAGATGCGTTATCATTTGTTCATAAATAATTTTTTCCGCAATTTTTGAAACCACGGGTAAGATGCTTATGGGCCTATAATTGTTTGCATCGTTGTAATCTCCAGATTTATGAATTGGAGTAACAACAGCCCTCTTCCAGTTTGCAGGAAAAACACTTTTGGCAATTGAGAGATTGATCAGATAAGTAATTGGAGAAACCAAAGTGTTTACATGCTGTTTGATTAGTGCAGCATCATGTTTGTATACATCTTTACTTTTGGAGTTTTTAAGAGAATATATAACTTTTTCAACCTCACCTTCACCAACTAACTGAAAATCACAACCATTAGTTGACTCATTCAATTTCTTGGTTGTCAGGTTTAAATGTGAGAATCGCTCTCCAATCACTTGAACAGACTCAATAAAGTAAGAGTTAAAGGCTGTGGCTATGCCCAGGTCGTCCTCAATTATTTTGTCCTTAACACTTAGTTGAAGGTTCCGCATTTGTGTTTTTTCTCTCCCCATAAGGTGATTTATATTTTTCCAAATTACAAAACTATTTCCTTTTGCCTCATCTAACATTTGTAAATAGAACCTTGACTTAACAATACGCATTTCATTAATAACCTTATTTCTGAGACTTTTATACATCAGCCAATCAGTTTCCCTTTTATATTTCACAGCTTTCTTTAATATGAAATCTCTTTTTTTCATTTGTTGCCATAAATAATCATTGAACCATGGTAGGCTAACCTTAGAGCCACTTTTCCTTTTTGTTTTTACAGTGTACTTTTCTATGAGAGTGTTTATTTTATCTGCAAAAGAGTAAGAAGCAGAATCCAAATCATCACAAAATAGTATTTCATTCCAATTGATATCATTTAGTTCCTGGTCAAATAAGACTTTTTTACATGGTGGTATTTTATAGGAAGAGACACGTTGCAGTCTGTTTTTAAATCTCAATTTAGTCAGTTTCCTTGTCATTACAGTCAAATTATGGTCTGAGAGGCCAGTTATGAAGTTGTAACATTTTGTCACTCTTTCAGGCTTGTTGGAAAATATTAAATCTATCTGTGAACTTGAGTTTTTAGCTATCCTTGTGGGACCTTTAACCAGTTGTTCAAACAGATATTTATCTGTAACAGCTTTAAGTTTTTTTCTCTTCACCTTGTCATCCCAGTTTATGTTCATGTCACCCATTACAATCACTTCTTTGTTGTTACACTCTTTGAGGGCAGATGTTAATCCATCAAGAAAAGTGTCATTTGCGTTTGGAGGTCTGTAAAGTCCAATTATAATGAAAGACATTTGTGGTGACAAAGACAGCTTCACAGCGACATATTCCATGTTATCCACGTTTTTAAGAAAATACGTTCGCATTTGAAAGCGTCTTTAATGTAAAGCAGGACCCCGCCCCCTTTGCCCTCTGGCCTATCTCTCCTAAAGCATTGATATCCAGGAACGGTGAAGACGTGCTCTGGCGTGGACGGGCGTAACCAAGTTTCGGATATGCATAAAAAGTCTAGATTAGAGTTTGTGAGCAGGTGCTTTAATTGATCTGCCTTAGATACGAGACTTCGGATGTTGAGATGGCCTCCAAAAAGTCCTTTCGGCTTGAGTTTACGATCCCAGATAACTCTCGCATGGTTGACGGTCTGAAAAATGTGAAGTGACTTGTGCTTTGCAACAGCGGGGTTTTGACACATGCCACGGTTATGCTGCCCCGTTTCTTCCGCCGGTATTGTTGGATTCACATTCAGAAGCGTGGCGCTGTTTTGGGGCGCATGTGGGACTGGGACTATTCCAGGAAGGACGATGTTCAGCTGAGATGGATCATACACCTCCGCGGACTGTGACCCAGAGACAGTCACCTGTTGAGGAGTCAGCGTCATATCCCGAGCCACTGGTCCAGGATTTAGATGGACATCCCCGGACATGAGCAGCAGGAGTAGCAATCCCCACGTCTTTCGATAAAGTGCGGTAAGTTTCCGCTCCTCTGCGGCGGTGCTTTGTGTACACGGTGCAACAGCGTGACCATAGCGTAGAACAGCAGAATAAACCGCATAGTGACCAAATAAGTTGTGATGGAGATCTGACGACTGTGCAGTGTCCTTTTGTTGAGTTTGTGCCCACATCCACCTGTACAGGTAGCAGCGGAAAGGTATCATAGCCGCTGCCAGCAGCATAAGGGCAAAGAGCACGATATCACAGTACGTCAGCTTATGATATATTCCAACCACTTTCCGTGGCCTGTTTACTGGCATCTGTAGGCCGGACTTGATGTTAGATGAGTGGCAATCATGTGGGACAGCAGCAGTCCCTGCCGAGCTGCGCCTCCGCGCCGCCATCTTGTTAACCAATACCAATAACCATATCAAAAAAAAAGAAGTCTTACATGACTCTGAGGATGTATTTGTTTTGATGGTGATCCCTCATTTTTTCTATACATTTTAGCGGCTAGCTAGTTAGCCCGAAAAAATCACGAGATATAAAATGTGTCGACTGGTGCAAACCCAAGGAACACATTAGGAATGGTCAGAGCTTCGTTTGAAGCCATTGTTGAGTTTTCTAACCGTTTAATATCGTTAGTACAGCTTACTCGTTTTGTATAGAAACTTATGGGGAAACTCTGCGGAGGCACCAGTGCGGCTCCGCCCCCAAAATGACGTTGGCTCTGAATGGGTCTGTTGAAGCTGCAGTGTGTTTCCTTCGCTTTTAAATACCTGTATATTTCGCTTCATGATTGACGTTTTCTCACGTTTGAAGTCCGGAGCTCGGTTGTTCTTATTGGTAAGTTTGCGTTAACCCCGCCCCCTGCTCTGTGACTCCGCCCCCTGCTCTGTGACACATCTTTATTGAGAAAATCCAGGGTCAACAGATCCAGTTGTGAGCTCGTTTCGTCGGACAGTTTATCCAGTGGTTTATGTCTGGGGTAAGTTCAGCGATGTTCATAGTACAGGCCTCTGGATTAGTCCTGATTTTAGTCCTGGTTTGGTGCTGGTTTAGTCCTGGTTAAATCCTGCTTTAGTCCCTTTTTAGTCTTGTTTTGGTCTCGCTTCAGACCTGTTTTAGTCCAGCTTTAGTTCTTGTTTTGGACCTGGTAAAGTCCAGTTTTAGTCCCAGATTGAGACCTAGTTTGGTCCTGGTTTATTCCTGGTTTAGTCCCGCTTTAGTTCTAGTTTTGGTCCTGCTTTAGACCTGTTTTAGTCCTTGTTTTAGTCCTGCTTGTCCCTACTTTAGCCCTGGTTTAGTCTTTGATTTTACTTTCTGAACTTAGATCAATGAACTTAAAGGATTAAACTTCTTTACAGTGAACTTTTGAAGCTGAATTCCCCATTTTAAATTTAAAAAGCTCTTGTGTTGTATACATTAGTTTTCTCATTTCCTTGTGTTTAAATCTGAGGCGTGTAAAATAACTCGCTCCGACGTCGGTCCCGTTGAGCTGAATCTATCCGAGCGTTATTAATGAGACGTAATTACAGCTTTTTAACTGTCAAAGTGTCAGAACAAACTCCAGAGACGTGGAAGTCTGCTGTGGTCTGATTCGTTTTTACAGTGCAACCAATCAATCAAACTTTATTTATACAGCAAAGTCGACACACAGACAAGTTCATGAGTGCTTTGACTGACTAAAGATAAAAAACAAGAGTAAAATATGTAGTTTTATATAAAAGAAGAAAATTATATAGATTTCTAACTTGAAAATAGTAACGACTAAAGCTCATATTTGAGTCGTTTGAGCCTTAATTAGTTGGCAGACGTCACGGAATAATTGGAAGTAGTGGAGAGCGGGGTTGGTTGTCACATTTTTTACTTTGATTTGAATTTCAAAAACAGTAAATCTCACATGAACCATTTTAACACCAGAGAAAAACTCAGAGTCTGGTGTAACTAATGAATCCAGCTGCTGTTCTCTGTCTTATTCTGATCAAAAGTTATTGATCGTTTAATGTTAATTGTTCACCTGTGACAACCAACCCCAAGTCTGGGTTGGTTGTCACAATGTTATGTCAAAGTGAGACCGATGACAAATGTGTTTTGTCTTTGGTTTGATTTTTTGTTTTACATTTTCTGAATCAGGAGACGTTAAATTACAAGAAAAAGACAAATGAAAATTTAAAAAATTTATTTTTGTCAAGATTCTAATGATATTGTAAAACTATATTTTTAATGTGAATTAGTGATCAATAATTTATTAACAGAGTAGGGATGTCAAGATTAACCGGTTTTTCAATAATCGTGAATATTTTCCCCCACGGTAGGTTATTCGTAGACTTTTTACAACTCACGGTAAACCGCAAACACGTCTTGCGTGGCGTGACTGCCGTACGTGGGCTGCGCCAGCGGAAACAGCGTGTGTTGTTGTCAACTCACCGCTAGTTGAAAGGTGCTGAAGTTAGCGGAGGAAACAGCGCTTCAGGAGTTGTATCCATCCAATGAATCAAGTAAGGGGTTGTTTTAAAGATGATCAGTGCATTGTGCGGCTGCAGAGTGTCCAAGATGCAAGGCGTGCCTTTGAAAATTTGCCGCTAAAAGCGCTAACACATCCAGCATGATCTAGCATCTTCGATACAGCCATCCCTCGTCGTTCATCCAAGTAAAGATAAAGAAACAACGTAAATCTTTTAAACGAAGCGCTCCAGAGAGAATCACACAGCTCACGACAAAAATAAACGCGTATTTATGCTTCATTTGACATAAACTCTGATCTGACAGTAAAACAAAAGCAGACGCGTGCTCGTCACGTGACGACACGCTGGGAAAACAAAACGTGTTGATGACGTCACCTTCGTGAGTCACGTGATAGACATTGCTAATAATATATTATTAGTTAGAAATCGATCCTTCATTGTAAGTATATTGAAAACATTAAAGTAATCAAAGGGACTATGATTTTTTTTAATGCTTGATTAATAATCAATTTAAAACATTAAATTATTATTTTTTCCATAGAATAATTATTTAAAATAATTGCATTTATTCTTTTTATTCTAGGCTACATCATATTTATGAAATACAGTCAGTGTATTGTAACTCAGCAAATCAAATGCCACTAATTTTGATTAAAATATATATAGGCTATATATATATTTTCTTTTTAATTTATTTATGCCGATAATCGTGAATAATCGCAAAATCGTGATTTTTCCTTTTGCTATAATCGTGATTCTGAAATTTGATATCGTGACATCCCTAGAACAGAACAAGCTTTATGATAATAATTAGATGTATTTTTTAGTTGAAACTTTACACTGATTTCCTGCTTTGAATGTGAATATTTAAAATACAGTATTTTAGAGAAAATCCGTCTTTTGTTAAACTGTGACAACCAACCCCGCTCTGGCTGTGCTGCTGTTCTAGATATGATCATATGTGACAACCAACCCTGAAAACAGTGTGACAACCGACCCGACTGGACTGTTTTACTCTCACCTCAGATTTCTTCTACATTTATAAACCAGCTCAGATAAAAACAGTCCTAACTGTCACTCTGACTCTTTGTAATGTCAATGGTTTTAAACTTTCAACACAATTTTTGGAAAGTTTTTTTTTTTCTTTTTTCTCAACATCTGAAAATTTACTTTTAGCTATACAGTTTTTTGATGTCGTCTTATCACAGTCATGAACAAATATTTACAAAAATATTTTTGTGAGTGAATTTTGGTTCATTTAATGAACATTAGAATCTGAGATACAGTGAATGTTAAAGTGTCCATGACAGGTTGAACTACTCATTTCACAAAGACGTAGTTAAACTCATTATATTTAAGGTTTTACAAAACATTTTTCAAACTTCATTCCAGTTTGGTCATTTTTAGCATTAAAAAAGTACTTCCTGTTCATCAATGATGACATCACGCTAGGTAGTTGCCTAGCGACCATGTAATAAATTGGGCCCAAATGTAACTTTTTCTTTACTCAAGCTATAAAAATACACTAGAACTCACTGTTTTGTTAAATGTGTGTTTACAGGGCCATAAAAATCAGTTTCTTGTGAGAAAATTAAAAATATCTTTGTCTCCCAGTGTGATGTCATCAGTTTAGAACTCTGCTCTACTTCCTGGTATTTTCAACAGATTTTTACATTTTTCTCCACAAACTTGTTCCTGATTAACGTAAAACTATCATTTATAATTACAACAGGTATTAATCTACCAAACTAAATAAAAATTTGAAAAATGTTTAAACCTGTCATACACACTTTAAAACTAAACCATGTGAAAACTAATCCCGTTCTCCTCTATTTATATTGCAGATCAAATAAATGTCTGGGTTGTAAATAAAATGTCTCACTGTAGATTGTTCTAATGTCTTATGAACACAGCCTGTTTGTCTGATTTTAGTTTAAACTCTTCTGTGTGTCTGTACTTTCTAATCTTAAATCCAAACCCTGGACTTTCCCTGAGCAGAGACCAGACCTCAGACCGGTTCTAAACACATCTGTGGTTTTCCTCTTTCATAAAAAGCTGTCATTATGTTGTGACTGCTTCTGCTTCGAAGGCACTGTCCATCTACGCTGATAAAGTCTCTCCATCCAAACTTTCTCCAAACATCCATCTTCTCCACCTTCTGTTGCCACGACTACGGGTGTTGGAGCCAGAGCAGAGTTTTGTTATTTTTGGTATAAGTCATTAGTTATATATATATATATATATATATATATTATATATATATATATATATATATATATATATATATATATATATATATATATATATATATATTATATATATATATTAGGGGTGTAACGATACGTTTTTAGAACGATACGATACATTTCAATATGAGGCCAGGAGATACGATTACAAAACGATTTTGGGGTTTTAGGGAACGATACGATTCAGAACGATACAGCAGTTTTAAAACGATATTTCGATTCAGTTTGATAACTTACAACATAAATAAAGTAATTACCAAGATTTTGCATTAAATCAAAACTCAAAAACAATTAATAAAATGATAGGCAAAGTATAAGGGTAATAAAGATATTCAGCTTAATGACACAATTATTTTTCATTGCACATAAAAAAATGCAAAATTTCCCCTTAATTCACAAGTTTAGTATCATAATAAAATAAGTGACTCACATTTCACCATCTTATTGAATCATTTTCACACAGATGCAGAAGTTTGTTGAGACGGGAGTCTGTGAACTACTGTATCTTCATGACTTATCATTAGATTCAAAATTAAATCCACAAACATCTGCAGACTCGTGGTTTTGACCCAAAGCATGGTGATGTTGCGTCTTAAGTACGTCATATGTCCCAAATGTGACAGACTGGCAGCGGAGTCATAAGCCTGCACAAATGCGCGAGTCTGTGTTATGACTGTGGCGTTGCAGCTCGTTTGGTTCTTTTCGGAGCTCGCTCGAGTCGTTTCGCAGCGTTACCTCCGTAGGCCAGTTTGGTTTCGCCTTTACGGCTTTGTCCCTCATAGTCTCTGCTCTGTGCGTTCTCGCGGGCCCCCGGGATGGTTTGGATCCAGCGCTGTCCGTCTCCTCCGCTGGGCTGTGTAGCAGCGGTTCCGTCCTGGAGCAGATTCCGTGTGAAACAAGTGCTGCAGGCGTTTGATGATGACGCAGCGCGGAAAACCAGCGTAATAAACGCGCATTTAATGAAACATTTTGTGAAAAATAAACGACTAAGAATGCCGTTTGTCTGCATGGTTTATGTTTCGCCATATATCTAAATAAATCGATTCTTTGGGCTTAGATTCGAAGCGATTCAAAGTTGCATCGATGTGTGGCCTGGATTGAGGCCAAGTAGTAGAACGCCGATCGATGCAGTGGATCGTAAGGGCTGTGTATCGATACTTCGAATATTTAGGTGAATCGTTACACCCCTAATATATATATATATATATATTTATTTATTTTATTCATTGCGAAGCTGTGTGTTTATTTGGTTATTTTGCATATTTCTTATGATTAACTTGATTATTAGCTTATTTGTTTTTACAATTAATTGTTTTGCTGATGTAAGTTATAGTCATTTCTTTTAGAGTATTTTGGATTAGCTAAAGCTATTTCCTTTTATTTTGGTGGATCCTGGCTCCTGATTAATGCTGCGCAGGCCAGTTTTTGACCTTTGTTTTTGTCTTCTCACTTTGTCTGGATCGAAATTTGTAAAAATCTCATGGTCGCGGACTTTTGCGTGCTAAACTAATCAATTAATTAAAAGAATAATCACCAAATGAATCGATTAGCAAAGTAATTGTTAGTTGCAGCCCTGTTACATAAAACACAGACACATTCACACAGGACGAGAACTACGTGAGGACAAAAGAGTTTGGAGAATTACAGGAGGAAACTTTACTGTCATGGACCGATCACACTCAGACCACAAACGTAATTATTATAATTCACACGACGTCCACTGGTCAAATATGCCGTGCAAATAGAACAGGTTTGAAATGTGAACAGAGTCAGATTTTTAAAACCTAAATTGACCTTTCACTGAGCTCCGCCCCCTAGTTACTGTTGCTACGCCTGTCAAAGTGACAAGAGCGTCATTGACTTACATTACAGAAAGAAGTACACCGGTTTGTGTTAGTGACCTTTTTGGGACAATTTCTCCTTGATATTCTCTAGATCGAGGCAAAAGGGGTTCACTGTGCAGCGGAGGGATTTATTTAAAACATTAAAATACGCAACGGAGGGACATAACTCCTATGGAGGCTAATGCTACTGGAAAGAACACAACTCCTCCGGTCAGTATTTCGGTCCGATTTACATAAACCGTAGACACATCGCTTCACCATCTCGCTTGGAGCTCAAGATCTGATTGGCCCTCTTCACATAGCAATTGCTACGATGTTTGATTGGACAATAGCCGTTTTGGGGCGGGGCTCGGCGAAAGGTCAATTGCAAATTGAATCATAGCGGCTTCAAGTGCCAGAATGTGATGATGTCATTAGTCCAGACGGTGCAAGAGACATTGTACTTTGCCATGAAATCTCATCAAATATTTTACAAATTTACAATCTTCATGTAAGCTGCCCTCTCCACATTGATCCACATTGGCTTGTAGAACGTCAGCAGAACCTGTACTTGTCTGAACAGTTGTAGTTCTGGCAGCAGCTCGAGTCGTTTGTGCGTCAGAGGAAGTTTGAGTTGTGGCTTTTGTTTGTCCGTGTCACATTCACAGCTCCGTCCGTCTGAGCTGACACAAATCTGAGCAAACTCCTTCACAAGTCTCACTGTTTTTACACTAAAGCCAAACTCAGCTATGTGTGTCTCTAGACGTCACTCACTCACTTTAGACAATGTAATGTTTCAGTTTTCTCAAACACGTTATGAACCACTGCTGGGCTAAAATATTTCTATTGAGACTGTGATTTCTTGTCATTTCTAATGATGAATCATAGGTTTGTGTTTTTCTTATAACTGCAGAGATTATTGTGGCTTGTGGCGGATAATTCTGTGTGAAACCAGTGGCTTTGACACTCTTGTCTATTCTAAAAGTCAATTTGCAAAACAGTTCACACAGAATCCCAAACAGAAGTTCATCTTTTTAAGCTAAATTTAGTTTTACATTCAAAACTGTTACATTTTCCCGTCTAAAGCAAATTTTGCCATCAAAAGTCTCACACATGACATGTGACATGTAGGGCTGTAAACCTTTAGTTTTTTAGGCGACACGGTGGCCGCCCATGTGAACATGTCTGTAGTGTGAACAGGTCTGTAGTGTGAAAGTCTGTAGTGTGAACAGTCTGTAGTGTGAACAGGTCTGTAGTGTGAACAGGTCTGTAGTGTGAACAGGTCTGTAGTGTGAACAGGTCTGTAGTGTGAACAGGTCTGTGTGTGAACAGGTCTGTGGTGTGAACAGGTCTGTGGTGTGAACAGGTCTGTGTGTGAACAGGTCTGTGTGTGAACAGGTCTGTGTGTGAACAGGTCTGTGTGTGAACAGGTCTGTGTGTGAACAGGTCTGTAGTGTGAACAGGTCTGTAGTGTGAACAGGTCTGTAGTGTGAACAGGTCTGTAGTGTGAACAGGTCTGTAGTGTGAACAGGTCTGTAGTGTGAACAGGTCTGTAGTGTGAACAGGTCTGTAGTGTGAACAGGTCTGTGTGTGAACAGGTCTGTAGTGTGAACAGGTCTGTGTGTGAACAGGTCTGTGTGTGAACAGGTCTGTAGTGTGAACAGGTCTGTAGTGTGAACAGTTCTGTATTGTGAACAGGTCTGTAGTGTGAACAGGTCTGTAGTGTGAACAGGTCTGTAGTGTGAACAGGTCTGTAGTGTGAACAGGTCTGTAGTGTGAACAGGTCTGTGTAGGTCTGTAGTGTGAACAGGTCTGTGGTGTGAACAGGTCTGTAGTGTGAACAGGTCTGTAGTGTGAACAGGTCTGTAGTGTGAACAGGTCTGTAGTGTGAACAGGTGTGTTGTGTGAACAGGTCTGTAGTGTGAACAGGTCTGTAGTGTGAACAGGTCTGTAGTGTGAACAGGTCTGTAGTGTGAACAGGTGTGTTGTGTGAACAGGTCTGTAGTGTGAACAGTTCTGTAGTGTGAACAGGTCTGTAGTGTGAACAGGTCTGTAGTGTGAACAGGTCTGTAGTGTGAACAGGTGTGTGGTGTTGGAGAAACTAACTAAACTCACTGAACAAGTTTCAAAAAATGTGTCAAAGCGATTGAGGAAAACTGTAAGAACCTTCAAACTCGCGGAGCAGGACACTAACCCTCTAAATGTGTTTGTGTTTCAGGCGGTGAAGATGGTGGACCGTTTGGCTAACAGCGAGGCTAACTCCAAGCGCATCTCTCTGGTGGAGAGTTGTTTCGGCGCGGCGGGACAGCCTTTAGCCGTCCCGGGGCGCGTTCTCATCGGGGAGGGCATCCTGACCAAAGTGTGCCGCAAGAAACCCAAACTGCGCCAGTTCTTCCTCTTCAACGACATCCTGATCTACGGGAACATCGTGATCCAGAAGAAGAAGTACAACAAGCAGAACATCATCCCTCTGGAGTCGGTCACGATCGAAACCGCGCCGGACAACACCGACTACGACCTGAGGAACGGCTGGCTCATCAAAACTCCAACCAAGTCCTTCACCGTGTACGCCGCCACCGCCACAGAGAAGTCCGAGTGGATGAACCACATCGGGAAGTGTGTGGACGACCTGCTGCAGAAGAGCGGGAAGGTAACTGAGATTGTAAAAGTGTCTAGAGCCAGAGCCGGAGCTAAACTTTTAGAGCCCTGAGCAAAAATCTGATTCAGAAGCTCTCCAATGTTTTCTACGAGCCTTTATCAGTCAATTCAAAGCAGCATTTAAATACACTTATTTAATTTTTCTTTGTAAAATATACACAAAGCGACAGACAAAAATTATCGTGGGCTAAATAGAGTTTGTGCAGGTGACATGACTCATTCTAAATGTTCATGCTGAGAGAGTTAATGGAGAGAAAGGACATTTTCTCTTGTAAGAGTTCAATAAACAGATAAAACAGGAAAAATAAACTACAGTTTGGGTCAAATGCAGAGGACAAATTTCCCTACGGGGACAATAAAGTGTACATTAACAAATTCAACCCACAACAAGTCTACTGAGCACTGGGTTTGTAACTGACATGTAAAAAGAGAAAATCAAGTCAACAGTTGTAGTAAAGCAGATAAACAACAAGACTTTAGCTTCTCACATTTATCATTGAAATCACACACAGTTGAACTTATGACCTTTTTCTTCTTAAAACAGATGTTTTTGAGTCAGTTTGTTGCAGTTAAAATGTCCTACATCATCAACTGTTGTTACAGACAAGCCGTTGTCACGACAACAAAGAAATACATTGAAGAAATGCCACTCATTCTAAATGTTGCATTTTTGGAATAAAATGATGTCAGTGCAGAACCTCTATAAAAAGATAACGTAAGATCCGTCCACTTTTGAATAAAACAAATGCATTTTCCTTAAATCTGGAGACTTTTACTTTAGTCAATGTATGTTTATTTTATGTGTAATTCTTTGATGAGTAAACGATTGCTCTTCTCCTGACGTTTGCCTTGGTGTGAGTGTTTGACAGTGGGGCCTCAGCCCTCTGCTCCCCCAATGAGCTCCGCCTCTGTTCCCTCTTTATGCTGACGCAATAACAGAGGATAAGCTGCATCATCCCGCTGGAATACTCAAATCTGAAACTTTTTCTGTACAAATATTGTTTTATGAGGCTTCTGAAAGAATTTAACAGGAATCAGCCGTTTGTCGCCGCAATATCTGCAGACGTGTGAATTTATCAGCTGTTTGTGTTTGTAGTTCAGACACAAAATAAAGATAAAGAGAATGATCAGACTCATGTTTGTGCTTCTGTCTGGAGCGCGTGTCACATTGTTTATCTAAAAAAAGACAGTTAAGACCAATAATTAGGTCCCAAGTCTCGGGCTGAGTCACTTATTTTTGTCGCCACATTTCAAACAGAGTTCTAAAACAGTGCTGGAGAAGGAAAGTGAGAGAGGGGCCGATCTAACCTTGCGCAGCAAGATGAATTCTCGCAGTATTTGTGGGTTTACAAATCCACGAGAAACCATCTTGAAGGACTCCCGCCCTATGGTTTGAGCCGAGTATCGAATACTCGAACCAATCAGAAGGCTTCTCTACAGGAGGAGGCGGGATTTACAGATGTGAAATCAGCGAGTGCCAGGCGTCACGCTCACAGCAAAACAACAAACATGGCGACGCGGACAGACGCAGGTACTGTTGCAAAGGCTAGCACAGGAAACGCAGATAGCTAAACACGGAGAGGACCGGACCCGGAGCACACGAGAGAGACGCTGATAGACTGGACCCGGAGCACACGAGAGAGACGCAGATAGACCGGACCCGGAGCACACGAGAGAGACGCAGATAGACCGGACCCGGAGCACACGAGAGAGACGCAGATAGACCGGACCCGGAGCACACGAGAGAGACGCAGATAGACCGGACCCGGAGCACACGAGAGAGACGCTGATAGACCGGACCCGGAGCACACGAGAGAGACGCAGATAGACCGGACCCGGAGCACACGAGAGAGACGCAGATAGACCGGACCCGGAGCACACGAGAGAGACGCAGATAGACCGGACCCGGAGCACACGAGAGAGACGCAGATAGACCGGACCCGGAGCACACGAGAGAGACGCAGATAGACCGGACCCGGAGCACAAGAGAGAGACGCAGATAGACCGGACCCGGAGCACAAGAGAGAGACGCAGATAGACCGGACCCGGAGCGTGCAGGGAAAGCGCAAATCGCCTGGAGATGGACACAACCACGGGGAGGACAGACGCAGACGTACTGTTGCTCGCTGGCGGTGGAATATTGTTGTGAAGTGCTTCAAACTTTGTTTATGTTAACACAATGATATCAGTGGATTAGTCTTCAGCACCTGGCGATGGAAGTTTGGAAGTTTCGGCGTCTCCTCTACATTACGCAGGTAAGAAACAGGGTTGCCAGATTTTCAGAGAGCAACAAGCGACCTGGCATTTGAAAAAAAGCCCAAACCAAGCGACTTCAGGCACTAACCCTAATTAAATATTATCTGTCACAGCAAAAATGTTGGTTAATGATTTTGGCAGATTTTAAAGGGCTGTACTGTGTAAGATTGAGAGGAATTTTAATGATCACATATAGTCCACAAACATTTAAATCATATTTATTCTTTACAACATGAATACTTGAGAGAGCACTGTTAACCAATCCACATCAACTGTGATACGTATTTAAAATGTTTTATTACGGGCCGGAATGTGGATCATTGACGCTAGATGGCATCATGCTTAATAGGCAAAATGCATGTGAAAGGCTCCCTCTGGTGTTCAAAAGTGGAAATCACTTTGTTTGTTTGTTTTTCTTACATAGTGCCCCTTTAAATAGTATTTGATCATTAATAAATTTTCGTGAATCAAATTTGAAAAAAACGCAAAAAATCACCTTGTTTATGACGCCAAAGTGTCGCAAAGAAGCAAGCCCGAAAAAACGCAACCCGCGACCGTCAAAATTCACAAGCGACTTTCCAAAATAAGAAGCCCAAAGTCGCTTTGAAGAAGCGGACTTGGCAACTCTGGTAAGAAACAAAGCGGTTTGTGGGATACGTCATTTTGATTATGTCTTGTGATTGGCTAAAACACCGCTAAGCTGGGGTGGGCGCTTTGTCCAATCAGATCGAAGTATTTCGCGAGAAATTCCTCCCTTTCCCAACTGCTTTTGACGAGAGCCCTTCCAGATCGAATACTGTATGTGTAGAACTCAATGCAGAGTGGTACACATATCGATCTGGCGTGAGCCAGGTTAGGGCCGATCTGTCCCGAGAACATTTTTAACAATCTCCTTTTAATCTGGGCATTTAAAATTGTTCATTTCGGTGACTTTGGGCCATTAAGTCAGTCTTTCCCAGTGCGGCCCCAGCCTTCTGCTCTGACTTTGTGAAGAGTCAGCAGAGTCTTTTGTCAGGACAAATAGCCTCATGTTTTGGTCTGGCTTCTGGATGAATTCAACAGAAATGTGCAGACATCTTTTATGTTTGGCCGCGGTAATTCGTTTGATGAATTCCGCAGACGTGTTATTTCATCAGAAGTTTGTGCTCGGCCAGTACGTGTCCTGTTGAAGTGTAAAGCCCCATTCACACATACACCCTAACATTTGGAAAAGTCCACCTCTTTACTATAAAATGTACAAATCAAACCAAGTCAGAAAGTTTCAAACGTGAATTTTAAATGCTTAAAAATGTCTCTTCTCTTTGCTCTATTTAAATAAGTTTCGATTTGAACTTAGAGCTTTAGTTTTCTTGATAGAACCTGGACCCACACTGATCTTAGTCTGTAATAATCTCTCTTCTCGTTCCCAGGCTCCGTCGGGAGAACACGCGGCCGTCTGGGTTCCTGACTCCGAGGCCTCCATCTGCATGCGCTGTCACAAGGCCAAGTTCACGGCGGTGAATCGGCGTCACCACTGCAGGAAGTGTGGCTACGTGGTGTGCGGGCCGTGCTCCGAGAAGCGCCTCCTGCTGCCCAGCCAATCGTCTCGTCCCGTCAGAGTGTGCGACTTCTGCCACGACTCGCACACGGTGGGGAACGGAAACGACCCGCGACAGCTACGACACGACCAGCTCAACAACAACACCAACAGCAGCAGCGCCATGTCGGAGGAGGACGACGACGACAGCAGCGACTAAACGAGTGCAGAGGTGTACGGAGCGTTAGCGTCTGGTCTCACATCGTACCAGGAAGTATACAGGGCTTTAACTTAACCTGGCTCTCACAGATTCAGATGTACGTCACTTTAAGTTTAATCTGAACCACTCTCGCTGAAACCTGTTGAAGGGTCAAGATGAACATTTGAAGCGGATTGGTCGAACTGTCAAAACAGCAAAAGAAGCTGAGAAATTCAGTTTGTGTTAAAGGCCCTAAACTCACACTTTAGTTGTACAGATACAGTATTTTGTTTAAGAATCTGTTCTAGGGTTTGGCGATAGATAGTGAAGATTGAGAGATAATTACTGAACACAAAGTTCATTCATTCATTTTCTACCACTTGACTGGAGCATTTACTTTGGGCCTTAGGCGGGGAACACCCTGGACAGTGGCCAACTCGTCACAGAGTTAAGGCCAGCGCACACCAGGACGCTCTGCCGCACGGCAAATTGGGCGCCTCCGTTCATTTCTATGAATGTGCACACACCGGGCTCGCGCGGAGATTCGGTTTTGTTTGTTTCCGTCGCGGCGCCGCTCCAGGAAATGACCCTGCCGGCACCCGTAGTTTCTTCTTCTACGATTTAAATAAAGTACAGTAGTTAACTAGTCGGCGCTATTTCGTTAAAAATGATAAACGAGGAATGCCTTTCATTATTTAAGACAAAATTATCATATTACTCTCACGGCCGCGGATCGTCGAGTGTCGCGGCATTTGGATAGTGTTGATGCTTGGGTCTAGCGCACGGCAAGTGACGTGCTGCGCCGCGCCGCGCTTTGGTGTGGGCTGGCCTTTAGACAGACAAACATTCACTCTCTCATTCACTCACAGTTGAAATTTACAGTGATGCCCAATGAACCTAAACATGCAGGTTTTTAGAGGTGAGAGGAAACCCACAGTGACACGGGGCGAACCGCGAGGCTGCCATTTTGCCTCCCGTTTACACTCATCAGATCCAGAGTAGGCAGTGTGGGTGAAGTGTTAGTAATCAGTGATTTCTGATTAGTATTGACTGTGCCCCGCCAATAAAGTGCACATAACAATTTGAACTGATTTGTGTTTTAGCGTTATGTTTTTATCACACTGTTACAACCCCAGTGTCTATAAAACCTAAAAAAAACACAAGCCTGCTCTGTGATTGGCCCAGTTAAAGCCACAATCCTGCTCTGTGATTGGCCCAGATCAAACCACAATCCTGCTCTGTGATTGGCCCATGTCAAACCACAATCCTGCTCTGTGATTGGCCCAGATCAGACCACAGTCCTGCTCTGTGATTGGCCCAGTTCAGACCACAATCCTGCTCTGTGATTGGCCCAGTTGAAGCCACAATCCTGCTCTGTGATTGGCCCAGATCAGACCACAATCCTGCTCTGTGATTGGCCCAGTTCAGACCACAATCCTGCTCTGTGATTGGCCCAGATCAGACCACAATCCTGCTCTGTGATTGGCCCAGTTCAAACCACACTCCTGCTCTGTGATTGGCCCAGTTCAAACCACAATCCTGCTCTGTGATTGGCCCAGATCAGACACTACAGCGAGAGTCAGGTTTTAGTTTCCCCGACGCAGTTATGTCGCGCACGCTTTTCCCAAATCCTTAAACTTAACCAGATTAACTTCTAACATTAACTTTACCCAAATCCCTGAAGTCAACATTTTAAAATATAAGGAAGTCTGAATCATAATAATCCGTCTGTGAGAGCCAGATTAACCTAAAACCCTTTACGTTTGAATCTTAGAGCATTACGTCGCTTTTCTAACCACAGAAATACTAAAGAGTCGTCTCCGAGGCTGCTGCAGTTTCCCAGAATCCTCGGCTCTCACTCTCACGTCCGACTACAGACTGTGGACTCACTCGTGTACAGACATTTACTTACGGGGAATTACGGTTCTAACTCTTTTTGGCAGAATTATGTTGATTTTTCTCACCAGCAGAACACAAACGCAGATTAATAATGTGATTTTACAGTGAAAGTGTGGGATTATGTGTTTAATTTAACCGTTTTCTGCTTCGAACCGCAGCATTAATATTGTTTTTTTTTTTTTTTCTTTTTTTTTTTTTTCAATTTTAGAGAAGTACAAAGGTTTATAATCAATTTTATGATTAAAATGGAAAGTTTTAGGCTTGAATTATGATTTTATTGAATGATTTTTCTCTGCAGATGAAATGAAATGATAATAATGGATAAAGTGAGTCTAATTTCTAAATGTAATCCACTTCTTCAAATATATTTCTTCATTTGTTCAGTTTTAAGACGATAAACTGCACATTACTTTAAGTTCAAACTTTTCCTGGAGATGACCAAATCAAAGAGCTTCTCAGGCTTAGTTTCCATGGCAACGTGTTTTTTATGAATTTGCGAAAGCTGCAGGTCAGTTGAATTCAGAATTGTCTGTTCTTGAATGAAAACAACGGCAGATGTAGTTTGGTTGAACACGGGAGGGCATCTGAGCGTCTAAATATAGAGGTTATGCAGGTGACATCACAGCATTCTATCTGTGAATGCTGAGTGGCAAGGATGCATTAGAGTCAATGGAGAGAAAGCACATTTTCTCTTGTAAGAGTTTAATAAACAGCTAAAACAGGAAAAATAAACTACAGTTTGATAACAAATTCAACCCACCAGAAGTCTACCAAGCATTGGATTTGTAACTGACATGTAAACAGAGAAAATCAAGTCAACAGTTTTAGCAAAGTAGATAAACTTTAGCTTCTCACATTTATCAGACGTTGAAATCACACACAGTTGAACTTATTACCTGTTTCTTCTTAAAAAAAATGTTTTGAGTCCGTTTATTGCAGTTAAAATGTCCTAAATCATCAATTGTTGTTAGCAGACAAGCTTGTAGTCAACAAGCCGTTGCCACGACAACAAAGAAATACATTGAAGAAATGCCACTCATTCTAAATGTTGCTAAGCAAAATGATGTCAGTGCATAACCTCTATTGGAGAGATCTGTTTTTACTGAGCTGTGATTGGCTCTGCAGGCGTCATGTGACCCGTGATCGAAAACTCAACAGTCAGGCCTCAAACATATTTTCATCAGTCAGCTGCGCACTTAAGGGTTAAAAAATCTTTTTCAAAATGAAACTTTGCCAAAAAGCTCAGGCCACAGACAGTTTTCATGGATTATTTGTCCCAAAGTCGCAGGACATTAGATTATTAAATCTGCCTGTGTTTTGAGTCGAAGTATGATTGGCTGAGCTAAAGTTCCTCATAACGTATTGGAAGGAACCTTACCCCGGGCTCACACTGCCTCCAGTCCAACTCCGGTGCAGTCACCGGACCGGTCTTGCTACGGTGAGTGACTCACATTAACTCCGGTGGTCTACAGTCCTGCTGCAGCCACAGGCTCTGCTGCCGACCTCGCGAGACCCCGAACTCACGGAGGTTCACGCTCAACGTGGAAGAATACGTGATCGCTGAGCACTTTTTTTTCTCTCTCTCTTTCGCTGAACACATGTATTGGTAAACAAAGAACACATGCGCCGAGTTTTGGGCTTGTTTAACGTCAGTTGAGTTTCTGTTTGATTTTTCGCCGCACAATGGTTAAGTACGGGAGGTTATTTACATTCTATGTGTTACATAATCGTGTAAATGTCGTATTTTGTATTATTAGTGGAAACGTAATGATTTTATTTTGAAAACTACCGGATTCACTTCACCTGCGCTCGCTTGGTTCCTGTTTATCGTGTCTTGTTTTCACAACTTCATCAAAAAGGGCTCCGGTGCGCTCCGGCGTCCGGCCAAAATTTGAAACAAACGAAACTGATTCGGAGCGCCGGATTGGCCGTACCGGAGACACCGGACTGGACCGTACGCTGTGTGAGCCACTCTCGGACTTTTCAAGTTAAGTAAAGACTCTGGTGACTGCACCGGAGTTGGACTGAAGCCAGTGTGAGCCCCGGGGTCATGCTCTGACAAATGGTTGTAACAGAGTCACTCAAACCCACAGACATGACATGTGACTCAGGCCACGCCTCCCTGAAGTCAGGCCACGCCCCTCTGAAGTCAGGCCACGCCTCCCTGAAGTTGTGGAGAGACAAATCAGGCTCAAATCAGACTTTAAATCCTCCAGTGTGGAGGTTTTACTTTCATTCAGAGCAGCAGAACTGTCCCAGAAGAGCCCATGGTTTGAGAATTCTTTCAGAGTTGAAGTGAGATTAGTTCTGCTGCAGTGCATCAGTAGCAGCACAGCGCCGTTCACTGGACAGATGAGTGAACTGCTGCTTTTCATGCTTAAAGTGAGGCTAAACACACGTTCTGAGACTAACTCCGCCCACAACTGCACCTCAAACAGGCTCGCAAAAGTGGGAGATGCCCGGAGGCCTTTTAAGAGACGCCCAGTGGGTGTGAACAGACTTTGATTGACAGCACCAAATATGAACAGTGAGCTTGGTAAATGATGTGACGGAGCAGTCCGGGTCCTGACCACTGACAGTCTATCTGAGGGAAGCTGTACTAGTCTTTGCTTACTTGCACGTCAAGATATTTTTAACTTTACAAAACCTTTGCTTTAGTCTACATAGGCACATGAGCTCATTATGTGGGTATTTTCTAAAATGAATATGAAAACCACTTCACTGACACGGGAATCGAACCAGCGCATAGTTGCACAAGCAGCTGCACATCGCACCACTTGCTCAACAAGCTGAGCCAAATGACGGCTGATATCAATGCGCAGCGAGTGAACGCTCTTCAACACTCCTCCGCAGCAGCGGTGTCAGGGGGAGGAGTTTATTTATTCCCTCTGGGCGGCTCGTCAACTCACTGTGACGTCAGAGGGTACTGAAAATGCACTGACAGCGTTTGCCCATCGTGGCAGTACAGTCGCTGTTTTTCCACACATAACTGCAAATGAGCGAGTTTGCACAAAAATGTCCAAAAAAGGCCTGGAAACAGTAGATCATTCAGTTTTGACCCCATATACACAGTTTAACAGTGAAAAAAGTTGATTCTGAGTTTAGTTTCTCTTTAAAGGTTCACCGTGTAACTTTTGGCTAAAAACACAACTTGATTAAAAGCATGTAGGGCTGTGCAATTAATCCAATTTCAATTTCGACTATTGCTGTAATTATTTGCAAAAACTGTGTAATCGTGATTATGAACCGTAACTCATGAGTTTGTAAGTCCTCAGATATTCCCTTGAGTTGTAAAAGTAGGTCAAGACTGTTTCTCTACAATTGTAGAAACATTCACAACAATCCATTTTTATAAGATCATTTCATCTCTTCACTCTCTGCATTTAAGGAGCACTAATGCTCTGCAGTCTTTCTAAACAAACAATTGTTAAAAATAATTTAAATAATCGTGATTATTATTTTCATCATAATTGAGCAGCCCTAAAAGCATGTTTGTTTTTTTGTTTAGATGTCTTTGTGACATTAATGAATAAAATGGACTTCGACTGGACTTGCATGGCTACAAAATTAACTCTTATTTGACCAAGAAGAGGGCCTCCTGTTTTATTTCCATGGAAAAGCAGCTGTTTAGCTATATTTTGTCACATTGTGGCATAAAATTATTTATCCCCAAGAAGAATGTTCTAAAGAAAGGTTTTAACTTCCTATTTGTGTTGAATCAGAAGTTACACGCTGCACCTTTCAAATAGTTTTCTTCAAACGTTTGTCTCTAAATGCAGATCGACTGGGGAAAGGCACATTTATTTTTAGAGCACAATTCATACACAAAGCAATTCAAAGTGCTTTACAAAGACTGACAGTGGTATCTGGTTGCTCTCTTAGTGATGGGGTGAAGAGCTCTGCGCAGAGCCGCTGCTCCTCCAGGTCGAGAAGAGCCAGCTGAGGCTCTGGGGATAAAAGGGACAAATGGGTGGATGTTGTGTTTTCTTGACAGTTGCCATGGAAACCAGGCCTCAGTCAGATCTTTTCAGAAAATGAATTTAAAAAATGTTCCGTTCACCAATCAAAGTGTTTCTGAAACCTCGTCCCACTGATGAGTTCTGCTTAAAAAAGGGTTTAATGAGATTTTCTGTGGAGAAGCTTCAGCAGCATCAGCTTCTAAATTCATCTGTTTTGATGTTTTGAACTGTTTATTTTCCCTTTGGATTTTCCTTTTTTTCGGTCAGATTTCTGCTGAACTTTCTGTAAAACCCGCGTGACTCTCTGCTTCTCTTCTCCGGATGTTTGACTCGGCTCCACGTCTGCACAGAAAACTCTTTTTTAAAACTCTTCCCCCTGAGAGAATCCACCGTTAAACCTTCGCAAAGTCTGGGTTTTATCACTTCTACCACTACTTACTTTAACCCACCAAACTGAGAACTTTAGACGCATTAAAGTTGAATAGATTTAAATGACAGAATTGTATGAAAAGCTAGAAAAAGCACTCTGAAATTCGGATTTAAAATAAACCATTTGTAGCTTGACCTGCTTTTAATTAGAAATCTTTAAAACTTTTGACCCAACTAAGATATTCAAAGTTTTCCATTTGGAGGTCAAAGTTTAAACGACCAAAAAGTGACAGTGAATCTGACATTTAAACTAAAATATTCAGTTTATTTTAAAGCTCAAAAACCTTTTATTGTGATCGTTCCTTTTGGACATTTTCATCCTGAGATAAACTTTTGTGTTTTCGCTTTACAAACGTGTTTTAATTTAATACTAAACCATGAAAACTGTGATTGTTTGGACTGACCAGACACTAAACTCGATGGGCTCAGCGTTTTAAAGCGATAAGGCCGAAGAGTTATTATAATGACTGGAGAGAGGGCGGGGCTTGTTGCCGTGGCAGAGAGATTGAAAATAATGTCAAAACAAGGCCAGATAATTCCGTTTTTTCCACGTTAGTTTTGTTGAACATGTCATTCCTCGATCGGAGTGAGTCAGTTTCAGTTTAAATTCGATGTGCGCTTGTCCAGAAGATTCTACGCGAGTGCATAAGCGTTAGTGTTTGATTATCAAACATACATCCTATAAATAACTGGTCTTTATAGAGGGATTTTTAGTTTATCAACACGGGCGA
Organism: Mugilogobius chulae; assembly: GCA_038363315.1. Lineage (NCBI taxonomy): Eukaryota > Metazoa > Chordata > Actinopteri > Gobiiformes > Gobiidae > Mugilogobius > Mugilogobius chulae. The sequence continues at coordinate 571,632 of JBBPFD010000674.1, forward strand.
TGTCTGCAGAAAGAACCTCCGCTCATAAACACAAACAGTGGAAACAAGTTGAGCTAAAGCTGTCGTCAGTAACTACTAGGGATGGGACGAGACAGAATTTTCACGAGACGAGATGAGCCACGAGATTGAGTCCACGAGATCGAGACGAGACAAGATTTTTAAATAATTTGCATTAATTGTTTCAATTTAGAATTTAAACAAGGCAAATTACAAAATTTGATTTGTATTATTTATTATTGTTAGTTTATATTCTTTTAGTTTAGCTTTACCTTTCATTATGTGTATCACCTTGGATTTTTATTATTTGAACGAGCTGTGTTTTGACTGAAATTGATCCACTCCTCCGTGTGTAGCTCAGGCTCCGCCCCCTTTACCCTGCTTCACAGCGCTGCTGCTGCTGCTGCAGGGACCAGACGCACACAGATGAGGAGACTTTCCTACTTTTTACATGACAGAGGCCAAAATATCTCTTTGTGGATCTATTTTAAACTATGTTTAAGTGTGAAAAACACTGCGCTGTTCCCGCGATGTCCGCGCGTGTATTTGACGATTATATATTTTCGCGCTAACTTTTACAATGTTTAGGACTAAATATCTCTGTCAATATTGGTCCTATCTTTACGAAATAAAAACTGAGACAGAGTTTAGACTGTTTTCTGTCAGAATAAGTCCGCTACAAGTCTGTGTGTGGAGGAGAATATTTACTACAGCTGCTCAAAGATAGAAACTTAATTTCATGACCATGGAAAAATCTCACAAGACAGATCAGTACGTGTGCGCACAGTATCGTGACAGTTTGATCTCGCGAGATCTCGCGGCACGAGATCTCGTCCCATCCCTAGTAACTACAAGAGTTTATCTGTGAGAAAACCAAAGTTCTGCTGCTAAATCAACATTTGTGAATGAAACTGGACACCACGACCCTTAAAAGTGACAGTCAGACCGGTTCAGACCTGATCCAAACAGCTGCTCTCGTCCTGTTCTGTTGTTTTATTCAAAGAAGTTTCCCCATGTAATCAGATGGACAGTGTCTCTCTCTGCATAACGCCGAAAATCCGATCTTGAGACATAAAGTGCTCCGTTTTATGACGCTAAATGAGATCGCCAATACAACTGGAACAAACAACATTTTGAATTGTTTTAAGACGATAGTTAAATTATTAACCAGATTAAAACACTAATCAATACATCTGTAGATTAGAGAAACAAGCTTGACTCACTTTTACCTGCACAAATCCACTTGTGGAAATGGCCTGGCTTTTTTTGTTTGTGATCATTTGTAAGTCCCAGTGTGCAAAACTAATCCATATTGTGTAAAACTCCGATAACGTTTGATAATCCCGTCCGCCGTTGTTGAATTCTAATGGTATCGTCCCTGCCGGCCCGAGAATACGCCGTGCATGCTGGGATAGCGTGACGTCAGCTGGAGGAGCTCTATAGTTTATCTTTTGTTCATTGTAAAACACAAAACTGATCTAAATTGGCTTAAAAACAGAAACAGCTCTACTGACTTCCTGTTCAAAACTGCAGATCTGATAAGCCCCGCCTCTTCATTTTAAAATGTAACTGTAAAAAGCAACAGGTTTTTAAATAACTAATAATTATTGTTGGAAAGTGACTATGGAACAGTTTTAAATCATATAAGCTTCACTTTGAGCATTAATCTTTTGAATTATAACAAGTAAATACAGACAAGTGGGAGGGGATAGGTGGTAGGTGAGAACAGGGATTTTCCTGAGCACTTGAGCTGCAGATGAAGAACAACACAAGATTACTCCAACATGAATGAATCAATTTAAATATAACTTTGAGTAAACTAATGATGAAGGAAGGCCGTTAAAACAAGGTTAAACTCTTTAAATACTGTAATTTCTGCCCTATTGAGCGCACCTGAATATAAGCCTCACCCACTAGATTTAAGTAAGAAAAATGATAAAGTACATGTATAGGCTGCACTTGTTAATAGTAAGTCAATGAGAATCTATCATTTTGCTGCATTGCCTTATAAGCCGCATAGTTCAAAGCTCGTGAAAAAAGAAGCAGCTTATAATCCAGAAATTACGGTAATTGATTTTACATGATAGAAACCCTTTAAATAACAAAATTATAACACCTACCATGACTGACTCAATTTCAACAAGTGACTTAGAGTGAGAAAACAGAAGCATAAATGAACAAACACGAAAACTCTCCCTGCACACGATGGCTGCCGCGGTTACCATGGCTACGCTCTCTCTCTCTAGTCATTACAGTAACTCAGACTGCAAACTGCACAGAGCCGAATCTACAAACAGAAAACTAAAATGTGACAAGCTCCATCGATAAATATGCAACGATTTTTACTAAAACTTCTGCTTTTCCTTCACTTTGTGCCTTAAAACAAACTGTGACTGAAGAAAACATTTGGCATTAACAAAAATGAAGATTTATTTATCATTTTTAAAACATTTCTAACTCTTTCTGAAGCACTAATTTCAAACACAGCTTACACTAAACTTCTAAAACCGACAAGGGAAAATCTACAAAACAATGAATTTATTCTTTCCCCCTAAACGAGGCATTCATTTTAAGAACTTTAAAGTCCAGAAAACACAAACTGAACCTAAAAAATGATGTATATTTTCATATTAAATCTATTTTTCTGACTCAAAGGGACGTTGAACTAGTTTGTGTAGAATTTTAATCAAGATTATCTTTGAATTCCTGATCGTACTTTAGCCGTAAATCACTTAACGAGTTGTTATTTTTGGGGATTAATCTGTAAAAACTGTGTGTGTATATAAGACTTTGAGCTTTTAGATTTATTTGTACAGAATTTCGTTTTCAGAATTCTAACACATCAGCGTTTTTTTTATTTAATTCTGAGCTGTTTGTGAAAGTTTGAATCAGCAAACATTTATTTTTGTGTTTAATTTAGATGTTTTTTTTTTTTCAGTTTAATTCCTGTAACTAAACTTGAGCTGTGCATAAATTTTATTCTGTCAAAACTGTGTCTGTGTTTTTTTTGACCTAAAGTGTTGTTTTGTGTTTAAAGTTTCAGCGTCTGTAATAGTCAGACTTTGTACCTTTTAAAAATCTCAAATGTCGTCTCTGTATTAGTGACAGAGCAGGAGTGGGCAGTTCTGTTTCTCGCTAGTTCCTCCGCTCAGTTTCATTCCACTCCAGCTCTGGGTCAGGTATCACAGGACTGCAGACTGTTCCCAAAAAAGCAGGAAGTACGGTCGTCCAATCAGCGAGCAGAAGACTGGTGTGTTAGACATCGTAGGTCTTCATTGTAATGAGTTTACACAAGTACAAGCTTTTTTTTTTTTCCACATATGAACAATTGTGTGTATGTTTAATAACATATATTATGTAATAAAAAAAATAAAGGGAATATTTCTGTTCTTAGCAATATTCACTCAATATTTTTTCATGATTTTCTTTTTGGGCTTGAAAACGTTTTATACATTGTGCTTGAAACATTTGCATATGAAACGTTGAAATTACATAATATTATACATTTATATGAATATAGGTCTGCACACATGAGTTTGAAGTGGAGAAAAATATAATACGGCCACTGGTCTTGAACCTAATGACGTCAAATAGGTGCGGAGAACCATATAAATGTTAACCACACTATATTTGTATTTGCAAATCCTGGTTATTTTTGCGTTTTTACATCACAACATTCACAGAAATCAAGGGAAATCGTCTCAGAAAACATTAATGAAATATTTTACATGTTAAAAGAACTTATTATTTTACAATCTTACCCACTGTCTGAAGACGGGTCACGTTGTAAAAGAAGTGTGATTAAAATAAAAAAGTCAAGGAGCAATGGGGCTTTATTCAGTAGAACATAAAGGGATTATTTGTTTATCAACACGGGCAACGCGCCTGCACTCGTTATGCAAAAGAGCGGCTGCTCATTGACCAACCTGGAGAAACAACTGGAGCTAAGGCTGTTGTCAGTAACTACAAGAGTTTATCTGTGTGAAAACCAAAGTTCTGCTGCTAAATCAACATTTGTGAATGAAACTCAACCCTACAAACCTTAAACGTTACATTCAGGTGAAAAACACAGACGTCTGTCAGACCGGTTCAGACCTGATCCAAACAGCTGAGAGCACACTGTTTTGTTGTTTTTATCAAAGAAGTTTAACCAGCTAAGCAGATGGACAGCACCAAACTGAAATCTTGCATAGGGCAGGGCACCAAAAAGCTGGCACTGGCCCAGCCTACGGGCCATTTTCAAACCAGAGCAAGCGGTGGAGCCAGACCACGGTCGCTGGAGTAACAAATTATAACTACTGCAAGCACATTTTTGTAAAACATCGGCTTTTTAATCCATTACTTTGACCATTTATTCTGATAAATATTATAGGACAACAAGCACAGACACATATAAAAAGTGGCACTTATTCTCAAAAATGTGCCGAGCCAGGTCTGGACTAGACCTTTTCACTTTTGTATTACAAAATAAAACTGAAAAGTTCTGCCCCGAGTGAAAGAGTTCAAGTGTCTCAGGGTTTTGTTTTAACAGTGACACGAGTTAAATCAAGAGAAACAGACAGGAGACTTGTTTAAGAAGCAAAATCACTGCTTGGACTTCTCCCACCTCCTGGATTAGCTGGTCCTCGTCCTGCCAGATGAGTCGTTTCCCTCTCCTAATGGACGTAAGCATTCTCCTCACTCTCCGCTCTCTGATTGGTCCGTTCTCTTCACTCCCTGCTCTCTGATTGGCCGCTCCAGTCCCACACGTGCACCGAGGCGTCGCTTGCGGCCGACAGCAGCGTTCGAGGCCTGTCCGGGTGCCAGGCGTGACTCGTGGTGATGACGTCGTCTTCGGGCGACTGCACCGCGTGACCTTTGTGTTCAAACTGAGCGTGTGCGGGCTTAAGCTCCGCCCCCCAGAGTGACGTGTCGTAGATCTGCACCAGACCGTTCACACCTGAGACACAGAACCAGACTGTGAGTGTGTGGTTAGAGGGTTTAAACTACATTTTTAGTCAAACATAGTAAAAATGATTAAAAAAGTCAACTACGCAATTCAGCAGAAAAAATGTTAAAACCATACTTTAGGACATTTTGAATGGGAATAAATACATTTCATGACATGTGAACAATAACTTCTATAAAGGTGCTTAAAGTTGGGATAGCTAACTTTTTAGTTGCAAATAAGTATACTTTGTGTTTTCCACCAAAAACTATAAGATAAATGCAGCACAAATGCAGTGGAAAAAAATGAGCCCACAGAGTGCTCTTTGAATCAAATAAAAAATAAATTTAGTTCTTAACAGGAGCAGAATGCACCATTCTGATTGGCTGAGCTTGGGTGGTCCTCTTCAGTTTCACTTTAAAAGAGAAAAAAAGTGGGTTTTAAGCCGAAATTGCAACCAAAACTTAATACATTTTGATATTAACAATGCTTTGAGGATTTATGAGAAAAAGTTGTCAGATTTAAAACCAAAATTGCGCTTGCTTTGTGAAAATCACCGACCCCACCTTTAACACCGGAGGCGTTAAAGCCGCTTGATTATTTGAAATTGGTTGCGTTTCATGCACGACCAACTTCTACCTTTCAAACATTAACCACAGCGTGTTCATGCAGCTACGTGAGTGCCTGAGTCCGACCCCAAGCATTTGCAGCTGCTGAAGACTTTAGTATCTAAGTTTAATCCTTTAAGAATCCTACTTTCTTTACAAGCACATTATATCATCGTTTTAAAACACAAAACAAACACTATGTCTTTATTAATTTATGCATAAGTGATGGAAAAAAACACAAAATTATATTTGCCTCATGTTAGATTCATCTCCAGGATTCTGGCCTCTGTACAAGTACGCCACCGAGGCACAATGTTTAAAAGTGGTGACGTTACAATATATAATTCTGATTCAGACGAATCAATAGGTTATTTTTTATTGCGGACATTGCGTTCATTTGTTGTTTTTTATGGACAAAATAGCCTTTTGTTTTGCCAGAATCGAGGAGTTTTATGAATTATAGACATTAACAGAATAAGTTAATAACTGAGAAGTCTGATCATGTTACTATCATGTACTTCACATGCTGGTCGAACATGCTGGCTCTTAAACTAATGCACCGGCCGTGGTAGACGCTCCGCGCCGCTCTGGTCGTGCGTAATTGCGCTTACACAGACATAGCATTGAAAGTGTCCGCGTGGTCACGTTTGATGTGTAAGCACCTTAAGAACCGCTTTTCATTGAAAACATAAGAGGAGGCCCTCCTCCAGAATATACTGTAACAGTCCCTTCTGTGGCCATGCAAGTACGCTCAAAGCAAAAACGCATTCTTTTACTATTTTTTTTAGTGCAATAAAGAAATCTAAATGATAAAAACATGCTTTTACTGAAGTCTATTTTCTGCCAAAAAGTTACATAATGTATCTTTAAGATCTCACTAAACATTTAGTTTGTTTTTATTCAGTTTAGTTGTTTTAGTAAAGTTCACTCTCATCTTTTGTCCAGTAAATATGACACATGTGGAGGGGAATTTATTGCAAATCTGGGCTAAAATCTGTATTAACACAGAAGTGACAAATTGTTATAACCTATTGTAACTACAAACATCTGAGCTCTCATCAGCTGTGTTATAATATTGAGATTTTTCATCAAAGCTACAACAGTGTGAACACAATAGTTTGGAAAATCTGACAGAAATTACTCCATTAAAAAAACATTTCAGACCAATATTTTAAAGACCTACAACAGTAAATTTAAGACTTAAGGCCTTAAAATAAGACTTTCCCATTGCAGCCTGCAGTCAGAGACACTGTTGGAACATAAATACGAATGTAGCGCACGTCTCCTTTAATCTGGGCAGACCTGACAGAGCGATGTGATGCTGCAGCGCCGGGGCCCACGACACCTTCAGCTCTGCTCCGTTCTTCTGCGCGCCGGACGTGACCAGAGCTCCAGCCGCGCGCCGGTCCGTCCCGCGCAGATCCGACACCAGCGTCCGTCCGGAGACGCTCGAACGCACCACCAGCGACGAGGAGGGGTGAACGTGAAGGCTCCAGGGGCCCGGGTCAGAGGGACGGGGCCGAGCGAGGACACGGACCGGAGCAGAGGAGGGGCAGCGACAGTCTGCTTCCAGGACGGTCCCGTTCACGGAGCCGCACACGAAGAGAGAGGACGAGAGCAGCTGCAGAGACGACAAGGGTTCTACTGAGGAAGAGTCTGGAGAGAGAGAGAGAGAGAGAGAGAGAGAGAGAGAGAGAGAGAGAGAGAGAGAGAGAGAAGAGAGAGATAGGGAGAATAGAGAGAGAGGGGAGAGATGGAGAGAGAGAGAGAAGAGAGTGAGAGAGAGAGGGGGGGGGGAGAGAAGAGAGAGAGAGAGGAGAGAGAGAGAGGAGAGAGAGACAAGAGAGGGGGAGGGAGAGAGAGAGAGGGGTGGGGGGGAGAGAAGAGAGAGAGAGGGGGGGAGAGAGAGAGGAGAGAGAGACAAGAGAGGGGGGAGGGAGAGGGAGAGGGGGGGAGAGAGAGAAGAGAGAAAAGAGAGAGAGAGAGGGGTAGAGAGAGAGGGAGAGAGAGGGAGAGAAGGGGGGAGGAGAGAGAGGAGAGAGAAAGAAAGAGAGAGAGAGGAGAGAGAGAAGAGAGGAGAGAAGGAAAAGAGGGAGAGAGAGGAAAGAAAGAGAGAAGAGGGGGCAGAAAGAAAGAGAGAGAAGAGAAGGAAAAGAGAAAGAGGGGAAGAAATAGAAAGAGGGGGGAGAGAGAAAGAGCGAGAGGAGAGCGAGAGAGAGAAGAGAGAGAGAGGAGAGAGAGAAGAAAGAGAAGAGGGAGAGGAGAGAGAAAGAAGAAGAGAGAGAGAAAGAGGAGAGGATGGTAGAGAGTGAGGAGAGAAAGGGGAAAGAGAAAGAAGGAGGAGAGAAGGAAAAGAGAGAAATAAGGAGAGAGGGGGGGCAGAAAGAGAAGAGAGAGAGAGAAAGAAAGAGGGGAGATAGAGAGGAGCGGAAAGAGAAAAAAAGAGGGAGAAAGAAAGACGGGGGTGAAAATAAGGGAGAGAGAGAAAGGAAGAGAGAGAGGGAAGAGAAAGAAGGAGAGAGAGAAAGAGGAGAGAGAAGAGAGAGACAGAGGGGGGAGAGAAAGTGGGGGGGGCAGAGAGAGGAAAAGAAAGGAAGAGACAGAAGAGGAGGGGAAAGGCAGAAAAAGAGTAAAGAAGGGAGAGAGAGAGTTTGTCGTTACTCCTTTAGAATGCAGTCAGATTTGTTTGTTTAGTTGGTTTGTCTGCTCTGCTCAGGCTCTAATACTTTGGCACAAGAGCTGAAGTTTTTATACACTTATAACTATTTTGTGATTTTATTTTAACAGTTTTCTAATGAATACTTTAAAGTCAGTTAAAAGTAAAGTAAAGTTAAAGCGTCAGAGAGGAAAACCCGCTGAGACGATAATAAAACAATAAATACTCTTTATCCTGTAGAGCTCTTGTCCTGTGCTGACGTCGGTGAGCTGGACGTCTGCAGTGGTGGCTCCGTGAAGAATCTTTGGCTCCGAGTTTGGAGAATCAGCAGCAGCTATTTTCCTCCCTCGTGTTTGCTCTGGTCCTGAGTCTGTGTCTGTGGGTTTAGGCTGGATCTGTCCCGTGGCTCTGATCACGTCTGTCGCACAAACACGAAGAAGACGTTTTAGTTCTGTTTGTTTCCTGTTTCAGTCTGAATAGTTAAACTGACCTGTGTCGTCTCCTCCGAAGTCCCAGAGCTGCAGAGTCGAGCTGTGACCGTCGTTGGAAACACCACATCTGCACAAAAGAAAAGAAACACCACAGATCATTAACTATTGACTATAAACTGTACAACAAAAATAAAAGTCTTTATCCTTGTGTCTAATGTGTCTTTTAATGTTTCCTTTAGAGTAATGTCTTCTTCCTGTAGAGTCTCTTTTCAGCCCAGTTCTGAACTAAGAATGTCACAATATCAAATTTTAATATTGCAATTATTGTGACCAATTACGACTGTAAGTTTTTTTTAAATTTTATTGCATCCTCATGTGTTTTGTCATGTCTTCAAAGTCTTTATAATTTATAAAAAAAGTAAAAGTATCATGGCACAATCTGACAACATTCGATATTAGTCACAATTTCAGTCAGACTTCTTCACAACTAAAAGGGAAACCACAATTATATCGATATATGATATGCAATATATGATATATGATATACGATATGATATTGCCCAGCTCTAACACTATACTTGATTAGAATTGTCTGAACAGATGAACATTGCAGCTTCAGGAATCAGGATGAACCAGACTCAATCCACAATTTTCCTCCTGAGATCTGGACTGATTTCTTCTGATGTTTCACAAAGAAGCAGTGTGTAGATGCATAAGTGGGGTCAAAACTGACACCAACCATTTCTTATGGAATCTCAGGGGTAAGCTGTAGAAAATTTTGATTCTTATCAATTGTACATTTACTGTGGCATTTACACATCTGATGAAGCAGTCAGGAGGTCATTTTACTCAGTATCACACATGTAAGGTTCACCAACTCACGGCGACACTTTCTCACCGAACTGTCAAAGGAGTTTGTTGACTCCTCACATGAAAAGTTGACTGGAAAGTAACCCAAACCTACCAACCTACATCACTTTAGCCATTTAAAGGTGTGGAGTAGGGCTGGGCGATTAATCGAATTAATTCGTAACTTTGAAAATCGACGATGTGAAAAATAGCCAAATCGTAAAATCGAGCTCAGTCCGCTGTGATCCAGCTGCGCGCACTGAGTGGACACCTACAGCGGCTTTACAAAGCTCTCCCTCGACTCTCTCAAAGAAACAGAAACAAACAGAAACCTGTTTAGCGGACCTTTTAATCACTTAATAACAGCCGCGAGTAACCTTCCGGAGGTGGTGTATAGAGCTTAATCTCTATAAGTTACGAGTTTGTTATTCCTCCGCGGGTGATTCAGCCGCTTTCAGCGCTTTAGACTCGCGGTAAATTTCTAGAAAAGTCCCGCGCAAAATCTAGCGTCTTTTGATTTGTCTTTGCTGTTACACGAGCTGCTACGTCTGCTTTTTGTCAGGTTTTTCTGATAAAGTTAAAAGCACAGCGTCTCTCTCCCATGCTCTCTCCAAAGCAGCAGCCAGCAGGCCCCGCCCCTTTCCCCTCCGTGTGTGGGTAACCATGGCGACACAGTTTGAGTGACAGGAGTGAGAGACAACACTCCCAAACTTAAAACTTTTAGATATGAAACAGCAAAATCATAATGATGATCTCAACAGGGCCTAATAGATGCAAATGCTAATAACAGTATCTGCAAACACTTATTATTAGTTTTAATATGACTTAAAACAAGTTAATCTCATTGGTTCATTCTAGATGCTTTAAAATATCATGAGCTCATAATAAAAAGCAGCAGTCATCGATGATGTCGAATAAAATCGATTAAAATCAAAATCGTCCAAAGTGGTCCAAAAAATCGAGATTTTATTTTTTGGCCATATCGCCCAGCCCTAGTGTGGAGTGACAAAATCCACAATCCACAGACATGAGAGAAGCTCACAGGGCCAACAGAAGAGACAGAGATGTCACATTTGTGACATCTCTGAAACAAGGACCGCAAAGCCACTAACTGCTGCTGGAAAAGCAGTATTCCTGTGACTGATCCCAGCCAAAAGTAAGTAGTTTGTAACAGCTGCACACAGTGAGGATAGAGAACATGTTTTTTGTGTGTTCAGGTGCATGGACAAAGTTATAGTCCCCAGTTATAGTTGTATTTTTAGTTCGTCCGCCATAATCAGACCGACAGTCACAAAACGAATTTTGCCTTTTTTTTTCGCCTGACTGATTTGTGTTCAAATGTGAAATAAAAATGATAAATTAACATGTCAAAATGTTCTTTTGTTGTTCAATATATAATACAAATCATAATATTTAAGAAAAATTAAAGTGTTAATGGAAAAATGTTTTGATTTTACTCATGGAAGAGTGTAGGCCATGCATCTAAGGGTTAAATGTAAAATACAAAATACATCCACAGGCGTGTTTCTGAATAACTCAAATACTGTCAATAAACCTCAGAATGTTAGAATGAGATGATTTTTAAAGACAGGACATTCACAAAAAGGATAAAACATTGTCTAAAAAAATATATTGTCTCGTTATTCTGGCATTTAGAGAATAAAGATGTATTTGTTAAATCTCACTGACCTAAAACAGGAAAAGTTTCATTTTATTTCATGTCTGACAGTGAGATAAAAAGCACGTGTGTGATTATGTAAAGTGTATTTTGTGAGTTTCCAGTGAGACCTGGTTCCTGGGACGTGTTTGAGCTCGTGGATCGGACCGTCTGAGAATCCTCCGTGGACGACTTTAAAATCCCGCTCGGCACAAAGACCCTGGACAAACAAACAGACAAAACACAATGGGCTTGTTTAGATAAGTTGCTTCAATTGAATACTTTTTTGGTTTTGATTACCCCTGATCATTCCGTCCTTTTTCATCCTCACGTTTGACAAAAATCGTCTAAAATTCAAACTAAAACTGTTTCTGAAGCTTAAGAGCCCAAGCAAATGTCTGGAGTCTTTAAAATTGTATCTCTTCTGAGACTAACAGGCTGTGATCAGAAGTGAGAACTTTCTCCAAACAAAAAAAAAAACAGAATTTCCTAAGTTTTTTTTTTTTTTTTTTGTAAATATAAGCCCTGGTTCTGAATAGCCTAATTTATAGCCCCTAGCTCCTGGTTCCTAGCCTCTAGCTCCTTATCAGTGGAGGTCGTCAGGAGGTCAACAGTAAGAGCACTAGACAGCTGAGAGAAGAGCTCTTAGCTCTGTTTGGTGAATCCGAACGTCCTAACCAGCGGCGGGAAACAATGAGGGAAATGACGCGACTCTACAGCTGTTTATGAAAAACTACAACATCCACCAGCGGACTACAAAACACGCACCTACTGCGCTGATATGAATGACATGAGAGTTACAGAAACAACACATTTGTTCATGAATCTGCTGCTGTTTAATAAAAATACTGCAATAAACCTCAGACTGAGACATCTTTGTGAAAAGTTTAGATGCTTCAACAACACTTTTCAGCACAAAGAGTAATTTAATTGACCTTTATTTAACCAGGGAAGTCCCACTGAGATTCAGAATCTCTTTTGCAGGGCAGCCCTGGGGGAAGGGTCAGGGGAGGCATTAATGGACATGTTTTTAGTGGTAGGAGGAAACCGGAGTACCCGGAGGAAACCTTCGCAGACACGGGGAGAACATGCAAACTCCACATAGAAAGGCCCCGGGTCGACTGGGAGTTGAACCCAGGACCTTCTTGCTATGAGGCCAGAGCGCTAACCGCTGCGCCACCGTGTCGCGCAGCCTATGCACAGGACAGACGTGAGAACTTTCTCCAAACAAAAGAAAAACATAATCTAATTTCCTCCTTTTTTTTTTTTGTAAATATGAGGATTGGTAAAGCTGGTGTTACAGCTGAGAGCTGAATGGCTCTAGATTTGGCAAATTTTGACAATTTCTCTGCAAAAGCTGAAGGTAACTAAGGGAAAATTGAGTTTTAGAGAACTAATTTTAAGTATAATTTGACTTTCTTGCGCTATGATTCAATATTTATTCTCGTTTGTAATATTTTGTCCTATTTCCAAGTTAGAAATTTTGCAAAAATCTTGTATTCAAATGACTCCTATGGACTAAAGTACAACTAACCAATTAATTCAAAGAATAATAGCCAAACTAATCATTTACTAAATTAATCGTTAGCCGCAGCCCTAGCTACATAATAATTTGTGCCTTTTCTCCATCCTTCAGTGTTTCTGCACAGTTTCACTTTAGTTCTCTTTGTTAAAATCATAATACAACCTTATTCTACAAAAACAACATTGAAATCTTTTAACATTCTCTTGCCTTTACCTTGTTCTGTTCGGCCAGAAGTCTCAGCGGTAAACTCAGCTCCAGGATTTCATTTTTAGAAGCAGAAAACCCGGCCACGCACATGGCTGCAGAGACACGAACAAACAACACGAATAAACAACATGAAAAACATCTTAAAGGGAACCCTCGACATGAAGACAAATGTGGCTAAAACACTAGTACTGCTCATGCTTATTAAAATAAATGACAAACAAATATATTCAACTGCTTACTATTGTTTATAAAATTGTCATTGTTTATGTTGTTTTCAAGCCACTGGGAGCCGCCATTTTGGTTGATGACATAAAATAGTGTTTCCATGGTTACTCCTGTGGTTTGATCGGTGAACAGTTGAAACAAAAACACCACTGACAGTGTCCAGTTGTTGCCTCTTCCTCTTGATTATCTTCAGTTTTACTAGATTCCACATAATCGTTCTGTATTTGGCTCAAACTGACAAGGTTTAACCCAGGAATTCATGTTGCTTAGTTACCTGATACTGCCTGTTACCTTGACAACACTATTTTATGTCATAACCGCAGCAAAATGGCAGCCTCCATGTTATTTCTTCATAACACTATTTTAATAAAACTACAAACACTTCCAAGGTATTTGCCCTGTATTTATTTAAGTGATGATATTATAAGTGTTTTAGGATAAACATGTGATTATATCCAGGGTTCGCTTTAAATAACTAAAAACGTGTTGAATAATTCCACGTACTTCTGCCTGAGGTCCATTCTAACACACGAGTGGGATTCTCCAGCTGATAAACGTGAAGGTCCGTGTAACTGTGCAAGAAAATATCACGGAAAAACAGAAATTATAAAGTAAAGGAACAATAAAACACAATTATTCTGCGTTTTATACGTTAGCTGACTGTTTACGGCTGCGACTGTCATAGAAAACTTGGTAAAAATACGAAAAAAATCGCTTTATTCATGATTTAAACACATTTTTCGTCGTAATTTCACTCACGTTTTCAGAGACTCGATGAACCACTGATCTAAAGCTTCTTCGGCGTCAGAATCTTCGCACATTTCTGCAGTGTTATCCTTTATTTGTTCGTCTGCTAGTCTCACGTGCGTCGTCTTGTCTTTTCAAACAAACTGCCGTGTTGTGTTTACTTCCGGGTCTGACGCAGCGTCTTCTTCTTCTTCTGTGGAACGTTTGCTCCACAGCGCTCTCGCCTGGATGAAAAACTGCAACTTCAGGTTAACAGAACTTTTAGATCTGATCAAATTAGAGTGGAAACTGGATTAAATGTTTTTCTTTTTTTCTTTATTTTATGCACACACTTTTATAATTATTGCATTTTATTCTTGGAAGTTTGATTAAATCTCTAAAGTTGTCCTATATTATTTCTTTATTTTTGTGTCTTTCTGTCTGATTTCATTGCTAACACCATGCGCTTTTTAAAATATTTTTTAATGTCAAAAGTAAATGACAATACATAAATAATAAGAAAGAAATATAGTAAAGTTACAATCTCTACTTTATTTTTGATTATTTATTTTTTTCAGTTGCATCATGAAATTTTGTGATAACTCTTAGGGAACAACGTGATACAAATATATAGGCCTATGAACAAAAAAAAAATCTCAGGTTAAAATGTGATATCAACAGTGTTGGGTAAGTTACTCTAAAATGGTAATACATAACATATCACTAGGTAGGCTACAGGGAGAAAAATGTAATACATTTGTATTACAATATTACTGTCTCAAAAATTTTACTAGTTACTACTGTGAGTTACTTACTCATTTGTTATGTCATTGCCCAACACTAATCCTGTTACATTTACACTTGATTATTGATTAATTTATGAAAATATGACATCAACCCTTTTCCCTCACAATATTTTATTCACCTTTAAGACACCGACAGTATTTTAGTGTTGTTTTGGTTGCTTTAAATGGAATATACATGCAATAATTTATATGTAATAACTTGAGTTACTCAGATTGTAACTTTATATTTACTTATAAAAACTGTTAACATTGTTGGCCCTTTTCACAGTGCGAAAACGCGGCTTGGCTAGTTCTGGTCTGACCCTGTGGATAGTTCATTTTTGTCCCATTCATTCCCTCTGGAGAATGACCAGAAATGCCCTGAAATTAGTGATGCACCGATCCGATACTGGGATCGGATATCAGTGCTGATCCAGGACATTTAGACAGTATCGGCTCCATAATATCAGTTCAGCCGATAGTTGTGCCATTATTTGGACATAATGAGACTTATTTAGTGGCTGATGTTGATCTAGAACGTCTCATACTGTTTAACTTTTTATTCAGATTAAGTTGTTAAGTTATGACTTGCACTAGAAATAATACTACATAACACAAGATCAAATTTCTTATGTTTTAAAAAGAAAAAAAAGCTTTTTCAGTCTTTCCATTAGTATCCTTTGGTATTGATCGATACTTAATTTCAAAGTATCGAGATCGGAACTGAAAAAGCTGAATCGGTGCATCCCTACCTGAAATAATTAAATATTTAATTGACACAAAGCGGACGCAAGTTACAGTCAGATAATCATTTGTCTCATGTTCAGAGCTTCACATACGAGGTAAATACTTCACCAGAGAAAACCCGTGTGCTTATAAAATATAACGTTTGTGTCTCAAAGCTAACGCTAACCTATATATTTAATGTTTTTATTCATGCTACAATAATTCTACAAACAGAACTAGCTGCCAGACATCAAATGTATTCTTATTTACTTTGTATTTAAGTTGATTTATTAGTTAGTATTTAGCACTGAGCCAAAATATACAAGCTTTCCCGAGTTATCCTTTATTTATTGACCTTTACCTAACCAGGAAAGTCTCACTGAGGCTAAGTCAATATACAATTAAATCTATTTGTACTATATACAGTATGTGTGTAACATGTCAAACTTCCACTTTGAATATTTGAATATTTCTGGAAAAGAACAAAAGTGCGTCTTATCTTTATGACCTCAGGCTCCCCTTGTTCAAACGGTTTTATTGCGTCTGTGTAGTTTTATTTCACTCAAGTGTTGGATACAGAGCCATAAAACACAGTATCTCGTCTGAAAAGTGTAAAACAGCTGGATAATCTACAGTGAGTAACTGTCGCTCACATGAACAAAAGAGCTGCTTCTTCTCTCTGTCACTTTAGGTTTGTAGAAGCAGGCACTTTAAAGGGGCACCGTGTAAGAAAAACAAACAAAGTGATCCAAGTAATTTCCACTTTTGAACACTAGAGGGAGCCTTTCACATGCATTTTGCCTATCTATCATGCTGACATCTAGCGTCAATATTCCACATTCCGGCCCGTAATAAAACATTTCAAATACGTATAAATGTATCACAGTTGATGTGGATTGGTTAACAGTGCTCTCTTAAGTATTCATGTTGTAAAGAATAAATATGATTTAAATGTTTGTGGACTATATGTGATAATTAAAATTCTTCTCACAGTACACAGTACAGCCCCTTTAACACCTGAGATCAGTGGTTCTCAGCCTGTGGGCAGGACCCTTATGGAGGTCAGTTTTGTGTGTCTCCTGATGATGTGTGAAGTTAAACATTACATCTTTCCTAACCATAGGCCTTGGCGGCACCACATGAATTTATCGAGGCTTATGTACAGAGGGATTTTCTCAGCTCATTGACCAAGCTGAAGACGTTGTCAGTAACTACAAGAGTTTATCTGAAAAAACAAAAGTTCTGCTGCTAAATCAACTTTTGTGAATGAAATTTGACCTACGACCCTTAAAAGTTACATTCAGGTGAAAAACACAGAGAAAAACACAGACGTCTGTCAGACCGATTCAGACCTGATCCAAACAGCTGCCCTCGTCCTGTTTTGTTGTTTTAATCAAAGAAGTTTCCCCAGCAAAGCAGATGGAGAGCAGCTCTTCCTGCATGGAGCATGTGCAGTAGATCGAAAAGTGATAGACTGATTTTGGTTTTTCTTGGGCCGATACCAATGCCGAATTTTTAAAAATGCCGATATCAAAGGCCAATTTTCAAAGCCAATTCCTGCGGTCAATTATTTTATTTTAGTTTTTAAAAGACATAGCTGATATGAGATGGTCTATCCAAAAAAGTAAAAAGTTCAATCTACACTATTATTTTGTCTCATTGTGTAATGAATACAACATGCTTATGCTCATTACAGAACAGAACAGTTGGAATGTTTGTCTGATTACAATTTAATCACTGGCTTATAGTAAATACACTTAGATGCAACATAGAATTATGTTTAGCCCTCGGCACTGCACAGGAAAAATAACATTAATTTTGGCCCGCTAAGGGAAAAAGTTTGGGCACCCCTGGTTTAAAGAGTAATTCAAGAAAGTGCTCCTTTTCAAAACACAGCAAAATGGAGAAATATAAAACAAACAATATCAATTCTATCCAACAATACCTTAGAGCTCAGCTGATCACTGTGAGTGCAGACGACTGTTCAAACAACTGACTGATTAATTAATTAATTAAACTATCGGCCAACTGATATATGGGTCTATAACTACTTAGTATATCGTCTCGGAGCATATGTAAATAGGTCTTGTCTTGGGCTCAGAGTCTGACACTGAGACCACCCTCCATTTCATTTAGAATCTTGGTCCTGTTAAGATCATGAGGAGAACGTGCTGAAACTCAACTCAAACATGTGTATGAATCATGTCCCAGAGCAGTGACTTGTCCCAGGCACAGTTTGGTATAAGAACAATAAGATTAGGTAAACGCTGATGAATGTTTCAAATGACATAGATGGTCTCAGTCTGGACCCTCTCATAATATTATCATAAACATAAGACTAAAGACTACTATTTTAGTGTCTTCTTCACTTCACATTTGTCCAGCTCAGATAAAGAGTCTGTTAGTTTAATCAAATGAAGCTCAGACAGAATATAAACCCCTGCTCCAGAGGAAAGACTGTGGACGAGTCTACAGGTGAGCACCAGACCTGGTTTAGACCTGGTTAAGACCTGCTTTAGTCCTGGTTTAGACCTGTTTTAGTCCTGTTTTAAACCAGTTTTAGTCCTGTTTTAGTCCTGCTTTAGTCCTGCTTTAGACCTGTTTTAGTCCTGCTTTAGACCTGTTTTAGTCCTGTTTTAGACCTGTTTTAGTCCTGTTTTAGTCCTGTTTTAGACCTGTTTTAGACCTGTTTTAGTCCTGTTTTAGTCCTGCTTTAGTCCTGCTTTAGACCTGCTTTAGTCCTGCTTTAGACCTGTTTTCTTCCCCTGTTTTATTCCTGTTTTTTCCTGTTTTATTCCTGTTTTATTCCCCCGTTTTATTCCTGTTTTTTCTTGTTTTCTTCCCCTGTTTTTTCCCTGTTTTATTCCTGTTTTTCCCCTGTTTTCTTCCTGTTTTTTCCTGTTTTCTTCCCTTGTTTTCTTCCTGTTTTTTCCCTGTTTTTCTGCTTTATTCCTGTTTTCTTCCCCTGTTTTCTTCCTTTTTCCCTGTTTTATTCCTGCTTTATTCCTGTTTTATTCCTGTTTTCTTCCTGTTTTAGTCTTCTGTTGCTCACATCAGTCCTTGTTCCAGATCCAGTCCTTTTCAGATCCAGTCCTTGTTCCAGATCCAGTCCTTGTTCCAGATCCAGTCCTTGGTCCAGACTTGAAGATGAAGTCTCCTCTGGTTCTCGTGTTCCTGCTGCTGCTGGTGGTTCATGTTTCTGTCGTTCTCTCTGGAGGAGGAACTGGCTCCAAACCGAAATATGTGCGTGACCTACAAACAAGTGTGAAGAATGTCAATCATTAAAATCTGTTATTGATGATGAACGTGTATTTCAGGTAGTGGCACCACCAGCAGGAGCATCCATGGCAGCAGCATTGAGAGGAGCAGCAGATGCACATGCAGCAGCAGCAGCAGCAAATGCAGAAGCAGCAAAAGCATTAGTAGGAGAAATGGAACCAAAACAAGCAGCACCACCAGCAGCAGCCACATCATAAGTAATGCACTCACACACTCACAGTGTTAAAGGGGACCTATTGCATTTTTTCTGTCTATTTTTTGTAAAACAGCTTAGAAAAAGCAAAAGGTCTATTGACTTCGTGTTCAAAACTGCAGAACTGTCATTTCCCAGTCAGAGTCAGCTGAAACTGAGTCAGTCATGCTAGTTGTTTCTTGACTATATTTTCAACTGCAGGTGACATTATAAACCTTATTTCCACAAAGTATTTAATCTGTTAAACTGCTTCCTGGTTCTCACAAATCCTTCTGTTCTTGGTTAAATGAAATCGTTTTTAGTCTAGTCTAGGACTTGCCCTCGAACCACAGGGTACACTCTGAAAACATGTGTTAAAAACAACACAAAATGTGCTATTTTAACACATTAGTGTGTCTAGTTCAGGACATTGCAACATGTGTTATTTTAACACAGTGACTGTGTTGGGACATTTAACACGTTTGTGATGTTAAATGATTCAGCAATATTAGAATCTGTGGTGCTCAGAATTCACTGCTTCATTCTAGATATTATTACCATCTTTTCCAAAGTGCTTCCTGTCATAGTGGGTTTGAGGAAATCGACGTCTTTGTGTTATGAACATGGAAGTATAATTAGAGCTGGAGGATGAGTCCAAGATGGCGGCTCGTTGTTGTCAGAGGCTTGTTTTGCCACGACACCGGTGTAGGTACAATATTTGCTCGGACTGGCATGATGTCGTGATTATGTTACCGTGGTGATGTGCTACCAAGCTAGCGAAATATAATCATTGTTAAAGTTCAGTTTTTATATAACAAAGGTACACATTACATTAATACTGATCATAAATAGCAAGTAAAATATTGAGTTTATCAAAAAGAAGCTCAAGTATAGTTTGTTGTCGTCATGAAAATACAACCCGAGTAGTACAATATTGTACACCGACAAAGATTTTTTCTTCCATGCTCTTTCCTGAATACATGCTAGCACCTCCCACTATTGTGACCGATCAGTTTTGACCAATCAGAGCGATGGTGGCCTGAGTGAGGGCCGGGATAGATTTAGGTGTTTGGGGCATTGAAAATATGTAAAAAGTGTATGTTGTGAAACTAGAGAGAAATACCTTAGTTTAGTTTATTTATTTATTTGGAGGACAATGTGCAGGTACATTAAAAATATGGCTGCACCAGATTTAGCACAAAGCTAATTTCCATCTGTAGTCCTCAACATACAAACACTTAACATATGTAAAAATAAAACAATACAAGTAAAATTCAAAATGAGACTTTTGTTAAAGCTGTATTAGTCGTGTCGGCTGGGCCTTTCGCAGTTTGAAGTGACAAAAAATGCTTTGACGAGAAATTGTGGGGACGTTTTTGTTGGGTTCAGCGGACTGGCCACTATCACCACTCGCACAGGGAGAGAGGGGGCGGAGTCAAATCCAGCTCTAATAATCCATCCATAGTTATGAACCATAGACCCTTTTCACGAGAACGGACTTTTGCCCTCCAGAGGCCAGTACCGTGCTTCCGGTGCTTTTCTGTGTCGATGAGGAGCTCAGACTTTTTCTACAAACAAATCAAAATGAAGATCACTCTGTCGACAGCTCCTGTTCTTCGTACATGTACTGAGCGACCCTTAAACCCTTTCAAAAGATGTGACGGTTTCATTAAAGAAGCTTTCTGTGTTTTAAAAGATTAGTCTGCATTATTTCATTGAAGCTAACGGCTAATGTGTGGGCTAACGTGGACTACAGCAGTGCTTTTGCTGCGTCTGTCCAAACATACTGACAGTGTGGTGTTAGCTTTCCTCTGACTTTTACATAAACAAAGGAGGATTATGAAAAATGCCTCCCAGCTGCATTTTATATAATGGGTGCGTTTACGTTTTAGAATGTGATAATGACATAATGTTGAGCGAGCCAGTTTTCTCTATTAATAATCTTGAAATATCTAAAATGTTCTTCTCTAGTGACTTATAATAATGATTGCCTCTCACATGACTCTCCTCCTGACCAGTGTTTGTCTCTGAAGGACGGCTCCGGCTGAAGATGTGCACCGCTGAAGAACGATGATGAAGAACAGACGATCCACTCACAAACAACTCTGATACAGGCGTCATCTAAAGGAAACTCTGACAGCTTTTACAAAAAATGTAACTCAATGACAAATGTAACTGTTGTTTAAACTGAGCAAGTAAAAGCACAGAAAAGCAACCACATGTCCTCGTCTCATCTTTTATGTTTTGTAAGATAAATACAGACGTTACAACCACGACCAACAATAGAGGTTCTGCAGGTGACATGACTCATTCTAAATGTTGATGCTGAGAGAGTCAATGGAGAGAAAGGACATTTTCTCTTGTAAGAGTTCAATAAACAGCTAAAACAAGAAAAATAAACTACAACCAAAAGTCTACTGAGCACTGGGTTTGTAACTGACATGCAAAAAGAGAAAATCAAGTCAACAGTTGTAGCAAAGCAGATAAACAACAAGACTTTAGCTTCTCACATTTATCAGACATTGAAATCACACACAGTTGAACTTATTACCTTTTTCTTCATAAAAAAGATGTTTTTTGAGTCTGTTTGTTGCAGTTAAAATGTCCTAAATCATCAACTGTTGTTACAGACAAGCCGTTGCTACGACAACAAAGAAATACATTGAGGAAATGCCTCATTCTAAATGTTGCTGAGCGTTTTTGGAATAAAATGATGTCAGTGCATAACCTCTATAGAGACCATGACCCACTCGTGACTAGGGATGTCAAGATTATCAGGTTAATCGATAATCGTGATTATTCAAGTCACAATATAATCGTAAGAACAAAATAATATTAATCGTGGCAAATTTAGAAGCAAAATTAAACCCTTAAAGTTAGGGCTGTAGTTCTTTAGTCGTTTAGTCGATTAATCGGTCTTGGTCGACCAAAATGTTATTAGTCGACTATTTCTTTTATTTAGACCACATGTGTCAAACTCAAGGCCCGGGGCCGGATGCGGCCCTCCACATCATTTTATGCGGCCCTCAGGGTCTCATAATGCTTACTTTAATTTTTATTAGTGTCAGGAGTAATCTGGGTGACTTAAAGGGGCACTATGTAAGAAAAACAAACAAACAAAGTGATTTCCACTTTTGAACACCAGGGGAGCCTTTCACATGCATTTTGCCTATTTAGCATGCTGCCATCTAGTGTCAATAATCCATATTCCGGCCCGTTATAAAACATTTCAAATACGTATAAATGTATCACAATTGATGTGGATTGGTTAACAGTGCTCTCTTAAGTATTCATGTTGTAAAGAATAAATATGATTTAAATGTTTGTGGACTATAAGTGATAATTAAAATTCCTCTCAATCTTACACAGTACAGCCCCTTTAAATAAGTAATTTTTCAATGCGTATTCAGTCATTTTACTTCAATAAATATACTATTATCAAATACAGAAACTATTAATTGTCGTATGTCAAAGATTAGCAAGGCTAATTTTAGTTATAACTGGCCCTTCGAGGACAATCTTGATGCCAGTGTGGCCCTTTGTCAAAATGAGTTCGACACCCCTGATTTAGACTATAAGGAATTTATATTCAACAGTAACAGAATCATTGGTCTGAGTTGTCTTTTTATATAAACACACTGTTTCCTCTGCATTTTCTGTTTAAACGAAAACTTTTGTATGAACTACGTAATATAATTAGTCTTTTTGAGCAAAGTTTCTTGCAGAGTTGTCACAATACTAACATTTTCAACCCGATTTTGATACAAAGGAATAAACTTGATTCTCAATACCACAATGAGAACTAGAAAGTCAGATTTTTATACACAAAATCCAAGTTTATGATCAAACATTTTAAACCAGTTTTGATGAAACTCTTGTTAATGTTTTTAATGTTGTTCAAATATGTATCTAGTTTCTATGTATCTAGTTTTGGAACCAGTTTTAGCTTTGATTTGCAATATTTTTGACAACTCTACTTTTAGCTTCAGAGCCTTTGCCACATCCCAGTTTTTAGTCGATTAATCGTTTTGGTCTGAGCTCTGAAGAGTCAAGTCTAAAACATCTGAATCTGAGCTGCAATAAAGTAAAATAACAAACTTAATCTTTTGAATTTTGTTATAAAGAACCAACTGTGGTATTTTTCCTTTGTGACGATAAACTGCAGTCTGCAAATGAAGTTTAATTCACTTTTTCAAGTTTCACAAAGCAACATTTTATTTCCGGTTTTATTTTGAAGAGCCACTTCCTGTCCAGGACTTAACCGCCAATCAGCTTGATATT
Organism: Mugilogobius chulae; assembly: GCA_038363315.1. Classification (NCBI taxonomy): domain Eukaryota; kingdom Metazoa; phylum Chordata; class Actinopteri; order Gobiiformes; family Gobiidae; genus Mugilogobius; species Mugilogobius chulae. Next base: position 594,683 of record JBBPFD010000674.1, read on the forward strand.
GAAAAAGACTCTTAACGGCAGAAAAGTTGACACGGAGCTAAATTAACTTGGTTTTTGTGGTCGCTGCTCCTCTCAAGAGACACAAGGTACGTTTTGGGTCACTTATAAGAACAATTGTAATATTTTGTGTTACTAATATGAATGTTATTTTGTTTTTTGTGCTGAAAACGCGGTTAATTGACAAGTAACTAGAGTTTTCCGTAAGCTAACGTTACGGCTCTGTTGCTAAGGATACGTAGCATATTAGCATTTAGCAGTTACTCTATCTATCTTTGTGTTTCTTCAGATTTTACGGTGTATTTACAAGATTTATTGCCGTTAAGCTTGTAAAGTGTCATTCTGGGGATACGAGACAATCAATGACTTAAAACTTCTCTACAGTTTCACTAATTTGTCTGAACTCTACGGTTTTATTTACAAACATAATACACCCTTTTAGCTTTTCATTTTGTTTCTTTTGCTCTGTGTTGTTTGCAGTGCCGTTGTGTGATGCTGCTTTCATCCACCAGGGAGAGACATTTCACTTTACAACACAGATCCATGAAAAACACTTCCCGATTGCTGTAATTTTACTTTCTATATCAATACACGAACAAAACAACTGCGTCAATGCCCAGACTTATTAAATTAATTCATCTCAGGTACGTCCTCATCTTCAGTTTGACTTTATTTGGTTAAAGTTTCACATTAGAGCTGCTACTGTGTCTAAAATGACTGTTTTTGTTATAACTTCACACTTCTACAGTCGTGCTGTTTCCTCTGGACTTGATTCAGACTTTGTCCCACCTGCTCCATAGAAGGATGTTTTCAATCGAACTCATTACGTTTTATTTTGAAGTAGAACTCTTGTTTAATTAGATTTTTTGATCTTGTCAATTATCATTAAACCAAGTCTCCCCTCTCTCTCTTTTTCTCTCTCTCTTTCTCTACCCCTCTCTCTTCTCTCCTCTTTCTCTCTCTTTCTCTCTCTCTTTCTCTCTCTCTCTCTGTTTCTCTCTCTCTCTCTCTTTTCTCTCTCTCTCTTTCTCTTTTTCTCTCTCTCTCTTTTTCTCTCTCTCTCTCTCTCTCTTTCTCTCTTTTCTCTCTTTCTCTCTCTCTCTTCCCTCTCTCTCTCTTTCTCCCTCTCTCTCTCTTTCTCTCTCTCTTTCTCTCTTTCTCCCTCTCTTTCTTTCTCTCTCTCTCTCTCTCTCTCTTCCCCCCTCTCTCTCTCTTTCTTTCTCTCCTCTTTCTCTCTCTTTCTTTCCCATCTTTCTCTCTCTCTCTCTCCCTCTTTCTCTCTCTCTCTCTCTGTCTCTCTCTTTCCCCCTCTTTCTCTCTCTCTCTCTCTTTCCCCCTCTTTCTCTCTCTCTTTCTCTCTCTTTTTCTCTCTCTCTCTTTCTTTCTCCCCCCCCCCCCCCTCTCTCTCTCTCTCTCTCTTTCCCCCTCTTTCTCTCTCTCTCCTCTCTCTCATTCATTTACTATACATTTTGTGATGAGTCTGATCAGTTGAAAACGTGTATTTCCTGATATTGTGGAGGCTAAATGATTAGGTCACATAACTTTATTTTTAGGCCGTTAGAAGACAAATAAAATAAGAAAGAAAGCTGTAAATATTGAGTCTGAAGTTTTGCTTTTAGATTTATTCCTTGTTAGTAAATTAAACAAAAAGGCTCACTGCTTTTGACAAGTATCTGTGATTGTTTCTCTTCAAACTATTCGGTAAATCCTGCTTACATACAGCACATTGCATAACCACAAACATTCTCCAAAATCTATCATTTATTTTAACTTTGTTCTGCTTTAGGTTAAAATGGACGTGAGTGAGGAGACGAGGAAGTGGTTCTAACTAAACCAGATCCACTTGAAGAACAGGCTTCACAGTCTGTCCTGGAAATCAAACATGATTCAACAGCAAGGTATTAAAAGTTAACGGTATTCTAATTCATTATACATTATTGAAATGTCGTTATCAACTTTTATAATTAACTACCTAGCATTTCTTAGATCAGGGTAGCTTATACTTAATATTGACACAGGAGACTCCTGAATTTTTTAATTTTTTTTCAGGTCTGAAGAGGAAAGTCCAGGTCCAGCTCCTGATTGTGTTTCATTAAAAAGTGACAAATCCAAAGACATTTTCGTTGGTTTTAAGTCTCCTGACCAACTGGGTTTCACAAAGTAAGTTCTGTCAGTAAATGTAGACAAACTTGTATGTTGTTGTTTCTACTTTCTGTAATTAAAATGACAGTTATAACAACTTTAAGGCACACATCAACAATGTTTAGGATGATGCAACTTTCCTTTATTGAACACAGCTTAGAAATTGAACATGTTTACTCCTTAAAGTTACAAACTCACAGACGTAATTATGTTGCAGATAAATCATATAATCTCAGAGTATTGCATTTAATAAAACATAAATATGCATATTTGGTTCATTTATACACATTTATATATCTATAGTACAATGAATCTCAGTTAGTTTGATAAGCAAAAGTTTAAGAGTCACAAGGCAGTGGCTGGCTGTAGGTTCTGGTTGAACCTGACTAATCCCGACTGAGCGGAGAACAAGAGAGTAAATCAACCCAGAGACCACAGAAAGTACAGAAATATATAAAGATAACAAACAAGTACAAACATATTGACAAATGTCCCATCTGTGGGACAATATGGGACAAATACAGCAACACAAATTCTAACTTAAATGTTTTTCCTTTTTTTTTATTTACATAGTGTCTCTTGGCCTTTAATGTATTTTCTACATGTAAATAGAATAAAAAAGTGTGATGCAAACTAAATGTTTTTAAGAAAGAAAATCACAACAAACTTTTGAAAAATTATCTGTACAATCTGACATTAAATCCTCGGGTTACCCTTAAAGTAAATCAAAGTACCAAAGTAAGTTCAGTAGACAGTTGGCATCAGGATAGTTCAGGCTGGAAAGTTATTTTTACTCCAGGGCCAGATTCAAACCCAGAACAGTGATGGAGGCCGGACTGCCAACATTGGTCTAACAAGTTCACATTAAACACATTTCTACCACAGAATATAGAACAGTACAATTAAAGGTTTGCTCCACCATAACTTGTAACATTTCGAGAATACGCTGATAATTTTATGAAAATAAAGTTGAAGCTTAATAAAGATTTTACTAGAAAAAAAGTCATTAATACGTGAAAAAAAGTAATATTTTTTCTAAGAATAAAGTTGAAGCCATAAAAAAAGCTGTTTGTTCCGTCAGTGAGGCGTGACACTGCTGCCTCCGAGGTGCAGCTACTTGCGTAAGTGCGGAGCACGTGCGTTGCGTACATTTATAAAACTGCAAACCTGGAGGCTGCAGTCTCAAGAACCACACTGACGCTCAGGAGAGCGCGTAGGGCTCCATTCAATGAAAATAATAGGACAGAGAACTTTGATTCGATCTGATTTCAAGAGTAGTAGTTTTTTTGACCGCTTGAAAGACACACTGATGTTTGTCTGATGGTGGCTGGTAAACAACGAAAACTTGCTGCAGCTGCATTTCCTTGTTTCACGCGGAGCACTCGCAGTTCTACGGCAGAAGCAGCGGGGGAATAACTTTCCAGAGGAATGAATGATAAAGGACTGCTGTTTATGCACGGAGAAGTGGAAATGGAGTTTGGGCAACAAAACAGGCAGTGGATTTAGCGGAAAGAGATGTGTGGAACTTGCTGCAGCCAGGTAAGTCACATCGCGATTGTTGAACGTCAAATATAGACAAAATGCTTATTGCAGATGATTTAGTGATAATATAGAAGTCGATTAATGCAGAGTTTAGTTGTAGTTTTGCCTCGTGCCAGCGGTCCTTGGCCTCTGTTTATCTCCATGTCAGGAAAAAGAAGCAGGATGGAAAAACGTGTCCCACGTCTGTTTATGGTGCCGGATTATGTAAATTAATTTCCCCCAAAAAAGTGCGACTTATACTTCGGTGCGACTTATGTACGTTTTTTTCTTCTAAAATATGCATTTTGGGGCTTCTGCGACGTATACTCCGGAGCGACATATAGTCCGGAAAATACAGTAATTCTCATAACACTGTAAATTTAATCTCAAATGTTACAAGTTTATTGTCGAGGCCCAAGTTTTTATCTCTTAAACATCCTGCATTTCTGTTTCTCAAAAACGTGCCAGGGGCCTGAGTGAAACAGGTCGCGAGCCGCATTTGGCCCCCGGGCCGCAGTTTGCCCTGGTCTGGGATAGTAGAGCTTCTAGTCTTGACACGCTTATTTGTCTAATCTTCCAGCAGTTTAAAGTTGTTTTATCTGATATATATTCATGAAATCTGTTCAGCCGATGTCTCTGTTGTGTCTTTAATTGGACGTAATGAGACTAATTTATTGACTGGTGTTGATACAGAACGTCTCATAATGTTTGACTTTTTATTCAGGTGTTAAGTTGTGACTTGTACTATAAATAACAGCTACACAACACTATACGACCAAACAAAAAAAGCAGTTTCAGTCTCTGTGTTTGTAAAATACCGATAACAGATACTTAAAGCCAAAATATGGAAATCAGTATTGGAACTGTCAAAGCTGGATCAGTGCATCTCTAATTTAAATTATTTAGTAGCACAAGATGGACCAAAGCATCAGTTTGGAACATTTACAGAAGAAAAACTAATATGAAAACACAAGTCATTCATAATATAAAAAACGTAATATTAGAAAGAATCTGTGTAGTTTTCTGACGTCATAAATAATGTGTTTTTCCCTCTGTTTGTCAGGGCTGAAGGAGAGAGCTCAGTTCATTCTGATCCTTCTTGTGTTTCGTTCAAAAGTGACAAGTCCATGTTTTTTCCCATAAGTTTTAAATCTGCTGACTTAATTATGTAAGTGCATCTACTCGTCTAAACTGGCACAATATTCCCATCATGTTTGTCGTTGTATCTTGTATTTTATTTGAACTTTTGCAGAAAACCCTCAGATGTCGACTCGAAGGATGAGTTTGATGTGGCTTCTGTGTTTGAGGTGAGTGAGTAAAGAAGGTTAAAAACATTACATCCAGAGTGTGAGACTGAAACAGGCTCCCAGTGAAAGTCTCACATCTGTTCTATGGTTATAAAGGTTTAAGAAAAAGAGGTTTAAGTTTAGAACGTGTGAGGTTTGTCACTTTAAATCAACAAAGTGGGGCTTATCAATTTTGTAGTTTTGAAAAGAAGTCAATGTGTAACTTTTGAGTTACAATGAACAAAATATAACGGATCTATTTTTGTTGTAGTTCAATGTATGTAACGTGAAAAAGCTTATAATATCTCTGTTAAAGCTATTAACCATTAGCTTCAGGATGAAATGTTCTCTATAATCACAGAAATAACCTCCGTATAGATTAGACATGAATCCAGGGGTTGAATGTGTGTTATTATCAGAGAAGTTTACAGTTGGATTCATTAAATTACCAGAGCAAACACACTCATCATATGAAGTCTGTTTGTTTCAGCTTGTTGAAAAGAGGCTCCATGAGTTGGTGAGCTCTGAGCTGAGGAGGTTCCAGAGAGCTCTGAGTCCAGACTGTTTTAAGAACAGCTCTGATGGAGAAGATTGTGACGAGAGGAAAAAGTCCACAGAAGCTGTTCTGGGCCTGACTCTACATGTGCTGAAGGAAATGAACCTGGAGGAACTGGCAGATTCACTCAAGAGCAGTAAGAATATTTACAGGAACTTAACACCAACACAATTTAATGAAGTTTAGTTTGTTTAGTTGTTTTCAATATAGAAAAGAAAAAAGCTACCAAAAGAGCAGTTTTAAAATAAAATAGAGTAATAGTTTAAGCTTTAAACTAAGGGCACAAATGTAATAATTCTGCATTTCTGAGATTAACTTTACAAACATTTCCCATTTGGTTGATTATAGTTTGTGTTTACATAACGTATCATTCCATAGGCCAATAATATTTAATACACAAAGAGTTCAACTACAGTTAAAATAGTTAAAATGCATTTTTTTTGTAATACAAAAAGTGAATGGATCTAGTAAATCACCAGATTTAAACTTGACCTTTTAGATGTGACAAAGTACAATGGCATTATTGGAAAAAAACTTCAATATGACGTCATCACATTCTAAAACTTGAACCTGTTAAACCTAACTAAAAGTTTAAAGACAGGTTTTAGCACATTTCTGTTGGATATCATCTCAGTATCGTCACCTCAATATTGATATTTGAGTTGGACAGTAGCAGAGTGGTTAGAGTGGTTACTGAATGACAGAGTGAATTATTGTCTGTCTCTGTGTGTTAATCCTGCCACATCCAGGATGTTCCCCGCCAAATGGGAACAACCAGTAGAAAATGAATATCAAGATATTTATTTTAATAATATCGCCCAGTCCAAGCCAAAAGCATCATTTAATGGAAATAAATAACAAGCAAAATGATTTTCTAATTTTTTTGTTTTGTTTCAACAGGAATGCTCGCTCCAATGATCCGATGCCAGCTCAAGTCCAAATTTAAGCCAAAGTTTCAGAAGGTGTTTGAGGGAATTCAAGAAGCAGGAAAAGCTTCTCTTTTAGATGAAATCTACACAGAGCTGTACCTCACAGAAGGAGGAGCCTGTCAAATAAATGAGGAACATGAAGCTACACAAATCCAAATGAGACCAACCAGACCCATCACAACCCTCAGATGTTCAGACCTCTTCATCCAGGCTCCAGAGACACAGAAGAGGATCAGAGCTGTGCTGACCAAAGGTGTGGCAGGCATCGGGAAAACTGTCCTGACTCAGAAGTTCAGTTTGGACTGGGCTGAAGGCAGAAACAACCAGGACCTACACTTCATCTTCCCCTTCACTTTCAGAGAGATCAACCTTCTACAAGAGGAGACCATCAGTTTATATGGACTCATTGGACATTTCTTCTCTGAAATGAACCGTGTCATTTGCAGGTTTGAAGAGTTTAACTGTCTGTTCATTTTAGACGGTTTGGACGAGAGTCGTCTGCAGCTGGACTTTGACAAAACTCCATCTGTCTCAGACGTGAGAGAGAAAACCTCCATCGAGACTCTCCTGGTGAACCTGATCAGAGGCACACTGCTTCCTTCTGTCCAAATATGGATCACCACACGGCCCGCAGCGGCCAATCAAATCCCAGTGTCATGTGTCGACATGGTAACAGAGATCAGAGGATTCACAGATGAACAGAAAGAGATTTACTTCAGGAAAAAATTAAAACCAAAAAAGAAAGCTTCTAAAGTCCTGTCTCATTTGAAATCCTCACAGAGCGTCCACAGCATGTGCTACATCCCAGTCTTCAGCTGGATCACTGCCAAAGTCATGGACCACATCCTACAAACTGAAGACAGCCTGGTGAGTTTAGTTTTCATACAGAATCTGAGGGAATCATCATTGACCCTACAAGCTCTCGCTGAGAAACAAACTGCACACACTATTGATGTTGTGATTTTAATTGGTTTTGTGAAGTATGATGTTGACAGTCGAGAACTTCCTGCTTGGTTAAGCCCATTCACACTAAAGCAACGTTCATGTGTCGTTGTGGTGGTGCTGCTGCAGATATGTTGAACACTGTGGCACCTTTGTGTTTTGAGATTGTTTGAAACGATGGGACCAGGGGCCTCATTTATAAAGGTTTGCGTAGGATTTTTGCTGAGCAAGTGCGTACACCTAGTGGCCACAGGCAAACTCCATATTTATAAAAGCCTCCGTGCCTCTCCTCCTGCAATCTGTGCTTTATAGATCCCACCTGCTTCTCGGATCTGCGCACGCGAATCCATGTCAGGCCACGCCCTCTCCAAACCTCCAATTCACCATGAAAGGTGACTCATGAATAATATTTTAATAGACATGAGGCGATAATCAGTGGGTTTGACACGGGGAAAGGCAAAGAGGGAGGAGTCAGACGGAGACGGACCAAGCAGCAGCAGCAGCAGCAGCAGCTGCTTGTTACATGTGGAGATTTACTACTAATAAAATGTGAATGAAAAAGACTCTTCTCACTTAAATTAGGCTCATCTTTAGAATGAATCAGATGTGTTTATCAGAATGTGCGTGAGATTTGGCCTCGTTCACTCACATAGGCCTTTATACGTGCACGCGGAAGTCTGAATGAATGAAACGAGGCTCATGAGCGCGCGAGGTTGACACAGATGCCCTCCCTGAACGAGCAAAAGAGCGAGAGGGAAATAGAAGCCAGGGAACAGACAGTGTTACAGGCGAGAACGGGACGTGAAACTCCTGTTGCTTCTCTGACTGCACGTGCACGCCCGTGGCACAGACACTTTAGACATTTCCTTTACTTAGACAGAGAGGGTATGCGCTCAAAAGCTCCCCGTTACCAATTAATAAAATGAATCGCCTTTGGTGCACCCCGGTTCGTGCAGGCTGGGTGGGGCGCGTTTGTGTCAGAATCATTTCTGCCCATCTACATTCTGGTGCGTGCTGAATAAAAAGTTGGACCTGCGTCTTGTCCGATGCTTTATTTATTAAACAAAACCTTGCCAATGTGCTGAGGGAGGAGTTTTCTCTCAGGTCCGAGCGTTGTTTCATAAATACGTTCACAGATTCATTAGAGCCATAATGAGCACATGTGCACGCACGAGCTTGTGCACGAGAGCGCACGGGCTTACATACATATGTGTTGTAAATAAAATGAGAGGAATAAACAGCCTTTGTCTGTGTTGGTCAACATCTGCTTTAAGGTAGAAATATAAATGTAATATTCGTATAAAATGATGATTTCCTGCATCAAACACTTCCTCAAACTCTCTTCACTTCTGCTTCTCTCCACGAGTGTCGTCTTTTCCTCGTGTCTCCAGCCTTTGCGTACAGCGCACGCATGGGTTCCAGTTTGCGCAGAGCTGAGCCAAACCCTGCGCCTAGTGGAGCTTTTATAAATACCACCTTTGGCGCAGAGGGAGGTTTACGCACTGCGTAAGGCGTAAGCAAGCTTTAGAAATGAGGCCCCTGGTCTGATGTGAAGGTTTTGTCCTGAGGTCAGGTAGAATCAGGGTGCTTCAGGGATTGATACTTGGTCCACCACTGTTTACACTTCACTGTTGAATATGATGGTAAATATTAAACCACAGTTAAACCTGAGTCAGTATTTACTGTCTCGCACTGACCACAGAACAGGCTTGTGTTTCTGTGTCTTTAAAGTGGAACTAAACATTAAATCAACTTATTTTCTTCATTCATTTATTAGAGCAGTCACACTGCTCTCTACACTTTCACCAGCACTGCCCAGTTTGACAGCTCTGTTTGATTGGTAATTGTGGGAACATTTCAAGGGGTTAGCATCTCTGCATTCCTTTAATGTTTCCTTTAAGAAAAATACTTTGTTATTTCTAGGTATTTAAATTTATTGAGAAGACAATAAGAAGAATTTAAGATACATATATATATTTTAGTTGCCACTTGGTTTAAAATGTAAACTGAGAAGAAATGTTTTAGCAAAAGTGTGTATGACCAAATAAATAAAAGACAAAACAGTCGATAATTCATAGACACACAGAGGCCTAATGGTCTGTAGATTCAATGGGAAACACAACTTTTTCACTCTTTTAAGACATTTCCCGGGAAATGAAAGTTCTATTCGCACTGGATATTATTTACTTTTGGACGTCTGTAAACTTTATATTACCCTCTGACATCTGAGTTTTTTTACAGGCATTTCATTTTTACAGTCTTTACTCCAGATTTATGAAAATAACTTTTTAATTAACTCATGACTTGAGCATTTCTTGTGTTTTCGGTTTGTTTTAAGGGGAAAGACCTGAGCTGAGCTGTGGAGCCTGAATGTGGCTTAATTCCTTATTGTATTGATTGTTGTATTTATTGTATTGATTGTTGTATTGATCAGAAATCACATCCACACCATCAGATTTCTTATGTTGAAACCAGAGACTTTTCCCAGGAGCAACAGGCTGCTTTGGACTGCTTACCTGATTTGGACTCTGGGAATTTTATAGTGAATCAGCAACAGTAGAGAGGCATTTCTCACAAATCTGCCCCCAGAAGTCCTCCGGGTCAGATGGCATGTCACAGTCAGGTCCAGGTCTGGAGACACGTCACAGTCAGGTCCAGGTCTGGAGACACGTCACAGTCAGGTCCAGGTGGAGACACGTGACAGTCAGGTCCAGGTCTGGAGACACGTCACAGTCAGGTCCAGGTGGAGACACGTCACAGTCAGGTCCAGGTCTGTAGACACATCACAGTCAGGTCCAGGTGGAGACACGTCACAGTCAGGTCCAGGTCTGGAGACACGTCACAGTCAGGTCCAGGTCTGGAGACGCGTCACAGTCAGGTCCAGGTCTGGAGACGCGTCACAGTCGGATCCAGGTCTGGAGACACGTAACAGTCGGGTCCAGGTCTGGAGACGCGTCACAGTCAGGTCCAGGTCTGGAGACACGTCACAGTCAGGTCCAGGTCTGGAGACACGTCACAGTCAGGTCCAGGTCTGGAGACATGCCACAGTCAGGTCCAGGTCTGGAGACACGTCACAGTCAGGTCCAGGTCTGGAGACACGTCACAGTCAGGTCCTGGTCTGAAGACACGTCACAGTCAGGTCCAGGTCTGGAGACACGTCACAGTCAGGTCCAGGTCTGGAGACACGTCACAGTTAGGTCCAGCTCTGGAGACACGTCACAGTCAGGTCCAGGTCTGGAGACACGTCACAGTCAGGTCCAGGTCTGGAGACACGTCACAGTCAGGTCCAGGTCTGGAGACGCGTCACAGTCGGGTCCAGGTCTGGAGACACGTCACAGTCAGGTCCAGGTCTGGAGACACGTCACAGTCAGGTCCAGGTCTGGAGACACGTCACAGTCAGGTCCTGGTCTGAAGACACATCACAGTCAGGTCCAGGTCTGGAGACACGTCACAGTCAGGTCCTGGTCTGAAGACACATCACAGTCAGGTCCAGGTCTGGAGACACGTCACAGTCAGGTCCAGGTCTGGAGACACGTCACAGTCAGGTCCAGGTCTGGAGACGCGTCACAGTCAGGTCCAGGTCTGGAGACACGTCACAGTCAGGTCCAGATCTGAAGACACATCACAGTCAGGTCCAGGTCTGGAGACACGTCACAGTCAGGTCCAGGTCTGGAGACGCGTCACAGTCAGGTCCAGGTCTGGAGACACGTCACAGTCAGGTCCAGGTCTGAAGACACGTCACAGTCAGGTCCAGGTCTGGAGACACGTCACAGTCAGGTCCAGGTCTGGAGACACGTCACAGTCAGGTCCAGGTCTGGAGACACGTCACAGTCAGGTCCAGGTCTGGAGACACGTCACAGTCAGGTCCTGGTCTGAAGACACGTCACAGTCAGGTCCAGGTCTGGAGACACGTCACAGTCAGGTCCAGGTCTGGAGACACGTCACAGTCAGGTCCAGGTCTGGAGACACGTCACAGTCAGGTCCAGGTCTGTAGACACGTCACAGTCAGGTCCAGGTCTGGAGACACGTCACAGTCAGGTCCAGGTCTGGAGACACGTCACAGTCAGGTCCAGGTCTGGAGACACGTCACAGTCAGGTCCAGGTCTGGAGACACGTCACAGTCAGGTCCAGGTCTGGAGACACGTCACAGTCAGGTCCAGGTCTGTAGACACGTCACAGTCAGGTCCAGTGGAAGCGGATGAACTTCTTTTGATTCAGTTAATGATAAGGAGTCATTCCTCTGGAAGATCTTTTGCTTCATCAGGTCGAAAAAGTCTGTCTCATTACCAAAATGTTATCATATGTTCAGTATAAATGTACCAGTGTATTTACATTATAAGTCTTCATCTTTACTGTTTGGTAAAGCGTTTTATTAAATACAAACTGATTAAATGTCAAAACAGAAATATATCAGAAAATATTCATGGAAATCTTGCATTAATCAAGTTTGAAAGTGCTCTTTGGCAACTGGGAACACACAACCCTTTTCTCTAATTTAGAATAAAAAATAAGTTGTGAAGGTGGTTGGAGAACTGAAAGTATCTTGAAGAAGTCTGTTGAGAGAAATAAATCAGCACAGACTTTTAACAAATTTAACAAACAATGATTTAGACCAGACTAATAAAGGCTTATAAGTATGAAGAGTGCAGTTAGTCATGTTATGCTTTTAATTAGTTATGAACTGATAAATGTCTGGTGTCACATTAACTGACATACATCTGTTAATAAAACAGAACAATTAGTCTGATCTTTGACATTTTAACTGTAAAAAAGCTGCTAAAAATGTGGAAGACTTTCTGTTGGAATCTTGATCTTAATGGGCTCAAGGGAAAAAAAGCGACACCTTTTTGGTTAGGTTCAGTTTTCACTGAAAAGCAGTGACTTATAAGAGAGATAGATCTGGAATCACTGTTTTATCAAGATATAAAAGAGAATTAAAGCCGCAAGCGGCATTCCAACGGCCCTCGCGGGCCGTGCTTCCAACTACTCGGACCTGCTCCTACCTAAAGATGGCGCTGACGCGCCCTGAGTCATTTTGTGATATGGTGTTAGTGGCTCATAAGAGCCTCGTCACAATACAGAGTAAATCAGAAGAGCAGCGCTTACGCGCTGCGTCGCCATGGCAACATCATGCAAGATACAACATTGGACCTATTGACTTTATGGTTCGGGGTGACATGAAGAGTCACTGTGCCAAATTTCACACAGTTTGGTGAAAGTAATCCAATTTTATGAAGTAACGAAATTGTTAAAAACGCTCATTTGGATAACATGGGGATTGGAGCGCATGTGGCTGATTTTGGGCAGAATTTGCGGCGTCGCCGCCCCTAAACCAAGTGACCTATCGAATTAATTTGGATAACTTAAGCTGTCCTACTTGTGAAGTTCATGTGCACCGAATTGGAGCCCTGTGGGTCAAACGCTCTAGGAGGAGTTCGACAAAATAGGACGTGAAGGAAAAGTGAAAATGCCATTGGAATAACATGGGCTCTTGCGCGCCTTCCCGCAGCGACGCGGTTAAAAAAACTACATGCTTCCCATTGGCTTTTTTGATCGAGAGGACCCAAAGGAATTTTGGATAAAATTTCATGCAATTTGGAAAAAGTAAAATTTTGACCTCCCATGTTAACAGTTTTTTCATTCTGTAGGGGGCGCTATCGCGCCGATTCCAATTTTTTCACAACGAGTGTGTCAAGGGCATAAAATGTAACAAACGCATAATTGGTTCCATTCCAATCGGACCAACTATGTTGAAACGGTAGGCAAATTAGTTTTTCATGTTGCGCAAAAATACTCACTAAAATGTGCAGCTGCGCCACACTTAAACCGCGTGATGTAAAAAAGAAATTTGGATAACTTAAGATGCCCCACTTGTGTAGTGGATGTACACCGATTTTGGGGTCGGTGGGCGAAACGCCCTAGGAGGAGTTCGTCAAAGTACGACGTGACAGGGTATCCGCGGGGTCTTTAAAGCATTGAAAAGGTATTGAATTTAATAATGCCCATTTCAAGGCCTTAAAAGCATTGAATTTCACACAGAAGCATTATTTTTCAACTCTAATGGTCTTAAATTTTATTGTTTCTTATATTTGCTTATATTCTTTTCGGAACATGCTTTCGTGTAGGTTTATGTTTTTACAAATTTACAAACTCGCACCGACTCGCGCAAGTTTGAGCGTCTTTGCGACAGTCAATTTACGACTGCAGTAAAGCGCATCAGCGGTGCTGGTTGCGATCATGGAATAGAAACGGCTGCACCTGATCCAAAATTCATCAAAACAGACGTAACAAATTGAACGGTGATTAAACCTGCTTTTGGAACGGAGCGGTCAGCTAACTATTCGGGAAGCAGCACTGGAGGCCAAACCCTGGAAGTATAACGGGCTAAACGGAGAGGTTGACACGCTGTGTGCTAAAACAGCAGCAGCTTACATCAGCGCCTGCGCAAATAGTGCCACAACTTCTCCTGCCATCAACCAAACTGGCTTGTTTTTAACTTTCGCATGGATTCAGAGGCCGGTGTTTTACAAAGAGAAGATGCGAAGGAGTTGGGACACGTGGAAATCTGGAGCCTGGAGGTAAGACATAGCGGGACACGGGGGAGAGTGTGCGGGGTGTGCTGTCGGTCAGGTAGAGAGTGATTGCGATGGGAAAGAGGTATCGGTGTGAATGCGCTAGAGGCGCTGTCTGTGAGGAAAGTTCTGATCAGAGGGATGAGGGTCGTGTGATCAGGGACGACGGTACTGTACACCTGCGTCTCTCCTGTCGCTGTCCACACTTTAGAGCAGCACAGCCTCTGAGCAGCTGAATCTAAGTCCTATGATTATGGTTGTACATCCAAATGCATAAACGTGACATTACGTAGCTACACAAAGCATGAAACGTCTGTCGTAGTGAGGCTTTCTCCGTCGACAGAAAAGTGTGCTGTTTTTATGAACTATAGAGATAATGTGCACGCACTGTGAGTCTGGTCATAGACCTGGATCAGGATGAGATCATTGTGGGTCTGGTCATAGACCTGGATCAGGATGAGATCAGTGTGGGAGACTACAGGACACTTTCTGCTCTTTTGAAACTGCTGCCTCTTTTTAAATGTAGAGTAATGTTGATCTAAGTTTAATCAAATATTTTCTCCTAACTTTAACTGGTTATTAATATATAATACGTATTTTGAATCAACAAAGTGTTGTTAGAAAAAATATATTTAAGGTAGAGAAATGCACTGGTTTATCAAAACCAATATTAATATCATAAGATAGAAATTATTTTTAGCCCAAGATGAAAAACAATATAGAGACTTTCAACATAAATTAATAGCACTTTTTTTTTCATTAAACCCAGTGCTGTTACTAATATAGTTCTGACTAAGCTCTAGAGAATTCTCAAATTTTTTTTTTCTTGTATTGATACTTGTTTTAACAAATATGTAATTTGAACATCAGAAGACATACATACAGTATGTTTTTAAGCATCTGATTTTAGATACTTTAATAATTATAGCTTAATAAGCTATAATAATTGATGACGATAATTTTAGTTTTTAAATTAAAAAACAACTAAAATTATGTATAGTTTTTACATTTTTTAGTAATACATTATATTACAAAAAAAAAATGTAAATGTCCTCATTTTACATTATTAGTAGCTAAAAACCTCTTGTGTGTTGTTGGTTTCTTTCTTTTTTTTGCCCGCGATCCCGCGATGATAGCATTAAATTTTACTGAAATGGCATTAAAAAAGTCTTAAAAAGGTCTTGAATTTCACTTGACCAGAGCTGCAGATACCCTGCGTGAGTGAAAACGCTGACTCAGCGCTGCGGCACTTCTAATCCAATATGGCGGCCAAACGGTACATCAGGGGGCGTGGCCATGATTGGCTTTTATGTTTGGGTCCCTTAGAAGAATGCGTGTACCGAATTTGGTGGGCGTACGGCAAAGTTTGCGTCCGACCGACTCCCATAGGCCCAATGTAAATCGACTTTTGTAGGTGGCGCTGTCGCGCCATTTTTTTATGGGCGAAAACGAAACCTATAAAAAACAAAATTTTTCGCCGGTTCTGAATTTTGGGCAAAGTTCGGTTCATTTTGAACGTGTTCAGGGGGTCAAATTTGAGCTCAAAAAGCAGAACAAAGAATAATAATAAAAATAATAATAATAAATAAAAAAGCAAAAACAATATATCCGTTGCCACGGCAACAACATAATATACATTTTCGGAAAGCTCTCGGCCGTGCGCACGTCCCCGTGGGGTGGAATGTGTGTGTCACCGTCGAAGTCGGGCATGTCATCGACTCCCCATTGATTTCCATGTATTTTAGCAGAAACAAGGAAAACTCATGCCTGCGGCATGAGTTACTGAGTAGGGCTTGATGCCAGGAGTTCAGTTTTAGGGGTTTTGCGCTTCGCGCTGCTTTTGTCAACAATGAGTGCATGGCCTTCGGCCATGCACTCATTGTTGACTCTTTTTGTGTTAGCAGAAGTAAGTATACACATCCCATGCCTTCGGCATGGGCCAATTTGTAGCTCTCGCAGGGGCGGGGTAGTGGCTGATCATGATGGCTGGGCTTCGCCCAGCCATCATGATCAGCAAGACACTTGACGTCACTTGACAAGTACTTGACGAGTACTTGACGAGTACTTGACGAGTACTTGACGAGTACCTCTGTGTTAGCAGAAGTAAGTATACACATCCCATGCCTTTGGCATGGGCTCATTTTGTAGTTCTCGCAGGGGGCGGGGTAGTGGCTGATCATGATGGCTGGGCTTGGCCTTCGGCCAAGCCCAGCCATCATGATCAGCAAGAGTGTTAGCAACGATGATGCCTGGGCTTCGCCCAGGCATCATTTTTGCAGAATCAATAGGCCCTACGCCCTGCTGGGGGCTCGGGCCTAATAATTGCGATAACGATAACAATATAAATATATGATAAGATATGACAATAAATCCAAAGTAGCATAAGCATGGCATTTATATAATTTGTATACATTTCTATTTAGTTTCTTTTAAGCTCTGTTTTTACTCCTCACATCTTCTCTTGTTCAGTGTGTAACCTCTGCATCAGTGTTAAAGTCACTCAATATTAGACTTATTAAGTATGTTCTGTCACAAAATCAGCTGCTGCGTATGAACAATTGTAATTTATATCACCCCCATGTTTATCTCAAGTTTATCATTAATGATATAATATTGACCTGCCCAGGGAGTTAAAATATGTGCTGCCTAATTGTTGAGAAAATCTATCAAGAGATAATTCTTCCCTTCTTTGTCTCCACAGCTGCCTCAGACACTGACAGAGCTCTACATCCACTTTCTGGTCGTCCAGGCCAAAGTCTCTAATGTGAAATACAAAAGTAAATCTAATACAGACTTTCACTGGACTCCAGAAAGACAGAAGACTCTGAGGATTTTATCCAAACTGGCCTTTGAGCAGCTGGAGAAAGGAAACCTGATCTTCTACGAGTCTGATTTAAGCGACTGTGGCATCGACCTCACAGAGGCGTCTGTGTATTCAGGAGTCTTCACTCAGATGTTTAAAGAGGAGAGAGGTCTGTACCAGGACATGGTCTTCTCCTTTGTCCATCTGAGCGTCCAGGAGTTTCTGGCTGCTCTTCATGTTCACATCACTTTTATGAACTCTGGGGTCAATCTGCTCTCAGGGAAAAAGTCCTTTTTGTCCAAACTATTGCCAAGCAAATCTACTCTGATAGAGTTTTACAGAACAGCAGTGGACACAGCTTTAGAAAGTCCAAATGGACGTCTGGACTTGTTTCTACGATTCCTTCTGGGTTTGTCTCTTGAATCTAACCAGAGTCTCCTCAGAGGTTTGGTGAAACCAACAGGAAGTTCACAGATAAACCAGGAAACAGTCAGATATTTGAAAGTGAAGTTAGACTCAGGTCTGTCTGTGGAGAGGAACCTGACGCTGCTGCAGTGTCTGATGGAGCTGAAGGACAGAAGTCTCTTTGAGCAGGTCCAGACCTGGCTCAGCTCTGAGAAGATGCCAAGACAACTGTCTCCTGCTCAGTGGACTGCACTGGTCTCCGTCTTACTGTCCACAGAAGAACCAGAGTTTGATCTGAGCAAATACCAACGATCAGAGACGGCTCTGCTCAACCTGATGCCCGTCATCAGCAAATCCACTAAAGCTAAGTACGTTTGTTTGGTCACATCTAAAACTGTTAAAGACAATTAAACAAACAAACATTGTACAGACCAATTACAGTTTAATTAAATCAAGTGTAGTTCGTCTAAAATGAACATTGTTTAAATGTAGTTTTTTTTTTTTTTTTTTAGTGCAAATGCTTAATGTGTCTCGTCATGTTTGACATTCCATGTCACACCATTAGAATCACAGAACAGTATATTTATAACACAAACTGATGAATAAAATCCCCAGTGTGTCCCAGCTCCATGCACAGGACATTTGTGGATATCTCATGACAAAGTACAATGTTTTTAATCAAAAATACCTGTCTCTTACCCTCCATCTGGCCTCATGACATCCTCACATTTTAGAACATTTATAGAGCTCAGGATCACACAATTTTCACTCAACTCAAAGTTTTACCAGTGGAGGTTTTAAAATGTTAAATACTGATGTTAGAGTTCATTAAGGCCTATTCTGTCACTACAGAGAGATAGATATATTTGTCAGTAGTGAGTTAGTAGTTTATCAGGTTGTTCCACTTCTGTTTATTTACTTTTTTATTGTTTTGGCAAACATATTCTTACGGCAGTTTAGCAAACCTAAACTTCAGTTTAGACCAACTAACAGCTTAGCTCCATTTAGAATAAACTAGTCAAGTCTCTTATTGGAAAACAAATATAAAAGTGCTCATGTATAGTTCTGAAGCTTTAGGTTTCATAAATACTACAGTAAAGGACTTTTAAACAAATCAAAGTAGAGAAGAGGCTCTCCTGTAACAACCTTTATCAGCTTCCAGAAAGATTGTGCTGGAGAGAGACAGAGAAGGTCTGAGAAATCCACAAAAAACACTTTAAAAAATAAATACACTTTTACCTTCTTTATGTCACTAATGCCATTGTTTCTGGATGTTCTTGTTTCTCCTCAGGCTGAGCAACTGTGATCTGTCAGACAAAGTCTGTGAGTCTCTGGGCTCAGTGTTCAGCTCTCAGTGCAGTCTGACAGAGCTGGACCTCAGTAGAAACCCTCTGAAGGACTCTGGGGTGGTCCTGCTGTGTGAGGGGCTGAAGAGGCCGGGCTGTGCTCTGAAAACACTCAGGTCTGTGTTTAGAGAGTTTAAACTGTCCTCTGCACCTCTGCTGTCACACTCATGTCTCCTGACCTTCTCCTCTCTGAACCTGAGCTTTATTCATTGTTTAATCTCTTCTGTTCTTCAGGTTGAGTGTATGTGGTCTGTCCTCTCGCTCCTGTGAGGCTCTGGTCTCAGTCCTGGACTCAGAGACCAACAGTCTGACAGAGCTGGACCTCAGTATAAACCCTCTGAAGGACTCTGGGGTGGTCCTGCTGTGTGAGGGGCTGAAGAGGCCGGGCTGTGCTCTGAAAACACTCAGGTCTGTGTTTACAGATTTTAAACCAGTAGCTCCTCAAAAGATTTTTGGATTAATAAACACTACTTAGCAGATTTTAAATGGTCATAATTCCATGTCTATAACTCTTACAAATATAATAATATATTCTCTATAAATTGATAATGGTTAATTTTTGAAACAAACACCTAAATTTGCCCCATTTAAGCTACTTTTTGCGATCACTGAATTTAGTAACTTGTTGACTTTTAAATTGTGTAGAAGTAGTTCTATAGAGGTTATGCAGGTGACATGACTCATTCTAAATGTTCATGCTGAGAGAGTTAATGGAGAGAAAGGACATTTTCTCTTGTAAGAGTTCAATAAACAGATAAAACAGGAAAAATAAACTACAGTTTGATAACAAATTCAACCCACCACAAGTCTACTGAGCACTGGGTTTGTAACTGACATGTAAACAGAGAAAATCAAGTCAACAGTTGTAGCAAAGCAGATAAACAACAAGACTTTATCAGACATTGAAATCACACACAGTTGAACTTATTACCTTTTTCTTCTTTAAAAAAATGTTTTTGAGTATGTTTGTTGCAGTTAAAATGTCCTAAATCATCAACTGTTGTTAACAGACAAGCCGTTGCCACGACAACAAAGAAATACATTGAAGAAATGCCACTCATTCTAAATGTTGCTAAGCATTTTGGAATAAAATGATGTCAGTGCATAACCTCTATCACAGAGATCTATCTATGACATCACAGATCTATCTATGACATCACAGATTCATTTATGACATCACAGATCTATCTATGACATCACAGATTCATTTATGACATCACAGATCAGGGACATTCAGAACAGTGTTTTGAGGGGAATAAATGATCTCCAGACAAAACTTCAGCAGTGTTTTTGATGATGAAGCAATTTTAGAATAGGTTGTTTTTGTATATTAATACATTTTTTTGCAGTTTATTTTATGAGAGAGCCTCTGAGTTTGAAAAAGTCTGTCCGTGAACTGTGTGTTGTTTTATTTTGAGCTAAGAAGATGCCACACCTTTTATTCTGTAAATATTAAACTATTATAAACAAAAGCTAAATCTGTACTTTTATTATGTGTTCTTGAGAAACACTTGAGTGAAAAGCTCATAAAACAAAGGATTGTCTGCTGTTTGTAGAAAATCTTTGACAAAACCATTGATCTGTCTCTGAACATGTTATTTTTTGTAAAGCAGCCTCATGAATGAACAAATGAAGGAAATGAACATTTGTTTGTAGTTGGTACGGTTCTTTGTGTGCTTGAGTTTTGTTCACTGTTCAGACTCTTCTCTCCCTCAGGCTGATCTTTTGTGATCTGTCAGACAAAGTCTGTGAGTCTCTGGGCTCAGTGTTCAGCTCTCAGTGCAGTCTGACAGAGCTGGACCTCAGTAGAAACCCTCTGAAAGACTCTGGGGTGGTCCTGCTGTGTGAGGGGCTGAAGAGGCCGGGCTGTGATCTGAAAACACTCAGGTCTGTGTTTAGAGAGTTTAAACTGTCCTCTGCACCTCTGCTGTCACACTCATGTCTCCTGACCTTCTCCTCTCTGAACCTGAGCTTTATTCACTGTTTAATCTCTTCTGTTCTTCAGGCTGAACTTCTGTGTTCTGTCCTCTCGCTCCTGTGAGGCTCTGGTCTCAGTCCTGGACTCAGAGACCAACAGTCTGACAGAGCTGGACCTCAGTATAAACCCTCTGAAGGACTCTGGGGTGGTCCTGCTGTGTGAGGGGCTGAAGAGGCCGGGCTGTGCTCTGACAACACTCAGGTCTGTTTTTAGAAAATCTTCTCTCATCAGTGTTTCCCACAGGTTTGTGTGAGACTAGGGCGGCACTTAAAATAATATTTGTACTGAATACCAGTTTTAGAGTGTTGAAACAAACCAAAAAAACGTGTTTATAAATTGATGAATTAAATGTGTGATACAACGACGTCACTGAACGAAACAAATTCATTCAGAATCATGTGATTTGTGAAATCAAAACTAGACATCTTATTAAATGCTCTTGTCTGTCTCTGTGACAGTTACATTTGTGTTTTTCTGTGTCGGCTTCAGCTGCAAATACAGAACATACAGTTTCTGACCCAACTCCTGCTCTTCAGAGAAACCCTGGCTCTTTTATGTTTTTTTAGTTTACCAGAGTAAAATGTGTTTAGTTTAGTTTTGATAGGTTAGTGAAAGCGTGGATAATTACATTTCCCTTAAAGGCTACATTCAAGTCCAGACTTGGCAGTGGCAGGACCGCTATTATTAGTCTAAGAAATTCTCATTATTGCCAGAACATTTTTATAACATATATTTATATTTCATCGGTCTATACTTCATATTTAAATGTTCATCTGTTAATATGTACAAACACATGTTCAATAGCCATGTTTGTCAAACGTGGCTATTGAAATATTCTCAGAATATGTATTTCTGAGAATACATATTCTCAGAATCATGTCAGGGCCTGATTAAAACAGCCTGAGGGCCGCATCTGGCCCGCAGGCCATAGTTTGCCCAGATCTGAGCTAGTGTATTTATTTAGTGTAAAGGCTAGTAGAAACAGAGCCGAGTAGAGTAGAGTAGATACTATCGGGGCTAGTGGAAACGCCCGATTAGTAACTATAGAAGTCCCTCAGACAGCCGTGTATTGTAATCACGTATTCTCTTTAGTCAAGTTTGATCTGAAAAAGTGTTTTTTTCTTCTTCTTTTGTTAACAAATTTTAATAGGATAACGTTATAAAAATCAGATTTCATTTAATAATTGAAAACAAGAAATAAAGAAAATGTTTTTTTTAACTGTTTTTTAAACCTGCATTTTTAGATTTGTTTTTTCTCGACTGAGTCATCATTACATCTCACTTGTGACCAGCAGCTTTCCCTCATGAATCGTACTTAAAAACAGCTCCAGTTGTAGAGGGAACATTGTATTCAGGACTGAGTTAAGACAATTGAAAAACAATCTGATGTGTTTTTAAGGAACACTTGAGACCAGCGCAGGAGCTGGTTTTGACACATGAACTGTTGGTAGTTTTTAGATTAATAACACTGGACTTTGCCATGAAATATAAAAAAAAAAAAAAATCAGAAATTTGAAATGTGATGCTTTTTGAGGTGACTAGACCCATTAACCGTTTGCACTGCAAAAATAAACTGTGTTTAAACATTATTCATTTTAGCTCCACCTGATTAAAATACATGAATGAAACCTATGAACATGTTATTTTTGTGGCAGCCTCATGAGTGACAGTTCATACAGGTCATTGTGACTGAGGCTTGAGTTTTGTTCACTGTTCAGACTCTTCTCTTCCTCAGGCTGGTCTGGTGTGATCTGTCAGACAAAGTCTGTGAGTCTCTGGGCTCAGTGCTCAGCTCTCAGTGCAGTCTGACAGAGCTGGACCTCAGTCTAAACCCTCTGAAGGACTCTGGGGTGGTCCTGCTGTGTGAGGGGCTGAAGAGGCCGGGCTGTGCTCTGAAAACACTCAGGTCTGTGTTTAGAGAGTTTAAACTGTCCTCTGCACCTCTGCTGTCACACTCATGTCTTCTGACCTTCTCCTCTCTGAACCTGAGCTTCATTCACTGTTTAATCTCTTCTGTTCCTCAGACTGAACCTCTGTGATCTGTCCGCTCGCTCCTGTAAGGCTCTGGTCTCAGTCCTGGACTCAGAGACCAACAGTCTGACAGAGCTGGACCTGAGCAACAATAACCTCCAGGACTCTGGGGTGGTCCTGCTGTGTGAGGGGCTGAAGAGGCCGGGCTGTGCTCTGACAACACTCAGGTCTGTGTTTAGAGAGTTTAAACTATAATGTCTCCTGACCTCATCCTGTCTGAGCCTGAAGTTTGTTTATTTAATAAAATATCCCTTGTGATGTGTCATCTCATGTTTTACAAAACAACAAAGCAAATAAAACAGCCATAGTCATTGGAAACACGGCATATGATGTTTGTAAAGGAAAATCTATTTATGTGCATTATTCTTCTCTTTTAACTCTCACCAACAACTGAAGGTGTTTTTGTAAAAACACATTCATGCTAAAGTTGTGTGTAATATTCTATTTTGTGTTGATGTGTGTAAAATGTCAGTTTATGTCCCTGATGGAGACGCTAAGGTTAAGGTTAAGGTACACTTTATTGTCCCCGTAGGGAAATTTGTCCTCTGCATTTGACCCATCCTTCAATGCCTCTGGGGCATCTCCTCAGGAGCAGTGATCGCTGCAGTGCAGCGCTCGGGGACCCATCTCCAGATGTTGTTGCTAGGCTTGGTCAGGACTACCGTAGCTGGAGGATATTACCCTAACATGCATGTTATTGGTTGGTGGGGGAAACCGGAGTGCCCGGAGAAAACCCACCCAGACACGGGGAGAAACATGCAAACTCCACACAGAAAGGCCCGGCCCGTGCGGGAATCGAACCCGCGACCTTCTGTGAGGCAAGAGCGCTAACCGCTCAGCCACCGTGGTCCGTGTACGTCGCGGCCATTTCATTTTTTATTTGAAATAGAAAATTAAAAATCGGAAAACGACCGTTTCCCGTTTTCCAATTTAAAAATTAGGTCAAAAATCGAGATATATTCGTTTTTTTAGGTATCTTATTAAAACAAAAATCGGAAAACGAAAAACAGCCGTTATTTGATTTTGGATTTTCAATTTGGCAAGCTCCAGGAAATGTGCCAAGGCTTGGCTTCTCCCTACCCCGGAAAGAGTGCTGTGATCCGGGTAGAAACAAAGCTAATGTGCGGCCCGGAGCTCCGCGTAAAGTGCCCGATGCTTGGTCTCTCACTTCCCCGGAAAGCAGTGCGTTGTGACTGGGGAGGAGCTGAGCTGATCTACCGCTTCGAGCTGCGTCAAACGAGCCCCTGTCCTCCCCTGTGTGTGGAGCACCGTGGCCCGTGTACACCCAGAGCCCGTCTCCCCCTGTCTGGAAGTTTTCATCCAAGCTTCTCGCTTGTCCCCACACAACCGAGTGCGCAGCGTGTGGCTTCACCGAGGCTGTGCGCCACACCGAGCGCTGGAGATCAGTGGATACAGACGGTGCCAAGCGCACAGCCAAGACTGCGCAAAGGAGCTGCCGCGGAGCACAAGTTATTTTTTCGACTTTTATTCGTCGTGTTAGTGTGTGTAATGTGATGAGGCGCAGACCTGTTGGTGTGTGCGTAAACTAAGAACAATCTATTCCTCCCCAGTGGATGAAACACTGCAGGAAAAGCGTTCAGACTTACCGCTTCACCAAGGACTCACATGCCAAAAGACTTCCACGTCTGTGGCTAAAACTGACTGTTGGACGCTGTGCCAAAAGTTATGTCCCGTGGCAGCTCCTTTGCGCAGTCTTGGCTGTGCGCTTGGCACCGTCCGTATCCACTGATCTCCAGCGCTCGGTGTGGCGCACAGCCTCGGTGAAGCCACACGCTGCGCACTCGGTTGTGTGGGGACAAGCGAGAAGCTTGGATGAAAACTTCCAGACAGGGGGAGACGGGCTCTGGGTGTACACGGGCCACGGTGCTCCACACACAGGGGAGGACAGGGGCTCGTTTGACGCAGCTCGAAGCGGTAGATCAGCTCAGCTCCTCCCCAGTCACAACGCACTACTTTCCGGGGAAGTGAGAGACCAAGCATCGGGCACTTTACGCGGAGCTCCGGGCCGCACATTAGCTTTGTTTCTACCCGGATCACAGCACTCTTTCACGGGGTAGGGAGAAGCCAAGGCTTGGCACATTTCCTGGAGCTTGCCAAATTGAAAATCCAAAATCAAATAACGGCCGTTTTTTGTTTTCCGATTTTTGTTTTAATAAGATACCTGAAAAAACGAATATATCTCGATTTTTGACCTAATTTTTAAATTGGAAAACGGGAAGCGGTCGTTTTCCGATTTTTAATTTTCTATTTCAAATCAAAATGAAATGGCCGCGACGTACACGGACCCACCGTGCCGCTTTCAGACTGATCCGCTCCAAACAGGATCAGTCTAAACGAGCCTGTAGTGTAAACAGCTGACTCACTGATACTGTTCTCTGCAGACTGTCTGGTTGTGACATCACAGAAAGTGGCTGTGCCTCTTTGGTCTCGACTCTGAGCTCTGAAGATTCATGTTTAAAATATCTGGACCTGAGCTGCAACCATCCAGGAGAAACTGAAGCAAAACAACTCATCGACCTGTTTAATCGTCCTCAGAAGAAATTCAGGTAAGTTCTGCAACTTATTCTTCCTCCTCAACAACAGTGAAAAGTGTTGTCTTAGTTAAGACTTTTTCTGTCTTTGTTCACAGCTTAGAGCACACAGAAGAGCACAGATCACTACAGTGTTTTAACAGATGTGAGAGTTATTATTTCAAACCTTCAAACTTATTTACTGAAAGTAACTTTATGCTCCTCATCGTCTTTTGCAGATGCTTGTAATCTCAAGTTTGACCCAAACACTGTGAGCCAAAATATTAAATTCTCCAATAATGATAGAACGATTTCACTGACGAAGGAGAAGCAGTCGTACCCTGATCACTCTGAGCGGTTTGACTCTTTGAATCAGGTGCTGTGTTCAGAGGGACTGAAAGGACGCTGTTACTGGGAGGTGGAGTGGACTGGAGACGTCGACATCGCAGTGACCTACAAAAGCATCAAACGCAGAGGGAAAGGAGACGACAGCTGTTTAGGGAAGAACGCTCAGTCCTGGAGGCTCGGATGCACCAAAGAAAGTTTTTCTTTGCTGCATGAAAACAGAGGAAGGTCTTTTGTTGTGAGGTACAGGTCTTTTAACGTGTATTCTACAAATCGAGTGGGAGTGTACCTGGACTGGGAGGAAGGAGTTCTGTCCTTTTATGGAGTTTACTCAGATCGAAAGTTCCACCTGCAGACGTACAAGACCAGGTTCACTGAAGAGCTCTGTCCTGCGTTTGGAATCAGCACTGAAACATCAAACTCTTCTGTCACTCTGTGTGACGTGATTGGTGAATAAAATAATAGTTTTATTTATCGTAGCAAGTAACAACAAAGGAAAGTTTAATCCTGCCACAATATTTACACTGTTGTTTTATAATTTATAGATGAAACGACAGTTGATAGTTGTCTGATAGTGTCTAATCGCTCTAATAGTCTTAAACATGAAAAAGTAATCATTCCAAAATGCTAATACTACTGTGCACTTTATTTATTGTATCTCATTTTATCTTTGCACAAATAGATAATCATTTATGAACCTGCTTTATGTTTTATGCTTTGTGTCTGTGACGTAAAGTGGATTTAATGTCGTTTCTTCTGATATTTTCTGTGTAAATGTTTTGCTGTTAAAGTTTTGTCATAGTGATGCTTAACACTGGAGCTAACAAAACATACAGTTTAAACATGTTTTACTTTTCATATAAAGTTTTATCAGGGCTGCACCGTGTTAGAAAAATGTCCAATAATAACACCACCACACCTAAAACTGTAGATCCAGATTAAGATGATTTGCTTTGATCAAAGAGAACAAATACAAGAATGGTACAATTCTAAGTCACACTCAAGTCTGTCCTGGTCCTGGTCCTGGTCCTGGTCCTGATCCTGGTCCTGGTCTTGTTCCATCCCGGGTCTTACTCAAAAGTCTATGACATCACAGTCTCTCTCTTTCAGCTTCTCCACGTGGCACCACCTCCTCTTTGCACCTCTCCAGTTCTCCTTTGCGTCGTCTTCTACGTTGTTCGCTTCAAGGCCATAAAAGTCAAGGATTTTAGACTTTATCCTTCTCAGCTCCAGGTCCCAGAATGTAACTTAAAGCCTGGATCTGTTCTAGGGCTGCTCGATTATAGAAAATATAATAATCACGATAACGCTGACGATTATCTGTTTAGAAAGAAGACAGATCACTAGCGCTCCTTAATGCAGATAAACAACAGATAATTGAAATAAGAGACAAATAATGGTGTTTAAGTTGTATTTTTTTATTCTGAATGCAAAATCAAATAAATGTAGTTTTTATGTAGGAAAGCACTACCTCCAAAATACTTTCAAGCTACTTTTCCCTCTCATAAGTTAATGTTAATAATCACAATTACTGGATTACACAGTTGTTGTTTACAGTTAGAGCCGTAATCATAATTGAAATTTGATTAATTGCAAAGCCCTAATCTGTCCTGATGCTTTTTAACTAATCCTAAATGTATAAAGAGTTGGATGATTCTAAACTTATAACATTTTTTTTTTCTAATTTACTGATAATGATTCTGTAATATATTGTGACAGACTAAAACTTGTGTCTTTACAGAGGCATATCACTTGATTCTATTTAACAGTGCTGATTTTTTTTGTCCTGGTTAGTAGAAACGTGTCTTAATTTTAACGTATCAAAGCTTTCGTCACATTTTTATCTGCTCCTTGTCGCAGTCAAAAACAATTTGTGCCGGGTTAATTTAATTATTAGTTTGATCAGAGCTTTGTTGAAACAAGGATGAGGATACTTTTTCTAACACTGGATATAAATACGTTTTCAAATTTTCTGTAAGACCAAATGATTGTATGAAATAAGTTTGTGTTTTCTCAGGTTGTGAATTCTCAGGTTCCACTGGCACCAATGTGTGTCTTATTGTCATAATAACTGTAAATGCATTTATATTACTTTAATCAAACAACCAAATGTTTGCTTTATTGTAATTTTTGAGCTGTTAGTAGAAGCAGCTTTGAGTCAATATGTTCTCTTTTGAAATTATTAAAGTTTTTATTCTTTTATTCTTGTGGCTTACAGTATTATGGCCTTTTACACTTGTTTTAATATTTTGTCCTGTTTATTGTTACTTTATTTTGTGATACTTCCTCAAATCTTTCTTACTTAACAAAGATTACTATTCTGTCGAGTTGTTTAATTCCTTTGCCTCACACTGACAATGAAATTAGTGCTATTTATTGCAATAATGAGGATAGTTGCTTCAAAGAAATAAAGTGAAAGACCTATTACCCAAGTTTTTTAATGAAGAAATTTTGCGTTTAAAAACAAAAAGTAAAGTGAGTAGTGACAAATGTATTTAAAAGCCTAAGAAACTTGTACAATTCTCTGCAGACTGTCTTGGTGCCAGGTCACAGAAAGCAGCTGTGCGTTTTTGGTCTCGGCTCTGATCTCTGAAGAGTCAAGTTTAAAAGATCTGAATCTGAGCTGCAATTAAACTAAAAAAGCAAACTTAATCTTTTGAATTTTGTCATAAAGAACCAACTGTGATATTTTTCCTTTCTGAAGATTGACTGCAGTCTGCAAATGTAGTTTAATTCAGTTTTTCAATTTTCTCAAAGCAACATTTGATTTCCGGTTTCTCTCGGTCCGCTTTTATTTTGAAGAGCCGCTTCCTGTCCAGCACTTAACCGCCAATCAAAGACGCTTAACGGCAGAAAAAGTTGACACGGAGCAAAATTAACTTGGTTTTTGTGGTCGCTGCTCCTCTGAAGAGACATTGGGTACGTTTTTAGTTACATACAAGCACAATTGTAATGTTTTGTGTTACTAATGTGAATGTTATTTTGTTTTTTGTGCTGAAAAAGCGGTTAATTGATATGTAACTAGCTAGAGTTTTCCATAAGCTAACGTAACGGCTCTGTTGCTAAGGATACATAGCATATTAGCATTTAGCAGTCACGCTATGTATTTTTATGTTTCTTCAGGTTTTACGGTGTATTTTCAACATTTATTGCCATTAAGATTGTAAAGTGTAAATCTTTATTCAGGGAGTAAGCTAAAATCATTGACCGGGAGCTTAAAAACCTCTCAATAGTTTCACTACTTTGTCTGAATGATTAAACTTTATAGTGTAATTTACAAATATAATACACCTCTTTGGCTTTTCATTTTGTTTCTTTTGCTCTGTTTTTTGCAGCGCCGTTGTGTGATGCTGCTTCCATCCACCAGGGAGAGACATTTCGCTTTACAACACAGATCCATGAAAAACACTTCCCCATTGCTGTAGTTTTACTTTCTACTTCAAAACACGGATAAAACTGCGTCAATGCCCAGACTTATTAAATTTATTCATCTCAGGTACGTGCTCATCTTCAGTTTGACTTTATTTGATTAGAGTTTAACATTTTAAGCTTCTTAGAGCTGTGTCTTTTTTTCATAACTTCACACTTCTACAATTGTGTTGTTTCCTTGGGACTTGATTCAGACTTTGTCCCACCTGCTCTCTATCTATCTCTCTATCTCCCTCTCTCTATCTCTCTCTATCTCTCTCTCTAGCTCTATGTGTCTCCTGCATCCATATGACTTTATTTTCAGGCCGTTAGAAGACAGATAAGAAAGAAACATGTAAAGAATTAGTCTGAAATTTTGCTTTTAGAGTTAATCCTTGTCGGTAAATTAAGCAAAAAGGTTCACTGCCTTTGACAAGTATCTGCGATTGTTTTTCTTCAAACTATTATATCCTGCTTACATAAAGTAAATTACATAACCACAAACATTCTCCAAAACATGCAATCATATTCTTTATCTGTTGTTTATTGTAACTTTGTTCTGCTTTAGGATAAAATGGAAGTGAAGGAGGAAGATGAGGAAGTGGTTTTAACTAAACCAGATACATTTGAAGAACAAGCTTCACAATCTGTCCTGGAAATCAAACATGATTCAACAGCAAGGTATTAAAAGTTAATGGTATTCTAATTCATTATACATTATTGAAATGTCGTTATCAACTTTTATGATTAACTACTTTTATAATTAACTACCTAGCATTTCTTAGATCAGGGTAGCTTATACTATATTGACACAGGAGACTCCTGAATTTTAAAATTTTTTTCAGGTCTGAAGAGGAAAGTCCAGGTCCAGCTCCTGATTGTGTTTCATTAAAAAGTGACAAATCCAAAGACATTTTCGTTGGTTTTAAGTCTAATGACCAACTGGGTTTCACAAAGTAAGTTCTGTCAGTAAATGTAGACAAACTTGTATGTTGTTGTTTCTACTTTCTGTAATTAAAATGACAGTTATAACAACTTTAAGGCACACATCAACAATGTTTAGGATGATGCAACTTTCCTTTATTGAACACAGCTTAGAAATTGAACATGTTTACTCCTTAAAGTTACAAACTCACAGACGTAATTATGTTGCAGATAAATCATATAATCTCAGAGTATTGCATTTAATAAAACATAAATATGCATATTTGGTTCATTTATACACATTTATATATCTATAGTACAATGAATCTCAGTTAGTTTGATAAGCAAAAGTTTAAGAGTCACAAGGCAGTGGCTGGCTGTAGGTTCTGGTTGAAGCTGACTAATCCCGACTGAGCGGAGAACAAGAGAGTAAATCAACCCAGAGACCACAGAAAATACAGAAATATATAAAGATAACAAACAAGTACAAACATATTGACAAATGTCCCATCTGTGGGACAATATGGGACAAATACAGCAACACAAATTCTAACTTAAATGTTTTTCCTTTTTTTTTATTTACATAGTGTCTCTTGGCCTTTAATGTATTTTCTACATGTAAATAGAATAAAAAAGTGTGATGCAAACTAAATGTTTTTAAGAAAGAAGATCACAACAAACTTTTGAAAAATTATCTGTACAATCTGACATTAAATCCTCGGGTTACCCTTAAAGTAAATCAAAGTACCAAAGTAAGTTCAGTAGACAGTTGGCATCAGGATAGTTCAGGCTGGAAAATTATTTTTACTCCAGGGCCAGATTCAAACCCAGAACAGTGATGGAGGCCGGACTGCCAACATTGGTCTAACAAGTTCACATTAAACACATTTCTACCACAGAATATAGAACAGTACAAATAAAGGTTTGCTCCACCATATTAAACTTGTAACATTTTGAGAACAAGCTAATCATTTTATGAAAATAAAGTTGAAGCTTAAAAAAGATTTTACTAGAAAAAGTCATTAATACGTGGAAAAAAAGTCATTTGTTTTTTATAATAAAGTTGAAGCTATAAAAAAGAAATACAGATAAAACTTGTTACATGAGATAAAAATTGTAATTTCACAAGAAAGAAACAACAACAACTAAATATTATCAGGACTTGGACTTGGATGAATCAAATGTTTAAATAAAAACACACAACAGATTTGTAACAATGTTCCATGATCCAAATTACAATTTTAATCTTGAAAAACGTCAAGTTTAATATTGAAAAGATAGGGATGCACCGATCCAGCTTTTTCTGTTCCGATACCGATTCTGATACTTTGGCCTTTAAGTGTTCACCGATACCCGATATCAACTGATATCAGTGTAAGGACTGAAATAGCTTTTCTTTCTTATTAAAACATAAGACATTTTGTCATACAGTGCTCTGTAACTGTTATTTATAGAGCAAGCTACACCTAAACAACTTAATCGGAATAAAATGTCCAATAATATGAGATGTTCTTGATCAACACCAGCCAATACATTTCTCTCATTTTGCCCAGTTAAAGGCACAAATATGATATCGGCTGAACCGACCACATTTCCTGGATCGGCACCGATATCCGATCCCGGTATTGGATCGGTGCGTCCCTAAAAA
This sequence comes from Mugilogobius chulae, assembly GCA_038363315.1. NCBI lineage: Eukaryota > Metazoa > Chordata > Actinopteri > Gobiiformes > Gobiidae > Mugilogobius > Mugilogobius chulae. The sequence goes on from JBBPFD010000674.1 coordinate 626,047, forward strand.
TAACTGTTTATGGCTTTGACTTTATTCTCATAACACTGTAAATTTAATCTCAACATGTTGCCAGTTTATTGTCGAGGCCCAAGTTTTTATCTCTTAAACATCATACATTTCTGTTTCTCAAAAAACATGCCAGGGGCCTGAGTAAAACAGGCCATGGGCCGCATTTGGCCCCCGGGCCGTAGTTTGCCCAGGTCTGGGATAGTAGGAGCTTCTAGTCTTGACACGCTTATTTGTCTAATCTTCCAGCAGTTTAAAGTTGTTTTATCTGATATATATTCATGAAATCTGTTCAGCCGATGTCTCTGTTGTGTCTTTTATTGGACGTAATGAGACTAATTTATTGACTGGTGTTGATACAGAACGTCTCATAATGTTTGACTTTTTATTCAGATTAAGTTGTGACTTGCTCTATAAATAATAGCTACACAACACCATATGACCAAAAAAAGCAGTTTCAGTCTCTGTTCTTGTAAAATACCAGTAGCAGATACTTAAAGCCAAAATATGGAAATCTATATTGGACCTGTCGAAGCTGGATCAGTGCATCTCTAATTGAACTTATTTAGTAGCACAAGATGGACCAAAGCATCAGTTTGCAACATTTACAGAAGAAAAACTAATACAAAAACATAAGTCAGTCATAATATAAAAACGTAATATTAGAAAGAATCTGTGTAGTTTTCTGACGTCATAAATAATGTGTTTTTCCTCTTTTTGTCAGGGCTGAAGGAGAGAGCTCCGTTCATTCTGATCCTTCTTGTGTTTCGTTCAAAAGTGACAGGTCCAAGGGTCTTCCTGAACATTTTAAATCTGCTGACTCAACTATGTAAGTGCATCTACTCGTCTAAAATGGTACAATATTTCCATCATGTTGTTAGATCAAGTATTTGAACTTTTGCAGAAAACCCTCAGATGTTGACTCGGATGATGAGTTTGATGTGGCTTCTGTGTTTGAGGTGAGTGAGTAAAGAAGGTTAAAAACATTACATCCTGAGTGTGAGACTTAAACATGCTGCCAGTGAACGTCTCACATCTGTTCTATGGTTATAAAGGTTTCAGAAAAAAAGAGGTTTAAGTTTAGAACGTGAGTTACAATGAACAAAATATAAAGGATCTATTTTTGTTGTAGTTCAATGTATGTAACGTGAAAAAGCTTATAATATCTCATTTAAAGCTATTAACCATTAGCTTCAGGATGAAATGTTGTCTATAATCACAGAAATAACCTCCGTATAGATTAGACATGAATCCAGGGGTTGAATGTGTGTTATTATCAGAGAAGTTTACAGTTGGATTCATTAAATTACCAGAGCAAACACACTCATCATATGAAGTCTGTTTGTTTCAGCTTGTTGAAAAGAGGCTCCATGAGTTGGTGAGCTCTGAGCTGAGGAGGTTCCAGAGAGCTCTGAGTCCAGACTGTTTTAAGAACAGCTCTGATGGAGAAGATTGTGACGAGAGGAAAAAGTCCACAGAAGCTGTTCTGGACCTGACTCTACATGTGCTGAAGGAAATGAACCTGGAGGAACTGGCAGATTCACTCAAGAGCAGTAAGAATATTTACAGGAACTTAACACCAACACAATTTAATGAAGTTTAGTTTCTTTAGATGGTTTCAATATACAAGAAAAAAGCTACCAAAAGAGCAATTTTAAAATAAAATGTAACAAGTAATAGTATAAGCTTTCAACTAAGGGCACAAATGTAATAATTCTGAATTTCTGAGATTAACTTTACAAACATTTCCCATTAAGTTGATTATAGGTTGTGTTTACATAACATAACATTCCATAGGCCAATAATATTTAATACAGAAAGAGTTCAACTACAATTAAAATAATTAAAATGCATTTCTTCTGTAATACAAAAAGTGAATGGTTCTAGTAAATCACCAGATTTAAAAATGACCTTTTAGATGTGACAAAGTACAATGGCATTATTGGAAAAAAATCTTGAATATGACATCATCACATTCTAAAACTTGAACCTGTTAAACCTAACTAAAAGTTTAAAGACAGGTTTTAGCACATTTCTGTTGGATATCATCTCAGTATCGTCGCCTCAATATTGAGATTTGAGTTGGACAGTAGCAGAGTGGTTAGAGTGGTTACTGAATGACAGAGTGAATTATTGTCTGTCTCTGTGTGTTAATCCTGCCACATCCAGGATGTTCCCCGCCAAATGGGAACAACCAGTAGAAAATGAATATCAAGATATTTATTTTAATAATATCGCCCAATCCAAGCCAAAAGCATCATTTAATGGAAATAAATAACAAGTCTAAATGATTTTCATAATTTGTTTTTGTTTCAACAGAAGTGCTCGCTCCAATGATCCAATGTCAGCTCAAGTCTAAATTTAAGTCCAAGTTTCAGAAGGTGTTTGAGGGAATTCAAGAAGCAGGAAAAGCTTCTCTTTTAGATGAAATCTACACAGAGCTGTACCTCACAGAAGGAGGAGCCTGTCAAATAAACGAGGAACATGAAGCTACACAAATCCAAATGAGACCAACCAGACCCATCACAACCCTCAGATGTTCAGACCTCTTCATCCAGGCTCCAGAGACACAGAAGAGGATCAGAGCTGTGCTGACCAAAGGTGTGGCAGGCATCGGGAAAACTGTCCTGACTCAGAAGTTCAGTTTGGACTGGGCTGAAGGCAGAAACAACCAGGACCTACACTTCATCTTCCCCTTCACTTTCAGAGAGATCAACCTTCTACGAGAGGAGACCATCAGTTTATATGGACTCATTGGACATTTCTTCTCTGAAATGAACCGTGGCATTTGCAGGTTTGAAGAGTTTAACTGTCTGTTCATTTTAGACGGTTTGGACGAGAGTCGTCTGCAGCTGGACTTCACCAAAACTCCATCTGTCTCAGACGTGAGAGAGAAAACCTCCATCGAGATTCTCCTGGTGAACCTGATCAGAGGCACACTGCTTCCTTCTGCCCAAATATGGATCACCACACGGCCCGCAGCAGCCAATCAGATCCCAGTGTCATGTGTCGACATGGTAACAGAGATCAGAGGATTCACAGATGAACAGAAAGAGATTTACTTCAGGAAAAAATTCACATCAGAAGAAAAAGCGTCTAAAGTCCTGTCTCATTTGAAATCCTCACAGAGCGTCCACAGCATGTGCTACATCCCAGTCTTCAGCTGGATCACTGCCAAAGTCATGGACCACATCCTACAAACTGAAGACAGCCTGGTGAGTTTAGTTTTCATACAGTATCTGAGGGAATCATCATTGACCCCACAAGCTCTCGCTGAGAAACAAACTGCACACACTATTTATGTTGTGATTTCATTTGGTTTTGTGAAGTATGATGTTGACAGTCGAGAACTTCCTGCTTGGTTAAGTCCATTCACACTAAAGCAACGTTCATGTGTCGTTGTGGTGGTGCTGCTGCAGATATGTTGAACACTGTGGCACCTTTGTGTTTTGAGATTGTTTGAAACGATGGGACCAGATCTGATGTGAAGGTTTTGTTCTGGGATCAGGTAGAATCAGGGTGCTTCAGGGATTGATACTTGGTCCACTACTGTTTACACTTCACTGTTGAATATGATGATAAATATTAAACCACAGTTAAACCTGAGTCACAGAACAGGCTTGTGTTTCTGTGTCTTTAAAGTGGAGCTAAACATTAAAGGAACCCTATGTAAGATTTTGATGTCAGATTTCATAAACATGACCTATATGTGCCCAAAGATACAAGGTCAACATGTCCAAATATACTATTATTTTTACTGAAAGTCAATGTAATTCTGAGTTATTCTTAATTAAAAAAGCAATGGACATGATGTCCCTTTGTTGAGGTTTACATTTATTATCCAATCAGAAAGCAGAATAAGCCTCACATGACTCTCTCATTTGGGTTGCCAGTTTGGTTTCTTAGAAGCTGAAGTTAATTTTGAATCAGTAATCAGTAGCTTCCTATTTTCAATGTATGTGCCATTTCACAATCTGGCAACCCATGTTCATTTGTGATTGTTATACCTTTCTAAAACCGCTAGTTGTGGATATTACATACGGTTCCTTTAAATCAACTTATTTTCTTCATTCATTTACTAGAGCAGTCACACTGCTCTCTACACTTTTACCAGCATTGCCCAGTTTGACAGCTCTGTTTGATTTGTAATTGTGGGAACATTTCAAGGGGTTAGCATCTCTGTATTCCTTTAATGTTTCCTTTAAGAAAAATACTTTGTTATTTCTAGGTATTTAAAATTATTGAGAAGACAATAAGAAGAAATTAAAATACATATATATATTTTAGTTTGCCACTTGGTTTGAAATGTAAACATATGTTTGAGAAGAAACGTTTTGGCAAAAGTGTGTATGACCTAATAATTAAAAGGCAAAACAATCGATAATTCATAGACACACAGAGGCCTAATGGTCTCTGTTGATTCAATGGGAAAGACGACTTTTTCACTCTTTTAAGACATTTCCCGGGAATAAAAGTTCTATGTTCACTGTGTAATATTTACTTTTGGACGTCTGTAAACTTTAAATTACCCTCAGACGTCTGAGTTTTTTACAGGCATTTCATTTTTGCAGTTTTCGGTTTGTTTTAAGGGGAAAGACCTGAGCTGTGGAGCCTGAATGTGGCTGAATTTCACATTGTATTGATTGTTGTATTGATCAGAAATCACATCCGCACCATCAGATTTCTTATGTTGAAACCAGAGACTTTTCCCAGGAGCAACAGGCTGCTTTGGACTGCTTACCTGATTTGGACTCTGGGAATTTTATAGTGAATCAGCGACAGTAGAGAGGCATTTCTCACAAATCTGCCCCCAGAAGTCCTCCGGGCCAGATGGCATTTCCGGGCGCTTGTTAAAATCATGTAACAGTGAAATGGCAGAGGCATGGAGTCCCATCGTCCAAAAATCTCTGGATACTCACATCGTCTCTGCTGTCTGGAAGGTGAACTCTAGAGACATGTCACAGTCAGGTCCAGGTCTGGAGACACGTTACCCCGGGCTCACACTACATCCAGTCCAACTCCGGTGCAGTCACCGGAGTCTTTACTTAACTTGAAAAGTCCGAGAGTGGCTCACACGGCGTACAGTCTAGTCCGGTGTCTCCGGTACGGCCAATCCGGCGCTCCGAATCCGTTTCGTTTGTTTCAAATTTTGGCCGGACGCCGGAGCGCACCGGAGACCTTTTTGATGAAGTTGTGAAAACACAACACGATAAACAGGAAACCAAGCGAGCGCGGGTGAAGTGAATCCGGTAGTTTTCAAAATAAAATCTTTACGTTACCGCTAATAATACAAAATACGACATTTACACGATTACGTAACACATAAAATGTAAATAAACCTCCGTACTTACCCATTGTGCGGCGAAAAATCCCAACAGAAAATCAACTGACGTGAAACAAGCCAAAACTCGGCGCATGTGTCCTTTGTTTACATATCCATGTGCTCAGCGAAAGAGAGAGAGAGGAAAAAAAAGTGCTCAGCGATCGCGTATTCTCCCACGTTGAGCGTGAACCTCCGTGAGTTCGGGGTCACGCGAGGTCGGCAGCAGAGCCTGTGGCTGCAGCAGGACAGCAAACCACCGGAGCTAATGTGAGTCACCCACCGTAGCAAGACCGGTCCGGTGGCTGCACTGGAGTTAGACTGGAGGCAGTGTGAGCCCGGGTTACAGTCAGGTCCAGGTGGAGACAAGTCACAGTCAGGTCCAGGTGGAGACAAGTCACAGTCAGGTCCAGGTCTGGAGACACGTCATAGTCAGGTCCAGGTCTGGAGACAAGTCACAGTCAGGTCCAGGTCTGGAGACACGTCACAGTCAGGTCCAGGTCTGGAGACACGTCACAGTCAGGTCCAGGTCTGGAGACAAGTCACAGTCAGGTCCAGGTCTGGAGACACGTCACAGTCAGGTCCAGGTCTGGAGACACGTCACAGTCAGGTCCAGGTGGAGACAAGTCACAGTCAGGTCCAGGTCTGGAGACACGTCATAGTCAGGTCCAGGTCTGGAGACAAGTCACAGTCAGGTCCAGGTCTGGAGACACGTCACAGTCAGGTCCAGGTCTGGAGACACGTCACAGTCAGGTCCAGGTCTGGAGACAAGTCACAGTCAGGTCCAGGTCTGGAGACACGTCACAGTCAGGTCCAGGTCTGGAGACACGTCACAGTCAGGTCCAGGTCTGGAGACACGTCACAGTCAGGTCCAGGTCTGGAGACACGTCACAGTCAGGTCCAGGTCTGGAGACACGTCACAGTCAGGTCCAGGTCTAGAGACACGTCACAGTCAGGTCCAGGTCTGGAGACACGTCACAGTCAGGTCCAGGTCTGGAGACACGTCACAGTCAGGTCCAGGTCTGGAGACACGTCACAGTCAGGTCCAGTGGAAGCGGATGAACTTCTTTTGATTCAGTTAATCATAAGGAGTATTTCCTCTGGAAGATTTTTTGCTTCAGCAGGTGGAAAAAGTCTGTATCATTACCAAAATGTTATCATATGTATCATCATCATCGTATAAATGTACCAGTGTATTTTACATTGGAAGTCATCATCTTACTGTTTGGTAAAGCGTTTTATTAAATACAAACTTGTTAAATGTTAAAACAGAAATATATCAGAAAAATATTCATGGAAATCTTGCATTAATCAAGTTTGAAAGTGCTCTTTGGCAACTGGGAACACACAACTCCATTCTCTAAATTAAAATAAAAAATAAGTTGTAAAGGTGGGTTGGAGAACTGAAAGTGTCTTGAAGAATACTGTTGTGAGCTGCAGTGTGTGGGAAAGAGATCAGCACAGACTTTTAACAAATTTAACAAACAATGATTTAGACCAGACTAATAAAGGCTTATAAGTATGAAGAGTGCCTTTTTGTGCAGTTAGTCATGTTATGCCTTTAATTAGTTATAAACTGATAAAATGTCTGGTGTCACATTACCTGACATACATCTGTTAATAAAACAGAACAATTATTCTGATCTTTGAAATTTCAACTGTAAAAGACTTTCTGTTGGAATCTTGATCTTAAAAAGCTCAAGCGGGAAAAAAGCGACACCTAGTGGATTTTTTTGTCATAATAAAATGTATTTCCTTAAAAAATAGGAAATTTTGGTTAGGTTCAGTTTTCACTGAAAAGCAATGACTTATAAGAGAGATAGATCTGGAATCACTGTTTTATCAAGATATAAAAGAGAATAATTGCGATAATATAACAATAAAAATATATGATAAGATAAAAGAAGCACAAACATGGCATTTATATAATTTGTATACATTTCTATTTAGTTTCTTTTAAGCTCTGTTTTACTCAAATCTTCTCTTGTTCAATGTTTAACCTCTGCATCTGTGTTAAAGTCACTCAATATTAGACTTATTAAGTATGTTCTGTCACAAAATCAGCTGCTGCGTATGAACAATTGTAATTTATATCACCCCCATGTTTATTGCAAGTTTATCATCAATGATATAATATCTCCCTGCCCAGGGAATTAAAATGTGTGCTGCCTAATTGTTGAGAAAATCTATCAAGAGTTAATTCTTCCCTTCTTTGTCTCCACAGCTGCCTCAGACGCTGACAGAGCTCTACATCCACTTTCTGGTCGTCCAGGCCAAAGTCTCTAATGTGAAATACAAAAGTAAATCTAATACAGACTTTCACTGGACTCCAGAAAGACAGAAGACTCTGATGATTTTATCCAAACTGGCCTTTGAGCAGCTGGAGAAAGGAAACCTGATCTTCTACGAGTCTGATTTAAGCGACTGTGGCATCGACCTCACAGAGGCGTCTGTGTATTCAGGAGTCTTCACTCAGATGTTTAAAGAGGAGAGAGGTCTGTACCAGCACAAGGTCTTCTCCTTTGTCCATCTGACTGTCCAGGAGTTTCTGGCTGCTCTTCATGTTCACATCACTTTTATGAACTCTGGGGTCAGTCTGCTCTCAGGGAAAAAGTCCTTTTTGTCCAAACTATTGCCTAGCAAATCTACTCTGATAGAGTTTTACAGAACAGCAGTGGACACAGCTTTAGAGAGTCCAAATGGACGTCTGGACTTGTTCCTACGATTCCTTCTGGGTTTGTCTCTTGAATCTAACCAGAGTCTCCTCAGAGGTTTGGTGAAACCAACAGGAAGTTCACAGATAAACCAGGAAACAGTCAGATATTTGAAAGTGAAGTTAGACTCAGGTCTGTCTGTGGAGAGGAACCTGACGCTGCTGCAGTGTCTGATGGAGCTGAAGGACAGAAGTCTCCTTAAGCAGGTCCAGACCTGGCTCAGCTCTGAGAAGATGCCAAGACAACTGTCTCCTGCTCAGTGGACTGCACTGGTCTCCGTCTTACTGTCCACAGAAGAACCAGAGTTTGATCTGAGCAAATACCAACGATCAGAGACGGCTCTGCTCAACCTGATGCCCGTCATCAGCAAATCCACTAAAGCTAAGTACGTTTGTTTGGTCACATCTAAAACTGTTAAAGACAATTAGACAAACAAACAATGTACAGACCAATTACAGTGTAATTAAATCAGGTGTAGTTCATCTAAAATTAACATTGTTTGAATGTAGTTTTTTGTTTTAGTGCAAATGCCTGATATGCTAGTGCTGCAGAAAAGCTCAAAACGAGTCTAACCCTAACCCATGATTTATGGATTTAAAAACAGAGCATGTTGCATTTTTGAAAGCTAGAGTGCTACTTGGATTTAAGTAAAGTAAAAAATGTAGTCTTTTTGGTGCTCTTCAGTGCAGGGACTCTTTGCAAATGTAGACTTGAGAAAACTGAGGCACTCAAAAAATTAAGAAAGATAAAAGCCTTTATTACAACATGGCAAAAAAGGATAAAATAACGCCAACGCATTTCGGCCCTTCGACCTTCATCAGGGCAAACTCGAGGTGACTGTCCCAGAGCAGATTTAAACTCCAGTCACATGTCCCAAGTGGGCAGGCACAGAGTCACATGATGTCACGGAAGCAGTCAAACAATAATAGATTTAACAACAGTAATATGAAAAGAACATTATAATAATAACAACTGGGGCCCGACCGATATGGCTTTTTGGGAACCGATTCCGATATAGAGGAGGATGGGGGTGCCGATAGCCGATACGACCGCCGATAGAATAAGAAATAGAAAATTACTTTTTTATTAGGAGCAGATGTTAAAAAAAAACTGTAATTTGAGTTTATTTAGGTCACATTTAGCGTTACTTCGCCTCTACTTCGCCTCTTATGAGTGACTTTAAAGGCTTGGAACTTGTTTGTATCACATTATTTTGATAGTCCTGTACAACTGAAGTGAATTCACGAGCTAAAGGAGTGGTTAGCCTCATTAATATGCACGACGTCGCTGCAATTAAAATGCGTAAATGCCGACCATTAACACCTCTTTTCATGGCTAATTTACATGTCAATGTATGTCCAGTAATCATCAACACAAACACAACACTTTACAGTCGCCAGAGAGAACGAGCTGAGGCTATTATTGTTGTAGCCTCACGAGCTAACTGCTACAGCAGCGCCGAGATCTGAAAATGGCCAATGGTTAACCAGTGCATTGGCCACTCCGTTAACCACCTCCAGAGGGCGCACTAGTGGCCAAAAGAATGGCCAAGAGAATGGTTAACCACTAAAAACTGGCTAAAACAGTGGCCAAAACCGCGGCTAACCAGGAAAATCTGGCAAAGCATCGTTTCTGCACATATTAGTAGAGCACATACTTTTTCTTTTAGTAAATTTGTAATAAAGACAGATCTGCTGACTTATGTTTGAGTTGTGGACGAAAGAAAACATGACAAATAGCTATTTGCGTGATGAAAAAAAATGTGATCACATTGTAGAGCATTTATTTGTGAAAAGAACAAATATGAAAACACCTTCATTCAGGAATTTTAACTAAATAGATAGAAACAAGGGTGTAACTTTGGCATCAGGGTTGGTGGGGACACTCGGGCATTATATATATATATATATATATATATATATATATATATATATATATATATATATATATATATTTTTTTTTTTTTTTTTTGTTAAATCCTTGGAAATGCACTGTCATGCGAACCAACAGTTCACATAGAGAATAATTACAAGCGAACAAGTGTTATTTATTTATTTTACTTATAGACTAAAATATAACTATCAGCCAATTCTTTACAATTAAAAATAAGTCAAAGTCTATTTGCATGTGTGCGATGGGCGGAGTCTGTCGCTCTGACAAGTCTGTCTTGTGGTCTGTGCATAGATGTAATTGGCTATTATGCTTCCATGCGTCAGGAAAGAAACACAAGACCACGTGAAGCTATGGTTCTAAACACTCTCTGCGGTCAATCCCGCAAACCTGCTGTCAAAGACCGAAAAACTGTTTGATCCAGATCGTCCGCTCCAGGTCTGCGCTTAGAGAATGCAGAACTGCGTGCTTCGAGGCGAACGCACGGCGTTCTCCGGAGCGGGCAGTCAGCGCTATACAGACGCAGGCACCGCACAACGGTCTGACCGTACACGCTACGAAGGGGGCACAGCCCGCTTCAAGGTGGATAATTCCTGCGCTCCAAGGCGTGGGCACAGCTGATCTTTGTGTGACCCGTCGGAGGAGAGAGAGAGCGAGTGAGAGCGAAAGAGAGAGAGCGCGAGAGAGAGACAGAGAACTCGCCAGGCAGGCTCGAAGAAAACGCTCACAAAGAGCGCATTAGGAGCGCGGAAAAACAGAAAGAGTTTATAGACCCCCAGCTGACGATAGATGCATGAACCAGTAGGAAGACACAGGAGGACACACAATTTTCTGAAAAGTTGGTGGGGACTGTCCCTGTTGGCTCAGAATTGGTGTGGACATGTCCACACCGGTCCTACGTAAAGTTACGCCAATGGATAGAAACGAACGTAAAGTGTGGGCACTGTCGGGAAAGTTGAATTGGTAGGAGTTTTAACACGTCTGAATGACAGAGCGCGTGGCCTGACAGGTAAGGCGCTGGTCTCCGGTGCCGAAGTTCGTTAGATTGATTCCTTGGTGCAGGAGTACTAATTTTGAATTTTGTTATTGAGCGTAAGTGGCATTTAAAGATAAAATACAACTTTACCAAGAACTGTTTTATTGTTATATATTTATTATATGAATTTAACTTATGCGTGCTAAATTTTAGACATTGTATTTATCATTAAAAATATCAATAAGCATATCAACTTGATTTTAAAATTTTGTTTCTCATACCTTGGGATTAATCAAACAATTTTCAGCAATAGAGCCTTGCACATTTTCTGTTGAGCCACCACACTATTGATTATAGGTTCAAGCCTGGGTTATTGTGAGGAAACATTTTGAAATCAAGTTGATTCATTTGATTAATTTTAAGCACATTTTTCCAAACTTTAGCCACATTTCAGAGAGAATTGTCACTTTTCAAGCAATTGGCCACTTAGTCGACCACTTTTTAGTCATCGGCCATTTGGTCGGCCACTTTTGAAATTGGCCAAAAAGAGGTTTTAACACCTTCTGTTTATGCTAGGACTATAAATAAGCACTTTTAAAGCCATCGGCCACTAAATCGGCCACTTTTTAGTCATCGGTCATTTGGTCGACCACTTTTTAAATGGCCAAAATGAGGTTTTAACACCTTCTGTTAATGCTAGGAGTATAAATAAGCACTTTTTAAGCCATCGGCCCCTCGGTCGGCTACTTTTTAGTCATCGGCCACTCCATCGGCCACTTTTGAAAAACCTTCAAAAGTGGCCAAAATGATGTTTTACCTTCTTGTTGGAAGGTCTACATAAAATGTATGCACATTTCAGAGTGTTTGGAGGACTAAGTGGCGATGGCTAAAATGTGTCAAAACTCAGTAAAAAGAGTAGAATAATGATTCTGAATGAACTACAATGATGAGAAATGTGATTTTGGCCACTTTTGGAGGGTTTTCAAAAGTGGCAGATGGAGTGGCCGATGGCTAAAATTTGTCAAAAATCAGTAAAAACAGTAGAATGATGATTCTGAATAAGTTAAAATTATGAGAAATATGATTTTGGCCACTTTTGGAGACAATTCAAAAGTGGCCGACCAAATGGCCGATGAGTAAAAAGTTACCGATCAAGTGGCCGATGGCTTAAAAAGCGCTTATTTATAGTCCTAGCACGCACAGAAGGTGTTAAAACCTCATATTGGCCAATTTCAAAAGTGATCGACCAAATGGCCGATGACTAAAAAGTGGCCGACCGAGTGGCCGATGGCTTAAAAAGTGCTTATTTATAGTCCTAGCATTAACAGAAGGTGTTAAAACCTCATTTTGGCCAATTTCAAAAGTGGTCGACCAAATGGCCGATGACTAAAAAGTTGCCGATTGAGTGGCCGATGGCTTAAAAAGTGCTTATTTATAGTCCTAGCATGCACAGAAGGTGTTAAAACCTCTTTTTGGCCAATTTCAAAAGTGGCCGACCAAATGGCCGATGACTAAAAAGTGGCCGATTGAGTGGCCGATAGCTCAAAAAGTGCTTATTATTGTTCTAACATGCACAGAAGGTGTTGAAACCTCTTTTTGGCCAATTTCAAAAGTGGCCGACCAAATGGCCGATGACTAAAAAGTGGCCGACTAAGTGGCCAATTGCTTGAAAAGTGACAATTCTCTATGAAATGTGGCTAAAGTTTGGAAAAATGTGCTTAAAATTAATCAAATGAATCAACTTGATTTCAAAATGTTTCCTCACAATAACCCAGGCTTGAACCTATAATCAATAGTGTGGTGGCTCAACAGAAAATGTGCAAGGCTCTATTGCTGAAAATTGTTTGATTAATCCCAAGGTATGAGAAACAAAATTTTAAAATCAAGTTGAGATGCTTATTGATATATTTAATGATAAAATACAATGTCTAAAATTTAGCACGCATAAGTTAAATTCATATAATAAATATATAACAATAAAACAGTTCTTGGTAAAGTTGTATTTTATCTTTAAATGCCACTTACGCTCAATAACAAAATACAAAATTAGTACTCCTGCACCCAGGAATCGATCCAACGCACTTCGGCACCGGAGACCAGCGCCTTACCTGATAAGCCACGCGCTCTGTCATTAAGATGTGTTAAAATTCCTACCAATACAACTTTCCCGACGGTGCCCACACTTTACGTTCGTTTCTATCTATTTAGTTAAAATTCCTGAATGAAGGTGTTTTCATATTTGTTCTTTTCACAAATAAAATGCTCTACAATGTGATCACATTTTTTTTTCATCACGCAAATAGCTATTTGTCATGTTTTCTTTCGTCCACAACTCAAACATAAGTCAGCAGATCTGTCTTTATTACAAATTTACTAAAAGAAAAAGTATGTGCTCTACTAATATGTGCAGAAACGATGCTTTGCCAGATTTTTCCTGGTTAGCCGCGGTTTTGGCCACTGTTTTAGCCAGTTTTTAGTGGTTAACCATTCTCTTGGCCATTCTTTTGGCCACTAGTGCGCCCTCTGGAGGTGGTTAACGGAGTGGCCAATGCACTGGTTAACCATTGGCCATTTTCGGATCTCGGCGTCTCTCAACCGCTAACTTATAGCTAACTACAGTGAGCAACAAGTTAAAGCAAACACGTTTTCAACACTTACCACACAGATAACCTCTTCTCAGATCCCAAGTCTTCACAAAAATAATTCCTTTAATCCAAACGAGAAAATAGTGAGAAAGCCAACTTTTCCCTCTTGTTGACAGCAACCGTGTGTCCTCTTTTCTGACGAGGATCGTCCCTCTTCTCCATACGGACACTTAGATTAAATAAAAGTCCTTGCTGTTGTTGCGGGCGTCATCTGTGATGAAGTTATTTCCTTTTCTTGAGTTAGTAGCGGAGTTGAGAGCGTTTAAATCCAGCGCTGCCTCAGAGCGCACTAGTAGAGGAGTGATGCAGAGCGTCAGCCTGGTGCTGCGTTCAGGTGCAGTCCGACAATAAAACAACTCCACAAATACATGTAATAACCGCGCTAAATATTAATTTGATTGGTGATTAAATGTAATGGTTGTATTTTGTAAGATCTAAGCTTTAAAATGAGGTGCAACATGTCCTAAATATCGGCGGTATATCGGCGATATTTTGGCCGATAACCGATCGACATGCAAGTACTCATATCAGCCAAAAATATCGGTCAACTGATATATCGGTCGGGCCCTAATAACAACAAAATTCACATTTATCAATATTGTTATCAAAGAGCAAAATTTTTTAAAGGAAGGGGACAAATCTAACTCTCCATTGAGACCTGGAAACTGCATGGCTTTGAGGGTGTAGATCCAGTAGGATTCTCTTTGAAGAAGCTTTTTTAATCTATCTCCTCCTCTTATTGTTTCTTGAATATGTTCCAATCCACATATTTTGAGAGTATTACAACTCCCATGGTTAGCCTCTTTATAGTGCATAGCCATGGGGTACAGGGGGTTGCTTGTTCTTATGGCCTGTTTGTGCTCAGCCAATCTGTTTTTTAGTTTGCGCTTTGTTCGGCCTATGTAAAATCGACCACATGGACACTCCAGTCGATATACCACGTATGTGGTGTTACAGTTTATTAGTGTTCTGATGTTAAAACTTTTACCTGATGTTATGTCTAAGAAAGTACTAGTGCGCTGTACTTGCTCACAGTAAACACAGTGACCACACCTGTAACAGCCAGTCTGAGAGTCTAGCCATGTTTTTTGATTTAAGTGGAGGGAGATGACTTTTTACCAGCTTATTGGCGATTGTAGGGGCTTTTTTGAAGCTGATGGTAGGGTTTCAGGGAAAGCATCTCTGAGAGTACTGTCACTTTGCAAAATACTCCAGTTTTGTTTAATTATATGTTTGATTCGATTGGCTTCAGTACTATATTCAGTTACAAAATACACTTGATTATGATTGTCATTTTTTCTTGTTTTTTTAATTAGTAGTTCTTCTAGTAGTTCTCTATTAAGACCCTTAGCCCTATTGTAGGCTGATGATATAGTACTGTCCGAATAGCCTCTATTTTTAAATCTGAAAACAATGCTCATGTCTTGAGCATTGTTTTCAAAAGAAGCATCAGTATCACAGATACGTCTTAGTCTTGAAAACTGACCATATGGAATATTCTGTAGAAGCCATGGAGGGTGGAAACTATCTGCTTTTAGGATAGTATTCCTATCTGTAGGTTTTCGAAAAATTGTACTGTGTAAGAAAAGAAAGATGTTATTTCTCAAAGTCCATTCTGTCAGTTCCAAAATAAATCCAGTAGGAGGCATTGTTCCTGGAGTTCTCAATTTTAAGTAATGTTCTAGTGCCATAAGGCCCTCTGTATGGTCAATGTTAGAATATAATGATTCCACATCCATTGTCACAAGAAAGCCATCTCCAATATTTTTAATAAGCTTTAGTTTATTTAACACTTGGGTGCTGTCCTGAATGAAAGAAGGCAAACAGCTGACAAAAGATTTTATATGAAAGTCTATAAATTTAGACAAAGGTTCAGTCAATGATTCATTTCCACTAATTATGGGTCTCCCTGGTGGGTTATCCAAGTTTTTGTGGACCTTTGGGAGCATATAGAATGTTGGAATTCGCGGATTCTTGCATTGTAAAAAATCATGCTCATTTTGTGTAATCCAATTTTCTTCTTTAGCATGTGTAAGTAGGGTTGTAAGTTCAGATAGTAGTTGGTTAAGTGGATTTGACTGTATAGGAATATAGTACTCACTGTTAGTTAGCTGTCTCTTAGCTTCAGCGATGTATTGTTTTCTTCCCCATACAACTACAGCTCCACCTTTGTCAGCTCATTTGATAATTATATTTTCATGTGTCGATAACCAGTTAAGGACCGCCTTTTCTTCATGTGACAAGTTGTTGGAGGGTCTTTTTCTTGAAGTAAAGAGGTTATCAATTTCAAAAGTCACTTTTTTGTAGAATGTATTCAGTGTTTGATTGTACATATTTGGTGTAAAAGTAGACTTTGGTTTGAATGTAGTATCTCCTGAACGAGTAGCAGCTTGGCTGGGATTGCAATGATACCATAACTTCAACTGGAGGTGGCGATAAAACTTAAACAAGTCTACTTTTGTCTGAAACTCAGAGCAGAAAAACAGAGCAGACTAGCACAGAGACCCATCTATGACATCACAGATCTATCTATGACATCACAGATCTATCTATGACAACACAGATCTATCTATGACATCACAGATCTATGACATCACAGATCTATCTATGACATCACCCCAGATGGCAAAATTTGTCTGGCCCGGATCCGGCCCACACTTTCAGCTTTCATGCGGCCCACATCCGGTTGTGAATTACGGTCCTACAGTGGGCCAAATGTGGCCCGAATGCGGCCCACATGTGGCATGCCGCATCACAGCCGCATCTCAGCCACACTTGGCCCACATGCGGCAGACCGCATCCCAGCCGCATAGCAGCCGCACTCCAGCCGCACTCCAGCCACATCTCAGCCGCATTATGTAAAAATTACGACAAAGATTGTATACAATGGTCTATTTCAATCTAATAAATATTACAGATTACATTTAAGTGACATGATCACAAACAAGAGTCTATAGGCTTTAAAACAAATAACAGAAAAAATAACATTTCTTTAATACCACATTTTTTTAAGTAGAAGGGGTGCTTCAACTTGATGCTTTAAAGTGTGTTAAACCTTTATTTATTTTTATTTATTTATTTATTTTAATTGAATACTAAGTTTAGGACTGCAACTAGCACTTATTTTAGTAATCATTCAATCTGTCAATTAGATATTGATTATTTCAATATACATTTCGATTGTAAAAAGTCCAAAAATATCAAATTAATACAATATGTTACAAATATGACACTAAAGAAATGTTTCATGAGAACATAATTAACAAATAATACATGCACTGCATATTATGCGATGTATGTTAATACAGTACTTTTTTTCAACAAAAACAAGTTTGAACCATACAACCTCTATTGAAATCTTTACAAGTTTGTGCAGCAGAATTAAATATTTTTTTGATTTCTGAATTGATTGACCATTACTTCAATGATAAATGGTTACAATCGTTTGATTATTCTTTGGTAGATATTGTTATAACAATGTGATATATCAATAAGCTTTTTAGCTCACATTGAATTTGATCTTGACACCTATGTTCTGATTTAAGTATTTTAAGTAACAAGATTTTTGCCTCAGAATCAAGACTTTATGATACCTCATTATCAATATATTGACATTTTGGTGTTTCATTTTTTAGTTGAATTTTGTAATTCTGTGTAGAACAAGATTACAATACAGTAGTTGCCTCTCAGAACTGGCATTGATCCGCACACCAAGTAGAATAATAACAATAATATATATTTATATTTTTTTTTACAAATTATAGAAACAAATTTTCAATTCAATTCAAAAAGTTGTCTTCATGTTCAAACTACTGTCCACATCAGACATCACACTCATCAAATCTAGATCTTTCAAAACTTAACATTTTAAGTTGTATAGTATTAATCTTTTTCTCAGGTAAAAAAAATTAAAAAAAAAATTAAATAAACTGAATTATAGTGTTTCCCATAAAGACTTTTTTGTATGATGTTATGTCTTATTGTCTTATTTGTTTAATTACAACAATAATCAGTTATGTAAAAGCACTATTCTGGTTGTTTTAAACTAAGGCCTCTATAGTCTCATTAGGAAACACTGCTAAAAATATTATCAAATAAAATACACAATTAGAAACCACTGACCTATATAAATAATGGACGGACAATCGCCGCTCCTCCCCATTCATTCAAAATAGCCTCCACTTCTGGGCAAATCAAGATGGCGGCGGGTAGTCAACGTCGACGACGTGCTGACGACATATTCCCTAAAAGGAGAGGGCTGACAGTCACGTGTCCCGACGCCGCGCCCCTAACGTCATAATGCTAATTTCTCGCGCATGCTCAGTGGCTGGCACAAGTCTGGTACGGTTCATGCTAACTATGCTAAGCGGCGCTCGGCTAGCACTCTCCACTCCACGGCTCTGCGGGAACGTAATCATCAATGCTGATATTAGAAGTAAGAACTGTTTATCTCTCATGTTAAACTAGTTGATTGTTTGAATTAGTTTGTTGTTAATGTGTATGCTTATGTTTGTAGACTCGTTTTTCGTCAAAACCTAACTTGCAACGAAGCTAACGCATTTTTGTGTAACGAATAAACACTGGATAAGCTAACGTTACATGTCCACGTTTTTGTTTTGTTTTTTAATGTCAGAATTAACGTTATGTAGCTTGTAATGTTCACACTCTTCAAAATGAAAAGACATTAAAAGCTCGAGCACTGTATTTGTTTTTCTCAGTCAAACTAGTTTGATCTAAATACTATTGGAAGTGTTGAATTAACTTATTAATTAAGTTTGTTCCAATAAATTGATAAAATATTGTTATGTAGCCTACTGTGTGTGTCATAAAAAGCATACAGAAAGACTGGAATTGACTTGCACTTCATTACATTAGTCAGAGCCAGTCCAATCTATGTCTTGTGTTTAAATCTAATTTGTTAAAGTGTGTATTATATTTGGGTAAAGAAATCAGTTATGATTCTAAGCTGTACTTGAGCTATTCATCTTATTGAATATATAGGACTATATAGGACTAGGTCTATAGAACTGTCTGACTTCTATCAAATCTCTTTGCTATTTGCTGGTTGTCTTAGTAATTTGTAAGAAATGTGCAAAAATGGACACTTCCAAACGTGTGTAGTTACCACAGACCCACACCATTCTTTGCATATCGTTTTAGCATTTTATCTTGTGTAATTTGTACACACCATCAACTAACCTTAATGGTATTCTGGTCTTCTAACAATAACTTAACCATAACCCAAACTTTTTCTCTAATCGTTTCTTTAGCCTGTTTCTAAACTTTTTTAAGCTTAACCATTAGGCTACTGTAATATGTTCCTAAGCTTTGACAAGTAATCAAGCTAACACCAGACACAAGTATTTATTTTTGTACTTTTAACTTCACTAATCAAGCACCCATTATTTAAGTTTCACCCCTGGGTTGGCACACTTCAAACTGACAAAATATTGTCATTTGTAATGCACATCTACAGTGCCTTGCGAAAGTATCCAACCCCCTTGAACTTTTTTACATTTTCTCTTATTATGACCACAAAAATCATATTTCACTGAAACTTTGTGTGAAAGACCAACACTAAGTTGCACACAATTGTGAAGTGGAAGGACAGTCATACATGATCTATTTTTTTTTTTACAAATTAAAACCTGAAAAGTAGGTGTGCAAAATTATCCAACCCCTTTCTTTTCTGAGTGCAACACATTGCTTTTAGAGGCTTTAGAAGGTTCCAATGTTGACCTAACAAATAAATCGAGTCCACCTGTGTGTAATCCACCCTCAGTATTAATGTAGCTGTTCTGTAAAAACCTCAGAGGTTAGTATTGGGGAGCAGTCAGCACCATGAAGTCCAAAGAACACACCACACAGGTCAGGGATAAAGCTGTGGAGAAGTAAAAAGCAGGATTAGGTTATAAAAAGATTTCCAAGGCTCTAAACATCTCACAGAGCACTGTTTACACCATCATCCATAAATGGAAGGAGTATGGCACAACTGCAAATCTACCAAGACCAGGCCGTACACTTAAACTTACAGTTTGAACAAGGAGAGAACTGGTCAGAGATGTAGCCAAGAGGCCCATGGTGACTCTGGAGGAACTGCAAAGATCTACAGCTCAGGTTGGGGAATCTGTCAAAGGTACAACTTTTAGTTCTGCACTACACAAATCTGGCCTTTATGGAAGAAAGCCATTGCTGAAAGAAAGCCATAAGAAATCCCGTTTTCACTTTGCCAAAAGCCATGTGGGGGACACAGTAACCATGTGGAGGAAGATGCTCTGGTCAGAGGAGACCAAAATTGAACTTTTTGGCCAAAATGCAAAACGCTATGTGTGGCAGAAACCTAACACTGCTCATGACTCTGAATGCACCATCCACACAATCAAAAATACAAGTGCCAGCATTATTTTCTTCACATGCTTTTCTTCAGCAGGGACAGGGAATATGGTCAGAGTTGATGGAAAGATGGATGGAGCCAAATACAGGGCAATATTGGAAGAAAACTTATTGGAGTCTGAAAACACTTGAGACGGGGGCGGAGGTTTATCTTTCAACAGGACAACGACCCCAAACATAAAGCCAAGGCTACATTGGAATGGTTTAAAACAAAACATATTCATGTCTTAGAATGGCCCAGACAAAGCCCAGACCTAAATCCAATCGAGAATCTGTGGCAAGATCTGAAAACTGCTGTTCACAAACACACTCCATCTAATCTGACTGAGCTGGAGCTATTATGCAAAGAAGAATGGGCACAAATGTCAGTCTCAAGATGTGGAAAGCTGGTAGAAACATACCCAAAGAGACTTGGAGCTGTAATTGCAGCAAAAGGCGGTTCCAGAAAATATTGACTCAGAGGGGTTGGATAATTTTGCACGCCTACTTTTCAGCTTTTAATTTGTAAAAAAAAAAATAGATCATGTATGACTGTCCTTCCACTTCACAATTGTGTGCAACTTAGTGTTGGTCTTTCACACAAAGTTTCAGTGAAATATGTTTGATTTTTGTGGTCATAATAAGAGAAAATGTAGAAAAGTTCAAGGGGGTTGGATACTTTTGCAAGGCACTGTATGTCTAACAACACATGACGGCAGAAGAGCTTTGATAGTTCAAAACCGTCGGACAGCAGCAGAGACACTTATATATACTATATATAAGTGATATACTATAATGTTCCACTCTGCTTTGTTTTCACAGGTGACCAGGAGTTACCCGGGACAGGCACTGCTGAGGCAGCTGACAAACTGGATCAGTCCAAAGTAAGTTAAATTACGATTATGTGAATTATGTTATGCATAATCTTTTTTTATTTTTTATTTGTAGAAAAGTGTGGATCACTGGTGACAGCTATGTGGACGTGTTGCCCAGAGGCCGAGCTGTGCTGGATGTCCTTTTGATTAACTGTGGCAAGAATTGGCATTATCCTGCTATGAATGACGACTCCATCATCAAAAACCCTGGAAATACTGAGCCAACTCTCAGAAAAGTAAGGAATTAACTACACTGAGCCTGCAGTTTGTGTGTCAAGTTCAAGTGATTTTCTACTCGCCTTAAACCTTATTTTATTGATTTTGAAAAGGCACATGTAAGCGTACCAGATTTATCTATAAAGGCTTATTTTTATCAGGAGTTCCGTGACAGGTTGATGTCACAACACACAAATTGTTAAAAGGATTGAACAAACCAGGACTCCGCATAAAAATGAACATTTTACAAAACTGCAGATAAATGTAGCAACTAAGGATGGAAAATCGATCGAAAACATCGAAAATCGATCGAAGTTTGCAGAAATCGAATCGTAAGGCCAGAATCGATCAGTTTTTTCATGCAGCCACTGACTTACACACTCACTCTGTATTTGTAAAATACACACAATAATACAAGAATAGTCACAATGTTTGAAGAAACAAAGCCTGAACTTGTGCCAGATCTGACTGAATGTGCATTATTATGTTGAGTTAACAACTAATGGGTGGACAGACCTCTAAATATGACTGTTCACTGTTTGAATGTTGACAAAAAAACACTAGTTCTAAGCTCTAACAGTGGCTTTGTTTTAAATGTCATGTATTATGGTTATGGTATTATGGTTGTGTCTTAAGAAAAAAAAAAAGTTAATATAGATAAACAAACAAAATCGAACAAAATCGAAACTCGTGGCTGCAAAATCGAAAACTGAATCGAATCGTGACTTAAGTGAATCGTCCCATCCCTAGTAGCAACTGAGATGTGTCCAGCTGTTTTAGGGAGAGTCACCCCAATCCAACACTGGCACATAAATTAAGAACAAATTAAATAGACAATTTGTGGTTAGAAAGTAGAGTTTTCTTGATCTTTCCTAATAAAGGATTTTTCATTAGTTCAAAAATATTACTGTGACACTAATATATATATATTTTTTGTTGTTGTTCCACAACAGTTCATAAGCAAAGGAGAAGATCTGTTCTCTTTGCACAAGATGCTGTCTGGAGGAAGGATGAAGAAGCACTTGAAGAGTGGGAGTGGATGTGTCACCAAAAATATATAGAAGACAGACTTTTGAAGGCATTATGACAAGAAGGGAGAGCAACAGGAGACACAACTGACTTTGTACGTATTTTGTAAGTAGTTTATAGCACTGTTTATCACAGAACTGTATTTGAATTGTGCTGGCTAGTCTGGATATAAAACCTTTTTCCTGCCTTTCTGAAAATGTGAAATATTGTGTCAAATGTAGCAATGCAGAAAACAGGCTGACAACAAAACAATGTTTAGTTGTCAATGACCAAAAAAGTTTTATCTGCACCTTTTCTCACATTTAATGAGTATGTCTTTATATTGTTGATACATTTTTGAACATGTTAAAACGACCTTGTCTTGTGTAAAATGTTTTGTTTTTGTTTACAGATTGCCATGAATGTGGAGAAGTTCTTGATGTCTCTTACACAGCCATCTGAAAATCTGCTCCATGTTTCTGCTATGAAAATAAAAATTAACAACAACCACAACAGTGTTTTATCACCATAATATTGTTTATTCTCTTCAGCTCAACAGAACGTTATACTGAAAATATGAAGATTACATGTGGTTAAATAAATAACTGCTTTCAAATTGTTCAGATAGTTTTGTAATAGAAAAGAAACCCAAAACAACATGAGATGAAGATCATATTCAGCCTTTTACAGATGAAAGTAACAGTACAACTTTTATACAGTATTTCTGTGATTCCTTTGATTTTTGTATATTGTCCCAGCAGAAAAGGTTCTGTTCATAAAGACATATAGGTCTGTGTAAAAAAAAAAAAACTTTCTGGAGGTACATTCTAAAGTGAATTAAGTCATGTCAGTCCAGAGCAATGTTGGGAGTAACTCTACAAAAGTAACTAGTTACTGTAGTATATTAACCTTTTCAGTGACAAAGTAGTGTAATTACTTATACTCATTACTTAAAAAAATGTTGAGAATATATTACTAGTTACAATCTGAATAACTTAAGTTACTTGCATATAAATTGCATATAATTGCTTTTATGCTCTTATACTATATTGAAAACGACTAAAACTCCACTAAAATTCTGTGTTTGCTTAAAGGTGAATAAAATATTATGAAGAAAATGTGTTGTGACGTCACATTTCCATAAATTAGTAATCAAGTGTAAATGTATCAGGATTAGTGTTGTACAATGTCTTAACAAATGTGTAATTAGCTCAAAAGTAACTCACAGTGTAACTCAGTTACATTTTAGAGACAGTAATATTGTAGTGCAAATAGTACTACTTTTGTAGTAATGTTCTATTACAATTTCACACTAACTTACCCAACACTGGTACAGTCATTTATTAAAAGTTCAGTTTGTTCATCATAGGTCAGTGATCCAATTGTACTTACTGTGCAAGTAAGTGATTTATGTAACGATAATGTGACATTTATATTAAACATATAGTTTATCTACAGTGTTTTGGAAAGTCTCCATTCATATGCTGAGTGTTGCCGTCTGCTGAAGAAGATTCATTTTTCCAAGCACCTGAAAACAAATATAATAAATAAAACATATATATTAATTGCTTTGGGTATTAATGCAAGCCCAAGAACAGACAAACAGTACAACAGTAAAGCCACATATGTATGATTTCACTAAACTATAAAACTATTCACAATTATTCTTTAAATCAGCATAATTACATAAATAACATACTAACTCACCGAAGTATCCTTTTCTTTAATGGTGCATTCGTAGTAAGATCCAGTGTTAAACTTGACCCGAGTTCTGCTAAAAAGCCGGAGGTAAGTCGGTTAGCCATGGGATGGTCTGGCAGCTGCTGGCAGCGTAGCTTAGATAGCCACAATTAGCATGTAGCCCCGATACGCGGCGCTCGCAAAATGGCGGCGGGCCTCCTCATTAAATATTCAGAATCAAAAGCAGCCAAACGAGCCAAGACAAAAAAAATTCACCCCCCTCAGCGTTGACACGGGGTGTGAACTTAGTCTTGGAGCAAAAAAAAGTCTTTGGGTCCAGGCTTTAAAGTGGTTTTTGAGCGATCTGACATCGCCATTAGAATACATTGGAATTTTCAGTTTCCGGGTCCGCACCTAGCGGTCAGAGGGCAGAATGCAAAGATGGCCGACACATGTCCGAAAGGCCATTTGAAATAGGCGGAGATTGGGGACTGTTAGAAACACAAACAACATATTAAAATGGTCTTCGAGCCAAACCGGATCAGTTTCATTGATGCTAAAAGGAGAGAGAAAGAGAGATGTAAGTTAGTTTGTTAAATGAGGAGACATGTCACACTTAAAGGCAGTAAATCTGTTACCTTGTGTGGTTCCTGAAGTTTGTGTAGCTTTTCCTAAGCTGTTGCAGTAGGCTAATATTTGTCAGTTGTAATGATAGATGAGACTTTGAGGTGATCCACAGTCACTGCTCCTGTTTTACTTCCTCAGTAAACCTCATGCAGAGCATAACCTGAAGTAACATACAATATTATATTATAATAATTATAATAGCATGCCTCAAATGTATTAACATGTGGATGATAAAACAAGAAAACTGTTCAACTAAAACAGAAACCGAAATGACTTGAACATGAGTCTTTTGCATAAATAAAACATTACATGACAATAGGCTACAAATATAAATATTGTTTTATCCAAAATGTATTTATTATTTTAGATTAAAAATGCAATTTGGAAACTTACCTTTTTTCAAGTTGAGTAACATTAATTTGCTGCAGTTTCAGTTAGCTTCGTTTTGTTGTGGTTTGTGTCGCCATGGAAACTGTTGACCTTTAAACTGAGAGATCCAAAGCATTACTTTTCTGCTGATTATTCATATTAAATGTTATTGATATTCTAAAAGCACATAGCCTATTTAATTAGTTATTTTAATAGACAACATTACATATTAACTTCCCTCTTTTTAATGTAGATTTCTACAGTTTCAACATTTCAAGTATTTAAAGACAAAAACAAGATAAGCAAAGGCTTTATTATACTATTTTAAATTGTTTTCCATAGTTGTCTTTATTTGTACACATAATGAAACCCTTTTAAAAGATGATTAAACTAAAGTGGCAAACACTTTTATTTAAGATTTTTTTTTTCAAAGATAATTAATAAATAAATTCACAAAAGCTATGCCAAGAAGCAAATCTAAAGAAATAAAATACACATTTCAAAAGATTTTACCAAAAATGTGTATGTACTTTTACAAAGACTTTTACTATATGCATTAATTAAATAATTTATAAAATGTTACTTATATAACCTTTAAATCTTCCTTAAACATTATTTTAAAAGGTTCCTTAATATAGCCTTTTTAAATAAGCATTTAACTGATTTGGTAAACAGTCTTTGAAACTGTTTGTAAACACTTTCAAAGACTGTTTACCAACATTTTTATTAAATATCTTAATAAAAATGTTTGTATTTATTTTTTATCTTTAAAAGACTTAGATCTTAGAGTTTTACTCCATATAAGTTGACACTCCGGGTCCTCAAGAATGGACTAGTTCTCTGCTCAGTGTAAAATATAATCAAAACTAAACAAAATATGATTGAAAATCAGTTTCTTTTGATGTGAGTCAGAAGCCTTTACCTCTAACCAGTACTGTCAAACAATCCATCAATACATGTCTTAATGTGCCTCATACTGATATTGAAAATATGCTTAAAAGAACAATCTGGATTATGTGTGTTTAAACACATTCAAACGCATAAAAAACAAAATTTTAAAACACTTTATAACATCCGGCAATGCTGGTGTGGCCCACATCTGGCTTGCCGCATGTGGGCCACACCAGCATTGCCGAAGGTGGGCCAGATCCGGCCTGCCGCATGTGGGCCACGCTTGCACAGCCAGATCTGGCCCACCTTTGGCTGACATGCCACTTGCCGTACCGGATGTCAGCCACCTGTGCCGGACTGCAGCCGGATCGGGCCCACATTGCTCTGCTATGGGGGACAGATCTATCTATGACATCACAGATCCATATATGACATCACAGATCTATCTATGACATCACAGATCTATCTATGACATCACAGATCCATCTATGACATCACATGATGATGAAGCAATTTTAGAATAGGAATAAAATAAAATAAAAAGTTGATTTTGTATATTATGTCCCTTTAAGGTGTTGTGGAAAATACATTTTTGTGCAGTTTATTTTACGAGAGAGCCTCCGAGTTTGAAAAAGTCTGTCCGTGAACTGTTCGCTCTTGCTTTAGCACATTTCTGCAAGACCTGAAAATATGTTTTTAAAGGTTGTGAGAGGTTTTGTTGTTGTTGTTTTATTTTGAGCTAAGAATATGCCACACCTTTTATTCTGTAATTATGAAATTAATATAAACAAAAGCTAAAGCTGTACTTTTATTATGTGTTCTTGAGAAACACTTGAGTGCAAAGCTCATAAAACAAAGGATTGTCTGCTGTTTGTATAAAATCTTTGACAAAACCATTGATCTGTCTCTGAACATGTTATTTTTTGTAAAGCAACCTCATGAATGAACAAATGAAGGAAATGAACATTGGTTTGTAGTTTGTACGGTTCTTTGTGTGCTTGAGTTTTGTTCACTGTTCAGACTCTTCTCTCCCTCAGGCTGAGCAGCTGTGGTCTGTCAGACAAAGTCTGTGAGTCTCTGGGCTCAGTGTTCAGCTCTCAGTGCAGTCTGACAGAGCTGGACCTCAGTAGAAACCCTCTGAAGGACTCTGGGGTGGTCCTGCTGTGTGAGGGGCTGAAGAGGCCGGGCTGTGATCTGAAAACACTCAGGTCTGTGTTTAGAGAGTTTAAACTGTCCTCTGCACCTCTGCTGTCACACTCATGTCTCCTGACCTTCTCCTCTCTGAACCTGAGGCTTTATTCACTGTTTAATCTCTTCTGTTCCTCAGACTGAGCCTCTGTGGTCTGTCCTCTCGCTCCTGTGAGGCTCTGGTCTCAGTCATGGACTCAGAGACCAACAGTCTGACAGAGCTGGACCTCAGTAAAAACCTTTTGGAGGACTCTGGGGTGGTCCTGCTGTGTGAGGGGCTGAAGAGGCCGGGCTGTGCTCTCAAAACACTCAGGTCTGTGTTTAGAGAGTTTAAACTGTCCTCTGCACCTCTGCTGTCACACTCATGTCTCCTGACCTTCTCCTCTCTGAACATGAGCTTTATTCACTGTTTAATCTCTTCTGTTCCTCAGACTGAGCCTCTGTGGTCTGTCCTCTCGCTCCTGTGAGGCTCTGGTCTCAGTCCTGGACTCAGAGACCAACAGTCTGACAAAGCTGAACCTCAGTGGTAACCCTCTGGAGGACTCTGGGGTGGTCCTGCTGTGTGAGGGGCTGAAGAGGCCGGGCTGTGCTCTGAAAACACTCAGGTCTGTGTTTAGAAAGTCTTCTCTCATCAGTGTTTCCCACAGGTTTGTGTGAGACTAGGGCGGCACTTAAATTAATATTTGTACTGAAGACCAGTTTTAGAGTGTTGAAACAAAACAAAAAAACGTGTTTATAAATTGATGAATTAAATGTGTGATACAACGACGTCACTGAACGAAACAAATTCATTCAGAATCATGTGATTTGTGAAATCAAAACTAGACATCTTATTAAATGCTCTTGTCTGTCTCTGTGACAGTTACATAAGTGTTTTTCTGTGTCGGCTTCAGCTGCAAATACAGAACACACAGTTTCTGACCCAACTCCTGCTCTTCAGAGAAACCCTGACTCTTTGATGTTTTTTTAGTTTACCAGAGTAAAATGTGTTTAGATGTGTTAAGTTTAGTTTTGATAGGTTAGTGAAAGCGTGGATATATATATTTCCCTTAAAGGATACATTCAAGTCCAGACTTGGCAGAGGCAGGACCGCAATTATTAGTCTAAGAAATTCTCATTATTGCCAGCACATTTTTATAAAATGTATTTATAGTTCATCGGTCTATACTTCATATTTATATTTTCATCTATTATTGTGAACAAACACATGTTCGATAGCCATGTTGGTTAAATAAAAGAAAAATAAGAAGTAATACTTATTCTCAAAAACATGTCAGGCAGCAGGGCTGGTTCTTGCCCACTGACTTTGGGTGGGCAAGCAGAAATATTGAGTGGGCAAATATAAAATTAACGCGGACCTAATTTTTGTAGAAAAAGTAACTTGTATCAATTAAACAGCACAACAGTAGGTATTACAAACACAAATGTTAAAAGTAAATTGGATGTGGGGTTTATTTGCTTAGACTGTGCACTTACACTACAGTTTTTTCAATCGTTTTGACACAGTTTGCCATTCTAAAAGTCAATTTACAAAACAGCTCACAAGGAAAACTAAACGAAGCTTCAGTTTTCCATAACTAAGTTTTGTCTCAAGGTAAATTTAGTTTTACCATAAAAAATCTCACACATTCTTCAGGTGTTTTCATGTGTTTTCTCCTTCATATGACTTTACAGCTCAGAAGCTGTGAATATGATTCTGGATAAGTTGTGCTTTTTATCTACAGTAAATGCAGACATATTTGTACAAAGAAAACAACAAACATGACTTACATTTAGGAATACTTTCTGATTTGTGATGGTATTTTATCCAACTATTTACAGTTTGTGGTGCATTTGTGTGACTGACAAACCATTAAACAAACATCACACTGGAAATATAGTTTATATTTGATACATTCTACAGACCATTATCTCAATGTCTTGATGTGAGTTAAAAACAAAAAGTGTTATGGCTAAAGTCCTTTATCACCTGTGAACAGGTCTGTAGTGTTGGAGAAACCAACTGAACTCACTGAACATGTGAGTTTGTGAAGGAGAGATAAACGTAGCAAATGACGAGACAACCTCAGCTTTTGATGAGATAAATGTTGGAATCAAGTGATCAAACCAAAGTTTCAAAAGTGTCACAACAGTTGAGAAAAACTCTAAAATGCACAGTAAATGTTTAAATCAAAGCTTAAGATTGTCCTTTTTAAATGTGCCTATGACTGAATTTGCTTTTGTTTATATCTTAAAGATTTTGCACTGTTTCTATGTACTTTTTATAGTTGCATTAAATATATTTTATTGCTGGAAAGTTTATGGGTTGCATTTGTAGGAAGGTACTTTATTATTATGATCATGATTATGATGATTTCACATCTGCAGATACAAGACTAGGTTTTTATTTACATTATTAACGCTTTCACAATTTTATGTAGTTAGCAGTTTTAAATGCAGCCTAGGTTATAATAACAAATAAATAATCAATTAAGATTTGATTATTCTAGTGGAATGTGTCTTTTGGCGTGACGTGAGTGTTTAAAAAATATAGTTTGGCACATGAGTTTCCCACAGTAGCCTACGCGCGTCCCTCGCTGCTCCAGGGCGCGGGTCAGGACCTGGCCTGGCCACATTGAACCATCCGCAGCTCGCCGGTCTTGTGAACCGATTCCAGCCTCTGCGCGTAAAACTGAGTCGTGGATTTGAGTTTGGAGAAGCGGATGCTTTGCTTTAAGTCACGGACGGCACCGATAGCGTCTCTACAGAAGTTCCAAACGAGCTCGAAGCGCAACGCTCACCGCACGCACGAGGGCCGTGAGCGCGCACGGACTGGAGTGAATCAAACGCGAGGAAATAAATAAATGAACGCGCTGCTTTGGACTCCTTGCTGGCCTTTGTTTCTCTGCCACGTTGCCGCGCTTGGAAAGTTTTACGATTTGATTCATGGAACAATGCGGGCATGGAGAGCCAACGCGAGGAGCTCATCAGGACAGCTTGAGAACGAGGTCTGGACTTCAGTGCGGGGAGCTACATACACACGGTAAACCACACACACACATACGTGTCTTTAACATATTGTAGGGACGCATGACTAGAACATGCCTTGTGGGAACGTCCCTTTCTGCTGGTTCCACCAGAGCCCAAAAAATATGTTATGGTTCTCTAAATTTCCTTAGCAGTAATTTGACTTCAAAAAAACATTTCTTCCATTAAAAACTTCTGGGGACATTTCAGGGATAGAGATAGTTATGAGACCCAACCATGTACACAGGAAATAATGACACACAAAAATGAATAAAACTAAATCTTTATTAACATAAATTGAATTATAATTATTAAACTGTTCTTTTAAGAGCTGTGATTCGATTCTTTACATAATATTTCACTGCTAACCAATCCCTCCGTTTGAGCGCGACTTTCTCAAGCCGAAGGCACTTGTCACAGTCTGCTTTGCCCGGAACTGGGCACGAGTTTATGAAGTGCATCAAGTGCTTTTCCACGGCTTTGACCTCTCTTTGGTTCCACGTTTTCTTTACGACTGTCTGGCGAGCTGAAGTGGGGGTGCGTGACGGTCCTTTGCGTGACGGTCTTTGGACCGCTTGCAGTGAAGGATGGTTGGATGTTTCAATTGTAACAGGCTGAGATGTTTCATTTGTTTCGTCTGGCATTTCAGTATCCAGATCCTCTTCTATGTTCTGGTTCTCGTCCTCGTCCTCACTGTCCTGGAGGGCATGATCTGCCAAAAGTAAAGAAACAGCTTAGTCAAGCCGAAATGTACAAACTTTATGTATGTCTTCACCTGCCCAGATAGGAGCACCTTTTCTGGGCAGAGTGTGAGGCTCTCCTGGAGTCTTGTGGAGGTGGAGAAGAGGCTCCAGGAGGCAGAGTGTGAGAGCACCTGGCCCAGAGAGGAGCACCAGGCCTGGGCAGAGACTCAGAGGCTGATAGTGGCCAGTTTGCTGCCCAGCATAGACCCACTATATTGGGGTTAAAAAGAGTGTTTCCTGGCCTGTCTGCTGGAGCTAAACTCTGGGTCTTTAACGGCACAATGTGTCACTTTGGATCCGACTTACAAGGTACTATTCTGGGGTTTAAAAGAGTGTTTCCTGGCCTGTCTGCTGCAGCTAACCTCTGGGTCTTTAACGGCACAATGTGTCACTTTGGATCCGACTTACAAGGTACTATTTGGGGCTTTTTTAACCTGGAACCTTGCCTGTCTGCTCTGAGCTCAAGTGTGGACAGACAAAAAAAATCTTTACCTTCTGGGTCAATAGTGATGTCATCCAGGCCTTTTCCCTTGAATTCAGCCATACGTCCCTGCTCCAAAGCCATGAGGGTCTTGCTCACTTTAGCCAGTTGAAGGGTGGCTTCTGGAAGTCTGTAGAACTGTCGGTGGACTCTTACATCATGCCCCAGGAAATCGGTCAGCTGATCCAACTCTGTGTTGCTCAGGTCAAAAACTTGAGACAGAGTTGCAGTTTGCTTGCGCAGTTTTGTGGAGGTGAGGCTTTCTGGGTTTTTTGCCCCACACATCTTGGCAAAATGCCGGAGACAGTCAGACCCACGAAAGTATGAACATGCTTGTGGTCTGGCAAAAAGGTATTTGTTTCAACCCCACACATCTCTCGCTTGCTGACAAGAAGATCCAATGCTTCCTGCATGGTTGGTGTCAAAAGAACCGGCACCTTCCTTCCTCTCTTCCCCGCTATCTCCAGTCTTCTGAAGTGTTGACACAGTTTCTTTTCTAAATCAGAGAGTGCATCACCCAGGTCTTCCAGCGTATCCTGGCTATGCGGAGACATGTATGCTGACAGAGGCATTTTTGATACTTCGCCGGACCGCCGTCTGTTAAAGAGAATTATCTGAGTCAGGGTGACTTTTGCTAATCCAGCCCAGTCCTGGGTTGACACTTGAGAAGACAACATGGAGTGAAGTTTCTGCTGCTCTGCATCCAGAAATGAATGATGCACCTGGACATCTCTTGTGAATGGAAGTAAAAGTGGAGCATTAAACTTAGCTTCTTGAAGTGTTCTCAGTGACGCTGCAGATATCATTTCATGCCATCATGCTTTTTGACGAATATACTCATGTTTCCCAGGATCATGGCCAAAACGACTAAAAAGATTTTCACCAAATTCTAGAATACATGGATCTTTTTTCACTATGGAATAAACTTTATCATTTATCATGTTGCTTAGCAGCTTCCAGAAGTCTGTTTTGACACCCGGAGGTGGTGGTACAGCAAATGCACAGAGCGCCTGAACCTGCGTTCTTCCTCGATTTGGCTCACCGCTAGGCTTAAACTTGCATTTTGAGACATGTTTAAAAAGAATCTTCTTTCTAAATAGGCCTTGGCAGTGAACACAGTGCATGTAATCCTGGGCTTCTGTGTTTACTGATGGTTTCCTTCTGGGAACAAGTTCACCTGGACCTCCGTTTAACACCTCAACATTATGAGCAAAGTTTCCCCTGTTTCGAAGATGTTCAAGATGGAGTTTTCTTTCTTTTGATCCCTTATTACACAGGTGTCAAACTCAAATGGTGCCACGGCCAAATCGATCAGAGTCAGAGTTGGTCGAGGGCTGTATTTTAAAATAGGTCCCTCTGTGTTAAATTCAAATATGGCAATAGGGCTGTATAAAGTTATTCTAACACATTTACTGTATATCCAGATTTTTATTGTATCACATTGCATTATGTTGCATTACATTATATTGTACATACTTTCATTGGAAGAAAACTTGGATAGATAGTCACATTTCAGCAATAGAAGGGGCCACTATTAATAATAATTTGAAATCATGCTCAGGGGCCACCTGATATCATCTTGAGGGCCGAATTTGGCCCCCGGGCCTGAGTTTGACACCGCTGCCTTATTATAAGACATGGCTTGTGCAACCTCGAGTTCATTTTTATGAATATGCTCCAAATGTCGAGTTATTTTCAGTAATCCTTTATTACAGAACAAGCAATACTGTCTCTTATTGTACTGGCGAGACCCATCTGCTTTTGTACTTACTGCCTGCACTGACAGTGAACGTTGGCGTCGGACTGTCCAAGGAGGTGATGAGCTACTTTCTGGTACTTGTTGCTGTTCTGAAGGGGTGTCATTGGTATGTTGGATTGGGCTTTTTGAGTGTGTCCTGGGTCTATTTTTTGAATTTCCTGGCAGGTTGCTTTGTGTTGACATGAATGAATTAAATGAATCTCCACTAGAGAGAATAAAGGACCCACTTCTCGACAAATTTTGACAGGTGCCACGCCCCTTTTTCCATGGTTAAGTTTCTCACGCTTCATCTCGATCCAGGTGGTGTTTGTTTTTGCATTTTCTATTGTAAAGTGAATGTAAGGGCTGACGTGATGTTTGATTTTGAGCGCCAAAATTGCAAATTGGTGAAGGGGGGGTGTTCTTTTTAGGGTAAAGTTCATGAAGAGCTGTAAGATGATCTCCTGCGCAAAGCCCCCTCCTTTCTCTTACGCGTTCTGCCACCTGGTCCCTCTCACTCGAACGTGTGGGTGCCCCCTCCTCCTCATCCCTCTTCTCTCTCCCTTTTTTTCTCCCTCTCTGTCTTTGCAAAAGTAGCAAAAAGTTTAAATGATCATATAAATATAATAGTTTAAATATTCACATTTATAGAGGTCTGTTTTCCAGACTTGTGATTTTTTTTTCTTGCTCCTCCCTTTCTTTAAATGAAAATACATTATCTTAGGGGGCGTGGTAAGAAGAATAGTCTCAGTATATAAATGTTGAAGTTAACTGTAGTTCAGTTACTTTGGATAGCAGTCTCGGTTTCACTGGCATTGTAAAAAATGGACAAATTTGTGTTCAGAAAAAAGATTATCCATCTTGATGGTGGGCGTGTGTTAGTTACCCATTTTAGAAGCGAAGAAGCTGCGACGTTTGTGGATCTCTATAGTCACGAAAGTTCGCTGACTAACGTTCTTTTTTTTTTTTTTTTTTTATAGTTTATTTATTTACGAGAGGGAAGATACTTATACATATAACACAAAAACACATATACATACACTAAAATAAACATAAAAACATTCACATACATTCCGTACTTGCAATCATACAAACATAAACCAATACATAAATGCATACATACATACGTACCTACAGTATATGCAAACGACAGACTTACATACATATATTCATGCGCACTAGTACAAATACTGCAAATACACATTTTCACTGTAAATCTAATTAATTGCCTTACAAAGAGGATCTCATTACTTATTTGATTTTATTTATTTATTTTATTATTTTTTTATTTTTATTTGTTTTATATATTTTATTGATTAAAAATGTTCTATTTATATTATTATTTAATTATTTATGTATTCATTTTATTCATTTGTTAGTATTCATTAATTTAATTGATTTAATTGAGGATTAGTTAGGAATGTTCCCAGGAGCTCCCACGTGCCAAGAGCTTCATCATTACATTCAACTCTGGCTGCTGCTTTCTCCAACATTATCATGTCTAGTGCCTGTGTGCACCAGTCTAAATGTGTTGGGCTATCAGCATCAACCCATTTTTTTAGAATTAATTTTTAGTTATAATACATAATGATAAAAACACATTTTTATTTTTTGAAGAAACATGACTGAACTCATGCAAGTCCCCAAGAATACATGTTTGTGGCGTTATAGGAATGTCTATATTAGCATATAAAACTGCTTCTTTAGTTGTTTTAAGTCATAGAGCTTTTATTTTTTTACATTCCCACATTAAATGTAGAAGGGTTCCCTCATCAGATTGACACTTATTGCATAAGTTAGAATCCAAGGCTTTCATTTTGAACAGCTGAGAGGGTGTGTAATATAGCCTGTTTAGTATTTTAAATTGACAAAGTTTATTTGTAACATATCTAAATGGTTTCTTTGCATTTTGCCATATGTTCCTCCATGATATATTGATTTCTGGTATATCTAAATCTCTAGCCCATTTTTTAGCACATGAACTATTTGCATCTCTTACATCATTTAACAGTGCATAAAATCTTTGTGTAACCTTTTTTACATGTTGGTTAAATAACAATTCTTCTAACTCATGTTTGTTCTGCGCCACATGTTCTATATCAACAGCTCTTTTAATCGAATATTTTAATGTCATGTAATTTAAAAAGTTATATACTGATTGACTAGTTCATTAAATGTCTTGAAAGAATTGTTGTGAACAACATGACAAAGCTTTGTGATTCCTTTATCCTTCCAAGTTATCCACTTTATTACTTCTTTATTTATTGTAAAATTTGGATTGTACCATAGTGGTTGATAACTACATGCACCTGCATTTATTTTAAGAATCCATAGCCCCAACTTCCTGTGACAAGTTTATTGTGGCGGGACAACTTCCCTTAAACTGCTGACGTCAGACGCCAAAACTGGTTGCTGCTCCTCCGATGCCGCTCCGGCTGTGGCTGACCCATTCACTGGCATTTTGGCTAAAAAACTGCTTGAATAAACCGAATGACCCGACGGATAGACTTCATATAAAGAAATCTTACTATCCGCTCACCGGTGAGTCAATCCGCCGTCTTGATTTAATGTATTTATTGTTTTTGTTGTGCTGCAGATCCTCCTTCGAACTGCGGTAAGCTAATGCTAACGCTAGCATAGAAACAAATGCGGTCAGCGCGACCTAAAAGCGGTGCTAAAGTTTATTGGCCGCTCTATTTAAGTTATTAGTTCAGCCGAAACATTTGCCATATATAATAGTATTTATATAATACATTAATTCGTTTCGGTCTGGCCGATTTATGTAACTTTTAGTTACTTTTGAGCTCAAAGCCTAAGTGGCTATAGCATTTTGAATAGGCTTTTGAAAGCATTGATTTAAGTCGTACAACGTTATTATTGAATGAATATTCATTTATTTTGTACTCTTTTGGTACATTTGAAATACTTATTTGATACAGGCCTAAGATTTAAAAGTGCACTTTGTTTTGAATTATGCTAAGATCATTTATGCTGTGATATGTGTATTTGTTATGAGCTATCAATATGATGACCAGATTATTTGTGAATGTAAATGGAAAATGACATTAATATTTAAATGCTGTTTATTTATTAGCAGTAATTATTTATTACAGCAAAGCTAATAATAATGTATTTAATTTATGCATTTGCTAATTTTGTTTTTTTGCTGACCCTGTCTAGGTCAGGTTTTTTTGTTTGTTTCTGATCTCTGGTTCGATCCTGGATGGCGAGCTAACCCACTGAACCCCCGCATCAACGCGGTAGGACTATCGAACCTTAGTTTTTTTTCCTTGTCATTGAAATACGGACCTAAACTGTGAACACTGGATTACTACTTTCTTTTTTGGGATTATACACAACCTTGGACTCAATCAATAACGAACACTGTTTCAATAACTTTCAATAACTTTTGACACAATCAATAACGAACAAACTTTTGGAGCAAACTCACACCACCAAAGGAACTCTTGAACTGTTTTACATTACATCTCTATTTTTTTGTTTTGTTTTGTCATTGTTATATATACCTGCCTATTATTATAATAACATAACTACATATATTATTACTATATAAACAAACTTATTATTGCATATCTGGTCTATACATAGTATATTATTTATTGAACTCAATATTTCAATACATTTGATCATTTTGAACTACATTTTTTGTGTTTGTATTTTATTCACACACCATCGGCTCCCTGCCGTTCCTACTCCTGGTCGCCTTTAGGCAGCAGTCAGATCCTTAGCCCCTAGTGCGTTACACTCTTTCAGAATATTGAACGATGTTTCAATTGGGCTTTGTTTCAATTCAGTAGGCAATTTTTTTATGTAATATAGACTATTTACTTCAATATTTAAACTTTTCAGTATGTTTCTTTCTATGTTTGTCCAATCCTTTTTATTAGGAAAATGGAATAGGTGCCTAGCTTGTTCACAGCCAAAAGCAAGGTAATAATAGCGAAAATTTGGTAACTGTAGCCCTCCCCTTATTTGGGAGTTTGACAGCCGATTATATGAGCATCTTGCCTTTTTTCCTTTCCATATAAAGTTTGAGATGATGGTATGTATCTCTTTAAACCATGCTTTTTTTAATTGTAACAGGCATCATTTTTAAGATGTAATTGACTAGAGGTAGTATATTCATTTTTACTATGTTCACCCGGCCCCATAGGGATATTTGGAGGCTGACTAACGTTCTTCATCTGAGGATCTACCCATCAGAATTTGACGAACTGAAGAGATGCATTCAAGACTTCATCGAATACATGATGCCTGCACAAGTACATAGTTGTGTCGGTCTTAGCGGGATGCAGAAAAGTGTTCTGGTGAGAATGGATTCGGAAATACGGGCTGATGGAGGTTCTTTTCTTGTTGATTGTTCAAGATCACACATCTGGCTGTTGGTGAGACAATCTTCTGACAACCGTCATGTAGACCGACCTAAAACCATTTTGGCAAAAGAGAGGTATTTCCCGATCCAGCTAGCATTCAAGGTGGTGGACTTTCCAAAAATGCATAACCTGCTGAAAGAAATCGAAGGTTTTTTCAGTCAACAAAACACAGAACGAAAGCAGCGACTCCTGGAAAAGCGACTTACATCTCGCTCTATGGGTGGAAAGCCGTTGCAAAGTGGGTACAAGAGGAGGATTAATCTGTTATCTGCTTTTGACGCATGCATGGAGGCTGGTGATGCGTTCCATGCAGAGTCCGACGAAATAGTGACTGATTCCGCATGAGAAAAGACGACTAAACTTTTGCTCCGCCTACTAGACTACAACCTATCACAACTCTCCTATGACCCCCTCCTACTTTCCACACCTATAGGAGTTTGCCCTATCACAATCTACCATCAAGCCCGGCCTACGAGAGTTCGGCCTATCAGAAGTCAACTTTGATTCCCGCTCAACTGGCCCCGCCTTCATCTCTTCTGCCTACACGCCACGCCCACTCCTTTCACAATATATATATACAACGCACTAGAACCAAAAAAGTATTTCACTCCATCATGGCCGATTTTTTTGCAGACAACGCCACGGACTCTTTCTGTGAAGACGTCAATAGCATCGCCTGTGAATTACGGGATGAAGAACTTCTCAAGTGGTTGCCTGACATTTCTCAGCAATCTTCAAGATACGATGAACTATGTCAGTCAATTTTTCAAGACTGTCAGGATGCTGATGCAACGTGTTCCTCGACGACGGAGGTCTCGCTCAGCAACATCGAGAACCGGGGTCAAAAGAAATACATAGCCATTACTCCTGATCGCAATGATGAGAGAAGCGGTGGGGCTCCACCGTCTCCGAATGACAGGTCAGCTGACAACGATGGTGCTGATTTACATTGTCTAGCAGATTCTCTTCACTCTGGGCAGAGTCCTGAGAATGTTCCATGCGGGCCTCCACCCTATTGCTCATACTGGGGCTTTGAAGCACCGGGACCTTCTTCAGTCTACACCCAGGCTTCCCTCAACTCACTTCTGACGCCGCCTGACTCTCCACAGCCATTTCCACGTCTTGTTGGGTATGTTGACTTTTTGGATATTGTAAAGGCTTGTGTTGCCCTTGCCGTACGTGTGGTCGTCCACAAGCAGATAAAAAAAGAATGCTACGGCTGCGAAGTCGATCATCCAAGTCAGCGTCAACACGCATGTCTCTACCCACCAGACCCCTGGTATTTTAGCAGAAATTTTGAAAAATTATTACCGAATCTTTGGACGTGGGAATTCCTTCCTGCTCTCAAGTTTACTCTTGCAAAAAAAGGACTGGATATAGTAGAAGCAAGAGTGGAAGGAGCGGCAGATGCATTTCTTTATGAATTGAAGGATGAAGAAAACGTCTTGGAGAAAACTGAAGAGATCATAGAAGCACTCACAGCAGGGGATATAGAGAAGAGCCAATTGCTGGATAATTTTTCTGACTTCTGGAATTCTTAACTAAACAATGGGGAATTTTTATTTTAAAACTTCTCCTAAAGTTGTAGATGCTTCTCTTTTAAAACATGCAATCGCTAAACAAGTCAGAGACGCTTTACTATATCGAACAGAAGAGAACGTTAATTCACAAGCTTTTGACTGTTTTGAAAAAGCCCTGTCAATCGTGAGAAACAAGTCTCCTTTAGAGCATTGGAAAAATTTGGTGTATAAAGGCTCAAAGTTAAATAATGGGGATTTTGAAAAAACATTATGTGAGATTATCAAAGATATTTCTACCAATAATTTGAACTCTGCTCAACTGTATGTGCTGTATACATTTGTAGTTGATGTTGTTGCATATAAACTGAAGAATGGACATTCAGTTAACGTTGATCACTTAATTAATGTAATGCACGCTTCAATTATTTAGGA
The DNA here is from genome assembly GCA_038363315.1 of Mugilogobius chulae. NCBI lineage: Eukaryota > Metazoa > Chordata > Actinopteri > Gobiiformes > Gobiidae > Mugilogobius > Mugilogobius chulae. The sequence continues at coordinate 665,129 of JBBPFD010000674.1, forward strand.
TATTCTTTTTAATGTAGTTGCTAAATGTATTTACTAAAAATGTATTTACTAAAGTGTGTTGATTAAACATATACTGTAGTTGCTAAAATGTATTTACTAAAAATGTATAGATTAAAAACATAGTTGCTAAAATGTTTTTGTTGAACATGTATTTACTAAAATGAATTCATTAAACATGTAGTTGCTAAATGTATTTTCTAAAGATGTGTTGATTAAACATGTGATGGTTAAAAATGTTCTCTGTAAAACATCTATTTGCTAAGCATACTTAATAAACTCAAACACATGAAACTGACTTCACACTGAGTCAATTTGTTCACTTGTAGTCATGGCTTCAAAGAAGACGGAACTGGTGCTAAGAAAAATATATTACAACCCCGCAAAAGCTGGATCATATGCGGGGGTACACGGGCTGCAAAAAGCTGTAGAAGAACAGACCGGTAAAAAAATTACCACCAATGAAGTGCGAGAGTGGCTGTCGGGTCAAGATGCATATACCTTGCACAAATCAGCGAGAAAAACCTACGCTAGAAATCGTGTTTTTGCACCGCGACCTTTATATCAATTTCAAGCGGATCTTTGCGATATGCAAGCCTTGTCTAAAGACAACGATCAATTTAAATTTCTATTGACAGTCATAGATGTTTTTTCAAAGAAAGCTTACGCTTGACCGTTAAAAAACAAGTCAGTGATTTAAATCGCAACAGCTTTTTCAGACATTTTAGATGAGAGCGGTATACCAGCTAAAATTTAAACAGATGCCGGGAAAGAATTTTTTAATCGAACTTTTGACAAACTGATGAAAAAACACGGTATCCGTCATTTTGCGACCGCAAGTGAATTAAAAGCTTCTATAGTAGAGAGGTATAATAAAACTCTTAAATCGAGAATGTTCAAATTTTTTACAGCTAAAAACACACATCGATATATTGATGTACTTCAGGATCTCCTTGACAGCTACAACAATAGTTATCACAGTAGTATAAAAATGAAACCTAATGTAGTCACACCTAGCAAAACCTCACAAGTGTTTGAAAATTTATATGGAACACTCCAGCTGATGTCAAAACGCCCTACATTTAAATTCAAAGTAGGCAACACTGTTAGGATTTCTAAATACCGTGGAGTTTTCGATAAAATGTATGAACAAACATTTACCGATGAATATTTTATAGTGAACGAGTGTATTCCAAGAGAACCACCTGTCTGTAAACTAAGAGATATAAGAGGAGAAATTCTGAAAGGTACATTTTATGAGCCCGAATTGCAGAAAGTGACAATCACATCCTCCAGTCTCTTTCGTATAGAAAAAGTATTAGATCAAAAAATTAAAAATGGTCGGAAGATGGTTTTAGTGCACTGGCAAGGATGGCCTCATCAGTTTGACTCTTGGCTGCCTGCTAAAGAGGTTGTTGACCTTCAGAAGAGTAAAGAGAAAAAATAAGGAAAAAACAGAGAAAGGAATAATGGCAGACTCTTTCTATGTTACACTGCCGTCAAGCGCATGCCATGACGTTTTTCCAGCCAACGAAAGCGGCGATTTTACAATCTTACTGTCTATAGAATTGAAAGGTTCCTATGAAGTAGCCCTAGCTGAGATAAGTTACTGCAGCACGTGGGAAACAGTAAGAGGGGCGGAAGATTCTTTCCAGGTCAATGATCATAATCAATCGAACGAGCCTCCGCTCATTATGAAAATTCCTAGAGGACATTACGATAGTGTCTCGCACATTGTAAGGGAAATAAATGCTATATTCAAGATTGCGAGAATAGATCTGGTTTTACATTACAGTTCTATAACCAAAAGAGTTTCTATATTGGGTCGGGACAGTTATTCCATCCAGTTCAAATCTTCTTTAGCGGCTATATTAGGATTTGAAGCTGATGTGTGGATACGTTCTGATGGAAACCCCACAAGTAAGTATCCATGCGATATTAACGGTGGGCAGTATAATTTTTTCGTGTATACAAATATTGTAGAAGCGCAACATGTCGGAAACTACATTGTACCGCTTCTAAGGATTGTTAAAAAGGAAGGATCCGACGGTGATCTAATCACTTTTTCCTACAACCGCTTGCACTACGTTCCAGTCAATAAACAGCGAATACAGGAGATTCACATTGAAATAAAAACTGATTTAAACACTCCTGTTCGGTTCACATTTGGGAAGACAATTTGTAAGCTACACTTTAGACCGATATCAAAGACCTTCATCTGAAGAACTGAAAATGAATTCGCAAAGATTTGTAAATTATTATGTCAACCAAGCCGGAAGAGGATCTTTACCAGGGTTTTCTGGGGTCCCTGTGATGTATGGGCGCGGGCTTGGAGCGATGCTAAGTAGAGCCTTCAGATTTGCCATGCCGTTTCTTAAACAGGGTGTAAATATTGTTAAACCGCATTTGAAATCGGCAGTGAAAGGCATCGCATCTGACGCTGTAGGAGCTCTAACCAGACAAATCCTCAATCCATCAACCCAAGATATACAGAAAGGATCTGGACTACTACGATTAGCAACCGTAAGAAGAAAAAGATCAAAGGCTGTATTATCACACGGTGCAGCAAAAACAAAAACGTAGACACTCTACAAAGAGACAGTGAAAAGTTAAAAGTCAACTGAGCGGAAGAGATATATTTTAAGCATGGCTCTCACATCACATCTCTTGTCAGAGTGCACCAAATCAGAGCTTGATTTATTTGCACCGCCGATGACACAACTGTCTGTTGATGAGACAAGTTATGTTGAGATTCATCCTTTAAACGCAATCACTGACCAAGAAGTGCTTGATTTTGTGATACCAGGAAGCGGGAGTTTCTATCTAGACCTAAACTCAACATTACTCTATCTACGTCTAAAAATTACAATCATACAGTATCCTCTAAACACCATATTCTCACAGGTAGATGTCAGCTTGAATGACGTTCTCATTAGCTCATCTTCTGCTACTCACCCCTACAGGTCTATGATTGAAACACTCCTCAATTATTCACAACAAACTTTAGAGAGTCAATTTTCGGCTAGGCTATGGTACAAAGATGTTGGTGCAGACTTGGACTCAATAGATATGATCGATGATGCTCCAAATAAAGGACTTGTGAAACGCGCAAGTTTTGGACGTGCTTCACGACCATTTGAGTTAATCGGGCCATTACACAGCGACATATTTTTTTCGGAAAAATTATTGTTAAATAATGTGGACGTACGTCTGAAACTTGTAAAAGCTAAAAGTGCCTTTACACTAATGTCCGCGGCAGGTGATGAGTTCAATTTAAACATTATGAGCGCGAGCATTTTCATAAAAAAAGTTCAGGTCTCACCAGATGTTATGCTCGGTCATTCAGCCGCTCTAATGAAATCTAATGCAATTTACCCTATAAGTCCTGTAGTGGTTAAAAATTACAGCATTTCTGCACAGTCGCGTGTTTGTTCTCAGGATAATTTGTACTTGGGAAAGCTGCCGAAATATATAGTTGTTGGCATTGTTGACCACCGCGCATTTGTGGGAGCGAGACAGTTGAACCCTTTCAAATTTCAACACGCTAACCTTGAATACCTGTCTCTCAACGTTAATTCCACATTAATCCCAAGTAAGCCATTCCAACCCCGGTTTGATTTACATCAAAGCGTTCGTGAATTTTATAATCTTTATCTGGGTACAAATAGACTGATAAAAGACTCATCTCTCTGCATTGACCGTGAAAACTTTGAAAACGGTTACTCATTATTTTTATTCAATTTGTCAAGGGATGATGAGGGTTGGACAGTGAAGCTCTCTCACCTGCTGTACACGGCACCTGTCGATTGGATTTAAGATTTAGAGTAGCGCTACCGAGAACTATGACATTGATCGTTTACGCATGTTTTGACAGTGTCATAGAAATAAACTCAAAACGTCAGATTCTGATAGACTACTAATCCGTACAAAATGAACAGTCTTCAACTGGAATCAATCCTGAGACCAATCTTAGGAGAAACATTTGGAGGTGTTTGGCCCAGCGATCTGCTACCTGATAAAATTGATAAAAGACCATGCTATCTAGTCGTTAACAAACTCGAGAAGGGGAGCACTGGGTGGCTATGATTATTGAGGCTGAAGCGGACAAATCAAGCTTTTTTGACAGCTATGGACATCCTCCAGATTATGTATTATATCCTGAAAATTTTACAACGTTCCTAACTAGAAATTCAGGAGAAATACGTTACAACAAACTTCAAGTTCAAGATGATTTTTCTGCAACCTGTGGCGCTCACGTTATATTCTTCCTCTGTCAGCGGAATAAAGGACTCTCTTTTCAAGAAGTAATGACACTATATTCTGATAATTTAAAAAAGAATGATTCCCTCGTCACTAAATTTGTCAAGAAATATGGAAAATGTATTTCACGTGTGATGCGTAGTAAAGCATGCAATCAGAAAGCCTGCAGCTTAAAACTATTTAATGAATGTCATAACCATTTTTGAATGAATACTCTGTCACATGTATTAATTTCAATTAAACATTTATTGGTGAAAAACACAACTTTGTCCGAAATCATTTTTATCTACTGAAATCTAGCCATTTGGATGGGATCGGTGTAGACAGGCGCCATTCAGTCGCAGAAGGCGCCTGATCAGGGCCGGAGTGGGACTCATTTTCAGCCCGGGACAATTTTTAATGGACCAGCCCTCTAACCAATAAAAATGTAAATATGTATGCGATTAGGCCTATTAATATTATTTTTTACTTTTATGAGTGGGTTATAGCGCCCCAGCAAAGTCAACTGTATCTTTATTTTTCTAATATAACATGGTTTTGATGTAATTCAGGGGGGTCTGGGGGAATTCTCCCCCAGGAGAATTTTTAAAAATTCTGTGCAATTTCCTGCATTTTGGTGAGTTTTAGATGTGATATTCTTATTGATATGTGATGTAATTTTACTATAATTAATATAATTATTATCAAATTCTAATATCAATTTAAATTGTTTCATGTTAGATGAGCCCCCCCTTCAAAGGTCCTCTTTTTTTTTAAACCGGCCCTGCTCCTCCCAGCGCAGACTGTGGAGAGGCACGGCGCCATTACGCAGCAGTGACCGTGAAGCAGGAGCTGTAGAAGCTCTAAAAACAACACAAACTTCACTAAGGACGTATGAACTCATGTTTAGTATCACTTTTACATCTCCTGTGTCTTGAGACAGTGAATTAAATGCTTCGAAACATCCCGTCAAATTCCGCGCGCCCGCCCCACTGAAATGAATGGCAATTTTCACTAAAGGCGAAAACAATCATAACTGTGAATCTGAAGTCTATCTTCGTGAAATAAAAAGTGGCTGAAAGGTTGTGAGTAGTAGAGTGTCGCTGTCGACTTCAAAACACTCACAGGGCTCAGGATTTCTATGTTTTAGCTTCATTAGGCGGGATCAGCCAAGTTACAGCACAGCAGCTTTACGCACATGCAGCTCTACGCACATGCAGCTCTCTCTCCCTCATGTCTGCGAGAGGGAAAAAGAGAGCGTGTGGAGGCGCTAATGTTTCTGAATGAGCCAAAGAGCCGCACTCTGATTGGTCAATAGCCGCACGCGGTTCGCAAGCCTCGGGTTCACCTCTGCTCTAGAGCGACTACCCTCGTGCTTTCAGCACGTCTCTGCGTCTTGGTCCAATCCGGCAACAGAGCGGGAAATGTGGGCTGACTTGGGACGGGGCTCGGGCCGCTCCAGTCACATCTGTATTGACATGTACTTGAGCCACACCGGCCCTCAAAGTCCCCGGCCCTTCGGGAAGTCTCCCGACTCTCCCGATTAGCCACGCCGGGCCTGCGCCTGATTGTATTCCATGTCTAATAATGATGATGACAAGCGAGATTTTTTCACATTTTTTCTCTTACTCAGTCGGGTTTGATGAATGGGCTCACTCAAGGTTTTCTCCGGTTTCAGACGTAACTGCTCACGAGCATGTGTGTTTGTAATAGTAGTGATTGGAATATTTAATTCAGAAATAGTTTTTAAAAATTCACCCCAACCATGTGGTATGGTCTTAGCATGGAAGCGACGGTTTGACAACGTCTTAATTAAATCAAAAATATGAGACCCTTTGATCAGTTTGTCACGGACAGTTATCTCCCCAGAACGATTCCATCTTAGAAGGTCAGAATTGCGAAGCTTCTGCAAAATGTATGCTGCATTTTTACGATTGCGCACTCCGATATTTTCTAAAATCTCTTCTTGAATTTTGTCAGCGTCTTCTTCTTCAGGTTCAACCCTTACATAGCCGTCAGCTTCACCGGTCTTTTCAGAAGTCTCAGTAGGCTGTTTTAAAATTATTTCGTGGGAACGACTGTTTTCTTTTTGAGTAAGGCCAGGTACTTTTCAAGTAGTTCGTTATATTGTAAAGATTTACGATGTGACGAATCCAGTTGATTTAACACATGATTCATTTTGACTTCAAGATCTCGTTGAGCCGTGTCACTAATGTTTTCAGAACCCTGCCTTTTTTGGGTTAAAGTCTCAAATTGTTGCGGCGAAATCATGTACATTTTATTGTATGATGTCATGTTGGCGCTCGCTGTTCTGCGCCTATCTCGCGCTTGAAAGCAAACTGCCTAAGAATAGAAGTGCTATGGATAATAACGGCACCACAAAACCACCGCTCTGCATTATCACCTTGCGTTTATGCTTTACACCGGTCTTTTGGTCAGCAAAAAGTTTGATAAACTTCTTTTGTTTGCTCAATTTAGTGTACTGTTTGGACGTCAAAGGAATATTTCCTTTTTTAAATGTAGGCAAACTTCGCAGAGCGTCAGTATGAGATCTTCCGAGGCTTGACATAGCAAATTTCTTCGCTCCTTTGGTTTTAGAGCCAGCAATGCTTTCAAAATGGGGAGGTTTCTTTTAATCCGTTTTGACATTTTTCCAAGCTACTTTTTGTACTGATAAACCACCGGCCACTCATGAGGTAGTATTCCACTTCTCAGTCGTAGATGTTCTGGACATTGAGGTGTTAAAGCCCATATGACAAATTAGCTACCATTTTCAGGAAACCATAGCAACAGCAATGCTTACCAAAATATTAGTCTTTGTTTCACATAATTATTTATTGTTTAGCTGTAAAATACGATTTTATTGTGAAATTCAAAATCTCTTCCGCCTTGAACATGTAAGTGAGCGGTGACGTAGGTGGAGGGACGAACTTGACTAACGTTCGTAATTCTCTATTGACTTGAATGTATTTTTATGTTACAAACATCGGTGTTTCCTAGTCTTACTGCTCCTGCCAGGACATTTTCACCTCCCTCAGTATTTAGGATACACTGTAGTTTATCAACAGAATTGCTTGAAATGTGTTTATGTGTGTTAAATAAATGAGCAGAGTCACTTGAATCGGGAGACACACACAGCAGCTGTGCAGCTGGCTGGCTCCTCCTTCTCCTCTTCCCTCTTCCTCTCAGCGTCTCGTGTTATGATCACATGTTACAGAGGCGGACGTACACTTCGCAGACAGGGAATTGTGAACTTTTGTGTCTCTGTTTTTGTAGAGAAAGTTGTTTTCGTGGTGCTCAAAGCGATAGGTTTATATCAGCAGCGCGGCAACAGGAAGACTCCAGCGGCTGTTTACTGCACGGAGCATGTTTTTGACGCGGCTCACAGACTCAGAAACAAAGCAATGCTTTGCTGGAAATGCAGACTGGATTTAAGGTGAACTTGTGGATTTAGACAATGCGTCGGGGACCAATGGATTTAACGCAGAAAGAAACAGAACAGCCAGCGTATCTGCAGAGCCCTGATGTGGATACGAACAGCTGGATTAACCCGTGTCCCCGTCAGACACATGTGTTTTAAGCTTCCCCTGGACATCAGCGAACATCGTCTTACATCGTCAGACATCCACGGTGAGTAAAAAGTTTGTTTGTGAGAGTTATTAGATTTGAAAGGCTCGTTACACGTGCGTAATCGCCAGGCGCTGATCTTATGTGAAGCTTGGAGGAGGATGTGCTCTGTTGTTGCTGCTGTAATAATTTGGCAAATGCATGTGCCATGTTGATCATCAAGAGCACATAGACAGTGAACAAACAGGGTATTCAGGTGCTGGGATCGGCTCATAGAAGAAGGGCTTGCGGGAGGTGAGCGCAGAAGGGCGTCTGACCAGTGCAAATGCTTTGAGTTGTGCCGCGCTCCATATCTCGGGTGTATAACACTCCTCTGACATGTGATTAACAGATGAAGCTGTGTTTGGGCTTTGTATTCACGTGTGGAAGGCTGGGTTTCTTTATTCCTTCATTTAAAAAAGCTACAGCCTTTTTTTGGTCTGGAAAGCATTACACAATGTGTCCACTCAGCAAACTCTTATTGGTCTGTTCACTTACAATAATTAACCATTTTAACAAAAACTATATAAAATAAACTAAAGGTGAACACACAAAATAACACCCTGATATCTAATTTAACTATATATAACAATCAGCTCTTTACAAATCCAGGCGACAGTGCAGATATTTGATCAAAAAGATGCTTAGTTTTACATGTAAAACAGCCTGAACTTATGCTGCGTTCCCCTCCGTCTACGTCATCCTCACAGCTCCAGGGGGCGCCCTAGCAACGGATAAACAGCACTAGAAAGTGCATGGTTTTATCAAGTTTTTTATCATTTTTGGCAACTTTTATGGAACAAAATGAATATTTATCATATCTACGAATATATTTTAAGTGGATTATATTAAAAAAATAACATTTAAGCAACCTGTCATATGCACTTTAAGTCTACAATTATATATCCATAAGCTTCTTTAGTCGCATCATTAAAACTCTGTAGAAAATATTTTCTACGTCCAGGGAACATTTGTTGAGCTAAAATTCTTATTTGGAGTTTATCACGCGGAGATTTAAAAAGAACAATATAATTTGTGTTTAAACTGATTGTTCTACTATGCTTTCCTTGATGAAACAAATTTTGAACCAGGAAAATGACTGATAATTTCCGATGATGCCTGTACATTGTAAACGCTTTCATTATTTCATCATGATTAGAACCTACATCCATACAGTCGTCAACAATTAAAAGATTGTGCTGATTAGCAGGAAAAATACTTTCATCAGTCAGTGATTCAGGAATTCCTTCAATGAACTTAATGTTTACAGTTTTAGAGAGTTCATCATACATCGGTTGATAGGATGAATAACACCAAACTATTCTATCCGGTACACTAGAAAGAGTATGCTCCATGTTTTGCAGTATATTTTTTACAAAGTATGTCTTCCCACTACCACTAGCTCCAACAATTAGCGCGGTGAACGGCAATTTAAAACGTGTATCGAAATAGACTTCCATGTTCCACAATCGATGATTGAGTAAGCTAGTGACTCATCTAACTGTGGGCACTGATTTTATTCTCATAGAACAGAAAATTAATATATTGAAGTTTTATTTTAACATTAGCAAATCTGTCATTATTCTTACAGTGTTTGATATAGTTTAACAGACCTGAGCTAATGTATGTCTCAGGTCTCTAAGACAGAATCAAAGTCAATGAATGGACAACAAAAGACAATTGAAAATGATTTAATTGGTTTAGCATACAATATATACAATATACAAGACTGCGTTTTTGCATTTGTGTTTTCGCTTTTGTGTTATTGGTTTTGCATTTGTGTTTTGAAATTTGCATTTGTGTTTTTGCTTTTGTGTTTTTGCCTTTGTGTGTTTTTGCATTTGTGTTTTCACTTTTGTGTTTTCGCTTGGTTTTTGCGCTTGTGTTTTAGCGTTTGTGTTTTTGCATTTACGTTTGTGTTGTCAAATTTGTGTTTTTACATTTACGTTTGCGTGTTTACGTGTTTTTGTATTTGTGTTTTTTGCATTTGCATTTGTGTGTTTTTACATTTGTGTTTTTTTGCATTTGTGTTTTTGCGTTTGTGTGTTTTTGCATTTGTGTTTTTGCATTTGTGTGTTTTTACATTTGTGTTTTTTTGCTTTTGTGTTTTTGAATAAAGAAGTTTCCAATTGACACTGTTGATTTTTATTGTACTTTAGAAATGAAAAATGTGACTGCTGACTTTTTGAAGTAAACTTTAATACAAGTAAACTCATAAGGTTACTTGAAGGTCCAGAGTAAATGTTTTATTACAGAGAGTAAAGGTTACTGACTATTCATAAGTAATGTTTACTGCATCATTAATAGTAACCAGTAGTAAAGTTTACTTGATAATTGAACGTAAGATTTCATTCAGACAGTGTAAGGTTTACATAGCTTTTTTATTTACTGTTACTTATGCAAATCAAGGCAATTTTATTGCAAATGTTTTTTTATGTAAACTAGACTGTTAACATTTACAGTGTACAGTGTTGGTGTAGTGTGGTAGACCTGAGCTAAGTTATGTCTCAGGTCCCTAAGAGGGTGTTGAAAATCAATGGATGGACAGCAAAATACAACTGAAATTGGTTTACCATACAATGTAGACAGCATATATACAGCAATGCAAAGGTTTAAAACTTTTGAATTACATGGTTCAGATGACAATGCAAAAAAGTAGAAAAATACATGATATCATACAAAACATAACATGCATAAAAATACAATACAAAAAAACCTACAACAAGCTGTACAAAAAACAAATCTATGGATTTGTTTTTTTCTCAGCATGCCTGTTCAGTTCAACACATCTCTAATTATTTTCGGGTGTCCTAGAGGGTAGTGAAATTAAGCATTCATATAAGGGTACAAGGATGTGAAATCCACGTATTCTATGCATTCGTCGGGTCCTGTAACATGTCTCAGGCATACAGGTTCTGTACGACCCGTGTATAAAATACTTCTACGGTCTAGAGGAATTGGTGCATAGTACTTCTCTAGGAAAGATTTAACATCCTGATTTGTTTTTTTCAAAAAACCCCAATCATGTTCTCACATGTGTACAACAGAATCTGTAATGGATTGTAGCTGAGCAATTCTTTCCATGATGTCTGCGTATAGTCCACGTTCTGATTCAGATATTTTTATTCATTTATTATTATTCTTTATTTTTTTATTTGTAAACCTATTTTTTCAACTGTTCAAAATATTAATCATTGCATTACCCCAAAGTGCAAGCTCTATAATATGACAGCGTCTATAGTCCTCTAATGATGATGATGATGTTGTTTCTCTCTGATGATGGGCTGCTGCTGTTGATGGTGATGCTGTTGTGTCTGCTGCTGCTGCTGGCGCTGGTGATGCTGTTGCGTCTGCTGCTGCTGCTAGCGCTGGTGTGCTGCTGCTGCTGCTGCTGGTGGGCTGCTACCGCTGACGATGATATATTTTCCAGAGGATGATAACTATTCGTGATCTTTTGATGTGAGCCTGTGACATAAGCAAAAAATGATTAACAAAACTTCATTATGACTTTTGCAAATACAGTGAGATTGCCTCATATACAGATAACTCACCAGCAATGGCGGATTTACCATAAGGCAAAGGGTCGCACTTGCCTTGAGCCCCCAAATTGTAGGGGCCCCCAAAATCCCTGCTCTAATTATGCCATCTAGGGAATGAATGAAGTGACGCGCGCTCAGACTGTGCCAAATGGTTTCCCCCGCAGCCACAGGACGCAGAGCTCTCCATAAGTTACGTATCTTTGAACAACTGTTGTAAAAAGTCTCGTGCACACACAGACTTGTGTCGGACATATACTGAGAGAGAACAGTCTAAACTCTGTCCCACTTTTTATTTCGTGTTGATAGGATCAATATTGGCGGAGATAATTAGTTCTAAACACTTTAAAAGTTGATCGCGGAAAAATCTAATCTTATACGCGCGTTTGAGAACACCGCAGTCCAGCGAAGAGTTTTGCACCATTAAACGTTGTTAAATAGTGTCCGCAAAATGGTATTGAGGTTTATTTCATGTAAGACTCAGGCCAAAGGAAGAAGACACTCCTCTTGTCTCTCTGTCAGCGCAGCAGGAGCAGCAGCAGCGTGAGAGGGAAAGGGGGCGGAGCTAGAGCTACACAGACTGATCAGAGAAGCACATCAGTTTAATATTTATTTAAAATAATACGAGTGAAGTGTAGACATATTGAATAGCAAGTATAGTGTGGTTGGGTTGGTTGGATAATGTGATGCATGTTAGATTTAAACTGCATCAGGCTCATTATGCAAAAGATGTTTAAAAAATGACAACAACTGTAATTTGCTATAATAAATGTAATTTGACCTGGCCATAGTAATAAAAAATATATATTAAAGATGGGGTAGCTGATTTTTTAGTTGTAAATTAGTAAATTTTGTGTTTTCCACTAAAATGCAGATGATAAATGCAGCACTTGAGACTGTAAAAATGAGACCACTGAGTATTGTCTGAACTAAATAATAAAAATGTTTTTGTTCTAATCAGGAGCCAAATGCTGCGCTCTGATTGGCTGAGCTTGGATGGTCCTCTCCAGTTTTAAAAAGTGGTATTCAAGTCACAGTTGCCACCAAAGATGAATACATGTCTATTATAACCATGTGTCGAAGGATTTATGAGAGGAAGTTGTCAGATTAAAAAACCTAAATTGTGTTTGCAGAGTGAAAATCTGCTACCCCACCTTTAAAAGAAGCTACAAAACAATTTGATCAATGTTGTCCATGATCGATATTGGCCAATCAAAAATTCAAATTATCTGTATCAGTGATCGGCCTCAAAAATCTTGATCGGAGCATTTCTAGATTTATCCTAGCGGCGCAGAAAAACACAAAAGACGACAGCAAATAAGCAAGGCTCTAGTAAAGCATCCTAAACTGACCACCTTTGATGATGAGCAGCCGGTAGATGATGTTTTTCGAGTCACATATGGTACCCATGATGGAGGGCCCCTTCACAAAATTTTGCCTTGAGCCCCCAAATGGCTAAGTCCGCCCCTGCTCACCAGCTGTAGTGTCTTTATACTGTCTGCAGATGTCCGTAGATTGAATACATGGATGCTCAACAGTCAGAGGAGTGGTTGTGCAGAGTTATTGTTTGCATCATCTGAAAGTATAATATGCAATCATTATTTTTAGGGATGGGCCGAGATGAAATTTTGGAGCCGATACCGATAACCGATAATTGTCCCTCTGCTCTGGCCGATAACCGATAACTGCCGATACCGATAGGTATATTTTAAAGCAGATCTAAGTGACATTGTGGCTTTGTTAAATGTCTTTGTTAGTTTGTGTGATGGTTACATTTTCTTCACATTTTAAGCAAACATCTGCTCTCTGCTGCCTCCTGCTGGAAAACCTACACTTATAATCTGACAGCTCTTCTGAGAAACACTGGCTCTTTTATTTGTACATTCGACAGTGTGAAATATTTGAATGTACTTTTCTTTGCCTTGTTTGAAAAAAAAAATAATAAATTGATAAAAAAAATTACATAAGGAAAAAAGTTCTGTTGTAGGTCTGATGCGGGTGTTTGCAGAAGAGAACTGTAGGGGGCGCTCTACTGTTGAAGTTGCTTGGTTCTGCTTTAAAATCCACAGCACAACTCACAAGATCAAAAACTTACAAACAAATATATTTATCTGAGATTAAAAATATTTTGTTGATTTATTATGTAAATATAAAGACTGATTTTAGCTTAATTGTTTGTTTATATATACTTTGTATTCTTTAGTCTGTTCAAAATTGCAAATATGAAGTTTTTAGGTCAAATTGAAGCTGGTATATGCCACAGAGAGACTGGAGAACCTCCCCTAAAATATCGGCGCCAAATATCGGCCGTCGTTTCGATATCTCAAAATATCGTTGATATCGGCCGATACAGATATCAATACCGATATATCGCCCATCCCTAATTATTTTCTCAATGTTAAATATACTATGAATATTTAAACTTTTTGTTACTTTGCAAAGACAGAAAGGGAGAAAAAGGGAGAGAGAGAAATAGAGAGGTGGGGGAAACTCACAGAGATGAGTGAGATTGTGAGCACGAGTGAAAGAGAGAGAGAGAGAGAGAGGTAGGGTAGGAGGACCACGTTTGCCCAGTTGAGAGTTAGCAGCGACACCGGTCAGAGCATCACAATGACCCAAAGAGAGAAGGAAAGATGAGGAGAGAGCAAAAGCGAAATACATGAGAAGAAAGATGATGACAAATACATGAGAAGAAAGATGATGACAATAACAATGATTTAAAAAATGTACACTTACAAATCTTGAAGCTTCTGAGTGAGAGTGTCCAAGCCTTGAGAGGAGATTCGAAATCTCAGACTCAACTATCAGTGTGCAGGTCTTGGGTCTTCAAAAATGATCTTGACGCGCAGTCCTCAACCTTCAGAGTGAGACACTTTTCTTACCCGTAAGGCAAGCTTATATACTATTCTACATGAACTTAGCCTGAAAAGGAGGCGCCGATAGACAATGGATTCCGCGCCAATTTGCTTTAATTTTACCCCCTCATAATAAGCTCAAAGAAAAGTATTCTTTACATTCACTTTAAGATAGGTATGCTTGAAAAAACACACTAGGGAGAAGCGCTGGAGAGGAGGGGTCGTCAGCAAGCCTGAGCCACCCCTAAGATAATGTATTTTCATTTAAAGAAAGGGAGGAGCAAGAAAAAAAATCACAAGTCTGGAAAACAGACCTCTATAAATGTGAATATTTAAACTATTATATTTATATGATCATTTAAACTTTTTGCTACTTTTGCAAAGACAGAGAGGGAGAAAAAAAGGGAGAGAGAAGAGGGATGAGGAGGAGGGGGCACCCACACGTTCGAGTGAGAGGGACCAGGTGGCAGAACGCGTAAGAGAAAGGAGGGGCTTTGCGCAGGAGATCATCTTACAGCTCTTCATGAACTTTACCCTAAAAAGAACACCCCCCCTTCACCAATTTGCAATTTTGGCGCTCAAAATCAAACATCACGTCAGCCCTTACATTCACTTTACAATAGAAAATGCAAAAACAAACACCACCTGGATCGAGATGAAGCGTGAGAAACATAACCATGGGAAAAAGGGGCGTGGCAAAAGGGGCGTGGCACCTGTCAAAATTTGACGAGAAGTGGGTCCTTTATTCTCTTCCACTGTCCCCATCGCTGTCGCTGAATTCAGGAACAAAAGCGGGGCTGCCCGATGAGGTACACCCAGACAGGTCATCTGCCTCTAAAACAAGCAAAGCATCTTATTAGACAAGGTAAAATCAAGCCTGAAACTGTCTGGTTCTTCTGGAACTCAGGGGGTGTATAACCCCAAAGCCCAGTCCGAGCAGAGTGCACCAGAGGCGGACTGGATGTCCCGGGATTCCCCCTCTCTAAAACCGGCTATTCTGTCAAAAATACACGGTGCTCTGGCTTAAGACCCACCCAGGGTTAAAGAGCAGGTCATGCTGCATTCATCCATGCCCCTAAGAAGTGCCCCAGGCCGAATTAAAGTGTTTAAAATCGGGTGAGAAAATTGTCTGGTTCTCCGGAGGACAGGGGCCGACCCTCCGTCCAACCTAGCCGGGGATGAGTGCTCTTCTCCGGGCATGAGAGTGAGCAATGACCCCCCATATCAGAAAACCAGAGCAGAGTGCCTCAGAGGCGGACTGAGTGTCTCCAATAATCCCCCTCTAAAACGCGCTATTCTGTTAAAATAGACAAAGTGTGTGTAGTCACACACTTAAAGTCAGGTTTTTTGACTTGTGGGGATTTTTCCCAAATTTGTACAGGGTGTTGTTCGGAACTTATTTTCATCAATTACATTGTCATTTTTGTGGGGACCAGCATTTTTGTCCCGACAAAAATTCAGGTTCCCACTTGTAGAGTGTGCTGTCCGGTGGTCAATGGCGTAGTTAGGTGGGGGCCAGGGGGGCCACTGCCCCCCCTCATTAACCCCTGGCCACCCCACTGGCCCCCCCTCAGATGCTTTCTTTCAGTCGCATTTTCCCCGATCCGGGAAAAAGTAACTCCATTCCGCGAATGAAGTGTTTAAACTCAAGTAGTGAAAAAGTCTACCTCTCTTTTCTACCACCTGAATGCCTGCTCCCAGAAAAACTCCACTCCACATTTTCCAGTCCGCCCACTGTTTTTCACAGCCTGGAGCCAGTGCAGCAGCGTCAGAAGCAGGCAAGAGACGCGAGGGATTTTTTAAACTGAGTTTGCCAAGAGGAGAAAAGGAAAGTTAAGAACTGTAATTTTACGCGGTAACACGCTGTGTGAGAGACGGATCTGTGTGACTAAACCTGCGGACCTTTCTGACTCGATGGGACTTTGTTTAACTGGTTTAACGTTGCCTTTTGGATTGAACTGCATGATCAAAACAAACCGGACCATGCTCGGCTACTTTTTATTTCACTGTGAAGCAAGGTAAGACCTTTGTTTTTAGTAGTTTGGATCAAATATGTCTGTAGTTAATTTGTTTGCGAGATGGCCTGGGCTGGCTGTCACAGCGGTCCGGTGTTGGTAGTGTGTGCTTCATCCTGCAGTGTTGACGCTGTGCTAACGCCATGTGCTCGTATTTTGATCGTGCATCGTGCCTACTCTTCCTGATGTGGATGAATTGTGCAGACGTTGTTTAACTGTTCTGAGTGAGGACTAGGTTTTAGAGCTGTTGGATTGTGTAAACATCGTGTTTAGGCCGTGTGTGCTGTTCTGAGGTTGGGATAACAAACAAGTGTAAAAGCTGTGTTAAGTAGGCCTAGGTGACTGAAATAAGACTTATTTTGGTTCTTTATAATTTAGACTAGTAACAAAAAGGATGGCCTCTTCAATGATAATATAATACATTCATGATGTAGACCTATAGGCTTCTGGCAACGTGGCCTGAGGGTTGGTGTTTTTAGGCTCTTTTATATTTCTGAAATACAGTGAGCTTGTCTGAAAATTATTGCTCTCCAACAACTTACGTCCCCACACCTGCAACTGGATCCTTAATTTCATAAGCTGTGTTATGTATTTATGTCAGAAAACACAAAACTGCATTATACTGAGAGGGATTATTAAAATAACTTATTTTAACAGTTAAATCCTCATGATTATGATGATGATAAAGATAATTGATATTGAATAACAAAAATATTAATACTAATCAATCCTTTAGCAATACTATCTAAGAGAAAGATCATGACTTATGCAGTTTAGTATTATTTTATAGATCTACAGTAATGTTTGCTTTACCTTAGGGTTGGGTGATGAACAAAAATGTAAATTTCAGAATATTTTGTTCATATCTCGTTATATGATATCTCTATTTTTTAAATTATATTTTTTAAAGTGAATTATTTTTTCTAAGCTTTTACTCTGCTAATTAGAAAGTAGAAATGTACATTTTTATTGAATACATAAATTTTAGTCATGCCTTTTACTGAATAAAACTATTTTGACTTTTACAACAAAAACAACAAAAGAAAATTTAATTGATCTTCTTCTCTTTGTCACTTTTCTTTTTAAAGGGGACCTATTGTGTTTTTTAAAATATTTAGTAAGAAACTAGAACATGTGTAGATCATTAATCTATCTTTTGTTCATTGTAAAACACAAAATTGATCTAAAACTACTTGAAAATAGAAACAGCTCTACTGACTTCCTGTTCAAAACTGCAGATCTGAATGTCACTGTAAAAAGCAACAGACTTAAAATAACAAATTATTATCGTTGGAAAGTGGCTAGGGGACAGTTTTGAACCATACATGCTTCACTTTGAGTATTAATCTTTTGAAATATAACAAGTAAATACAGACAAGTGGGAGGGGATAGGTGGTAGGTGAGAACAGGGATTTCTGAGCACTTGAGCTGCAGCTGAAGAACAAAACAAGATTATTCCAACACGCATGGATCAATTCAAATATAACTTTGAGTAAACTAATGATGAAGGAAGACCACTGTAACAAGGTTAAAATCTTAGAAAAGTGACTTTGACACAATAGGTCCCCGTTAACTGTAACTGCTTTTTATCAGTTTTAGGAGCTCTTTTTCCCCTGTGATATGTACAATATGGCCAATATCTTCATATCTTGTCCAGTACATATACAGTATATGATATATAGCAATATATCGCCCAGCCCTACTTTACCGCATTGGCACATAAAACTGGTGTAAATGCATGCTACCTTATCAAAAAAATCTTAATTTTCATGTTTGCAATTCTAATGTGTTCACTTTGTCAGACTTCTAAAATTCACCAAAATGCAGGAAATGTCTTCCTTTTGGTTCAAATTTTCCTGGGGGTGGACCCCCAGACCCCCCGCTTTTTCCGGCCCCCCTTACAATTGCTTTGGCCCTGTCTGGCCCCCCTAGCAAAAAATTTCTGGCTACGCCCCTGCCGGTGGTTGTCCCTATAAGGTGATAAAAACAAACACACCTACACTCTCCTCTGTCCTCTGTGTGTGTCCGCGTGTTTAACCCAAATCGGTCTTTAAACCGTGTGCAATGACGCGCTGCCCCGTCATTTTGCAGCCCTGGTCAGTGCTCTTATGATTGACATGAATGAGAACTGACAGTCATATTACACCAGTAGTGTGAGAAAGTAAAAATATATATCATATGTGGACTGCAGTTGAACAGTGCCATGCTTGTTGTGTTGACACTCCGCACACTCGTGCCTGAAAGGCGGACAGACCGGTTTGTTGCTGGTCAATCTGATATGCGTTGCCGCCCGGCGGCAGAGGGCGATTGGGTGGGTACTGCCCACCCTTGTCTATGGCTAAAGCCGGCCCCGTGTCAGGGCCTGATTAAAACAGCCTGAGGGCCGCAGTTTGCCCAGATCTGTTCTAGTGTATTTACACAAGAGACCTGTAGGTGGAGCTACAGCTGAAGTTGTTCAGTTCTTTAAATTGTTTGTTCATTTGCTTTGAAGCGTTTCTGTTGCATCTTTACTTCAGTCCTTCTGTTGTGTGTGATCACACGGCCGCTGTACGTCCTCCATGTGCAACTGCAGCTGCTGCCAACTCGTCCTCATGAAGATCTTACATTTGTTACACTTTTGCAGTGGATTCAGTTCAGTCACAAGCTGTCAGTTTTGAACTGTTATAAACTTTTTACAACTTAAACATCTGCTTGAATGGAACTAGCAGTTTATAGACACTGACCTCTTTCTCACTGGTGCAGCTGATTTGATCTTATTTAACGAGTGAAGTTGGGAAAACGACAATATACTTTCATATAAGACAGATAATGGCCTCTATCTTGTGAAAGCGGCGCAAAACGTGACGCTGGCAAAAGTGCCAAAAGTCGCCGCAGGCGCTTTTTGAAAAACTAGGCGCAATTCGAAGTCTAAAAGGCGGAACTAGCTGGGGCTGATCAGAATAGGGTGGAGCTAAGCTGCCTGCAGGTGGAGCTTCGTGAGTTTGAGGATGAGTTCTGGCCGAAAGCCTACAATATTTGCTGTTTTATAGTTTTTATAGTTTACTATTATAACTTGTATTTAAAAAAACCTTTTGCGCGTGACTAAGGAATGACGACATCATTCATCACACCGGGAACAAGGAGCAAGTTGGCCCGTAAGCAAATGCGTTTGGAGGACTGTGTTTACTTGGAGCGCTTTAAGCAGAAACACGGACCCAGAGACAGAGCGACAGCAGTCTGACAGAACTTTAGGACACGCTCTGGACAGCGGTCATTGTTTGGATTTATTAAATTTCTTCAGTGAGGACAGTTACCAACGCTTGACATGGATGTGCTGCTTTCTGACACAAGGTAAGTGTAGGCCTAGTATTTGCATGCTTGTGTTTAAACGTGGTTTTATTGGTAAATAAATGTGATCAGAAAGTGCAGCTTATAACCTCTTGAAATACATAAGAAAGGCTTCTTCTTAAACACAGAAATACATTGTGAGACCTGCCGCAGTTAGTCCTGGGTCCTGGTCTAGACCTGGCTCTGGGTGAGTCCGGTCTGTCTGTGGTTCTGTGCCTGCGTCAGCTCCTCCGCAGACTCCACAACCCGCTCATGACACGAACAAAGCCAACCGTAATGAACATTTTACATCTTGTTTTTGCTTGTCTTTATAATAAAACGGAGCGCCTGTACACGGTTCACGCAGCAGACGCAGCGGCAGCGATCTCCGCGACTCGCGCTAGATTCATTATTGTGTTGCTTTTGGTTTAGTTATTTTACTGTTCTGTAACTACGCGGTTACTGAACGGATTTCAAAAAAATAAAAACTGACATAGAGGTGATGATTTACTCTGTTGATATCTCCATATGACCAATCCGAGTTGTGGCCTAGTTTTTGGCAAAACACATTTAGGAAAACTCTTCTTGTAGGTTTTTGACTGAGAGGACAACTTCATCTTTTTTCACGGACACACACCTACTTCTTTTATGTCAGAATTAGACCCTCACATAAGCTAGGCCTACACGTTTAGTGAATCATGCAGCCTTTGCTGTGCAGCCTATAAAACAAACAAAAAATAATAATTAATAGACCTAATTCAAGAAAAACAATGTGTGAGGCCTACATATTTTTATTAATTAGGCCCATAACCTGTTGTTAATTTTCTTAACATTTTCACACTTTCTTTCTAAGAGCGTGCGTCAGGCCACACTCTTAAAGGTTTTGTCCAATGCGCATCTTCAAATTCACAGGGTTCCACCTGCAGGCAGCTCAACTCCACCCTATTCTAATCAGCGCCAACTGGTTCCGCCTTTTAGACTTCGTATTGCGCCTAGTCTTTCAAAAAGCGCCTGCGGCGACTTTTCGGACTAGCTACTTGCGCAAAGTAACTGCGCCATTTGACAAGATAGAGGCCAATATCTGTCTTATCTGGCAACACATTTAGTAACTATAGAAGTTCCTCAGACAGCAGTGTATTGTAATCATGTATTCTCTTTAGTCAAGTTTGATCTGAAAAAGGTTTTTTTTTTCTTCTTCTTTTGTTATTAAATTTTAATAAGATAACGTTATAAAAATCTGATTTCATTTAATAATTGAAAACAAAAAATATAGAAATTGTTTTTTTAACTGTTTTATAAACCTGCACTTTTAGATTTGTTTTTTTCTCGACTGAGTCATCATTACATCTCACTTATGACCAACAGCTTTCCCACATGAATCGTACTTAAAAACAGCTCCAGTTGTAAGAGGGAACATTGTATTCAGGACTGAGTTAAGACAATTGAAAAACAATCTGATGTTTTCTTGAGGAACACTTGAGGCCAGTGCAGGAGCTGGTTTTGACACATGAACTGTTGGTAGTTTTTAGATTAATAACACTGGACTTTGACATGAAAGATTTTTAAAAAAATTTCAGAATTTGAAATGTGATGCTTTTTGAGGCGACTAGACCCATTAACCTTTTGCAAAAATAAACTGTATTTAAACATTATTCATTTTAGCTCTACATGAATGAAACCTATGAACATGTTATTTTTGTGGCAGCTTCATGAGTGACAGTTTATACAGGTCATTATGACTGAGGCTTGAGTTTTGTTCACTGTTCAGACTCTTCTCTCCCTCAGACTGGTCTGGTGTGATCTGTCAGACAAAGTCTGTGAGTCTCTGGGCTCAGTGTTCAGCTCTCAGTGCAGTCTGACAGAGCTGGACCTCAGTAGAAACCCTCTGAAGGACTCTGGAGTGGTCCTGCTGTGTGAGGGGCTGAAGAGGCCGGGCTGTGCTCTGAAAACACTCAGGTCTGTGTTTAGAGAGTTTAAACTGTCCTCTGCTCCTCTGCTGTCACACTCATGTCTCCTGACCTTCTCCTCTCTGAACCTGAGCTTTATTCACTGTTTAAACTCTTCTGTTTCTCAGACTGAACCGCTGTGTTCTGTCCTCTCGCTCCTGTGAGGCTCTGGTCTCAGTCCTGGACTCAGAGACCAACAGTCTGACAGAGCTGGACCTGAGCAACAATAACCTCCAGGACTCTGGGGTGGTCCTGCTGTGTGAGGGGCTGAAGAGGCCGGGCTGTGCTCTGAAAACACTCAGGTCTGTGTTTAGAGAGTTTAAACTATAATGTCTCCTGACCTCATCCTGTTTGAGCCTGAAGTTTGTTTATTTAATGAAATATCCCTTGTGATGTGTCATCTCATGTTTTACAATACAACAAAGCAAATAAAACAGCCATAGTCATTGGAAACACGGCATATGATGTTTGTAAAGGAAAATCTATTTATGTGCATTATTCTTACTTTTCCTTTAACTCTCACCAACAACTGAAGGTGTTTTTGTAAAAACAAATTGACACTACTGTTGTGTGTCATATTTTATTTTGTGTATAATTTATGTCCCTGATGGAGACACTCTCAGACTGATCCGCTCCAAACAGGATCAGTCTAAACGTCCCTGTAGTGTCAACAGCTGACTCACTGATACTGTTCTCTGCAGACTGTCTGGTTGTGACGTCACAGACAGAGGCTGTGCGTCTTTGGTCTCGACTCTGAGCTCTGAAGGTTCATGTTTAAAATATCTGGACCTGAGCTGCAACCATCCAGGAAAAACTGAAGCAAAGAAACTCATCGATTTGTTTAATCGTCCTCAGAAGAAACTCAAGTAAGTTCTGCAACATATTCTTCCTCCTCAACAACAGGAATAAGTATTATTTTTGTTAAGACTTTTTCTGTCTCTGTTCACAGTTTAGAGTACACAGAAGAGCCCAGATCACTACAGTGTTTTAACAGATGTGAGTTATTATTTTAAACTTTAAACTTATTTACTGAAAGTAACTATATACTCATTGTCTTTTGCAGATGCTTGTAATCTCAAGTTTGACCCAAACACTGTGAGCCAGTATATTAAATTCTCCAATAACAACAGAACGATTTCACTGACGAAGGAGAAGCAGTCGTATCCTGATCACTCTGAGCGGTTTGACTCTTTGAATCAGGTGCTGTGTTCAGAGGGACTGAAAGAACGCTGTTACTGGGAGGTGAAGTGGACTGGAGACGCCGACATCGCAGTGACCTACAAAAGCATCAAACGCAGAGGGAAAGGACACGACAGCCGTTTAGGGAAGAACGCTCAGTCCTGGAGCCTCAGATGCACCAAAGAAAGATTTTATTTGCTGCATGAAAACAGAGGAAAGTCTTTTCAAGTGATGGACAGGTCTTTTAAAGTGGATTCCTCAAATCGAGTGGGAGTGTACCTGGACTGGGAGGGAGGAGTTCTGTCCTTTTATGGAGTTTACTCAGATCGAAAGCACCACCTGTGGACGTACAAGACCAGGTTCACTAAAGAGCTCTATCCTGCGTTTGGAATCAGCACTGAAACATCAAACTCTTCTGTCACTCTGTGTGACGTGATCGGTGAATAAAATAATGGTTTTATTTATCGTAACAAGTAAAAGGAAAGTTTAATCCTGCCACAATAATATTTACCTTGCTGACATATTGTTTTAGAAATTTCTACAGATGAAACGACAGTTGATAGTTGTCTAATAATGTCTAATCATTTTAATAGTCTTAAACATGAAAAAGTAATCATTCCAAAATACTCATACTACTGTGCATTTTATTGTTGCACAAATAGAGAATCATTTATTAACCTGCTTTATGTTTTATGCTTTGTGTCTTTGGCGTAAAGTGGGTTTTTTGTTGTTTTGTCGCCTGTGATATTTTGCTGTTGAGGTTTTGTCATAGTGATGCTTAACACTAACCTTGCGCAGCAAGATGAATTCTCACAGTATTTGTGGGTTTACAAATCCACGAGAAACCATCTTGAAAGACTCCCGCCCTATGGTTTGAGCCGAGTATTGAATACTTGAACCAATCAGAAGGCTTCTCTACAGGAGGAGGCGGGATTTACAGATGTGAAATCAGCGAGTGCCAGGCGTCACGCTCACAGCAAAACAACAAACATGGCGACGCGGACAGATGCAAGTACTGCTGCAAAGGCTATTGACTGAAGCACGCGAGGAAACGCAGATAGACCGGACCCGAAGCACACGAGAGAGACGCAAATAGACCGGACCCGGAGCACACGAGAGAGACGCAGATAGACCGGACCCGGAGCTCACGAGAGAGACGCAGATAGACCGGACCCGGAGCACACGAGAGAGACGCAGATAGACCGGACCCTGAGCACACGAGAGAGACGCAGATAGACCGGACCCGAAGCACACGAGAGAGACGCAAATAGACCGGACCCGGAGCACACGAGAGAGACGCAGATAGACCGGACCCGGAGCTCACGAGAGAGACGCAGATAGACCGGACCCGGAGCTCACGAGAGAGACGCAGATAGACCGGACCCGGAGCACACGAGAGAGACGCTGATAGACCTGACCCGGAGCACACGAGAGAGACGCTGATAGACCGGACCCAGAGCACACGAGAGACGCAGATAGACCTGACCCGGAGCGCGCAGGGAAAGCGCAAATCGCCTGGAGATGGACACAACCACGGGGAGGACAGACGCAGACGTACTGTTGCTCGCTGGAGGTGGAATATTGTTGTGAAGTGCTTCAAACTTTGTTTATATGAACACAATGATATCAGTGGATTAGTCTTCAGCATCTGGCGATGGAAGTTTGGAAGTTCTGGCGTCTCCTCTGCAATACGCAGGTAAGAAACAAGGCGGTTTGTGGGATACGTCATTTTGATTATGTCTTGTGATTGGCTAAAACACCGCTAAGGTGGGGTGGGCGCTTTGTCCAATCAGATCGAAGTATTTCGCGAGAACTCCCTCCCTTTTCCAACTGCTTTTGACGAGAGCCCTTCCAGATCGAATACTGTATGTGTAGTACTCAATGCAGAGTGATACACATATCGATCTGGCGTGAGGCAGGTTAGCTTAACACTGCGGAGCTGAAAAAACATACAGCTTAAACATGTTTTACTTTTCATATAAAGTTTTATCAGAGCTGCACCGTGTTAGAAAAATCTTCAATAATAACACCTCCACACTTAAAACTCTAGATCCAGATTAAGATGATTTACTTTAATCAAAGACAAATACAAGAATGGTACATTTCTAAGTCACACTCAAGTCTGTCCTGGTCCTGATCCTGGTCTTGGTCCTGGTCTTGTTCCGGGTCTTACTCAAAAGTCTATGACATCACAGTCTCTCTCTTTCAGCTTCTCCACGTGGCACCGCCTCCTCTTTGCACCTCTCCATTTCTCCTTTGCGTCGTCTTCTACGTTGTTCGCTTCAAGGCCATAAAAGTCAAGGATTTTAGACTTTATCCTTCTCAGCTCCAGGTCCCAGAATGTAACTTAAAGCCTGTGTCTGTTCTAGAGCTGCTCGATTATAGAAAATATAATAATCACGATAATGCTGACGATTATTTGTTTAGACAGAAGACAGATCACTAGCTCTCCTTAAATGCAGACAATCAACAGATAATTGAAATAAGAGACAAATAATGGTGTTTAAGTTGTAATTTTTATTCTGAATGCAAAATCAAATAAATGTAGTTTTTATGTAGAAAAGCACTTCCTCCAAAATACTTTTAAGATACTTTTCCACTCGTAAGTTAATGTGAATAATCACAATTACTGGATTACACAGTTGTTGTTTACAGTTAGAGCCGTAATCATAATAGAAATTTGATTAATTGCAAAGCCCTAATCTGTCCTGATGCTTTTTAACTAATCCTTAAATGTATAAAGAGTTGTACGGTTCTAAAATTATAACATATTTTTTCTAATTTACTGATAATGATTCTGTTATTTATTGTGACAGACTAAAACATGTGTCTTCACTTGATTCTATTTAACAGTGTTGATTTTTTGTCTTGGTTTGTAGAAACTTGTCCTAATTTTAACGTATCAAAGCTTTCGTCACATTTTTATCTGCATCTTTGTCGCAGCTGAAACTATTTGTGCCTCGTTAATTTAGTTGTTCGTTTGATCAGAGCTCTGTTGAAACAAGGATGATGATACTTTTTCTAACACTGGATATTAATACGTTTTCAAATTTTCTGTTAAACCAAATGATTGTATGAAATAAGTTTGTGTTTTCTCAGGTTGTGAATTCTCAGGTTCCACTGGCACCAATGTGTGTCTTATTGTCATAATAACTGCATATGCATTGATATTTGTATATTACTTTATTCAAACAACCAAATGTTTATTTTATTGTACTTTGCAAATAAAAAAAGTGAAAGACATATTGTGGGGCGTTTCCACTAGCCCTGTTAGTACCTTCTCTACTCTACTCTACTCGGTTTGGTTGTGTCTCCATTGCTCTTTAGAATGTGGTTCTTTCTCCAGAGCAACTGCCCACAACAAAGTAATATCCACAGCAACAACATGGAAACCTTGGATTCCAACAGCAGTTTGGCCAGTCAGCGTCAGTTACAACAGTTTAGTAACTGCTCGGCCTGGTTAGAACCAAAGCCTCACAGAGTAAGTCACATACAGTGCCTTGCAAAAGTATTCAACCCCCTTGAACTTTTCTACATTTTCTCTTATTATGACCACAAAAATCAAACATATTTCACTGAAACTTTGTGTGAAAGACCAACACTAAGTTGCACACAATTGTGAAGTTGAAGGACAGTCATACATTATTATTATTATTTTTTTTTTTTTTACAAATAAAAAGCTGAAAAGTAGGCATGCAAAATTATTCAACCCCTCTGAGTCAATATTTTCTGGAACCGCCTTTTGCTGCAATTACAGCTCCAAGTCTCTTTGGGTATGTTTCTACCAGCTTTCCACATCTTGAGACTGACATTTGTGCCCATTCTTCTTTGCATAATAGCTCCAGCTCAGTCAGATTAGATGGAGTGTGTTTGTGAACAGCAGTTTTCAGATCTTGCCACAGATTCTCGATTGGATTTAGGTCTGGGCTTTGTCTGGGCCATTCTAAGACATGAATATGTTTTGTTTTAAACCATTCTAATGTAGCCTTGGCTTTATGTTTGGGGTCGTTGTCCTGTTGAAAGATAAACCTCCGCCCCAGTCTCAAGTGTTTTCAGACTCCAATAGGTTTTCTTCCAATATTGCCCTGTGTTTGGCTCCATCCATCTTTCCATCAACTCTGACCATATTCCCTGTCCCTGCTGAAGAAAAGCATGTCCAGAAAATAATGCTGGCACTTGTATTTTTGATTGTGTGGATGGTGTATTTAGAGTCATGAGCAGTGTTAGGTTTCTGCCACACATAGCGTTTTGCATTTTGGCCAAAAAGTTCAATTTTGGTCTCATCTGACCAGAGCATCTTCTTCCACATGGTTACTGTGTCCCCCACATGGCTTTTGGCAAAGTGAAAACATGATTTCTTATGGCTTTCTTTCAGCAATGGCTTTCTTCCATAAAGGCCAGATTTGTGTAGTGCAGAACTAAAAGTTGTACCTTTGACAGATTCCCCAACCTGAGCTGTAGATCTTTGCAGTTCCTCCAGAGTCACCATGGGCCTCTTGGCTACATCTCTGACCAGTTCTCTCCTTGTTCAAACTGTAAGTTTAAGTGTACGGCCTGGTCTTGGTAGATTTGCAGTTGTGCCATACTCCTTCCATTTATGGATGATGGTGTAAACAGTGCTCTGTGAGATGTTTAGAGCCTTGGAAATCTTTTTATAACCTAATCCTGCTTTTTACTTCTCCACAGCTTTATCCCTGACCTGTGTGGTGTGTTCTTTGTTCTTCATGGTGTTGACTGCTCCCCAATACTCTCAAACAAACCTCTGAGGTTTTTACAGAACAGCTACATTTATTCTGAGAGTAGATTACACACAGGTGGACTCTATTTATTTGTTAGGTCAACATTGGAACCTTCTAAAGCCTCTAAGTAATGTATTGCACTCAGAAAAAAGGGGTTGGATAATTTTGCAAGGCACTGTATGTGGGTGTAGATTTTGTTACTGTGGGCAGTAAAGTACAAATACACCAGGAGACCTACATTCAGCACTTACAGGCCATACCTCTTACAGCTTCACGGGCAGCAGAGCTAGGCTCACCCCTCACTGATGTAGAGAGAGATCAGCTCAGATCTAAGATAGGGCAACTGTTGTGGGTTGCCAGACAGAGCAGACCAGATGTCATGTTTGATGCAAGTAACTTGGCATCAAATCTCTCACAGGCCACTGTACAAACTATTAATGAGGCAAACAGAGTTGTGTGCAAGCTGAAGGCCAAGTCAGTTGAGTTGAGCTTTCAACATCTTGGTAAAGATAGTAACTTAAGGATTGTTACTTTCACTGATGCATCTTTTGCCAATCTGTCAGATGGAGGGACTCAAGGTGGGCACTTCACTGTTTTAATGGGTGAAAATGGTTGTTTTTGTCCTATACCATGGCAGTCAAAGAGAATTGTCAGAAGTACACTTGCAGGTGAAACATTAGCAATGTCTGAGGGGATTGACAATACCATTTTTCTTTCAACATTGTTTTCTGAGCTTTCATGCAGGTAGTGTTGATCACCCTGTGCCAATAATCTGTGTAACTGACAACTTCTCTCTTGTTGATGCGCTGAAGTCAACCAAGTTTGTTACTAAAGAAAGACTGCGCTTAGAAATCAGTTCAATCAAAGAATTGATCCAAACAAAAAGATTCTACAAGTGTTGTGGTCAGAAACCAAAAAGCAGCTTGCAGACTGCCTAACGAAAAAGGGAGCTTCCTCCGCCATGTTACTTAAGGCTCTTCATGAAGAACGTTGGGCTATAAAATAAACTTACTACGGGCTGGTCAAATCAATGCATTTATGTTATGCTGTTTTATACAGTAAATTTTTTTATAAAGAGAGTGAATTTTTCTTTGTTACAGGTTATTTCATTATTGTGTGTTCTCATAGCCTGATGTATCAGCCGGTTTCATTTCACTTTGTGGAAACCGTCTAACGTCGCAGCATTAGAGCTTGTTTGTGGTTGGTAGGCGGGCCTTTTTCGCATTAACCAATCACTGCCGTCTTTTCGTTACCAGACGTTACATATGTACTGCGACTGACAAATCAGCTGTAGTCCGGGAAGTACAGTGTAAACGTGTGTGCAGTCGGGTTATTGCTAACGGTTTATTAGCTGCGTGTAAACGTGATGATAGACATGTCTGTGGTTTCTGTGATGCAAATTTATGGATACAGGTACATTAATATTTAACTGCAAACTTGTGGAACTACAAACAGACACTTGGATTTGACATAACCGCTGTTCGCTGATTTGGTGATAATTTTTCAATCGGATTCAAGCATAAACAAACGCTGAAACTTCTGACCTAGTTGCTGGAGTGAAATGAAATGGAGCAGAGGCACTAGGTGGCGTTAGCCTGGCCGCTAGGGGGCAATGCTACTCTTGTTGCACATGTTACAGGCCGAGGTAGTAGCTGTTGTTGCGGTGAACTTTGAACATGGCGGTTGCTGAATAAACCTACAAAACCTAAATGTGGAGTTATTATTTGACTAACAACTCGAGCTCGATCTCACAAGAAAGTGTACATTTACCACGACATTACGCAACTTGTAAATTACGTATGATTAACACGAGTTCACAGCTATTGCGTAAATATGGTAGGGGAGACTGGGGCCAATTGTAACAGAGGCTCCCATTCGTAGCAGGAGCAAACCAAAAGCTTAAGTTTTGCACAGAACCTGCTCATTTCATCTCCATCTGCTGTTTGAATGGAAAGATATTTGAGATTTCAGGAAACTTTTTACAAAAAAAAATAAAAACAGTTTTTTGAGCAGTAAAGTTCTACATCACATCACCTCATGTTTTTGTTCTGGACAGATATGTGACTGAGATATGACCGCCATTTTTATATGAATAAAAATAGGTTTTGTGTTATGTTTTTAGTAAGTTTTACAACAACAAATACGAATGCTAACATAGGGGGGATGAGAAATGAGAAGAGAGAAATTTATATGCCTCATTGTCCAGTCAGTATACGAACCTTCTTTATATATTTTTTATTCTTTATTTGTGTTTTTTGTGTTATATGTTGCACATTAGCATCGCAGCAAGTTCCTAGTTTGTGAATTGTTTGTTCACTGACAATGGCAAAAAAATCTTTTCTGATTCTGATTTTAACTAATATTTTACTTTTTTTTTTAACCATTATATTGTTATTATTGTTATCATTTTTGTAATTATTATTACTAATATGAATATGAATATGAATATTTATTATTAATAACATTACCATTCTCAATAATGGCATCAACAGTAACTACCACTATTTATCGTAGCCATAAACAAGAGAATAGCTATTATTGTTGTCATTGCTAATACCAATGCTTTTTTGTTGTTGTTGTTGTTTTTTTACAAAATCAACACAAATCTTAAACCTGCACATGATATAAAAATTGTTGTTTATTTAACAGTTTCTCCAAACATGGTCTTGCTATTGTCCATGGTCCAGTTGTTATATTTCCATTGTCCAGGAGAAGAGCTGCTTGATCCATTGAAATGAAAGTAAGTCCATAAAGTCTTTGTACCAGTTATCTATGTTAAAACAGTTATTTTTATGCTCCTTCCAGTTCAACATAATTATTCGTTTAGCTGATAAAAACCCCAGCAGTAGAATATTGTCCTGAGTTCTGATTCCAAGCAGGTAAAACAGGGGACATGGTGAAATCTGCACATCAAACATACAGGATAGTTTGTCAGTTGGGTCATTCTCTGAAAGTGGGACCGTTTTGCCCATTGGTTTTCATTAAGTAAATAATAATAATTTTGTTTTAATTTGTATGTAATATATACTACTAATGTGCCTCTAAAAGATTTAAAAAAAATTGCAGCCCAAGATAAGATGGAACTTTTTTTTTACAACCGGTTTTTCAAAAAAATAGCTTAAATAATGGACCAAAAGTGTCCTGCTTTGGATGAAGTTATTCCACAAGATGCTGATCTGGATGAGCAAGCTGATCCAAAGCATTATCATAGTCTTTCCCAGCTGAGAAGTCCTCTACCTCAGAGCTGTCTGCAATTGTCATGAGCAATTGTGCTTCATCTGATGCAGCTCAAGATGGTGACTCTAAAAATGAGGGACAGCCACATCATCCACAAGAGCAGAAATGTGTCCGTAAACAACAACATGTTGAGAATGATGGTGAGACAGCACCAGTGTTTTTCATTATAGACTGTAACCAAAATACACAAATGTATTTCTGATGTATCATCATCTCATACCTTTCAGTCAGCTTCTGCACACTGTCCCTGTCTCACCAGCGTTTGGTGCCTGCGCGCACACATCCACGCACACATCCACGCACACATCCACAAACAAACTGTGAGAAAGTCCATTCTGTTCTTTACTCTAGCTCTATTTATTTCAATTTGTTGAGTGCATTACAATGAAATCTATTGTGTTTTTTATTGTTAGAGCTAGATGAGGATGAGCATGGACACAGAGAGACAAAACCAGAATCCAGAAATACTAGATGTGGAGAGTGCTGGAGGTCTGCNCCAGCGGTTTGGTTCCTCGCGCCACACATCCACGCACAGAATCCACGCACACAATCCCAAACACCCAAACTGTGAGAGAAAGTCCATTCTGTTCTTTACTCTAGCTCTATTTATTTCAATTTTTTGAGTGCATACAATGAAATCTATTGTGTTTTATTGTTAGAGCTAGATGAGGATGAGCATGGACACAGAGAGACAAAAACCAGAATCCAGAAATACTAGATGTGGAGAGTGCTGGAGGTCTGCTCCATATAGCCCAAATATAGTTTAGTTTCAGGTTAAAAATGTATTTCTACTCTTTTTAGACTGTTACCATAAAATAAAACTCTAACAATATTTGTTGTACACCTTTTTAATCCCTTTTCAATAAATAAAATAAATGAAATAAACGGTTTACACAGAATTTTGCCGGTTTGATTTATGCAGGGTTAGGTTACCCTAACATGAAATTGTCATGTTAGGTTATATTTCAAGGTTGCCAAAAAAGAGCTGTTAACATTTTATGCATGATTTTTGATGTTTACATTTTCAAATTAAATGTTTTATCATTTTTGACCAATTGAGTCTGACTATATCACATTGTAGACCCACTGTCCTCATTTGAGGACATTGATTTTTGAGAGAACTACTGATTGTATTGAGCTGAAATTTTGAATTTATACTAATTAGAACCTTCTGGTCTCAAAGAGCAAAGAATGTATCTGAAGGTTAAGATAGACCCACTGTCATCATACAAGGACATGTTTTTTGCAAAAACTACTTCCTGTTCAAAAATCCGGTTTAGGTAGTATACTTAGTAGGTCCTACCAACTCCAAATATCACAATAAAAATAAAATGCACACCAGACAAAACCTCGGGTCTCTGGAGGCTAAAGCAGGACTAAAGCAGGACTAAAACAGGACTAAAATAGGTCTAAAGCAGGACTAAAGGTCTAAAGTGTGTTACAAGAAAACCAACGCAGCACCTTATGAAATGCATAAAGTAAATCCTACTTAAGTGATTAGGTGTAAAGTAATGTAATGGCAAAAAGAAAGTGTAACTATGTCAACTCTACGCTGTGGTACCAATATAAACATCACTTCTTCCGCTCTTTTTGTTACAATAATTTGTTGTAATAAAAACTTCAATGAAGAAATGATAGTATAATTGTGCTTTGTGAGTCGTGTCACTTTAGACAACGGACCAACTGTACTTTTACTATTTGATTATTGTTTTGAATAATTTGCTCTGATAAAAGAACAAAGTCAATCTTATCTCATTTAACCGTTTCATTTGACTAAACAAACGACTGTGTGGTTTAATGTCTTTCATCCTGAGCCACGAAAACGAATTATTCTTCATGAAAGCTGTACACATTTATTACGTTTTGTTTTAAAGTAAAACAGTGGGTATTTCATTGTTTTTTACCTTCAGACAACCACCATTTTGTACTGGAATGAAGCTGGACTAAAACAGGACTAAAGCAGGACTAAAGCAGGACTAGACTAAAACAGGACTAAAACAGGACTAAACAGGACTAAAGCAGGACTAAAACAGGACTAAAGCAGGACTAAAACAGGACTAAAACAGGACTAAAGCAGGACTAAAACAGGACTAAAACAGGACTAAAGCAGGACTAAAGCAGGACTAAAACAGAACTAAAGCAGGACTAAAACAGGACTAAAGCAGGACTAAAACAGGACTAAAGCAAGACTAAAGCAGGACTAAAGCAGGACTAAAACAGGACTAAAGCAGGACTACAGTCAGGACTAAACATGGACCAGAGTCAGGACTAAACATGGACCAGAGTCAGGACTAAACGTGGACCAGAGTCAGGACTAAACATGGACCAGAGTCAGGACTAAACGTGGACCAGAGTCAGGATTAAGATCTTTCTGATAATGTAAGACAAAAACTAGTCCATGGAGAGACTTAAACACAAACAGAGCTGTTTTAAAGTCTATTTTGAGTGCAAAGACCTAAGCACAGGACCAATGTGATCGTACTGTACTAAAATCAGACAAAAACAAGACTAAAGAAACACTAAAATAGGTCTAAAGCAGGACTAAAGGTCTAAAGTGTGTTACTAGTGTGATTAGGTGTAACATAGTGTAATGGCAAAAGAAAGTGTAACTCTGTCAACTCTACGCTGTGGTACCAATATAAACATCACTTCTTCCGCTCTTTTTGTTACAATAATTTGTTGTAATAAAAACTTCGATAAAGAAATGGTTGCATAATTGTGCTTTGTGAGTCGTGTCACTTTAGACAACGGACCAACTGTACTTTTACTATTTGATTATTGTTTTGAATAATTTGCTCTGATAAAAGAACAAAGTCAATCTTATCTCATTTAACCGTTTCATTTGACTAAACAAACGACTGTGTGGTGCAATGTCTTTCATCCTGAGCCATGAAAACGAATTATTCTTCATGAAAGCTGTACACATTTATTATGTTTAGTTTTAAAGTAGAACAGTGGGTATTTCATTGTTTTTTACCTTCAGACAACCACCATTTTGTACTGGAATGAAGCTGGACTAAAACAGGACTAAAGCAGGACTAAAGCAGGACTAAAACAGGACTAAAACAGGACTAAAGCAGGACTAAAACAGGACTAAAGCAGGACTAAAACAGGACTAAAACAGGACTAAAGCAGGACTAAAACAGGACTAAAGCAGGACTAAAACAGGACTAAAGCAGGACTAAAACAGGACTAAAACAGGACTAAAGCAGGACTAAAGCAGGACTAAAACAGGACTAAAGCAGGACTAAAGCAGGACTAAAACAGGACTAAAGCAGGACTAAAGCAGGACTAAAGCAGGACTAAAGCAGGACTAAAACAGGACTAAAGCAGGACTAAAACAGGACTAAAGCAGGACTAAAGCAGGACTAAAACAGGACTAAAGCAGGACTAAAGCAGGACTAAAGCAGGACTAAAACAGGACTAAACAGGACTAAAGCAGGACTAAAGCAGGACTAAAACAGGACTAAAGCAGGACTAAAGCAGGACTAAAGGAGGACTAAAACAGGACTAAAACAGGACTAAAACAGGACTAAAGCAGGACTAAACAGGACTAAAGCAGGACTAAAACAGGACTAAAGCAGGACTAAAGGAGGACTAAAACAGGACTAAAACAGGACTAAAGCAGGACTAAAGGAGGACTAAAACAGGACTAAAACAGGACTAAAGCAGGACTAAAACAGGTCTAAAACAGGACTAAAACAGGACTAAAGCAGGACTAAAACAGGACTAAAACAGGACTAAAACAGGACTAAAGCAGGACTAAAACAGGACTAAATCAGGACTAAAGCAGGACTAAAACAGGACTAAAACAGGACTAAAGCAGGACTAAAACAGGACTAAAACAGGACTAAAGCAGGACTAAAGCAGGACTAAAACAGGACTAAAACAGGACTAAAACAGGACTAAAGCAGGACTAAAACAGGACTAAAGCAGGACTAAAGCAGGACTAAAACAGGACTAAAACAGGACTAAAACAAGACTAAAGCAGGACTAAAGCAGGACTAAAACAGGACTAAAGCAGGACTAAAACAGGACTAAACAGGTCTAAAACAGGACTAAAACAGGACTAAAGCAGGACTAAAACAGGACTAAAGCAGGACTAAAGCAGGACTAAAACAGGACTAAAAACAGGTCTAAAGCAGGACTAAAACAGAACTAAAACAGGACTAAAACAGGTCTAAAACAGGTCTAAAGCAGGACTAAAGCAGGACTAAAACAGAACTAAAACAGGACTAAAACAGGTCTAAAACAGGTCTAAAGCAGGACTAAAGCAGGACTAAAACAGGACTAAAGCAGGATTAAAACAGGACTAAAGCAGGACTAAAACAGGACTAAAACAGGACTAAAACAGGACTAAAACAGGTCAAAAACAGGACTAAAACAGGACTAAAACAGTTCTAAAGCGGGACTAAAACAGGACTAAAGCAGGACTAAAACAGGACTAAAACAGGTCTAAAACAGGTCTAAAGCAGGACTAAAGCAGGACTAAAACAGGACTAAAGCAGGATTAAAACAGGACTAAAGCAGACTAAAACAGGACTAAAACAGGACTAAAACAGGTCAAAAAACAGGACTAAAACAGGACTAAAACAGTTCTAAAGCGGGACTAAAACAGGACTAAAGCAGGACTAAAGCAGTACTAAAACAGGACTAAAGCAGGACTAAAGCAGGACTAAAGCAGGACAAAAGCAGGACTAAAACAGGACTAAAGCAAGACTAAAGCAGGACTAAAACAGGTCTAAAGCAGGACTAAAACAGGTCTAAAGCAGGACTAAAACAGGACTAAAACAGGACTAAAACAGGTCTAAAACAGGACTAAAACCGGATTAAAACAGGACTAAAGCAGGACTAAAACAGGACTAAAGCAGGACTAAAGCAGTACTAAAACAGGACTAAAGCAGGACTAAAGCAGGACTAAAACAGGACTAAAGCAGGACTAAAGCAGTACTAAAACAGGACTAAAGCAGGACTAAAGCAGGACTAAAGCAGGACAAAAGCAGGACTAAAACAGGACTAAAGCAAGACTAAAGCAGGACTAAAACAGGTCTAAAGCAGGACTAAAACAGGACTAAAACAGGACTAAAACAGGTCTAAAACAGGACTAAAACCGGATTAAAACAGGACTAAAATAGGACTAAAACAGGACTAAAACAGGTCTAAAACAGGACTAAAACCGGATTAAAACAGGACTAAAATAGGACTAAAACAGGACTAAAGCAGGACTAAAATAGGACTAAAACAGGACTAAACACGTGTTACAAGAAAACCAGGTCCAGCAAGCACTTTGTGAAATGCAAAAAAATAAAATAATCACAATTTATAATGATTATGTCTAAAGTTGCCTAATGGGTGAAAAGAAAGTGCTGTATAACGGGTTAATTATTCCGAATTAATTAATTCGGAATTAAAATATTTCCTTTCAAGTTTACCGAATAAAGGTTTACATGTTAAACACGCTAAATCGGCTTTATTTTATTCCGCTTAACGTCTGGGTTAGAAAGAGAGAGGAAAGGGAACGCACATACGTCATTACGTAATTACGTCTACCGGAAAAACACACATCCGATGGATACGGGATACCGGCTTGTGGCTTTTTTTCACCTGGGATTGATGTAACGCCACCGACGCAATGATACTAACTGTTTTTGGAGTTGTTCCGATGAAAGTCTTTAAGCAGCAGCTGGAGAATCACATCATCAGCTCCACGTCATGTTCTGTGAGCGGAGGAAAAGTTGTACGCGTTTCCACTTGTTTTGGATCACCGCAGCGTCTCTCTCCGCGTACATGACGTACACTCCTCGTGTCAGCGTCTCTCTCCGCGTACATGACGTACACTCCTTGTGTCAGCGTCTCTCTCTGCGTACATGACGTACACTCCTTGTGTCAGCGTCTCTCTCCGCGTACATGACGTACACTCCTCGTGTCAGCGTCTCTCTCCGCGTACATGACGTACACTCCTCGTGTCGGCGTCTCTCTCCGCGTACATGACGTACACTCCTCGTGTCGGCGTCTCTCTCCGCGTACATGACGTACACTCCTCGTGTCGGCGTCTCTCTCCGCGTACATGACGTACACTCCTCGTGTCGGCGTCTCTCTCCGCGTACATGACGTACACTCCTCGTGTCGGCGTCTCTCTCCGCGTACATGACGTACACTCCTCGTGTCGGCGTCTCTCTCCGCGTACATGACGTACACTCCTCGTGTCGGCGTCTCTCTCCGCGTACATGACGTACACTCCTCGTGTCGGCGTCTCTCTCCGCGTACATGACGTACACTCCTCGTGTCGGCGTCTCTCTCCGCGTACATGACGTACACTCCTCGTGTCGGCGTCTCTCTCCGCGTACATGACGTACACTCCTCGTGTCGGCGTCTCTCTCCGCGTACATGACGTACACTCCTCGTGTCGGCGTCTCTCTCCGCGTACATGACGTACACTCCTCGTGTCGGCGTCTCTCTCCGCGTACATGACGTACACTCCTCGTGTCGGCGTCTCTCTCCGCGTACATGACGTACACTCCTTGTGTCGGCGTCTCTCTCCGCGTACATGACGTACACTCCTTGTGTCGGCGTCTCTCTCCGCGTACATGACGTACACTCCTCGTGTCGGCGTCTCTCTCCGCGTACATGACGTACACTCCTCGTGTCGGCGTCTCTCTCCGCGTACATGACGTACACTCCTCGTGTCGGCGTCTCTCTCCGCGTACATGACGTACACTCCTCGTGTCGGCGTCTCTCTCCGCGTACATGACGTACACTCCTCGTGTCGGCGTCTCTCTCCGTGTACATGACGTACACTCCTCGTGTCAGCGTCTCTCTTCGCGTACATGACGTACACTCCTTGTTCAAAACTTTCCGCTGCCTCTGCGAAAAGATTAGTGTTTCGTGTTTTCTCCCACCCACTCTTTTCATTATTTGTAGCTACTGTAGCGCACTTAAATACAAAACAAAAAAGTTTCGTGTCCGTGCCGCCATCTTGCATTACGTCATCGCCGTCAGAAAGACAACGTGCGAGCATGCGCAGTGTGAACGGAATTGTTTTTATTCCGAATAAAACGGTTACATGAGAAAGGAATACAATTATTCTGATTTAAAAGCGGAATAAACCACCCACTTTATTCGGAATAAAGTTTAAATCCGAATAAACTTTTTATCAGGAATTTAGTGTTTACATGGTCGTTTTAAAGCGGAATAAATTTTAATTCAGAATTAAATTATCTTTATTCGGAATTAAAGCCGTCATGTAATCGGGGCAAATGTCACTTTAGCAACAGAAGTAAAGTGGTTACCATGGCAACAGCTCACTCCATTCCTCCAGACTAACCTGCAAAAACCATTTCGGAGGCTCTGTTCATATCACTTCACAAAAACATCCTACAAGACATTTATAATTATCAAAACATGTTGCATAAGGTTCATTTGACTATTTTCTTGCATTTTTTTTATTCTAACCTTAACAAATGTCTTAAGGTTGTTATTTTGGGAATGAGTCTCTGCTCAAACTGCTGAAGAAACTAGATCGATGAATAAAATGATCTCTGTGTTTTAGTGAAGTGAGTCCAACCTTTAAAGGGAAATAATCTATAAAATCCACTTACTTTTTTTTTTATTTATTTATTTTTTTTTTTAGTGATGCAGAAGACATTTAAGTACAAGTACTTTGAAGACAAGAGGACAAAACAGTAACCACAACAAATACAACGATTGACATTACAAGACAATACAACACAAAGTGTAATAGTGACATAATATTATATAACTTGAATACTGAAGTGTGCGGTGTGTGTGTGGGGGGAGGTGTATATACATGTTTATATTCATACATATGTGTTGCATAGGGACTTGGCATTGAGAGAGAAAAAAACAAAACAAAAACAACAACGAAAACCAAATAGAAAAAAAATAGCAATATGTAAGATAAAATAATAATAACAATAATAACAAAAAATATGATCAAACATAAAAAAAATAAAATAAAATAAGAATAAGAATAAAATAATATTAATGAGAAATCTTAAAGAAGAACAAAATTTCAATAAACAGAGTACAAAAGTAGGCAAAGATAGATCAGTAGTGTTAAAATATTAATACATTAAAA
This sequence comes from Mugilogobius chulae, assembly GCA_038363315.1. Classification (NCBI taxonomy): domain Eukaryota; kingdom Metazoa; phylum Chordata; class Actinopteri; order Gobiiformes; family Gobiidae; genus Mugilogobius; species Mugilogobius chulae. The sequence continues at coordinate 703,882 of JBBPFD010000674.1, forward strand.
CTTCGGAATTGAACCTACTGAGTATTATGTACTGACATACTTTGCATACTATGCCACTTCCCTCCCTAAAGTTCTTTTTCCCTTTTTTTTTTTTTTTTTTTACTCTTTTCGTTATTATTACCATTATTATTATCAGTATCACCATCATTTATCTTACAAATGATTAATTATAATTTGGACTCAATAGACTGGCAAGGCCATCTCAGTCACCCACCCACTGGTTAAATGGGAGGGCTGACCGAGGAGAGATTATATTCCAGTGCTCAATCGTTCACCCACTTTTAGGGGAGTGGACAGATTGAAGCAGGAGCCACAAGCAGGCACAACTCCCAGACCTTCCCAGGAGTCTGCACCCGCTCATGGGAGCTCAAGTCAGCCAGTCCATTGTGTAGATATACATGATCCATGATACACGCAACATCCAATATATATTGGATTACGTATACATGATATACGTAATCCAAACAAATCCTTCATTGCTAGTAAAAAAAATTAAAAAAAAAAAAAATAAATAAAAATAATAATAATAATAATAATAATTCTTGGTATGTCCAAGAGCCTTACAAGAAGCGGCAGATGTAGAATGTAGAAGGGGAAGTAGAATAGCATGCAGTTGTTCTTCCTTGTGATCAAAGTTCTTATTGGTTAGAAAAGTGAACAAAGTATTAATTAAATCAAAACAAAAATAATGTATATTTAAAAAAATAATAATAATAAAGAAAAATAAGTAAATAATAATAAAAAGAGAAACAGAAAAAAAGAATAATACTCATAATAATAATGAATGATGAAAAATACATAAATAAATAAAAATAAATAAAATAAATGTACTTTGTGTGCAGTGTGGTCAGTTTTGCAGAAAGTTGACAAGTGAGGACCAGATGTCTACTGGTGAGTCGGTTGTTACATGTGAGGCGTTTAAGAAAGATTGTTCCATAGAAATGTAATCTAGTAATAGATTTTTCCATTGTGGTATACTGATGTTAGATTTGTATTTCCAGTTTAGCAGGATAGTTTTTTTTGCTATTGTTAGAGATACAAGAAGTAGTTTATTTATATTTTGATCCAAGTCTATTGATGACAAATCTCCTAATAGACAGAGTGCGGGTGATAATGGGATGTGGCAGCCAACATGTGTAGAAAGGATATTTAAGATCTCTTTCCAAAATTGCTGAACTGGTGTGCACAACCAAAATGCATGAATGTAATTATCTTGTGTATCTTGGGTGCAATTATTGCAAATATCTGTAGTGTGACCCATTTTGAATAATCTATGTCCGGTATAGTGAGTTCTGTGTAATACTTTGTACTGAATAAGAGTAATGTTAGTATTGTTTGTCATTTGATGAGTGTTAGCACAGATGGTTTTCCAGAAGTTTTCATTACGGACAATGTTTAGATCTTTTTCCCATTTCTTTGTCGGTATTGCAATTTCTGTATTGGTTTGAAGGATTATTGAAATTATTTTTGCAGTTATTCTTTTTATTGATTTGATGTTCATGAAAGATGTGATTGGAGATGGTAAAGTTAGATTGAATGATTTTGTATTATATGAATTTTTTAGTGATGAGGTAAGTTGGAGATATTGTAGGAACTGATTATTCGGGATATTGTTTTATTTTATTTTTTTTTTGAATATGTTTTAAATGTGTGATTCCCTTCTCTACCCATATTTGAAAATTGAGTGGTGCCTTGTTGATTTGTATGTCCGAATTATTCCAAATGGGGGCGAGTTCCACTTTCTAACAGTGTTAAAACCCGGTTAGAACCTGGTTCTAACACAACAACAGTCCAATTCATTTCATATCTGTCCAGGTCAGATAAAGAGGTTGCATTAGTTTAGTCAAATGAAGCTCAGACAGAATATAAAGCCCTGCTCCAGAGAGAAGACTGTGGACGACTCTACAGGTGAGCACCAGACCTGGTTTAGATCTGGTCTAGTCCTGCTTTAGTCCTGTTTTAGTCTTGTTTTAGTCCTGCTTTAGTCCTGTTTTAGTCCTGCTTTAGTCCTGTTTTAGACCTGCTTTAGTCGTGTTTTAGTCCTGTTTTAGTCCTGCTTCAGTCCTGTTTTAGTCTTGTTTTAGTCCTGCTTTATTCCTGCTTTAGTCCTGCTTTAGTCCTGCTTTAGTCCTGCTTTAGTCCTGTTTTAGTCCTGTTTTAGTCCTGCTTTAGTCCTGTTTTAGTCCTGTTTTAGTCCTGCTTCAGTCTTGTTTTAGTCTTGTTTTAGTCCTGCTTTATTCCTGCTTTATTCCTGCTTTAGTCCTGTTTTAGTCCTGTTTTATTCCTGCTTTAGTCCTGCTTTAGTCCTGCTTTAGTCCTGTTTTAGTCCTGTTTTAGTCCTGCTTTAGTCCGGCTTTAGTCCTGTTTTAGTCCTGCTTTAGTCCTGCTTTAGTCCTGTTTTGGTCCTGTTTTAGTCCTGCTTTAGTCCTGCTTTAGTCCTGTTTTGGTCCTGTTTTAGTCCTGCTTTAGTCCTGTTTTGGTCCTGTTTTAGTCTTCTGTTGCTCACATCAGTCCTTTTCAGATCCAGTCCTTGGTCCAGACTTGAAGATGAAGTCTCCTCTGGTTTTCGTGTTGCTGCTGCTGTTGGTTCATGTTTCTCTTGTTCTCTCTGGAGGAGGAACTGGCTCCAAACCGGCTCAAGTGTGTGAACTACAAACAAATGTGAAGATTGTCAATCATTTTATTAAAGATAAACATGTGTTTCAGGCATCCGCATCATCATCATCATCATCAGCAGCAGCAGCAGCAGCACCAATAGATACATCCCAGGTACTGCACTCACTCACTCACTCACAGTGTTAAAGGGGACCTATTGCACTTTGTCTATGTATTTAAGAATAACTAATGTAATATAATGTGTAGATCAGTAATTTAAATTATTTTTTTGTAAGACACAAAATGTATGTAAAATAGCTTAGAAAAAGCAAGAGGTTTATTGACTTTGTGTTCAAAACTGCAGAATTGATCATCCTGTCATTCCCCTATCAGAGTTAATTGAAATTGTCATGCTAGTTGTTGCTCGACTATACAGTATTTTCATGACTTAAACTGCTAAAAACTGTCAGTCTGTCAGTTGTAACTTTAGATCAACAATCACGAGATCAAAATGTCTGCTAAGAAAGTTTAATAACGTGTATTTTTTATAGTCACGTGAAATCTCGTACTTTCTGCTCTCATAAAAAAGTTTCTCTGCTTTGAGCTGTTTGAAGAAGTTTATTAACAGTTAAATATAGTGTTTTCACAAACGTTTAGCCCATATATTTACATTAAAATAAGCACTTTTTAAAAGTGAATGATAAATATAGCATATTCTCTGTTGTTTGTCCTCGTGATGTTGCTGTAGTCAAACAGTGACATTTATGCGCTTGTGCAGAAGCTTTTGGGAATGTGCACATCAACTTGTGACTCAAATTCGGCTCGATTGGAGAAAGACAAGCCCCGCCTCTTTATCTCTTTATCTTTAATCAGAATGATTTGAAAAATCACAATTAAATATAGTCAAGTGGGCAGGGATAAGTGGTAGGTGAGGACAGGGCTTTTCTGAACACAAGATTACTCAAACATGGATTCATCTCTATAACACTTTGAGTAAACTATTGATGAGAGAAGTTATAACAAGGTAAAAACTAGACTTTAAACAACAGCTTTCCTTGAAAGGTCAAATACCCTATTTCTACAAAGTATTTTAATCTGTCCAACTGCTCCCTAGTTCTCACAAATCCTTCTGCTCTTACTTAAATTAAATCATTTTTAGTCTAGTCTAGGATTTGCCGTTGAACCACAGGGTACACTCTGAAAGTGTTAAAAACAACACAAAACGTGTTATTTTTAACACATTAGTGTCTAAAGTGTAACTAAACACCAAACTCACTTTTTTTAGGTTATAAACTGTGTAAATGGGTCTTTTATGATCCCTGGCATATTTTGACATTTCAGTGCAAACTAGTTAAAATACGCATTTTAGCAAAAATGGCGCCTGCACTGCCGCTCTTTAGGTGTAAGTATATGACATATGAATTTGTCTGTTGGAGCTCTGTGGATGACGTGGCAGCCCGGAGCAGGGGGTCTAACGGCCGCTCGCCTCTGCTGTGTGCTCTTCTTGTGGGGAGAAATCTTCCACCTGGAATGATCGCTCTGTGGCGAAGCTGGAACATGAGCTCACATCACTGTCACTCTCCATGGTTGTGTCGAAAGATTACTGTCACTCACAGATGCAGGCGGTTCTGACGGTCCTGGCACCGCCTACCACCCCCGGAAGTAGTGTCTGAGCACATTTTATGTTGCTCTGTGACCTACAATCTGAATGGTTTGTAGGTTAACACAAAGGTGTGTTGTGTGTCCTGCAATGTGATTGGTTAGCTAACACAAAAATGTGTAGCGCTAGTTTAAACATTTTGTGTGAACAACAGTTCAACACAAAATAATTTAACACATCTCTTTTAAGAGTGTACTGCTTTCTCTCTTTGATTGAGATCCCAGATTCAAACATCTGTTCAGGTGTGAATAAATTCTCTGATCCTGCTGTGTCTTTTGCTTTCATAATGAATTGTCTTTCTAAATGCCTGATTTAGTCTTGGTTTAGTCCAGGTCTGGAGGCCCAGGCTAATCTTGTTTTGTTTTTCAGTATAAGTTTGGAGACGTTCTTTCGTGTCAATTACAAAACTGCAATGATGGGAAGAAAATAGTGAAGCACTTCATGGTGTATGTGGGAGACAAGGAGTTCGAAGGAAAAAAGGAGGGAGAAGACATGTTCCAGCTCACTCCAGGTACCATCAATTAATATAAATAAACATTTGATCATAATATGAGATGTAGCTCTGGTTTAAAGGGGCACTGTGTAAGATTGAGAGGAATTTTAATGATCACATATAGTCCACAAACATATAAATCATATTTATTCTTTACAACATGAATACTTAAGAGAGCACTGTTAACCAATCCACATCAATTGTGATACATTTATACGTATTTGAAATGTTTTATTACGGGCCAGAATGTGAATATTGACGCTAGATGTCAGCATGGTAGATAGGCAAAATGCACTGGAAATGCTCCCCCTGGTGTTCAAAAGTGGGAACACTTTATTTTTTTTACACAGTGCCCCTTTAAGCATTAACTACATGAACAAGTCCTGCTTTAGTCCTGTTTTAGACATGTTTTAGTCCTGGTTTAAACAGGTTTTAGTCCTTTTGGGCCTGGTTTAGTCCTGTTTAGTCCTGGATTAGACTTGACTAAAATGTGTTTGTGATTCAGCGGGATGCACATTTGGGAAGGTGTCAGACCGGACAAACGTGGAGAAAATGGTAACTACAGGACGATTGGGCTTTCTAGAAATGTCCACTTTATGTTTTACTTGATTACTTTTTGTTTTTACAGGAGCACAACGAAGTAACACCTGAAACAAGGGAAGACTTAATGGAAGAGCGGATTAAGGACATGTTGACGAACTGTGGCAAATACAGCCTCCTGGACAACAACTGTGAGCACTTCGCCACTTTTATACGCTTCAACGAGAAGCTCCAGGAGCAGGTACAACACGCATGTGGCAGGCTCATTTGTGTAATTACCTCAGTTTAGATCACACAATACAAGGACAAAACCAGGGTATCGGTGGAATCAGAGTTACTTCGCTCTTGTTTCCCGCTCTCAGTTAAAAGTTTGGTTGCAGACCAACTGTAACCAGCGTGCAGTTAAAGATGGATCAATCACACCACAGCAGTGTGGTTTGAGTGAATTCACTTGCACTGGCTATGCAAGCAAAAATTTATAATTTAAAATATTGACTTCAAAGATTTAGGCTTAGATTAAGGTAATTTCGTTAAATTTAAAGATTTGGGAAAGGTATGCCAACCAGGTAGCAGCATAACTGTGTTAGAGAGACGCAGCACCGACAGATACTTTGACTAGGGATGTCCAGATTATTAGGGTAATCGATAATCGTGATTATTCCAAGCACAATATAATCGTAAGAACAAAAGAATAAGAATCAAGACAATTTCAGAAACAAAATTATTTGTTTTAGATAACGCTTCTGGATAAAAAAATGAACTTATAGAAAAGACAATATATTATTGCTGCAGATGAGTTTTTAGAAAAATACATTTTCTTGCTATAGTAAGTAAATTTGTAATTTTGTGAGTGCTTTTGGATAAAATCTGTAAATATCTGGCGGTCAAATAACAAATAATGATATTGGCAAAAATACACATAAAAAATTAAATACATATCCACCTGTCTCTAAACGTGGTAATTTTAAAAGCAAAAGTCTGCCTTTCAAAATATAGAAAAATCACAATTTTAGAAGCAAATTTTACAATTATTTTTTGACAAACTTTTTAAAACAAATGCAGCAGAATGTTTTGTCACATTCAGATTGCTTCATTTAGAAAGTTTAAATGAATAAAATCGTGATATTTTCTATCACAATAATCGCAACACTAAAATTTGATATTGTGACATCCCTAACTTTTTTTTTTTCATTTTGGATCCTCATTAGTTATTACCGTGGCAATAACTATTCTTCCTGGGGTCCACAAACTTTGACATATTTGTATTTCTGACTTTTGAAAAACATGCACACTGTAGCTGTCCCTTGGAAGAACCACACAAGATGCAGGGTTTTCCATGGGTGCACTTTTAATTCTCTTTTGTCACCAACGTCATGGCACCATGAAAACTATGAAATGAACAAAACACAAATGCCATAATAAAGTATTGTCACAATCACAAATAATCGATAGAAATCAAATTTATCCCTTTTAAATGAACACAGATGATTTTGATAAACTTATCAATGTGGCATGAATCCCGGGTTAATGCATTATGTAACTTGGCAAATAAGTTTTTATTCTCCAACTTGATTGTGATCTCTCTACCTTTGTTTTGCAGAAGGGGACTTTCGCAGGGCGTGCTTTGAAGATTTGCAGAAAGACCAGGATATTAGAAAGCTGTCATCAGGGAGAAGTGGAGAAATGTTCTGAATCCGGCAATGCAAAACCAACTGAAGGTGGCTGAACCAAAGAAGAACCAACAAAAGAGCTTCAGCACTCATCTGAAACACTGGGCCATAATAATAAAATAAAATGAAGAGATTTTCTTCTTAAAGTGAACCCTGGATATAATCACATGTTTACCCTAAAACTCTTATAATATCATCACTTATATAAATACAGGATAAAAACCTCGGAAATATTTGTAGTTTTATTAAAATAGTGTTTTAAAGAGATACCTGGAGGCTGCCATTTTGCTTTGGTTATGACATCAAATGGTTGTCTGTGTCTTCTGGTGGTTGTCAAGGTAACAACCTGGGGAGCAACTATGGTAGGAGCAACCATGGCAACAACCAAAAGCAACCATTTGACATCATCAACCCAGAATGCATTGCGTCTGGACAATATGGCTGCTCCCAGTGGCTCCAAAACAATGACAATTTTATAAAAAATAGTAAGAGGTTATATATTTGTTTGTAATTTATTTTAGTAAACATGACCAGAACTAGCATTTAAGCCATATTTATCTTCATAGTCAGAGATCCTTTTAACTTAACACAATAAATGTGAGCTACACTATAGTACTACTGTAAAATGTTTGTATTTCTGTATTGATTTCTTTGGTGTTATATCTTCTAGGAGCATCATAAATTATTAACACAATTCCTTTAACATTAAAGTGACACCGACCAAATGAATCCCACTGAAATAGAAAGTTAAAGCATTACTTTGTGACATTCTTCACTAAAATACATCAGCTTCATGTCATATTAAAGCTAAAGGAACAGTGAGAGAGGAGAGAGAAAAAAGAGAGAAAGGGAGAGGGAGAGGAGAGAGAGAGGAAAGACAGGCAGAAAGAAAGAGAGAGAAAGGAAAGAGGGAGAAGAGAGAGAGGAGAGAAAGAAGAGAGGGTAAGGGGAGAGAGAAGAAAGAGTGAAAGAAAGAAAGAGAGAGAGGAGAGAAAAAAGAGAGAGAAGAGAGAAAGAAAGATAGAAAGGGAGAGGAGAGAAAGAAAGAAAGGGAGAGAGAGAGGAAAGAGAGAGAGAGGAGAGAGAGGGAGAGGAGAGAAAGAAAGAGAGAAAGGGAGAGAGAGGAAAGAGGGAGAGAGAGGAAAGACAGACAGAAAGAAAGAGAGAGAAAGGAAAGAGGGAGAAGAGAGAGAGGAGAGAAAGAAGAGAGGGTAAGGGGAGATAGAAGAAAGAGTGAAAGAAAGAAAGAGAGAGAGGAGAGAAAAAAGAGAGAGAAGAGAGAAAGAAAGATAGAAAGGGAGAGGAGAGAAAGAAAGAAAGGGAGAGAGGAAAGAGAGAGAGAGGAGAGAGAGGGAGAGGAGAGAAAGAAAGAGAGAAAGGGAGAGAGAGGAAAGAGGGAGAGAGAGGAAAGACAGACAGAAAGAAAGAGAGAGAAAGGAAAGAGGGAGAAGAGAGAGAGGAGAGAAAGAGAGAGGGTGGGAAGAGAGAAGAAAGAGTGAAAGAAGGAGATAGAAAGTGTGAAAGAAAGAGAGAAGAGAGAACGAAAGAGAGAAGTGATGGAGAGAAAGAAAGAGAGAGAGGAAAGAGGGAGAAGAGAGAGAGGAAGAGAGGGTAAGGGGAGAGAAAAAAGAGAGAAGAGAGAAAGGGAGAGAGAGGAGAGAGAAAGAAAGAGAAAGAAAAAGAAAGGGAGAGAGAAAGGAAAGAGGGAGAAGAGAGAGAGGAAGAGAGGGTAAGGGGAGAGAGAAGAAAGAGTGAAAGAAACAGAGAAAGAGTAAAAGAAAGAGAGAGAAGAGAGAACAAAAGAGGGTGAGAAAGAGAGGGAAAGAAAGAGAGAAGAGAGAAGTGAGGGAGAGAGGAGAGAGAAAGAAAGAGAGAGAGGAAAGAGGGAGAAGAGAGAGAGGATAGAAAGAGAGAGGGTAAGGGGAGAGAAAGGAAAGAGGGAGGGTAAGGGGAGAGAGAAGCAAGAGAGATGAGAGAGAGAGAAAGAGTAAAGAAAGAGAGAGAAGAGAGAATGAAAGAGGGTGAGAAAGAAAGAGGGAGAGAGGAGAGAAAGAAAGAAGTGAGGGAGAGAGGAGAGAGAAAGAAAGAGAGAGAGGAAAGAGGGAGAAGAGAGAGAGGATAGAAAGAGGGAGAGAGAAAGAGAGAAGAGAGAACGAAAGAGGGAGAAGAGAGAGAGGAGAGAAAGAGAGAGGGTAAGGGGAGAGAGAGAGAAAGAGTGAAAGAAAGAGAGAAGTGAGGGAGAGAGGAGAGAAAGAAAGAGAGGAAAGAGAGAGAGGAAAGAGAGAGGACAAGGGGAGAGAGAAGAAAGAGGGTGGAGAGAGAGAAAGAGTGAAAGAAAGAGAGAGAAGAGAGAATGAAAGAGAGAAGAGAGAGAAGTGAGGAGAGAGAAAGAGAGAGGAAAGAGGGAGAAGAGAGAGAGGATAGAAAGAGAGAGGGTAAGGGGAGAGAGAAGCAAGAGGGATGAGAGAGAGAAAGAGTAAAAGAAAGAGAGAATGAAAGAGGGTGAGAAAGAGAGAGGAGAGAAAGAAAGAGAGAAGAGAGAGATTTAGCTATTTTTATAATATCAGGAGCAGTGGCAAGTTTATTTGTATAGCACGATTCATACACAAAGCAATTCAATGTGCCTTACAGATGTTCAGTTTTCGTCTGTGTGGAGGAACTAAGACTTACTCAAGAAACAGATTGTGATCATTCTGAGGAAGAGAGATTCTGCAAACTATGACAAGAATAATTTTATCTGAGGCTAAAGCTGATCACATCTGTGTCCTGTTCTGACTCAGATCCTGCGTTCGGTTTGTCAAATGAAGCAACGTCGATATAAAACCTCTGCTCCAGACTGTGGACAAGTCGACAGGTGACGAGCTCCATCATCTCGACAGGTAATCACATCACTGATTTTTATTTATTTAAGATGAGACACTGCAGGCGAAAAGGAAAAAAAGATAATATTAACATTTTTTACCTTGTGGGCCCTGTTTTATGCAAAGTAAGTCATGTTTAACAATGTTTTAAATCTTAATTTTAGTAAGATTTTAAACAATGCAATGAAAAAAATGTAAAAGGAAAATGTAGATTTATATTTTAAAATGTTGAGACTCTCTCGTGACTTGAGACTTACTCGTGACAAGGCATGGGACGATATTAAAATTTGCACTCATATTCATTGTGACCAAAAAAAATCGCGATTAATGATATTATCACGATAATTTACTAAACTTAAAAGTGCACAGATTCAAAATCACTGAAATATATAGTAGTGCACAATATGTATGTGTTTGAACAACTACTTATTGTATTTTGGTCGAAGTACAATCAATAATAATTCAAAGTGAACAAATGTTTACACAAAAATTTACTATCTTTGTCTCAGAGTCAATAATTAACTTTAACATATGAACCTTTTCTTTGTTTAATCATAAAACAGCTTCTTACTGGGTTCAGAACAGTCAGATTTTAGATGATGAATAATTGCGATTATCGTCACGTACGGTACGATTGTCACGATTATGAAAAAACGCCACGATTATTTAATTGCAGCCCTTAATTATTGTGCTTAGCGATAATATCGTATATCGTCTTGTGACTTGGATGTTATGACTTGAGTCTTACTTGTGACTTGGATGTTCTGACTTGAGTCTTACTTGTGACTTGGATGTTACGACTTGAGACTTACTTGTAACTTGGACATTACGGCTTGAGACTTACTTGTGACTTGGATGTTCTGACTTGAGTCTTACTTGTGACTTGGATGACTTGGATGTTTTGACTTGAATGTTTTGACTTGAGACTTGGACTTGTGACTTGGATGTTATGACTTGAGACTTACTTGTGACTTGGATGTTATGACTTGAGACTTACTTGTGACTTGGATGTTCTGACTTGTGACTTGGATGTTATGACTTGAGTCTTACTTGTGACTTGGATGTTATGACTTCATACTTACTTGTGACTTGGATGTTTTGACTTGAGACTCGTGACTTATATGATATGACTTGAGACTTAGGCTACTTGTGATTTGGATGTTACGACTTGAGACTTGTGACTTGGATGTTACGACTTGAGACTTGGACTTGTGACTTGGATGTTTTTACTTGAGACTTACTTGTGACTTGGATGTTCTGTTTTGAGACTCACTTGTGACTTGGATGTTTTGACTTGAGACTCGTGACTTAGATGTTTTGACTTGAGACTTACTTGTGACTTGGATGTTACGACTTGAGACTTACTTGTGACTTGGATGTTCTGTTTTGAGACTCACTTGTGACTTGGATGTTTTGACTTGAGACTCGTGACTTAGATGTTACGACTTGAGTCTTACTTGTGACTTGGATGTTTTGACTTGAGACTTACTTCTGACTTGGATGTTATGACTTGAGACTTACTTGTGACTTGGATGTTATGACTTGAGACTTACTTGTGACTTGGACGTTCTGACTTGAGACTTACTTGTGACTTGGATGTTACGACTTGAGTCTTACTTGTGACTTGGATGTTATGACTTGAGTCTTACTTGTGACTTGGATGTTATGACTTGTGACTTGGATGTTATGACTTGAGACTTACTTGTGACTTGGATGTTATGACTTGAGACTTACTTGTGACTTGGATGTTATGACTTGAGACTTACTTGTGACTTGGACGTTCTGACTTGAGACTTACTTGTGACTTGGATGTTACGACTTGAGTCTTACTTGTGACTTGGATGTTATGACTTGAGTCTTACTTGTGACTTGGATGTTATGACTTGTGACTTGGATGTTATGACTTGAGACTTACTTGTGACTTGGATGTTATGACTTGAGACTTACTTGTGACTTGGACATTACGACTTGAGTCTTACTTGTGACTTGGACGTTACGACTTGAGACTTACTTGTGACTTGGATGTTCTGACTTGAGACTTACTTGTGACTTGGATGTTATGACTTGAGACTTACTTGTGACTTGGATGTTCTGACTTGAGACTTACTTGTGACTTGGATGTTCTGACTTGAGACTTACTTGTGACTTGGATGTTCTGTTTTGAGACTTACTTGTGACTTGGATGTTACAACTTGAGACTTACTTTTGACTGATGTTTTGACTTGAGACTTGCCTCTGTTTTATTCTTTATTCCAGAGTTAAAGATGAAGGGTTCTTTGCTACTCGTGTTGGTCCATGTTTCTCTCGTTCTCAGCGGAGGAAAAATCTTCAAACCAGATCAAAAGATCCAAGTAAGCAACACAGTTGTAATAATTTCATCATTTCAGTTCTAACCCCGTTGTGTTTTGCAGTACAAGTTTGGAGACATCATCTCGTCCACAATGACTCGTCTTTGCGGTAAAAGTGGAACCGTCATAAAGAAACATTACGTGGTTTATGTTGGAGACGAACCGATCGCAGGGAAGAAGGCGGGACAGGACATTTTCCACCGCTGGGACGGTAAAATTTCTTGAAAAATCGAGAAATTGTGATTGAATCGTGTCGAACTTTGAGACACATTACTGAAGTATAATCTTTTAAAAATCCAATACATTGAACATATTTTAAGTTTTTATTATTGTTTATGTTCATTAAAGACAAGACAAAGAAAACTGATCTAAAAAACTAGATAGATCAATATGAGGGGGAAAAAAACGTGATTAAATTTTTTCCCAGATTGCCCAGCTCTACTTAGACCTGGTTTAGTCCTGGTTTGGACCTGGTTTAGACCTGGTTTAGACCTGTTTTAGACCTGGTTTAGTCCTGATTTGGACCTGTTTTAGTCCTGGTTTAGTCTTGGTTTAGCTCTTGTTTAGACCTGGTTTAGTCCTGGTTTGGACCTGTTTTAGACCTGGTTTGGACCTGTTTTAGTCCTGTTTTAATCCTGGTTTGGACCTGTTTTAGTCCTGGTTTAGTCCTGGTTTAGACCTGGTTTAGCTCTTGTTTAGACCTGTTTTAGTCCTGGTTTAGTCCTGGTTTAGTTCTGGTTTAGTCCTGGTTTAGCTCTTGTTTAGACCTGTTTTAGTCCTGTTTTAGTCCTGTTTTAGTCCTGGTTTAGTCCTGGTTTAGTTCTGGTTAGACCTGGTTTGGACCTGGTTTAGACCTGGTTTAGTCCTGGTTTAGCTCTTGTTTGGACCTGTTTTAGTCCTGGTTTAGACCTGGTTTAACTCTTGTTTAGACCTGGTTTAGCTCTTGTTTAGACCTGTGTTGTGTTTGTGTTTCAGAGGGACCAGACGGCTGTAAGTTTGGGGAACTCTCAAAAGGGAAGGATCTGCAAAAAGCGGTAATTTCATTACAGAAAAAAAAAAAATCCCTACATTTTAAAGTTTAGTTATCAGACAAATGTGAAGTTTTGTCCATTTAAGCACTGGAAAAAACAAACATTGTTTTTAGTGCATTTTATTTTGTCTTAAGGAAACCAGCCTTTTGTAGATTAAAATGAGGAAGAGAAAGACCGATACACTTGACAATGAACAAAATACAGTTCTATTGGCAGACAATAAAATTAAACCCAAATTTAGATAAATGTTACTTAATGCTATCATTTTTCCCATTGCACACTTGTTTTCCTGTTTCATAACTATAAGAATTCTGCTTAATTTGCCTTGTCTGTTTGTTAAATAAAGTTTTTGTACTTTTGTTTACTACACAATATACTCAATAATGAAAATAACATTGTTTTTTTGTGTGTGCAGGAGGAGTACAGCCAAGAAACACCAGACACAACCAAAGATAAAATCATCGCTCGCATTCTGGATAAGAAGAGAGACTGTGGGAACTACGACATTTTGGAGAACAACTGTGAGACGCTGGCCACCTACGTTCGCTTTGGGAAGAGTATGATCCAGCAGGTACAGTCGACTAAAAGCACCAGAATGCAGTTTAAACAATCATTTAACACAGATAAAGTGGATTTTTTCTCATTATGACAAGAGAGAGGATGGGACCTGTTCAGTGTTTGTAATTCCTTCTTCAGAGGAGCATTTGTGGGTAGGTTAAATAAGAAAGGAAATCAGGTCAAAACAGTTACAGGAATGGCAATGGAAGATTTTTATTATTAAGTTATGCATACACAAGGGTAATCACTGTATCACCATTTTTAGTTTTAGGGTGCTCACAGTGATAATTATAAAGTTGTTAGTATTGCAATGTTGGGGGTCTGGGCCCCACCCCCTGGAAATTTTTAGAAAAACTGGTGTAATTTCCTGTATTTTGGCACTTTTTTAATAGAGGGATTATTTGTTTATCATCATGGGGGATGCATGGGCAGCAGTACAGCAGAAAGAGCCATAGCTGACTGACATAAGCTGTAGCAGCAACACTCGCCAGCGCTGTTGTCTGTTAACTACAAGAGTTTATCTCTGTGAGAAAACAAAAGTTACGCTGCTAAATGAACATTTGTGAGTGAATTTCATATTACAACTCTACGACTCATACACATTACATTCAGTCTGGTTAAACAGGAGCATAAATAAATGTACAAATATGAAAAGGTTAAATTATGAAAATATTTACAGGGCTCCAGACTGCGAGCAAATGCTCGCATTTTGCGACTATTTTTGGCCCCAGTGCGAGTATTTTTTTCAGCCACTCGCTCCGGTGCGAGCAGAAATGAAAATGCCTTTTTTCATTTTTTGTCTCGTGTTACACAGCATTAAATCTGTATCAAACTGCGTAGTTTCCGTGTCTTTAACTCTGGAACAATACATGGGCACGCGCACATGGGTAGTGCATTCAAACGTAACTCGACTCCATTCATGACTTTCATGACAACGCTTATCACTGTGAAATGTCGGGCGTGCGCGTCGATGTGGGGTCCTGTTCTTCTCTGTCACACGCAGAACACAGAGGAGAGCATTAACTAGGTGTGTGTGTTTACCGTGTGTGTTCGTCCCTTCACTCCTCGTCGTTCCTCGCGCTGCCTCCGCCCCACGTACTGCTTTGGATCTCCGTGTCACTATTATTCCGTGCGTCAAAGTAAAACTTTCCGAGCGCCACTGAACGTGACCAACGTGTTATGGCTTGCGTGTAAATACACGGGCCAACAAAGTATTCACAGTCCGTTCATTTGTTTCTTCACACTTCAGTCCATGCGCGCGCACGGTCCTCGTGCACTGTGTGTCCCGAGCGCTCCGCTTTCACTTCGTTTATGACTCGATCCTTACAGAGACACGATCCGAAATCCGTGACAAATAAAACATCTTTATCCTTTATCCAACGTCTGGGCTTTACGTGCAGAGGCAGAGTGGATGGCCCAGGTCAGATAGGCTTCCGCCGGTGACCCGCCCCCTGTGAGGAGCTGTGTGGAGCTGTGAGGAGCTGAGGACGCGCGGTTTGTGGGAATCTTCTGTGTGAGACTGCATTTTCAAGCTGATAATTTTGCTCTTACGTCGTGTCAGAAACACATCACATTTTACAATGTTTGTACTTTATAATCTAGGCCTGCATCTAACAGTCCATTTCACTTTATATTTGGCTGTATTTAACACTTAGCCTATACAAATAAGCTTCATATCTGCAGTTAAGCTTTCATTTTGTCTCTGTGGTCACCCAGTAGGCTATGCCACTTTATTAATATTCTCTAAATGTATAGGCTACAGTCTAAATAGGTAGGACCCCCAAAACTTGTAATGTTCCATTTACTTTTACAGTGTGTGTAAAAGAACAGCATAATACTGACCTTTTGAGTAAATGTGGAAGAGAAGTGACTGAATAGGCCTATATGTAATTGCAATTTAAGATAGATTTTGATTAATGGTGCAGCCCTATTGCTATCATTAATCAGCAATATTTGTTAACTGCTTGAAATGTTAACTGCTTTTCCTGCTGTTAACATTTCATAAATATTTTAATATTTAAGCAATTTTTGGAAAATTTTGTAACAAAATAAACTAACTAATTATACATTCAAAACAACACAGCATAGCTAATTGTAAAATTTAAACTACTATTAATTATATATGAATTAACAATTTACGGCTAGTGCCCCTAAATTTTCTCTGTGCCCCTAAGTTGAATCAGTTAGGGGCTACAGTGCTCCTTGAGAAAAAAGTTAGTCTGGAGCCCTGATTTGTTTAATCTTTAGTAGACTCCCTACACAAGATGGATGCCGGAACTGGACATTTGTTGGTTACAGTGGCTACGCACTCTAGTCATTATTATAATTCAGTGTTTTGGCCTATTTTTACAATATGCTTGCTAGGTAACAGTTGTGGAATCTCTACATCATATTTATTGGACAAAAGCTCAAAAAACTCATCAAAACAGACAAACTGAAGGCAAAATGTTAAATGTAAATAGAATCATGTTTACTGTGTTTTTCTGCAGCTTAATTTCTTCGTTTGTTTGTTTGCAGAAGGGGACTTTGGCTGAGTACGCACTGAAGTATTGTCCAGGCGGAGTCCTTCGAACCTGTAACAGCTACAAAGAGATGGTGAACGATAACAAACAATACCTAAACGCCTGGAAACAGTGTCGTGACCAGAACAACAACGGATAAAACGGACGCTAACACTGTGCTAGTACAGTTACACCGAGCAGGAAGGACCAGACACTGAAGATGCATGTAAAAAATCTAAATAAAAATGTCTAAAAATGTAAAAAATCTAAATAAAAATGTTCTTGATAAGCATTCATTCTTTGTGTTTGTCTTTGTCAAAGCTAAAATCATATTTGTGCGGAGGATTCTGAGTTAAATACGATGTCTTGAAGTGCAGATTATTGTCTAATTTTAACTTACTTTGGTGGATGAATACTCCTTGTAAACACAAATGATAGTTTTACACGAATCAAGAGCAAGTTTGTGAAGAAAAAGTTGAAAGTAGATGAACTGAACTGATGACATCACATTTAGGGACGGAACGATTCACTTAAGTCATAATTCGATTTGATTTTGTGCCCGGTCACAATTTTCTATTTTGTTTGTTTTTGTTTTGTCTATATTCACTTTTTTTACCTTAAGACACAAAATAAACCATAATAAATTACATTTAAAACAAAGCCACTGTTGTTAGTGTCAGAACATTTGAACAGTAAACAGTCGTATTTAGTGTCCATATTTAGAGTTCCACCATCAGTTGTTAACGCAACATAAAAATACGCATTAAGTCAGGTCTTGCACAAGTTAATGCTTTGTTTCTTTTTACATTATTGCTATTGTTGTATTATTGTGTGTTTTATACAACTACAGTGTGTGTGAGTTTAAGTCAGTGTCTGCATTAACAAAACAGATCAATCGACTTTTCGATTCGATAGTTGCATACTTCGAAGTTTTCGATTGATTTTCTATCCCTAATCACATTTGGACAGTCGTTCTCAAACAGTGGGGTGCGTACGACCCCGGGGTACAGGCTTTGCTTTTGACGTGTAAAATGTAATTGCAGAAAATAAAGTGAACATTTGTTGCTATATAGAGGTTATGCACTGACATCACATTGCTTAGCAACATTTAGAATGAGTGGCATTTCTTCAATGTATTTCTTTGTTGTCGTGGCAACGGCTTGGCTGCTAACAACAGTTGATGATTTAGGACATTTTAACTGCAACAAACTGACTCAAAAACATCTTTTTAAGAAGAAAAATGTAATAAGTTCAACTAGGTGTGATTTCAATGTCTGATAAATGTGAGAGAAGCTAAAGTCTTGTTGTTTATCTGCTTTGCTACAACTGTTGACTTGATTTTCTCTTTTACATGTCAGTTACAAACCTAAATGCTCAGTAGACTTGTGGTGGGTTGAATTTGTTATCAAACTGTAGTTTATTTTTCCTGTTTTAGCTGTTTATTGAACTCTTACAAGAGAAAATGTCCTTTCTCTCCATTAACTCTCTCAGCATGAACATTTAGAATGCTGTGATGTCACCTACAGAACCTCTGTTAATACAGAGACAGGACTATTTTCTCACAAGAAACTAGTTTTTATGAGCCTGTAAACTTAAACATTTCACAACATTGGTGCATTCTTATTTTTATGTCAGTAGTTAAGAAACTATTGTACATTAGAGGAGTTTTGGCCTGTGCACTTTGCTGTAACAGAGTGTACAGGCCAGAGTGGTTAGAGCTCTGGCTTCACAATGAGGAGGTCGTGGCCGTATGCAGCATTGAGGCCCATGAGGTCTCGGTAGTTTTTGTAGATTAATTTCTGCTAACAAAGACTTTATCTTATTGTGTTACTTTTTTTTTAAATATGACAAGCTCTTAAGAACAATAATATCAGTTTGGCTGTTAAATAATGGCCCATGTTCTGAATATTGATGAGATGTTGTTGTCTTTATCATTTTTCTGTATGTGAATCTGGCAAAAACTAATCTTGTTTATCTAATAAAAAATATATCACATTATATGAAATTACACGATTACGTCTTTAAGTCAAGGGAGTGTCTTAACTTGTGAATAAACTTAGTAGCTCTGTAACAAGAAAACCCCATAATCATTGTAGGTTTTTAAAGCCCAAGTTGAAGCCGTGATGAGAAGCCAGGATCGACCAAAATAAAAAAGGGAAATAGTAAAATAACTTTAGCTAACCAAAAAGAATCCAAAAGAAATAACTATTACTTTAGCAAAAACAATAAATTGTAAATTATGCTTAACAAACGAAATTTAACAAGTAAACTAATAATCAAATGAATTATAAGAAATATTCAAATAACCAAAATAAACATACTTTTAGCAATATATCAAAGAAAAATAAGTATATCAAAAATATAACTGATAATTTATAGAAAAAATATCTAAACTGTGTTCTGGCTCCAACAATCATTGCTCACCAATGGAAATAGTCCGACAGTCAATTCTAAAAATATATACTTCAGTCAAATACATTTGGACCTCAGTATTTTCAAAATTCTGCGTTTGGCCCCGGTTGTGGGCTTGACTCCCGGGTCGGGCCAGATCAACATCTCATGATCTCTCTGGGTGGAGTTTGCATGTTCTGCCCGTGTCACCGTGGGTTTTCTCCAGTTTTCTCCAAAAACATGTATGTTTAGGTTCATTGGGCATCACTGTAAATTTCCCTTAGTGAGTGAATGAGAGAGTGAATGTTTGTCTGTCTAACCCTGCGACGAGTTGGCCACTGTCCAGGGTGTTCCCCCGATTAAGGCCCAAAGTCACTGGGATAGGCTCCAGTCACCTGCGACCCCTAACGTGAACAAGCAGTAGAAAATGAATGAATGAGTTTGGACCCATTTTAATAGCCTGATGTCATCATTTATGAACAGGAAGTACATTTTTAATCCTAAAAGATGCTGAGCTGTGATGAAATGTGCAACATGTTTAGTATCTTTATTTTGATTTAGTGAAATGAGCAGTTCAAGACACTTTAATTGAACACACAATTAAATATGGCTGCTTGTAGCTGTATAAGGTTTAAAGTTCTTTATTTGGCTATTTTCTTGTGTCATTAGCTTAATTGTATCAAAACATACTGTTGTACACAAACTAGTAACAATACCCAAAATCAGTTATCTTCTGCGAGGCTTGAACCGGTGATCTGCTGGTTCAAGGGCAGAAAAGGGCACAGACATATACCCTCTGGTGTTCAACAGTGGAGTGGTATTATGTTTTTTATACGGTGCATTTTAAAGGAGGATTAGATAAATACTTTAATAATCCTTTGGGAGAAAAATGTCTTCTCTGCATGTGCACGGAACTTCAGTTGGCTTGTTTTTGTTCAAAATAGCTAACTTCTGTACATACGAGCACAATGAGTTATAATAATCACTAGAGATAGCGGGGGGTCGGTTGCCGTGGCGGCTGCGGCGGCCATCTTGCGAGGGGAGAGGCAGCAGAATTCTAATTGAAAGCAATGGAAAAACAAGGTCAGATAATTCATACATTAAAGGGATCCCTGGCTATGAAGATAAATATGGCTTAAATGTTAGTACAGGTCATGTTTACTAAAATAAATTACAAACAAATATATAACTGCTTACTTTTTTTACAAAATTGTCATTGTTTTGGAGGCACTGGGAGCAGCCATATTGTCCAGGTGCAATGCATTCTGGGTTGATGTGAAATGGTTGCTTTTTGTTGTTGCCATGGTTGCTCCTACCATAGTTGCTCCCTAGGCTGTTACCTTGACAACCACCAGAAGACACAGACAACCATTTGATGTCATACCCAAAGCAAAATGGCCGCCTCCAGGTAATTTCTTTCAACTACTATTTTAATAAAACTACAAATAATTCCAAGGTATTTGTCCTGTATTTATATAAGTGATGATATTATAAGTGTTTTAAGGTCAACATGTGATTATAGCCAGGGTTCGCTTTAAAGGGGTAATTGAGCAATATATATTTCTGGTCCAAATAATAACGAGGACTGCTTTCTGTCTGTGTCTGGTCTTTTTTTCTGAATTGTGAATATAAATTTGCAGCCTTAAAACACTGCACTGGGTTAGATTTTATGCACAATTAAAGCATTTTTGTGTGTAATTATGCTTTATGAACACAAACGTTCATAATTATTGTGTTGGCTTCACTGCTGTTACTATAAAATAACATTTTAATAGCTAAAAATAAAAATATGTTTTTTCGAAATGTTTTCACATTGATTTAACAGAAGCATAACTAAATGTACAAACACAAAAAGGTTGCATTATCAAAGTATTTAAATGAAAATGTTATTTAAAAGTTCAGTCTCCTATTAGTTTGCATGTGTTCTTTAGTAGAGAACTAAAGAACAAGATGGCTGCTGGAACTGGACATTTGTTGCTATAGGCTCTCTTGTCATTATTATAACTCACTGTACAAGCATTTCTTATTAGCATTAGCATTTAGACACAAACACGTCTCTTTTTAAGTGTCTCTGTTGAATAATTCTTCTGATTTGTGATGTTGTTAATGTGTTTTCTGTAACATTCACCACAACTCACTGTCACTGTCTGATCTTTTGAGTTTTCATCGTTTTAAGCTGATGTAGTGAAAACCTCATAGAAATGAACTGAACAGGAAATACTTGCATTTACAGACGTTAGCGATTTTGAACATAAACAAGTCAACTGAAGTTCCGTGCACAGAGCCAATTTATGTCCATGAGACTTCACGCACACTTCCTCATTGGTTGAAATCCTAAATGATCTTATCTGAGGACAAAAACCAAAAGGTTTAAAAAAACAACAACTGCTCATTGTTGGTAGAAGTCTTCAAAGTAGTCATCTGGACAGTGTTTCCGAAGATCAAGACGCTTCGACTCTCATCCGAAAGTCATTTTCAATCTGATCTGAGATCTGCAAATCAGATTGAAAATAACTTTCGGATGAGAGTCAAAACGTCTTCATCTTCGGAAACACTGTCCAGATGACTACTTTGAAGACTTCTACTATGGATCACTCCTGGATGAATGAGGGACTACACCGTCTAACTGCTCAGTGTGTTGGCCGGGCAGCTCCAAGGCTGTTTCCATAGCAACTGTGTGAGCTTGCTACCTTCATGATTTCAGAAAAAGACAAAGTTAATAAAACAAAGCTTGCATATTTATTTATTTTTAAAAATTGATCAGTTTCATGGATTAGGACACACCTGGTTCAAACATGGGCCTTGAATAAAAATGATTGACCCGGCTTTAAAGTGAAACTAAAGAATCAACTTTTTTTCACTGTCAAAATTGAAATATCGTATCTATTCTAAGAGCTCACCCAGTATGCAGTGATATCATCAGTCATTTGTCTCAGGTGGATAAATGGGTGATGGGCGGTGCAAAAGATCACAGATTCAACTCTTGTGCCAGTGTTTTTCTCATTTTCACTTTTAGAAAATACTCACATGAGCTTGTGTGCTGATGTAAAGGAAAAGTTTCATACATGTGTCTGCAAAGTTGATTAAAGTATTCTTGAAGTGCAAGTAAGCAACTAGACTTTACTCGCGTCCATATTTGGTGCTGTCAGTAATCGTCTGTTCACACCACTGGGCGTCTCTTAAAAGGCCTCCGGGCATCTTACACTTTTGCGGGTCTGTTTGGGGTGCAGTTGTGGGCGCACTAAGTCTCTGTCCGCGTGTTTAGTCCCACGTTAGGTCTTTGAAATGTTCAAGGCAACAGTTTCAACATGTAGCTACTGTAAGTTACATGTTACTTCTGTGAAGAGGCGATCCCGGCCGCTTCAGTCCTGATGTTTCCCAGCACAAACCCAGGGCAGAGACAGACTTATCTTCAGCTCCTTCAGCTCGTTCACAGACGTCCAGCTGCACTGACAACAGTACGACCTGAACCCGGCTCTGGGCCTCAGCTTGGACCGAAGCTTCGACCGCTCCGGGACGTTATTCCTGATCAAACAGAAAACAGTTTCAGGAGAGCGCAAATGTGCAAACGAAGGAGATCTTAAAGTTTCTGAGGACAAAGAGGATAATGTGATGATCATGGGTCTCATTTATGAAGCCTGTGTACGTAAAAAATGGGGTCAAAAGTACGTGGGAGATTACGTGCGTTGTTTCCTGCGTCAATTTTGGGATTTATGAAAAGAAGACTTGACGTGGGATTTTGCGGGTGGGACCGCAAGCTCGGAATCTACCATACGCACTTTCAGAGACGAAGCAGAGGGAGATCTGTGTTTAGCAGAGGCATTATAAGGAGGTGTGTGTTCAGTGCACGTGACGTACATGACTTTTGTTCATATTTCCAACAAATATAATAACTTTAATCTGCACATTCCGGTCTCTCGTCATCTCGCGACGCGCATATGTGCTCGCTCAAATTTTCGCGTGCTTCTATAACGTCACGCATATGAAATATCATATCCCGTTGTTGTGCGAGCCTTAAAGCACAGTTCTAAACTAAAGTCATCACGTCTAAAACAGGCCGATAAGTTTGTCAGACGAGCAGAGTTGTGTTGTGCTGTGATTAATATGAAGCTTTTGTACATGACAGAAGCTCATTCTCTCCTTGTTTTCACTTTAGTTTGTTCACCTGAAGAAGAGGTAGTCGCAGCTCTGGTCCCACTCACAGTCGTCAAACGCCAAGACGCTGAAGTCACATGACGTGCACCGCAGCTGGTCACATGACCTGAGGACAAGGTCACAAGCACAAGTAATTATATAATTGTATTAAATTCCAGCTTCTAAATGGTCTAATATTCAACGCAAAACTGTTTCTGAGCCTTTGAACACAAACAAAGGTAAAGGTTAAGGTTTTTATTGTCTCTGTAGGGAAACTCGTCCTCTGCATTTGACCCATCCTGCTGCTCAGGCAGATCCACAGTGCAGTGCTCAGGGAAACATCTCCAGAGGTACTTGCTACAGTAACGGAGGGATATTGCCTCGTTTTGGTTGGTGGAAGAGACTGGAGTGCCCGGAGGAAACCCGCCCAGACACAGGGAGGAACATGCGAACTCCACACAGGAAGGCCCGGACCGAGGGAGAGTCGAGAGTGCTGGCCACTCTGCTAGCTGTTTGTAATTTAAGGCCAAATTAAACAAGTCTGCATAGATTTAGAGTTTTGACAGTTCAAAAGTATAAAATAATTTCACATAAAAAATTAGAAACTTAAATAATAATATATTGATATTTAAAAGGTCAGAGCCCTTTTAAAAGTCCTAGTGTGACCGATGTGTTTCTTTCTGAGTTGTGTTTTCTGGTTTATGATTGTTAGTGCAGGAGTGAACCACAAGACACAGCCGAACGCTTGGAGGCAGTCTCCATTTAATTTGGATTACAATAAAAGTGAACAAAGTCAACGTGTGCTGTTAACAGTTGGCCCAAACACTCTTAACACAGGATATTGTGAAAGGGAGGAGGAAGTTACAACACACGAAGAAGAAACGTAGGCGGACCATAACAGCATAGTGACTGGATGCCAGGTATGTAGAATAAACAGCAACAAAGACACTTTTGTGTAGTTATAACACTATATCTAATAAGCCAGTTACACTAGCAAATGTGGGAAACATTTGGGTGTTGTTTTGTATTTGTAAGTCTTTCCTTAACAACTTGTCTGTCTTGCAGAACCATCTCAAATAGATATACGTAATAACAGTTAAATAAAAAACAGTGACCTGGGTGAATATATATATTTTTTATCAAATAGTGACAATAGATAAAGTTAGAAAATGTGGGAGGGGCCATGGAATTTTAGGGGTTTCATGCTATTTGGCAAGAAAATCAGCGAGAAAGAAAAAAATTGCAAAAATTCTGTGCATGGTTTTGTTCTGTATTCGATTGTACAGTAGCTCACCTTTTAGATGTTGTGGTTCCGATTCCACTTTGGACTAAGCTGCCTCCGATGAACACTGGACAACATCTGAAAAACAACCAGAGGACATAAAAGAATATAAATTATGTAAAATAGACCAGCTGCTCTGGAAAATACTCACTTTCTTCCACCTGAATGACCGGAGTGTTTGTTCACAGCTGCAGCGCCTTTAGACGAGGATTCAGTCTGATGAATTACACAAAAATATTATACTTTATTCACCTTCTCAGTTCAGAGGCAGAACATTTTATCTGTGTGGTTTGTGACTGACTTTTGCAGGAGTGAAAGCCCCACTGTCTTCCTCCAGGAGTTTGTCTATAAAAGCATCAAGATCGTCGCAGTCGCTCGTCACTGCTGGTTTACACTTTGTAGAACTAAAATGAAGAACAAAAACAGTGTTGTAGTAAAGTTTAAGGCATCGGTTACTATGATGCTGTCCACACTTTTTAACTGAGGGCAGCTTTTTGAAAAATATCCTCATACATTTTTAATTTGACTTAGTTTTTATGAGCCACAACACCTTAAAAATGCGACTGAACATTAATTTTAGGCTAGTATACCATCAAACTGGTTGTAGTTTAGATAAGGATAACACACTTGTTTAGATTGACATAAAAAACAAATAGATTTGTTTGTATATTGGCCCTAAGTTTAAGGTAGAAATAAACTGATATTTCAATACCGGCCAATAATTTGAGGCCGGTATTTGGACTTTTTGCATATCGGCCACATTTGCCATCGGCCTTATTGTGGCTGATATTTGATCAGGCAGTTGTTCGAACAGTCGTCTGCACAGTAGAGCTGCTCTCACAGTGATCAGCTGAGCTCCAAGTTAGTTTTGAAGAGAAATGAGATGGTTTGTTTTATATTTCTCCATTTTGTTGTTTTGAAAAGGAACACTTTCTTGAATTACTCTATAATATATTCTGTAATGAGCATGAACATGATGTATTCATTAAATAATTAGACAAAATAATGATTTAGATAGAAAGAAATTTAATGAAATTGCAATGCTATGATGTCAAAATAAGACATTTAGGTGTTTATTATGCCAAAACTACAGATTTCTAACCGATCTATTAAGCAGAAGAAAGACGAGAACCTACTGTACTTCCTAAAGCATACAATGTGTTTTAAACCCGATCATTTACAATTTAGATTATTTGATTTCAGTTACAAACATGTCAAAATTATGTGACTAAAATAAAAATAAAAATAAAAATCTAAGAAATTTGAATGACTTAACACTTTTCATGTCCCCACGAAAATCTTGTCAATATAGTGTAATGAATGTAGTGGAGAAATGTAGTGGTTTTGAATTGCTATAGAGCTAAATACTAATAAAGGCACTAAATAAATACATACAAATAGGTGGAATAGAGCCGAATGGTGAAAAATTAATGTACAATAAAGTAAATGGAGCAGGCTGCACTGTTTAATAGTTTAGTAATATGCTAAACAAAACAATAAAAGTGCAAAAAGCAAATAGTATTGTCTGTTATATTACAAACTTAATTAAACACCGATACGTCAACTTCATTAGAGCAAAAACGAGTTAAAACAAACACTGCTGAAGCTGTAATTCGGAGTTATTCAATCATATGTCCAATGTTGTGTTATGTTAGCATCTCGGCTAACTTTCTGCTAGCCTGGCGTGTTTACCCTCTTTTCTCCGCTCTTCCTGGTGTTTTTGCCCTTCTCCCGCGCCTTCTGAACTCTCCGCGGACACCGACACTTTCCCGCAAAACTTCCGCTCCACTTCGTCCAGCAGCTGGTCCAAATCATCTCCCATTTTCACCAACTTTTCCATTTATCTGGGGCGTAGCATCGCGGCTAACTAGCATGCTACGGCTAACGAAGCAGGCAACCTGCAGGCAACCAGCAGCACAGCGTTCGACTGTTGCTAAGTAACAGAGTTGCCAAGTCCGTTTCTTTACAGCGACTTTGGGCTTCTTTTTTTCACGTTACTTGTGAATTTGACAGTTGGAAGTTGTGTTGAGATCATTTTTTAGCCAATTTTAAGGTTTGAGATTTGAAAATATACTCACTAACGACTGAAATACAAACTTTTAGAATATTTTTGTGCCACTTTTCTACAAATAAATGTAGAAAAGTGAAAATTTATAAATAAATAAAAATAGGGGAAAAAATGGCAAAAAATATATGTGTGAAGCCTAATACAGGACTACGTATGATAAAAGCAAGAATAAAATATTTTATTAAAAAGAATAAATGACAAAATATACACGAATCACAAAATTAAAATGGTTCTTGTTTGTGTATACATTTTTAATATATTTATTTGTTTAATAATTTTAGTCATATCATCTTTATTTCTTCATTTATTTTAATATTTATATTTTTTTAATTTACATTTATTTTTTATTTATGTATTTATCCTTGTATTTATATATTTTCGTTTACTTTTATTTTTTATTCATTTATTTATATTTTGTCATTTTAGTCCTCCATAGAAATCTTTTTTAATGGCACAAATACTATTTAAGACATGATTTAAGATATGTCAGAATCATCAACTCCCGTTCTTCGATGACACATAATTAGTTTATTTTTAATTTTTTACAACTCTTGCAGAAGTCGCAGAAGTGACACGAGAGGGAGCTGTTGACAAAGGAATAAACTACAAAACTCGCCAGTATTTTGTGTCCTAAACTCGAATGCGCATTTATTCAATTGTTGTGTTTATTAGACTTTTTGTTCAATTTGGTTGTGATCAGTTTAAGATAAAAAATCTTTGACATAAAAAATATCTTGTTGAATTTAAACATTACATTCGTCAACGTCGTGAACACAACCAATTACAGAAATAAAATCGGTTTGCTTTCCGGTTGTACAAATTTTACGTCATGTTAATTATCTTTTTCACAATGTACAAGGTAGAAAAATACTTTATTTGTGGCAAAGAAAATCTAAAATATTTTAACAGTAGGACAGACGTATGCGCGGTCCCTTTAAGAACGCTTTACGTCAGAATGAACAGAACGTGTTGTCGTGGCCGAGTGGTTAAGGCGATGGACTAGAAATCCATTGGGGTCTCCCCGCGCAGGTTCGAATCCTGCCGACAACGATATGTTTTTACTTTTTTAAAATTTGTGAAAGTGACAATGTATTTCCTGTTGATTGGTTAAAGGCATGTTACTAAGAAAAACACGAAGATAACAAACATGGTTCAGGTTGTAGAATGTGATGATGCAAGAGACAGTTTTCCTTTTACTTAAAGATGGGGTAGCTAACTTTTTTAGTTGTAAATTATTAAACTTTGTGCTTTCCATTATAAAGTAGATAGTAAATACAGCACTTTGTGAAAAGATGAGACCTCTGAGGACTGTCTGAACTGAATAATAAAGAATTAGTTCTAATCTGGAGCTGAATGCTGCGCTCTGATTGGCTGAGCTTGGGGCGGTCACTCCAGTTTCACTCTGTTGTTTGTAAAATTATGTTTATAAGCTATAAATGCAACCAAATGAATACATGATGTCAATATTAATCATTTGTCGAAAGATTTATGAGAAGCAGTTGTCAGATTTAAAACCTAAATTGTGTTTGCAGCATAAAAATCAGCTACCCCACCTTTAACTCTGCAATAATCTTAAAGCCCTTATGATAGATTATCACATTTTTCAAATTTTCTAACTGAGTTTGGTGTGATTGTCCTTATGGTAAATATTTATCATAGTTTTACAACATCAACATTCCAATTTATGAAGAAACTGACAAACAAAAATTGAAAAAAATAAATAAATAAAATAAATAAATAAAAAAACTCTGTCAAAAAGCATCAAAATGCAAAAATAATCATTTTTTAGTACAGCTAAAATGCTGTAAAATATTATCTGTCTTTCGGCCCATTTTACAAAGTGGTTGCTAGGTAACAGTTGTGAAATGACCTCTACATATAAGACAATCATAAACTTCATCAAAATAGACAAACCGGATGGAAACAAACAAAATGCTCAGTGATTTTTTTCCTCCAATGTCTCTGACCAGAGTTTGATATTTCTCCTTAGTTTATGGTCTATGTTTTACAGAAATATATGAACTGACATTTGTTAAAGTGTTGTTAAAAAGCATTATCACATCAAACAGTAGAACTCAGTATCGATATAAATTCTGGAATAATATATATTTATCATCAAGCGTCTGGTGGTTAATGAGCAGAAAGAACAAAAACGCAACATGTGCTTAAACTCTTAATTTTTCAAAATCCCAATGGGAGTTTTTAATGGGAATCTGAACTTGTGGAACCAGGGTAATCTTCCACTGTCGATGAAGTCGACTTTGTGTTTTGTACAGAAGTGTTTAACTGCAGCTGACTTCCTTCCTTCCTATAGTGTGCAGCTCTATTTACAATCTAAACTTCTAAATCTCTCCACATGTATGCAGCTTTCAAACTGAAACTGAAACTGTGCAGAGACAGAGATGGCAAAAGTACTCAAGTCCACTACTCAAGTAAAAGTACAGTTAAGTCAAAGTTCTGCTGAAACTTTGGTAAATTAAGTACAAAAAGTAAAAAGTACAAATTAAACTGCCAAAGGGTATTATTTAGTCTTGATTAAAACTACTAGAAAACTAAATATTTTTCAGTTTTTTCAAGACATTTCTGATGTTTTCAAGAAATTTGAGCTTGACTCAAATTTGCCAATGAGGTTAGTAAAAATTTGGCTTGAAATAAGAAGAAATATATTGAAACAAGGCAGAAAACACATCGAAACAAGTCACATAACTTGGGTACATCAAATAAAACCATTTGAACTAGAAAAAATAACAAAAAACAGACTAAAATCCAGGTTTTAAGACATTTTAACCAATCTCGACATGCATTTTTGCAGTGCGTAAAGTTAGTTTGTAATGTTTAGGCTTTACACTAAATTATTTATATTTCCGTCTGACTTTAATCATGTGATAAGCATGTACTGAAATCATAAAGCTTTGGGCGATTTTCACTTGCTAATTTGTTCACAAAGCTCTGATACACGACAGTACAGCAGGTTCGACCTGGTATTAAAGGAATACCAAATACCTGATTATAAAATGTATGATCGGGTGAGATCTATATCTATCTATATACCAAGGCTGTGTCCCACCAACGTGGGGTAGCCGGGTGACTGGAGCCTATTCCTGTGACTTTAGGCCTTAGGCGGGAGAACACCCTGGACAGTGGCCAACTCGTCGCAGGGTTAGACAGACAAACATTCAATCACTAAGGGAAATTTACAGTGATGCCCAATGAACCTAAACATGCATGTTTTTGGAGGTGGAGGAAACCGGAGTGCCCGGAGAAAACCCATGGTGACACGAGGAGAACATGCAAACTCCACCCAGAGAGATCGTGAGATGTTGATATGGTTCGACCCGGGAGTCGAACCCACGACCTCCTTATTGGGAAACCAGAGCTCTAACCACTTGGCCACCGTGCACCCCATGAATTCCTTTTTTTTATTGCCTTGATTTTATAACATTGTGAATTTAATTTCAAAATGTCACAAGTTTATTGTCGTATAGCCCAAGTTTTTTGTCTCATAAACTTCGTCATGCACTTGTGTTTCTCAAAAACATGCTAGGGGCCTGATTGAATCAGGTCGTGGGCCGCATTTGGCCGCAGCTTGCCCAGGTCTGGTCTAGACTATAGTGACATCAGCCTTGATTTGTCCACTCAACACTGTGCTGATCACAAACACCTGCTGTAAAACCAGACACTCAGACGCTCCTTTCACCTTGTCCTCGTGCCTTTTCAGCAGAAAGTTTAGTTTAGGGAGTGAGTTTAACGTTAAATACTCGCTATCGTCAGTCTCCTGTTGTCTCACGGTCATGACTCAAACACAGAAACTTAATATGTTTGAGTCACAAGCCACAATAAACACAGAGATTCTCAGTTCAGTCAGTCCATCACTTAGCAGCCTGGTTTCTTTAGTAAAAGTGAGAAAGAGAAAGTCAGAGTCTGAAAGTATTTAAAGCTGCACGTGTGATTGGTCAGAGAATGTTTGCAGCTGTACTGAAACTTGCTGTAACCTGCTTGTGGCTTGGCCTAAAAGCTATAAAAAACTTTCAACTGAAGCAGCAAGAGTGGTAACAGGTGCTAAAAAACAAGAGCTCATTACAACAGTGGCCTACTAAAAGATCTTCACTGGTTTTCTGCCAAACTTAGAGTCAAATGTAAATACATTTTTCAAACCTATAAAGCAGGGCTCTTCAACTTCCTTTTCCAGAGCGCCAGATTTTATTGAGGACCACGGCTTCCGGGTTGCACAATCGGTTACCGCTTTTGACACGAGGTTGTGCAAAATATTCAGAGGACTAGCTTTGTTTCTGTAATGACAATAACTAAAGCTGCAGTCTGTAATAATAACCAAATCTGAATCTGGAAGATCTCAGCATTAAACCAGATCTAAACCAGGACTAAACACGGTCTAAAGCAGAACTAAACCTGGACTGAAATAGGACCAAATGAAGTCTAAGGTCAAAAGTGACAATCTCAAACTGGATAAGTGATTGAATGCTTAGAAAAAGTCAGCATATTTTAACGGTCTAAAAACAAGATTTGTCGGTGGAACAAGAGAAAAGTGCGATTGCTTTTGCTAAAATATAAAAAATACAGCCTTTTCTTACCCGAATGAATCAACAAATACACCTGGAATTGAAAGAGAAAAAATCTATTTGGCAAATCTTAACTTCAGAAAGATCGAGATGACTATTGTCTAGTTCAAACACTTATTAAGACATTTTAACTTAAAAAATAGTTACGTATAATCCTAACTGTTTCGCTCTGAAGATGCTGGACTTTTGGCGGTTCCTGGAGTCTCTAAAAGCACATTAAGAGGAAGAACATTTAGTTCTATGTCGTATGTGCTACGCCCTCTACGGGCTTCGCTATTGGCTAACACTCGAGGCAGCGCCTCGCACCTGAAGATCAAACAATGTACCGCTCCAATCATGAGGACGTGGTTCCCCCACTGGCCGTATATAAGGCCCTGTCCACTATCGCTCGCCCTTCTTTTCACTCAGCACTTGAAGATCTCTTAACATGTTCTTTAAGAAAGATTTACTCTCTACAATCAAGATTAGGGATTCGCCGTACTCACCAGCTCGAAGATTGTCACCCTCCGGTGTCGAGCACCGTGGGTACGGCAGATGTGAGACCCTCTTCTCCCCGAGGACCGTCTGTTTTCCTCTGCCTCTGTTGGCAGCACAACACAGGGATAAGACCGCCCCGTCTGCTGCTCGCTTCCCAGGGAGAAGCGAGAGTGGCGCCGTGGCTTCATGAGCCCCGAATCCCCGGAGCATCTCGGTCCGGACCCGGAGATGTCCGAGGGGAAGACCGTGCCTCCGGTCCGTGCTGCAGCCTTGCCGAGCAAGGCTCCAGCGCCTCCTTCCCTCCGGATTGTCCCCCTATGAAGAAGACATGGCGTTCCTCTTCTCCCGCGGCTGCTGCTTGGCGCCAACACCGTGTGCCAGCATACCGGCCGTATCGCTGTGTGCACTGGTGCAGCGAGTCGGGGGCTCCATCCATCGAGGACGGGATCAGTTTGGCTCTGCTTCCCTCTTCCTCGCTCTGATCTGGCGGTAAGCCTCTATTCCAGCCCGAGACAGGCTGACGGCGGTGTCGTGTATCGCTGCTATGCTAATGCTACACGGTCATAGCACTAGCTAGCTACTAGCGCAGGACGGGATCAGTCTGGCTCTGCTTCCCTCTTCCTCGCTCTGATCTGGCGGTAAGCCTCTATTCCAGCCCGAGACAGGCTGACGGCGGTGTCGTGTATCGCTGCTATGCTAATGCTACACAGGCCGTAGCATTAGCTAGCAACTAGCTAGCTACTAGCGCAGGACGGGATCAGTCTGGCTCTGCTTCCCTCTTCCTCGCTCTGATCTGGCGGTAAGCCTCTATTCCAGCCCGAGACAGGCTGACGACTGTATTGTGTACAGCTGTTATGCTAATGCTGCACAGGCCGTAGCATTAGCTAGCAACTAGCGCAGGGCCTAGTTAGCTGCGGACCACGGTGGCTGTTTTCCTCTGCATGTCACAAGCTTTCGCCATGGGCGTAGGTATATGTGCGCGGCAGACATCTCTGGCTGGGTCTGTCTTCCCTCTAGGACCATGAGAAAAGCAGCTCGCCCGCTGCTTCGCTCTTCTGCTCGGGTCAGAAGGAGGAGGAGCCGCTCTTCCCCGAGACACGCTCTTACAGCTGCGGCGTTCTGTTCCTCGGGCTCCGGCTCCTACAGATCAGGAGCGCGAGTCCGGAGCGGCGCGCTCCTTTATCTGGAGCTTGTAAGAGAGAGGAGAGGCTCTTTATGTTATGATTTAGAGTTACTTCTCACCATGCAACAGACACGCACTGGTAGCGTTTCTGTTGCTGTTCTTGCTGGTGCTATAGCTCCGATGCTGGCTCCAGCTGTCCTGTCACTCTCATCCCCGCTGAGTGTCGCGGTGCGGATGAGTGCGTCAGGAAAGGGCAGAGGTTGACTGTGACCCCCCACTCTCGCCCAGGGAAGAAGACGTAGGTGAGAACCACGTACTTCACCACAGCCGCTGTCGTGAGGGCGGAGTTTCCAGCAGCTCAGATAGCTGTCCAGGGTAAGGACAGTTCTTTACCCACCGCTGCTGCTCTGGTAGCAGGGCACCGTGTTCTGCTCCTATCTGCGCTTGGAAAGCATGTGGGAAGAAGACAGGCTTCTGTGCGTCATCTCCATTTACTCATCTTTTTATGTAGATGTTTTTTCCCGCTCCTCGCTCTGCTTTGAGGATGCGGATTTGTGTAGTGCAGGACCGTTTAGGGCGCGCTCTGATGCGCTCCCTCTCACAGGGTCACACATGCACGAGCAGCGGAGCTCCCATCACGTCTCCGCTCCCTCCCTGGTCAGTGCTGCGCAGCGACAGGGGACGCGCGCTCCACCTGTCCCGGCTGCGGACGGTCCCCCAGCTGGCATTGCTGTTGGAGTTACACCAAACGCCTTCTTGCGCTGTCCCGCAGCACGCAGGGGGCAAGTGCAGGCTCGTAGGGGTCGCGCATCGACGCGCTTCCCCTCGTGCTTTGGAGGAGAGTCTACAGTCCATAGATCCTCTCCTCTTACGGTTAGTGTAGCGCCGCGGCATCAGACGCCTGCTCGTCCCTTCCAGCATTAGGAGCAGGGGCAAGTCTGTGAGCGCTCGGCCTCTGCCCGGAGCTTGACAGCATCTCGGCGGAATGCTTGTCTATCTCCTCATTCCCTAGGGGAGGCGCAGACTGCGCGGGTGCGACGGTTCTCGTTCGTACGTCCCTTACGAGCACCCCCCCCCCCCCCCCCCCCTACGGACATAGTGGGCAGGCCCAAGCTTCTGGCTCCCGTCCCTCCTGCTACGATATGCAAGCGGAGAGAACGGAGAAAGTAACTGCAGTTCTATGAGTATGTGCATAGCCCTCCTCGGGCTTCGCTTTTGGCCTTATCTACATGGAAGGCCGACATAGAACGGTTCCTATTCCCCGTACTTCTTGGTTGCCAAGAAGTGCGGCGGCATACGGCCCTTTTTGGATCTGCGTGTCTCCTCCTTCCTGTTACGTGGCGCAGGATTGGAGGTGCTAGCAGAGAGAGGAGAGAAAATGTAGTTACTTACGTAACTGTAGTTCTATGAGTTGGTGCGTAGTCCTTTACGGGCTTCGCTATTGGCCTCTATCTACATGGAAGGCCGACATAGAACGGTTTCTACTCCCCGTACTTCTTGGTTGCCAAGAAGTGCGGCGGCATACGACCCTTTTTGGATCTGCGCGTCTCCTCCTTCCTGTTACGTGGCGCAGGAATGGAGGTGCTGGCAGAGAGAGCAGAGAAATTTTAGTTACTTGCGTAACTGTGGTTCTATGAGTGTGTGCGTTGCCCTCTGCGGGCTTCGCTACTGGCCTTTATCTACATGGAAGGCCGACATAGAACGGTTTCTACTCCCCGTACTTCTTGGTTGCCAAGAAGTGCGGCGGCATACGGCCCTTTTTGGATCTGCGCGTCTCCTCCTTCCTGTTACGTGGCGCAGGAGTGGAGGTGCTGGCAGAGAGAGCAGAGAAATCTTAGTTACTTACGTAACTGTAGTTCTATGAGTGTGGCATAGCCCTTTACGGGCTTCGCTATTGGCCTTTATCTACATGGAAGGCCGACGACATAGAACGGTTTCTGCTCCCCGTACTTCTTGGTTTCCACAGATGCATAGCCTAGAGGCCGTTTCGCATGCTGACCACACGACACCTGTTAAGTGTGTCAGTCTGGGCGATTGTCTGACTCTGTTAACCTCATGGATGCTTGCTTCCAGGTTTCCATTGTTTCGGAGCTCTGAAGGTTCCACCGCTTCTCCATGGCTAGGAGATGCCAGGAATATTGCTGACTCCCGTTTGGCTGTTCGCTGGCACTTGGAGAAAGTGCGTGGAGGCGGCGCTGGACCTGCTGCGTTGTATTGGAACCAGCCATTGGCTCATCCTGGCCTCCTCCCATCAGGAGGCTCAGGCTCACACAGAGGTGGTGCTGGATTACATCTTCAGGCTGGGCTTTGTGGTCAACAGACTGTGTTTGAAGGACGCAAGTCCGGTCCCATCAGATTCAATCGCTTCTCGGATTGATGGCAGTGGCCCAACCAGTGGTACAGCTGGCCTACTGCCCATGAGACGCCTCGGTGGTACTCCCGTCTCAGGTTGCACCCGGCGCACGACAGGAGGACATGGCTGAGGCCCCCAATGCCCGCACGGAAGGATATCCAGTTCTGGACCGTCCCGGTTCTTCTGAGCCAGGGTGTGCTGCTGGGTTGTGTCCCCCATTACACGGAGTTGTTCACAGATGCCTCCCTGTTAGGTTGGGGGGGGGTCTTGGACCAGTGCTCGACGGGCGGCACCTGGTCTCCGACGCCCAGCCACATCAATGTCCTGTAGATGGAGGCAGTGAGGAACGTTCCTGCACGTCCTGCACTTCAGAGCGGAACTGGAGTGACACCACGTCTTAGTCCGATCAGACAACACGACTGTGGTGGCTTATCTGAACAGACAAGGGGGAACCAGATCTCCCTCGCTCCACAGGAGGGCGGCCTGAGATCTTTCTATGGGCCATCACTCACCTCCTTTCCTTGAGGGCCCGGCACATCCCCGGCATTCTCAACGTAGGCGCGGACAGAATGTCCAGGAGCGGAGCAGCCCGCGGCGAATAGAGCCTAGCCCCTTGGGTGGCGGCGCAGGTTTGGCAACAGCTCGGCCACCCGGTGGCCGACCTGAAAGCACTCTATGCCCCCTGTAGTTCTCACTCAGACCAGGGGACGAGCCTCCTCTGGGCGTCAACGCGTTGGCGCACCGACTTTGGCCGAGGGGTCTTCTTTATGCATTTTCCCCTCCGGCTCCTCCCTCCACTGCTCCACAGAGTCAGGAGAGACAGGCTACAAATGGCCCCGAACAGTCCAAGTGCCGGGTGGTACCCGGACTTGGTGTCCATGGCACAGGGGGGACCTTGGCCCCTCCCGGACTCGCCAGACACGCTGACTCAGGCCCAATGATCCCTTTACTCACGTCCAATCCTAGGCCACAGGCTCTTGGTTTGGAAGCCGAGAAGGAAGGTGGTTAGGCTTAGGCCTCCCTTCTGCTGTAGTCTCGACTATTCAAGGAGGCCGTGCGCCTTCGACGTTTAGGGCCTACAGGCTATGATGGCAGTTGTTTGCCACATGGTGCACGGAGAGGTCAGTGGATCCCCTCTCCTGCACTATTCAGGAGGTCTTGGGTTTTTGTCAGGGTCTCCTGGCCAAAGGTCGATCGGCTTCGACCTTGGGCGTCTTTGCTGCGGCCATCGCTTTCGGCCGCATTGGTTTTTGGTGGTTTCCTGGCCCATAACCATCCTCTCGTTAAGCGCTTCTTACGGGGTGCGCTCAGTCCGAACCCACCCCCCAGAAGCTCTGCCGCCCCTTGGGAACTGCAGGTCTGTTAGAGGGCCTCTCGGGTCCACCTTTTGAGCCCCTGGATCGCGCTGAGCTCAGCTGCTTATCGTTTAAGACGTTTTTGGTGATCGCCTCTGCCAAGAGGGCAAGGGAATTATGCGTCCACTCCATCCACCCTTCTTGCATGTTCTTCAGCGGTGATGGAGGCTTGGTGGAATTATGGCCGAACCAGGCTTTCCAGCCTAGGATGTCCAGGGTCATCCGCTTGGGACAGCGTTGTCATCCCCCACATGCGTCAGCGGAGGGTGAAGGGTGTCACCTGTCATGTCCGGTCAGGGCATTTCGCCGCTTCCTGCACTGCACGGCTGGCTTCAGGTATTCTGACCAGTTATTTGTGGGTTTTGATGCGAAGGATCGAGGCACTGCTCTCTCTTCGCAGCGCTTAGCCCACTGGGTGTGCCAGGCGGGTCACATGACTGACGAGGCAGAGGGGCGTTCCCCTCCTGCACTCATCAGAGCTCGTTTTACCTGGTGTGTGGCCACCTTTTCAGCTACTCTTAGAGGGGTGCCCCTAGAGGAGATCTGTCTGGCAAACTCCTGGTCCTCCTTGTCGACGTTTGTGCAGTCATATCTGTTGGATGTGACAGTGCGGTCAGTGACTCATTTGGTCCTTTATCGCGGGCCGGATGAGTCGTCATGAGGTGACGGCCTAAGGACTTTCCTCTTTGTTGGCGATGTGCCTCAGGCGCTTTTTGGAGAGGCGACCTGCGCATTGCTTCCAGTTTCAGCGTCTTCTTCTGGAGGCTTTTGCCTGGGTGTTCTTGGCGCTCTTGGGAGAGGCGGCCTGTTCACCTTCGTTCGTACTCCTTCTGGATACTTTTGTGGTGGTGTCCTGGTGCTCTTGGGAGAGGCGACCAGTTCATCAATGCATTAGCACTCCTTCTGGATGCTTTTCTTGTGGTGACTTGGCGCTCTTGGGAGAGGCGGCCTTTCATCACCTTTGTTTCTTTTTCATGCGGGTGGTTGTGGCAGGTCCGGGCAGGACTATGTGCCTTCTCTCCATCCGGTTTCAACCTCGCCCGCTGCCTCTCTGTACTTGGTACGAAGTAGGTTTGCGGGTGCGCTCCAATCATGTATGCCTGCTGGGAGTACATTGATCCTACGGCCTTCGCGTAGAGTATGCCAATAGCGAAGCCCGTAGAGGGCGTAGCACATACGACATAGAAATCTTAGTTACCTAATGTAACTGTAGTTCTATGAGTATGTGCGTAGCCCTCTACCTGCAGGCCCAGCAGGCATGTCTTCCACTGTGCTAGAGTTCAAGAAGGGCGAGCGATAGTGGACAGGGCCTTATATACGGCCAGTGGGGGAACCACGTCCTCATGATTGGAGCGGTACATTGTTTGATCTTCAGGTGCGAGGCGCTGCCTCGAGTGTTAGCCAATAGCGAAGCCCGTAGAGGGCTACGCACATACTCATAGAACTACAGTTACATTAGGTAACTAAGATTTATCAAGCTCCCTGTTGATGTCAAAGAAGCTGACACAGTCTGATCGTGCAGTCTGACTGAGAAAATGTAAGTTGACAAATCTTTTATTTTGTTTAAACACACAGAAACATCAAATTTTAAACACAAAATGATCACATGAATTTAAAACAGCAATAAAACAAATATGCATTTTACAAACTATTTCAAAAATCCTCCAAAACAGCGTTGGATAGTAAAAAAACACCATGCAACTTTTTGACCCAGATCTTTAAGAATTACATGCTCTTCTAGTTTAGTTTAGATGTCTTTGTGACACTAAATAAATCAAAATGTGTTGCTTTATTCTGGGCTTTGATGGTCACAAAAAGAATTATAATTTGGCCAAAAGAAGGGCCATAGAAAAGCTGCTCCTATCACTTTATCACAGCATAAAAAAATTCACATTTATTCACAGTAAGAATGTTCTTAAGAATGATTTTATCTTTCTTTTAGAGTGGATTTTACACGGTGCCACTTTAAAGCCGAGGTACTTGACTTTTTGTAAAAGCAGCACTTTGTGACCAAACCAGACCACTGTGTTCTGTTCGTATAACCTTTATTTCTCACAGGTAGGGCTGGGTGATATTGCCAAAAATGAACATCTCCATTTTTTTTTTTTTTTTGTAGCATATCTCGATAACGATATTCGGACACTTATTACGTCAATAGGTTGCGTTCAAGTTGTATAAAGTGATGATGTCATAAGTGTAGACAGTGAACATTTCTGATTAATACCACTGCACACTACCATGAAATATCTAAAGATCATTTCTAACTATTTCAGTCTGGTGACTTCCAATAGGGACTAGACCCATTTGCTTTTGTATTACAACAAAAACTGACTTTGAACAAGATTTATTTGTGCTGCAAACATCTGTGTGAAGTATTATTGGTCTGTGAAGTCATGGTAAAAATGTGAAATGTTTGCAAATCAATCACAGAAGTGCAGAAATATTACAATTATATCCTAAGTTAAAAGTTACTAGCACCATTTTCTATTCTTAATATGCTCTTTTTGTGTCAAATTTGAGTCTAAGGACAGAAGGAGGGACTAAGGACAGAAGGAGGGTCTAAGGACAGAAGGAGGGTCTAGGGACAGAAGGAGGGTCTAAGGACAGAAGGAGGGTCTAAGGACAGAAGGAGGGACTAAGGACAGAAGGAGGGTCTAAGGACAGAAGGAGGGTCTAAGGACAGAAGGAGGGTCTAAGGACAGAAGGAGGGACTAAGGACAGAAGGAGGGTCTAAGGACAGAAGGAGGGACTAAGGACAGAAGGAGGGACTAAGGACAGAAGGAGGGACTAAGGACAGAAGGAGGGACTAAGGACAGAAGGAGGGACTAAGGACAGAAGGAGGGTCTAAGGACAGAAGGAGGGACTAAGGAC
Source organism: Mugilogobius chulae (assembly GCA_038363315.1). Lineage (NCBI taxonomy): Eukaryota > Metazoa > Chordata > Actinopteri > Gobiiformes > Gobiidae > Mugilogobius > Mugilogobius chulae. Next base: position 742,770 of record JBBPFD010000674.1, read on the forward strand.
AGAAGGAGGGACTAAGGACAGAAGGAGGGACTAAGGACAGAAGGAGGGACTAAGGACAGAAGGAGGGTCTAAGGACAGAAGGAGGGTCTAAGGACAGAAGGAGGGACTAAGGACAGAAGGAGGGTCTAAGGACAGAAGGAGGGTCTAAGGACAGAAGGAGGGACTAAGGACAGAAGGAGAGTCTAAGGACAGAAGGAGGACTAAGGACAGAAGGAGAGTCTAAGGACAGAAGGAGAGTCTAAGGACAGAAGGAGGGTCTAAGGACAGAAGGAGGGTCTAAGGACAGAAGGAGGGTCTAAGGACAGAAGGAGGGTCTAAGGACAGAAGGAGGGTCTAAGGACAGAAGGAGGGTCTAAGGACAGAAGGAGGGTCTAAGGACAGAAGGAGGGTCTAAGGACAGAAGGAGGGACTAAGGACAGAAGGAGGGACTAAGGACAGAAGGAGGACTAAGGACAGAAGGAGGGACTAAGGACAGAAGGAGGACTAAGGACAGAAGGAGGGTCTAAGGACAGAAGGAGGGTCTAAGGACAGAAGGAGGGACTAAGGACAGAAGGAGGGACTAAGGACAGAAGGAGGGACTAAGGACAGAAGGAGGGACTAAGGACAGAAGGAGGGTCTAAGGACAGAAGGAGGGTCTAAGGACAGAAGGAGGGACTAAGGACAGAAGGAGGGACTAAGGACAGAAGGAGAGTCTAAGGACAGAAGGAGGGACTAAGGACAGAAGGAGAGTCTAAGGACAGAAGGAGGTCTAAGGACAGAAGGAGGGTCTAAGGACAGAAGGAGGGTCTAAGGACAGAAGGAGGGTCTAAGGACAGAAGGAGGGACTAAGGACAGAAGGAGGGACTAAGGACAGAAGGAGGGTCTAAGGACAGAAGGATGGTCTAAGGACAGAAGGAGGGACTAAGGACAGAAGGAGGGACTAAGGACAGAAGGAGGTCTAAGGACAGAAGGATGGTCTAAGGACAGGGGATGCTCTGGACAATCATTCATCTGCTCTACTAATAATCTGCTTTGACATGCTTGATCAAATGTTTCATTGAATATGTATTGTTTTATTTTGATTTCCTATTATTCATATTTGCTAAAATTAATAATCTTGGGAAGTCCTCAGAGACGACTGTTGTTGTGATGTTGGGCTATACAAAAATAAATTGATTTGATATTCGTGACTTGTATTATTTCACAATGCTGCTAGAGCATTTTAAGACATAACTTTTACCACAATTGACTGAATTCACAAAAAGAACACTATTTATACAGCAACTCCATCTATGGAAGAGACACACCAATAGTGTTATATTATTGAGAATTTTCTAACAAAGCTGCATAAGTGTGAAATAGATCAAGAAATCTGACAAAAATTGCTTCTTTAACACATTTAAGGCCTGTGCAAAGATTTTTAAGACCTACAACATACATTTTAAGACTATTTAAGGCCTTAAATTCAAGCTTTTCTATTTAAGACTTTTTAACACTGATGCAGAAACCGTGTCTTTGTCTCTTTCTCTCTCTCTTCTCTGTCTTGTTGTTCTCACAACACGGAGGCCTATGTGGACTTTTTCGTGTTTTCCCTGCGTTTGTGTAGGTTTCCCCCAAAACCACAAAATTTAAATCATCTCTGCCATGTGCTTAAAGGGACTGTACCTGATTTTTGCATCCTAAAAATGTAAACAAACAGAAATAATTAATTTGAACCTTTTTCCTTCAGGCTACATGATTTCCTCACGTAGCTAATGCATTCTGAGCTTCAGAATTGTTCATCATGATGAGTTTTAATGTTTGTTCACAGCTTTTAACAGCGAGGTGAGTCACTATGCTAACAACAGTTAGCCACAATGCTAAAAACAAAAACAGAAAAAGCTGCACACAAACAGGATTTTATTAGACATAGACAGGACTTTGGGGACTAATTTCCACCTGATTAGATACATTAACAAGGCATCAGTGCTAGGGGGAAATTGCTTTTAAGTTATCTTGTTGTAAAAAAAATCGAGTACAGTCCCTTTAATGTAACTGTACATTCATTGTCCAAATATTTTTGGGTTTTTTTTTTTGGCTGTTAAACTGTGTATTTGGTGTTTAAACAGCATTGCCCACTTAGGGCCATGCAATATTGACAAAAATTATGATCTAGATATTTTTCAGTTCAACAAAACTTCAAACATTTTTAGTTCAGGTTTACACGGGAAAATAACCATTTTAATGTTTATAAATGTCTGCAATCAGTGACTATGTTCTTTAGTTTGACAGTTACTACTACTTTGACAGCAATTTCAAACTTGAAATAAAGAAAAAGTCAGAAAGTCATTTAATTTATTCTGGATTCTTATTACTAATAATAAAATAATAAGACATGGTTAAACACACTTTTGTCTGACTCAATATCATTTTTACCGCAGCGTTTCATAAAAAAAAAGAATGATGATGGCTTTTTTCAAGCAAAAATGAAATGTCACTAATCTAATCACAAAAGTGTAATAACGGTTTTGTTTTTTACCTTTTTTTCTACTAAACGATAGACTCGATATTCAATTTTTGCATATCCCTAAAACAACATTCATGATATTATCTAAAATTCGATATATTGCACACCTCTATGCCTATTATTATTTTGTGGCAATTCTAGTGCAAACAGAGGACATTACCAAGTTTCAGGTCAAAACTGACAAACTGATTTTCTCACTGCAAAGGCTCACGTCATTCCTAAACTCTAAGTGATGTCAGCGTGTTTTGTTCACTCAAAACTAATCACACTGCTGCTCTCCACTCTCAGACAGTACTTTTACCTTTTACCAGTGGTTTTCAGAGCAGTGTTTGACATGTTTGTGGGTGGAGTTTAGGAGGTGAGCTTCACTTTGAACTCCACCCACAGGCCCTTTCCCAAACGGCTCCCTACTCACTTCCCTACACCCTAAACACTACGATTTGCGCGTTCCCGTGAGGTAAGTGTGTCCGAAATGCACAAGGGGAGAGTGAGTAGGAGACAGTCAGACACTTAAGAGCGAGTGAGCAGCAGGTGTCACTAAACAGGTGTGTGTAACACTGAGAACAGCCCCATGGGAAACATGCACCACATGAGATTAGTTCCAGCTTTTTATAAAAGTTTAAAAATGTTTAATTAAGCATTTAATTTCCAACTCGAATCATTTTAAAATGAATGAAGAAAATATACTGATGCACATTTAGCTTTTATTTTTCTGAAAAATGCTGTTGGACTGAAAATCGTCTTGTAAACTAAAAAAAAGAGGCTAGAATAATTTGCACCTCAGACACTTATTACAGTATGATATAAAAATGAAATAAGGATAGAAAGTGCCCTTGATATTGTGACTCACAGGGCAGAGCTTTCACTGGAAACACTTGTGTCTCATTTGTTTGTAATGATGGAACTGGTGAGAAGAAGAATATTTGGGAATGTTGAGGGAATTTTAAATTTGCATTTTTTGTCACAGTCAAAACAAATACTAAACAAGACAAACACTACAAGTGCCCAGTAGGTGGTGATGACGCTGCCTCCAGAGTCCCACATGACAATAAAAGAAGAAGTTTAAGAGCGTGAAGTGTGTGTGAAATCACAGGAATGAAGGGAACTAAGGAGTGTCCCTCACAGAAGTGTAGTGTGTAGTTCTTAGGAAGAGGGAATAGGGACTGGTTTGGGAAAGGGCCTACTCACTGAAAAGCGTTGTGAAAAGGGCAAAGGAGGCGAGCAGAAGTGTACTAATTGGATTTCCAGCAGGTGTTTGCATTTAGCGCTCAGTTTTGAGTGGACAATACACACTGACATCACATGGAGTCTAGAAATGACGCTAAATGCATTCATGTGCTCTCAGAAACTAAGAAGTTCCGAGCTCCGACTGGGAAAAACGTGTTTGAACGCTGCTCTGGTCGGAATTTCAGCTCGGAAACCCAGGCTGAAGTGTTGAAGGCCGAATTCCCGAGAAGACGATGGTCAGGGCTCACGGCAGGACAGCATGAGATTGGAGCAGAAACTGACTCAAAATAACAGGTTCTGTTTCACCAGTAAAACATATTTAAATAACAATACAATCTAGCTCGAAATATTTTTTTTTTATCAGCCTTTTACCAACAAAAAAAGTCACAGCTCCTCAATAAGTCCATGAGTTACAACAGTGACTTTTTAAGGAATCTGCAAAGAAAATCAAGATGAAGTTTTGCAAGTTCGTGTTAGTGTCACTGCTCCACGTGTGTTTTACAAGCTGCTGTCATGAACGCTCTGATTTTGGGAAGTCCAATCGTTACGTAGTAGGCACGTCCGTGTTTCCCAGGGCACATGAATGCAGCGCCAGCATGACACTGTCCTTCAACGTGAGACACAGCAAATTTGTGATTATTTTGACCCGAAACTTGATAGTTTTGCTCAGTTTGCACTAAAATTGCCCCAAAAAAACCCGACATAGACAGTAAGCAATGCTATTTAAACACACTGCTTTAGAGTTTAGACTTCTTTTTCTCTCTCTGTATATCTTTTTCTCTCCTCTCTATCTCTCAGATCCTCTCCTTTCTCAGTCCCTTTCTTCCTCCACTTCTCTCTGTCTCTCCTCTCTCATTTCTCTTCTCTCTGCTCAGTCCACTCCAGTTTTCTACCTGCAAAAAGATGTTCTTAAGTGCTAAATCAATGAATATTAACAAAGTGCTGCTGAGTTTTATCGAGGTACAAGTTACAGAGATTTAAATACTAACGTCTGGTTTGTGGTGTGAAACTCGGGTGCCCCAGCTTTAAGTAAAACTAATACACACAGTGGCATTGGTCTTATTTTAAAAACTCTAACAAGTAAATGAAAATATTTACAAACATTTAACCAGTAAAAAAAAAAAAGAATCAGCTGCCTCGTGCAATAAAAATGCACGTGATTCGTAGATGTTAAACAGTTTAACTTATTTGTGACGTAACTGCAGCGAAAAAATAAAAAAACTTAAGGTGCACTTCCGGTAGTAGGATACTAGCCTGGATCTGGATCAGGACAGAGGTGGGACCAAGTACAAAAGCAGAGCGGGCGAACACGCACAGCACCGTTCCGGTCACATAAACGACTCGCGCTGTTGTATCTCGCGGTGAATCATGTATTCAGCGCTTTATAACCTGTACAAAAGACACTAAACATCAGAACCAGGCAGGTTATCAACTGAAATTACTGGTAAAAAATGAAGATCACTACTTTGCGGGTTTCGCCTTTCACGGGTTATTTTTGGAACGTAACCCCCGCCATAAACGAGGGACCACTATGTCTCAAAGTCTTTGGCCTCAAGTTCAAGTCAAAGAGAGACAAGTCCGAGTCAAAGAGAGACAAGTCCAAGTCAAGTCCCAAGTCAAAGAGAGTCCAGTTAAAGTCCTTTAGTTTTAGTTTCAAGTCTTATCTTTATCTCAAAATAAAGCTACAGTTCCGAATATTATTTTGTGTAAATAGTTCAACTGTCAGTATGTATGTTGTAAATGTAAAAAAAGCATTTTGTAACTAAGCCAGACAACTGGGTAAAGTCTGAAAATAATCATAAAGTAATTAAATTTTCATCAAGAGTTAAAAGCAGCGCTCTGATTGGCTGTGCCTGAGCGGTCCACTCCAATTTCACATCTGGTTACGAGTTTTGTGCCAAAGTGTCAAGTCCAAGTCACAACTTGAGTCCACACCTCTGCAGATTTACTTGTGATTCTTCTGTCGCTGAAAGTCATTTGTAACAACAGAGTAAATATTAGAAGCCGATTGGTCGAAGCTTCACAACAGAGGAAGAAGCCGAGAAATCAATTTTGTTTCATTAAATCCAGTCGAGAGAAAAGCGCCGATATCTCTCGCTCCACAAAAGCTTCTCCGTGAGCACGTTTTTCAAAAGTTAAAACAGCCGCCATGTTTTTTGGGGTTCGAACCACAACGCTGCGCTGCGATTGGTCCGGCTCACGATGCTCCTTAACCGTACGGCGGCGATCTCGTTTCGTGACAGGCAAATCCAACTGGATGTTTGGTTTCTGGTTTGATTAGAACTAAAGAGTCGGCTCAGTGTTAACTAAACTTATCCTTATAACATTTGGGAACCTTAAATTTAAATATAATCCTAGTTTTATCATTTTCACAGTGCTTCATGAAAACAAGTCCAAATAAAAGTGCTGTATATTTATTGGAGTGTTTTTTTTTTAATAAATCCAGCGTGGAACCTCGTGTTTTGCAGCAGACGGTGAGCGATCTTGTCTTAAACTGATGTAGACTTAAACATTTGTGCCCTTTCTTGGATTTGGCGACATAAGGATTGTGAAAAGGTGTTGTTTTTTCAGCGGCGCAGACAGATCCGGGTACAAAGAGTGAATCGTCGTCTTCTTCGGTTTGTTCCATTGTTTTTTCTTCAGACAAAGCTGTGAGAAAAGACAAACACATGAGTTTGAAGGAGGAAATTAGAACAAATGTTTGATCATCTGCGCTATGGCTGAGCAATGTAAAGATAAAGATCAAATCTGAACTCTTTAGATTTTGCCTAGACTTTTTACAGACATTCACACTGTTTGAAAAAAAAAAAAAAAAAATCATATTCATGACAACAACCCATTCATGATTTGAGCATTTCTTGTGTTTTAGGTTTGTTTGTGATGATGTGTCTCTCTATTAAACTATTTACATCAGAGGTCCTATTTAAGATAAGATAAGATAAGATATCCTTTATTTGTCCCACAATGGGGAAATTCCAGTGTTGCAACGCACATTTTAAGAGCAGCAGGGAAAATAGAAACATGCAATCAAACAAGATAATAGAAATAAAATAGACTTAAAATATGTATAAAGATACAATAGTTAAAAGACTCTTGTTTCTTTCCCTGGAGAAATACAAAACTGATGGTGAGGTACTACTTGTACTTTTAGCGATCACAAGAAATAGAAGTTAAATGAGGATGAGCAGAGTTGCCAAGTCTGCTTCTTTATAGCGACTTTGGGCTTCTTATTTTGGAAAGTCTCTTGTGAATTTTGACGGTCGCGGGTTGCGTTTTTTTGGGCTTGCTCCTTCGCGACACTTTGACGTCATAAACAAGGTGATTTTTTTTTTAGTTTTTTTCAGATTTGATTCACAAAAATTACCCACTAATGACAGTATATAGAGTTAATGCATATTTTCATGTTTTAAAATCTTTATTAATGATCAAATACTATTTAAAATATGCCAAAAGTCATTAACCAACGTTTTGCTGTGACAGATAATGTTTAATTAATTGCTTATTTTAACAACTTTTTATTTAGTGCCTGAAGTCGCTTGTTTTGGGATTCGTCTGGCAACCCTGTTGTTGACGCGTGTTTCTGTCGTCTGAAAACGCGGCGTCTTGCGAAGTGGAAGCTCAAACCTGCCGCTGAGATAGAGGCTTGCTGCCTTTATAAAACGTAGCTTACCCGATGGCAAAACTTTCTCCTTTTCCAGGCAATGTCCTTTTGCTGTCTCTGTCCTCCTCAACTCTCCCTTGATGTGAGAGAACAGCAGCATGTCACATGGTTTGAGCTTCCACTCCGCAAGATGCTACGTTTTCAGACGCAGAAACGGACGCTCCAGATGCCAATACGCGCTGCAAATAACGCTCAATTGACTTAACATTGAAAAGGGACACAAAAACGCAAAGACGCTGTCCGGTGTGAATGCACCATCAAAGGTTAAAAAAAATGTATTTGAACAGACAGATGCATCAAATAGAGAAAAGGGAAATCACGATAAGACGATTTCTCCAAAAAAGCAGATTGTCACAGAGAGATGAGCTCACGATTTGATTTTTATCACAATATTGCCCAGACCTACAGCTAAACATATAATTACAATAAAAATAGGCATGTACCTTACTGCGGCTTGATAAGTAGCTTTTTTAAATGTAGGAAATTGGATATTTGATTGGAGAATGATCCGTTATGTACAGTTCATTCACTAGACTAGACTAGACTTACATGAGGACATCTATAAAGTTAATGACCTGACGCTGTCCTCTTTATTTTTTCCGATTCTGTTTCTATTGACGCTCACTACTTTTCCAGATGGGTCAGGGAGAACTTTGATTGCACTACATTTTGTTCTGCTGGGCGTTCAGACACAACTACAAACAGTTTCATTTACCTGTGGTGCTCCAAGTAGGGAAAAGTCTGGAAGTTTGGACATGGCCAGTGTTTGTACTACTGCGTTTCTGATTTACATTTCATGGGTTTGCGTCGGAAATATGATCTCAGTGTCATCGTATCACTATTTATGTGTCTTCTGTGTATTTAAACGGACAAAAAAATCCCAGACTTTCCACACCAACTCTCACTATCTATGAACCGAAAGCTTAATTCCCTCGGTCTCTTGATTACAGCTCGTTTCATTTCTCTACAATAGAAACTAAAGCCTGATTAAACTGTGTCTCTGGGAAGAAAAAACTCACCAAAGTCAGAAAAGATCCCATAACCAGCAGCAGGAGCAGAGACATGGACAGCATCAGGACATCTAAGAGGTCTAGAGGAGACTCGATGTCCACAGGGACCACTGGGACTTTCTCCACGACGTCTCTGGGGCAGCCTGAGAAAAAGAGAAAAGAGCTTTAAATCTAGGTTTAATCAGCTCACTTCACTATCAATAGCTAAATCCAGCTGTCAAAATCTGACCTGTGTTGCCAGATTTTCAGAGAGAAACAAGCAAACTCAGCCCTTCAAAATAAGTTAATAAAAGAATCGATCAATTAGAACATTGTGTGTTGCTGCAAAACAAGTGTTTATGTGTTTTTCTTACATTAATAAGGACTTTTAGACTTTTTAGACGTGCTAACAATTCATGTTTCAGTTATATAAATTAATATATTTCCATAAATCAAACCTGAAAAATTGCTCAGATTTGTTCCTTTTATGAACTAAAAGCGCAGACCAAAAGGAACTTCAAAAAAAGAAGCCCAAAGTCGCTGTAAAGAGTAATAGGTTAGAAAAATAGTCTCTGTGTTTAGGAAGATGCAGAAAATAGAATAAAACGAAATCACGATATGATAATTTTATCAAAAAAGCAGATTGTCACAAAGATGAGCTCACGATTCGATTTTTATCACAATATTACACAGCCCTATTTTAGGCCAGGATTAAATATATCTGGGCTACATTTTGCTTTAAAAAGGTAAAGTATACTATAGACCCTTCATGACCTCCATGTGAACTCATAAAAGTCAAATAAAGGCCATTTGTTTAAATACAAACATGTATTATGAGTTTATATATATGTAAATAGACCTTGAGCCTCTAAAAGCCCTGTGTTTTTCCGTGAGGTAAATCTGTGAGGTAGATCTGTTGTTTTTTTCCGAGCTGAGCAGTGGGAGTTGCACACCTAGTCACAGGTGTAATCTTTTCTGCTCCAAACATACACACTTTACTAAACCACAATGGAAAGTCACTAAACATCCCTCCTACGTTACAATATCACAGCATTAGACTTATTCTCAAACTTGTGCCAGGGCTTGTTTAAAAGGCAAAGAATGCCCAGGTCTGCGTTAGTGTCTGCAGGTTAAACTTCTCAAGATTCTCCAGATTCTGGTCTAGTTTTGGCTGTAGTTGAAATGACTTTTGTGCAAATTTTTATTTGAAACAGAGACAAACCTGTAGCTCTACAGGAAGGCCTGAATGTTGAGTCCACAACACTCTCGATATAAGCCAAGGGTGCTAACCACTCTGCTGTCATTATTGCACCTCATTTACCTGTGACAGTGAGGTGCACTCGTCCCTTGCGGTTCTGCTCCATCATTCTAACTGTATTCTAACATGTTTGTATTTACCTGTGACAGTGAGGCGGTTCTGCTCCATCGTTCTAACTGTATTCTAACATGTTTGTATTTACCTGTGACAGTGAGGAGCACTCGTCCCTCGCGGTTCTGCTCTCCCACAGGAGCAGCCAGGTAACACTGGTAAACTCCTTGGTCAGAGCAGGTGACTGTGGGCAGCTGCAGGTTCAGAGTGTCCTTCTGCAGAGAGATCCGTGTGTCCGCTCCCACGTACCACCTCATCGTGCCGTTAGGGAGCGTTTTGGACACCAGACCTGTGAGCCGCGGGTCCACACTCTCCTGAAGAAGACAACATTTACACAAATAGAAAATTTAAACATGCTGTGGGAGTCAAAGCGAGCAGCACAAGGCTTATTTCTACAATTTTAAAGTTTTAAATTATGCTTAGTCTTCTTTTTTCCTCCACTAAAACAAGCTTTGAGACTGAGAGTCACTGTCTCTCGAAGCACTCTCTGTCTCCAGCTCTGAGGAGAAGCTCCACAGCACAGCCGCACGATTAGATATAAGAGAAGACTAACTCAAGTCAAAACAATGCAGCAGAAAGCATCAAAACTTGAGTTGACAGAGAAAAGAAATCATAATTAAAGCTCACCAGGCTTGTTCTGTCCAGTTATAGAGGGATTATTTGTTTTTCAACACTGGCAATGCGTGTGCACTCTATATGCAGAAAGAGCTGCCGCTCATTAACACAAGCCGTGGAAACAAGTCGAGCCAGCACCATTGTCAGCTAACTACTAACTAGTTTATCACTGTGCAGTCTGCTGCTAAATCAACATTTGTGAATGAAATTCGACCTACGACCCTTAAAAGTTAAATTCAGGTAAATGAAAAAACTACAAGAACATGAAACAAGGGTAAAAATCCGAGGCACAACTGATATTAAAGTCCTTTATTACAGAGCACGTTCCCTACTGGCCGAAACGCGTTGGCCCTTGTTCTGTAATAAGAACTTTTAATATCAGATGTGCCTCGGATTTTTACCCTCGTTTTATGTTCTTGTAGAAGGGTTATGTCTAGGGATGCACCGATCCAGCTTTTTCAGTTTCCGATACTTTGGCTTTAACTTTCTGCCGATATCAACCGATACTAGTGTAAGAAGAGAAATGGCTTTTGTCTCTTATAAAAACATAAGAAACTTAGGCATATAGCTTTATATAACTGTTATGTATAGTGTAAATTACAACTGACCAACTTATTTTGAATAAAATGCCAAACGTTATGAGACGTTCTGGATCAACACCAGTAAATAAATTGGTCGCAATATGTCCATTTAAAGGCACAAAAATGATATTGGCTGAACCAATATCATTTAGCCGATACCCGATGGTCTGGATCGACACCGATATTCGATCCCAGTATCGGATCGGTGCATCCCTAGTTATGTCCTGGTTTTACATATCTCAATATGTTTGAAATTATTTGAACAAGCCGCCATCACAGCTGTCAGCCCCTGAAAACCCACCACAGCTCTGAAATTTTATCTTCTTACACAGTGACACACACAGACTCAGTTTTGTATCAGAACTATTTTGATACAAACATTTTCATTGACACAAATGGAGTTGCCTGGAAAAATCCTGACGATATAAGAAACATATTGTCTGGCCATCATGTGCGTCACGCAAACAAACTAATCTGATTGGACAGTTTGTTGTGGAAACGCGGCGGGTGAGTAACCAGACCCGCTCTTTGCAAAGTTTAAAGCGTTTGTTCTAGATCCCAGGCAATGAATAAAGAGCCAAACCCTGAAAACCTTGACTTTTGTGTAGTTTTGTATTGAAAGTATTCATGTAATCCAGTGCCAGTTCATGTATTCTAAGGACCATTCTTTTACGCTACTTTGCATGACAGTAAAAACCCGCTGAGACATGTGCAGTGATGAAAGATTACAGCACATTTTGAAACTGACAAACTGAACTATTGCAGAACAAGAACTTAATCAGGACAAAGCCAGGATTAACCAAGATCTAAACCAGGACTAAACCCAGAATGATGACAGACATTAAGAAAAACCTTATTTAATTTCTAAAAACTTCTGCTTATCGATGCTGTGGTGGTGTTACACTGACCCGGATGAATATGAAGGGACTTTTCAAATGTACCGTAATAAGATCTTAAACAGGAAGGGCCCAAATACAGGAAAAAGAAAGCTGTGTCATGTAATTTATAGCATCAAACTTCACGCTTATTAAAATACAAGCCGTTCCTGCTTACAGTAAAAAAAACAAAAAACAGAACAAGTCTAGACGCTTGGTGAAAGTGGCTAGTCAAAGTGAAATTGAAATGTACATAATGTGAGTTTTTCGAAATGTTTCTCACTGTTAGTAAACTAATGATGAGAGACTCTACAAAGAGAGACAAGTCCAAGTCAAGTCTTGAGGCAAAGAGAGACAAGTCCAAGTCAAAGAGAGACAAGTCCAAGTCAAGACTCAAGGCGAAGACAGACAAGTCCAAGTCGAGTCTTGAGGCAAAGAGAGACAAGTCCAAGTCAAGTCCCAATGTCATAGTCTCACAAGTCCAAGTACGTGGATTTTAAGTCTTTTCAAGTCTTTATATCAAACTAGAGAACACATTTTTATAAATTACCCAATTTAAAATACATTTCTGGTCACAAATGCAGAAGCAAGAAGGGACATGCTCCGTTTGTGAATGTAAAATTACACTATTTATATTTTGAGAAGAAGTACTATCAAGTCATCTCAAGTCACAAAGCTCCAAATCCAAGTCAAGTCCCAAGTTTATCAAAGTCAAGTCTCATCAAAATAGTGACACAAATCTGAATCGCTGCACTAGTTATATGAATGGGAAACACTGCCTACAGAACAAAAAAAATTAAAATAAATACCAGAGCAAACCTGAATGAATGTCTATTCCCCAGTCTTGCAAAACTAGCCTTGTTTCTTTATTCCAAGAAGGAAAAAGCTTATCACAAGGTCACATTGCATTCCAAAGATAATTTGTACACAGTGTTCCTTGTTCCTTCAGCTCAAACTGCCACTTTAGGCAAGACTGTCACATTTAAGAAAAAAAAAAAATACATAAAAAATAATATCTTCACCTTGTACCAGCGACAGGCCCAGTACTGCAGCCCGGGTTTGAGAATAGTTACACAGGGTAAAGTCACATTCTGGTCCGGATTTGCTTTCATCTCATACGGTTTGTCACCTGCAGCCGCACACACCAAAACTGTAAAAGAATAAAACAAAAACTGAGTTAGTTAGCACTTTAAAACGCTGAACTAAGCAAAACGGACTCAGAAAAAAGCAAAGCAAGCAGTGGTAAAAAGTGTAAATTCCAAGTAAAATCCATGGTGTTTTTAAAGTAAATTACACAATAACATCTTAAAAATTCAAACCTGTATACGTGAATAAATGCAAGATAATATAATGTCTGTTAAGCAAAACATATGATGCCACTAACTGAAAGTAAATGCAAAACTGTACAAGATAAGTTTATCTTAGATCATGTCTGGTACAAAAAGGAAAGTTAAACATTATGTAATATGATATAAGTTATATTTTTTTCCTGTTTATCTGTAGTGTCTCCCCTGAAGTGTACGAGAGGAATATTTAACTTGTAAACAATTAATAACTTTCTGAACCAACGTTAATAGATTCAACTTTTAAGATTAGCTAAATTTGATGCAGTTTTACTCAGAAAAACGTGAACAGAATTAACAGAAACTGTGGATACGTCATTACAATGCATTTAACTTCGAAATACATTGTCACAGAAAACTTTAATTCATCATAATTTGCAGTTAAATTAAGTAAAAACGTTTCATATTGTAAACGACGGTTAGAAGAGCGCGGTATTTTAGCAGCTGCATTTGTCAGTTGTTGCTAGGTGGTTAAACTGCAACGGAAACGTGCTCGAAAAACGTCAACAAAAAGCCTGAACGAAGAATAAAAATGCAGAAATACTCACACAGAAGAATAGTCCAAGTGAACATCATGTTACTTGTGACTTGGAGGAAAACTTGTAGTAACTAACTCTACTCCATCAGGCACAAACTAGAGAAAGTGAAAGTTTCAGTTTAAACCAAACAAGCGTTGGTTGGTTACTGTGCCCCGCCCCTTCATCCTCTTTTTTTTTTATTTTTTTTATTTTTTTATAACACTTAACAAAATAATTTTACTAAATATAAATTATTCATAAAGCAAACGTCACTGTTTTATGCGGTTTAGAAAACAAATAAATAAATAAATAAATACAACTTTTTTGGCGCTTGCATGAAGTTGCTAGAAGTGCAAAGTTCGCTTCGCTATGTTTTTATTAGGCTAATTATGATTTTTGGATTGAATAGTATAACTACAAACAGAAAATAGACCTATAAAATATTGCCAAATTTGAAAAAATAAATAAAATAAAATAAAACAAAACAAAATAATTACAAATCTGGGAAATAAAGAAAAATACAGAACCCTCTCTATTTCTTTTAATTTTTGTTTGTTTGTTTGTTTGTTTTACCAGGAAGTCCCATTGTGATTCAGAAATTCAGAGACCTCAAGGTAGTATCATCAATACAATAATCGAAAAAGTTACAGAATATTAGCCTGGTTATATAAAATAACTCAAGAAAAACATGCACAATTCTCGACCACAACACTTTTTACAATCATCTTGAACGTATCGAGACACTACAGCTTTAATTTGAGGGATTTTTGCAAATAATTCCAAAAATTATTCTGTTATATCTTACACATTTTGTATTAGTATAAAACAGGTTCAAAAAAGATATCCAAATTGAATGTATTTTTGTTTTGCAATCTCTCCTGAAACAACAGACTTTGGCAAAAAGTTTTTTCATTCAGAACAACACGGAAAATCAATTTGTAATGTATTGGAAGAATGTAATCTTATATCGCAGTAGCTCAGGTATAATACTTTTTTTATTTGATTAATTAACGATGTCCAAACTTCACATTCAGTGTTGCAGGGAAGAAGCAATGTTCACTGCTTTTTATAATAATTTTAAACAATATATTTTACACTTAGGCTGTCTGAAAGTAAGAAAGCACCTAAAACGATTGAAATCTGTGATGAATCGAATACTTCATGACTTTCATTTACAGAATGCTTTTCTCTTCTTCTTTTTCCCCTCTTTTTCTTTTCATTAGCAGATTCACTATTATAAAAGAAGTGTACCTACAATTGTACATGCTTTGTTTTTTTATATTGCACTAATGAATTTAAATAATATAATGTATATAATATAAAAAAGCACACCCTTTCCCATCATCGTTCTATTTTTGCGTCTTGTAGTCGTCATTGTTTTTTTTTTTTTAAGATTCTGTATTTCATTCACAAATGTTTGAGTAATCATGCATCATTTGTCTGTTTCCATCTCCAAAGCTCAAAACGCTCTGTTCCACCTCGTGATGTCATTATGTAGTTTTTAAAATAACAGCTATTTTTAGTCTAATTTAATCAGCATAAATTTGTAATTCATTCAAATAATTTTCGGTTAGTTGATTGTTATCTTCATTTGTAGTTTTTTCTTAGTTTTTCTTTTTGTTCAGATGTGATTTTGGCAGAAATCCAATGTTTTTTTTGTTTTTGTTTTTTGTTTGTGAGAAATAAAAGCTACGTGAAAACAAAAGCCCTGTCACTTTAAAAACACATAAGTCCAATGACTGAAAGCCTTAAAAATTATCCTAGTGAAGGTGTGTGAAGGTCATTTTTAGTTTGAGAGAAAAACAGAAACAACAACTAAATATGCCAGAAATTTGTGCTAAATTAGTGTGATTGAAACAAAATGCAGCCTTCTAAATGTGTTATGATAAGGCACAGACATTATTAATAAAGGCTCTTTAATGAACTATAAAATACATGCAAGTCGTTCACACAACTTTTACCGATAACATTTTTTCCTTGATTTATTTTTATAGTGTTTTTCGACTTCTCTTTTACTTTTAAAGGCTTGGTTGCTTGTTTCTTCCTTCCTGACAGTCTGGCAACCCCGTCCCGGAGAGAGAGCGCTTCTTGAATCCCGGAAACACGGCAGTCTCCAGCTGGCAGCGGTCTTCACGTCTCCGAAGAAAAGCGACAATAACATTATCTTTTATACTAAATCAAGACTGAAAGGGAGAGCAGAGACGCTAGAGATTTGATTCGCCATGTCAACTCTTTGACGAATAACAATCTGAAATACCTAGCAAGAAGTTAGCTACTTAGTTAGCTAACTGAGGTCTCAAACGAGTTAGCTAACACGGACAAAATTATGTTACTTTGCGCGATTTTGATAACGACAGGTGGGTACAATGCAATTCTTGGTGCAAACTATATATTATAACTGTACTATATATATATATGCATTTCATATGTCACGCCTGGCTTCCTACTTTAAACCGTTTTCTTGTATTTTTGGCTTAGCTTTCATGCTAGGCTAAGGCTATGCTAACTTAGGCTAATTTTACACATTTTGGCTTTTTGGGGAAATCTTAGGTCGACAGACACACTTTTTACTTTGCACTGAAAGCTGATTACTAAAGCTGTCAGAAAAATAAGGCGTTTAACGTGTACATGTTGTGTTTTATTCATTATGTTGACGTTAAAGGTAAAAGTGAAACCGTGCTTTTGAAGTCTTTTGGACTTTCCAAACCTTAACGTTAGATAAACAAAAACATAGTAGGCAGTGAAAATATAGGGACTCTCCCACACTTACACTTTTGCTATCATATTACCTGTAAACACAGTCACAATAATTATGTAATACATTTATAAAGGGGATGGATTAGGTCAAATGTGCCAAACTAGAAGAGACAACAAAACAGACATGCTGCTCTCTGCTTCTTCTATTATACTTATAAATCAACATTTTGCAACATTTTAATTTGTTTACGTTAAACCGATCACCACATTCTAAAGGCCAATGTTATTTCAGTCAGATTGGGGGCAGTTAAATATTAAATTAATTTAAACTGAGTTTATTATTCTAAGTTAAATGGGTCTAATTGCCCCCAAAAATCACCACTCTTTAAATTAGTGAAATATTTTTTGAAACATTTCATGGCAAAGTACAATGTTATTAATGGGACAAACTGCCTCTTGCCCCCAACCTGGCCTTTCACTGACTAAGAATTCTAGAATGTCAATCCAGCAATTATTATTTTAAACTAAACAATGTGTCTGGAACAGAAATGTACAGAAATGTACAATTTTGACCTTTAAAGTGGTACAATGTTTCCTATTTTCTAGACGTGGACATCCATCAGCATAATTCAGCGAAAACAAAAAGTTAAATTTATACCTTGGTACATTCTTCATGTAAATAAGATTTATGCCATACAGTAGGGGGAAAAAAGTTGAGGGAAGAATTTGTGGATTAATGGTCAAATGATTGGCGGCACAGTGGCAGAGTGGATAGCACTCTCGCCTCACAGCAAGAAGGTTGCAGGTTTGATCAGGTCTTTCTGTGTGGAGTTTGCATGTTTCTCTCCGTGTCCGCCAACCGATTACATGCAGGTTAGGAAACTCTTGGTGGTGGTCGGAGGTTGAGGCGCCAGGTGTTTAGGCGACTTGCTTTTGCTGAGCTTTGCAAGACATCTGTCTGTAGCCTGTTTTATCCTTGTTTCACGGGACTACGGATGGAAATTAGCTTTCAGCTAAATGTGTTGTACTTACAGTTTGACCGTTCATTAATACATATGGTCCCAAATAAATAAAAATTCTAAACTAAACTGTGAAAATGTGCTTTTGAAAGAAACCTATGCTGCATTCATGTGGCTTTTCTGGAGAAAACTTTACATGAATATTTATTTGCACAAGTTGGAAAGGAAACCTGTTGTGAAAAGCCGCTGCCAAACTTAAACACCTGACGTCACTGATGTGTGGAATTATGTGCTTGGGTTTAAAAAACAGACTACCAAAAAACATCTACATTTGATACATTTGATTTGATAATAAAGTACAAAGAAAAATAAAAAGATTCATAAACTAAAACTTTCTTATTAATCTGTCTTTTCTTTCAGTTTTTGGACTGTCTGTGGCACAAAACATGACGACCAAACTCTTTAGCTGTGACAAGATCCCCATAGACTTTCCCATTGACTGCAAGAACGAGTACGAGATCTCCAGCGGAAACACGGTAAACACTTTTTCCTTTTGTCGCTCTTTTAATGCTGCAGTTTAATGCATGGTTGTCAAAAGTATCGAAAACTAATACTAATCGATACTCAAGGAAAACTAAAGATCCATCATTACATCCTTTTTTTTTTTTTTTTGGCTGATTTGTTAAAATTTGTCAGCTGATTTATAGAGCCAGATTCTAAGGTCGATTAAAAATATGCTCATCTGATTGGACAAGGATGTTTAATGGCATTTTAATCAGGTTTTAATCCGTTTTGATCAACTTTAACTACACACATCGCTCATTTTTTCCTCATCATTAGGGCGATAGGCCCATCATTAGGGCCTATCGCCCTAATGATGGGCTGCTAGGGCTGCAGCTAACGATTATTTTCTTATCGATTAATCTATCGATTATTTTTTCGATTAATCGATTAGTCTATCGACTAATTTTTCGATTAATCGGTTCGTAAAATTATTACTTTTTATGGCTTCTTACGCCTTAATATGATATAATATAATTAATTTGAGTTGATTTTATTAAAGTGTAAAACTAAATATATTTTGACTTAAGAACATTGCTAATTATGTTCTCAAGTCATAAATGTCATAATACTGCTCAAAAATATATTTGAATATTGAATAAAATAATACACAAAAAGTATTAAATGCAAACTTGAATCAATATTATAAGATTGATGTTACTAAGAAGTGCATTAAATTATGGCTTTTTTAGGTTTTATAACAGTTTAAAACAGACACAGCTCAGTGCAACAGGCTGTATTACAGTAGCACCATCGTCACATATACAGCTCCTGTCTGATCATGTGTTTGATGAACAGCTGATAGAAGGCCGTGTGTGTATTAACGAGTGTGTGTACAGTCCATTGCATCGTGCGCGCGGGCGTCCACGGAGATGTGACGAGCGCGTATAGCCTTCAGTCTGACCGTGGCACCGAGTGCCTGTACAATCCGTGCTAACGAACGCATAGACGGTCCGAGTTGAGGAGCGCGTGTGCGCACAAACGAAACGTGCAGGTGTTGCTTCGTAGAGAAAATAAAGCTGCCTGATGCCGAGACCGCGCCGTCACAGCGGCTTTTAAACACGATGTGCGCGTTCTAGTTTCATTTTCTATTCAGCTGCTGTTCACATTGGATCGCTTTCCTGGCCTGAAAACTTTATCTTGATGGTTTATAGAGTGTGTTTCTCCCGTGAACTGACGCGCTTTGTGTGGAAATACATTACAGATGTTCGTAGCGCGCGTGGATCAATTAAAGCTGGGACATTATTTTGAGGCACGGCTCATAAAGCGACGAGTCGACGCGCTCCACGTGCGTCGACGTATTTTCTTAATCGACGTAGTCGATTACGTCGACTAATCGTTGCAGCTCTATGGGCTGCCCCTGAAAACTTTTATTTTGCCTCATTGTTTCATGAACAGAGAAACAAGCAGGTCATCAGAGTGAATACCCTAGTGCAGCCACGAGCTTTCTCTGCATTCATATTTACAAACAAACAAGCACTTATCAAAGCGTGTGCTGCAGCCAAAGTCAAAGAACAAGAATAAAACTTTATTTAAAGGTGGGGTAGCTGATTTTCACACTGCAAACACGATTTAGGGTTTAAATCTGACAACTTCCTCTCATAAATCCTTCAACACATGGTTATTATCGACATGTATTCATTTTGGTTGGATATGTGGCTTATAAACTTCTTTTACAAACTTGAGTGACCGCCCCAAGCTCAGCCAATCAGAGCGCAGCATTCGACTCCTGATTAGAACTAAAATTCTTTATTATTCAGTTCAGAGAGTACTCAGTGGTCTCATTTTTTCACAAAGTGCTCCTTTTACCATATACTTTTTAGTGGAAAGTACAAATGTTCCTAATTTACAACTAAAAAAGTTAGCTACCCCACCTTTAAAGACTTGTCAATGATCAAATCAAAGCTGCAGACTTACTGTATGAATGCAGAGAGAATATAGTCTTACTGTTTCTTTCCAAAACTAATTTGCCGCTCAGCTGATCACAGTGTCTGCGGCTCTTCTGTGCAGACTACTCTCGCCTGATCAAATATTGGCCTCAAAATATTGTCTGACCGATATATCAGTCCATCTCTAATGAAAACACAGTTTAAAGCAGTTAAAGTAGTCATTGTCGTCACGTTGTAGCTCCCATTTTACTTGAATTAAACTCACAACGTAAAACATTTTCTACAAACACAAAAGAGTCACACATCTCTCTCTTGTTGACCTCTGTGTGTAAATGTGTTAATGAGCAGAGCACTTCTCTTTTGCCGACATAATCCCTCCCACAGTCTCACAGATGCTGATTAGAAAGACAAGTGTGGCTTGGGCTAGCCACAATAAAAGGACACTGTTCATAAAAATACAGTGATCCCTGTAGCTGAAATGTTTACAAATGTGCTCTGAAATACATAGAATTCTCGATTATGTCAAATCACACTGGTTCATTAGGTTTTCCCCCAAATTAGCAGCTCTTTTCCGAACATTAATGTTTGCTTATTCATTTGTGTTTATTTTTTTTCCCAATAGCTTGTACCACCACAGGAAGGTAATCAATAAAAACATATTTTCTCTCATTTAGTTTTAACTTTTTCTGTGCCGTTTGTATGAAACCCAAATCATTTAATCTCTTGTAGATGTTGCTGTCGTTCCTTACAGTTTTCCCTAAACTCACTAAATGTTTTAATAACTTAAAATCACAGCATGTGTTTGTCCTTATGATGTTTCAGTCTGTGTTTGAGTCTTGTGATGTCTTTTGCTTTAGTCATGGCATTAATTGAATTGATCAGAAAATCATTTTGGTCAATATCCTCAATTAAATGACAATAATATGACTCATGGTGTTCCCCTGTCATAACACAGTCCAGGTGTTTCACTCTCACCCTCGTGGTAGATAGTTTGGGCCAACTGTAGCAGCACGTTGACTCTGTTCACTTTTTTTGTAATCTAGATTAAATGGAGACCACCTCCAATCACTCGGCTGTGTCTTGTGGTTTACTATTACTTATCCTGGTATCGCTGAGTCACTTTCACACAGTGTAATGATGCTCAATTGTTTTTTTGGCCCAAGAAACAATCATTTCATAGCTTCATGAAAGACGTTCATTTTGTTAATATTGACAGACAAACAAGCAATAATTAAGTCCAAATCCACTTTATTTATATAGCACATTTAATAAACAAACAGTTTCCAAATTGCTGCACAGATAAAATCAAAACCAAACATAATTAAAGCTTATTAAAGCTCACAGATGAACTTTTTAGGGGTTTCCTCTTCTGTTCCTCATAAAAGAGGGTATTTTCCAAGGGTCAATAGACCATGGAATCTTTATTTTGGTTTTATTTTTGTCCTTTTTTTGCCCTATCTTAATAAAAAAAAAGCTTGTGCTGCACCAAAGTCATAGAATAAATAAAACTTAAAGACGTGTTAGTGATAAAATCAAAACTGCAGACTTAGGAATGGAGAGACAAGTCCTATTGTTTGTATCCAAATTGACTCGGCTGATCACTGTGAGAGCGGCTTTACACAGACGAAAAGCTCAAACTACAGCTTGATCAGACATCAGCCAAAATTGAGGCCAGGAGCCGATATACAAAAAAAAATCTAAATATCAGCCCCCAAATATTGACCGTCCGTATATACTGTATCTGTCTATCTGTAGTTATGTGAAGCTGGCCACACACTACACGACTCTTTGCTCATTTTCCCATGTTATTTTCAGTCGCACTTAGTCAGGCCTAGTTGAGATTAGTCGAAGCTAGTCGCAGTTGTATCACTAGTTTTACACCTATGACCAAAACAACAGCACGCTCACCTCTTTTCTCTTCTCCCTCTTCTTCTCTCCACGAAGCGCTGCTGACGTCCTCCTCACTCCAAAATGACAAAATCTCATAAAAGTAATTCCTCCACAAAAAAATATTCAACTTCTTCATCTTCGTTGCCTCTTTTAATGTCCATTCATGAAATTCGGACCAGTCACATGACCCGTTTAACAAATGAAAAGTCACAAATATTGCTTTTGGCAATAAATAAAAAAAAAAATCAATATACAGTGGTCCCTCATTTAACGAGGGGGTTACGTTCCAAAAATAACCCGTGAAAGGCGAAACCCACGAAGTAGTAATCTTCATTTTTTACCAATAATTTCAGTTCATAACCTGCCTGGTTCTGATGTTAAGTGTCTTTTGTACAGGTAATAATGCGCTGAACACATGATTCAAAGCCAGAAACAACAGCGTGAGTTGTTTTTGTGACGCTTAAAGAGGGACGGTGCTGTGTGTGTTCAACCTGGCCAGCCAGATGGTTTATCTCGCGGTATTTGTGAATTCACAAACACGAAAGAAACCACCTGGCCTTCGTCCGGCTCGATTGGTTTGAGAGTCCGAAACGGCCGTGGTTCGGCCCACTCACATCACAGCAGCGTGGTTTTGAGTCCCAATCACATTGTAGCAGGGCGGGCTAACACGGGCCGTTAGCTCCCCGGTGCCGCAGCCGAGTCTGATTCAAGCTAAACAAAGACGATGGCTTCCATGGATCTGCTGCTTTTGATGCAGTTTCAGCAGAAATACGAAGTAATTTCTTTTTGAAAGAAGAGCGGTATGTGTGACACATACTTGTTCTATCCCAAGCGGACATTGGATAAACCATTACGAGTTGTTGCTGTGATTGGCTAGCTCAAATAAGGTAGGCCCCACACCCAATCAGCTAGAAGTATTTCACTAAAAGCCCGCCTTTTCTCAAACGCTTTCAGCGAGTCAAGTCCCAGATGGATATAGTGAGAATTTAGATAGGAGTTCAACTGGCGTGAGCCAGGTTAGTGTGTGTGTTTGCCTGCTCTGCTTTTGGCACGTTGCCTGGCACGTTGCCCGTCCCGTTGCGCTCCACAGCCGACAGCAGAACCACGGATCACATCTGGCCTCTAGTGAAGTCACAACACGCTCCTCAAACACATCTGGACTCTAGTGAAGTCACAACACGCACCTCAAACACATCTGGACTCTAGTGAAGTCACAACACGCTCCTCAAACACATCCGGACTCTAGTGAAAGTAAGAAAGCACTGAAAACGATTGGACTCTAGTGAAGTCACAACACGCTCCTCAAACACATCTGGACTCTAATGAAGTCACAACACGCACCTCAAACACATCTGGACTCTAGCGAAGTCACAACACGCTCCTCAAACACATCCGGACTCTAGTGAAGTCACAACACGCTCCTCAAACACATCTGGACTCTAATGAAGTCACAACACGCTCCTCAAACACATCTGGACTCTAGTGAGGTCACAACACGCTCCTCAAACACATCTGGACTCTACTGAAGTCACAACACGCTCCTCAAACACATCTGGACTCTAGTGAAGTCACAACACGCTCCTCAAACACATCTGAACTCTAGTGAAGTCACAACACGCTCCTCAAACACATCCAGACTCTAGTGAAGTCACAACACGCTCCTCAAACACATCAGGACTCTAAAGAAGTCACAACACGCTCCTCAAACACATCTGGACTCTAATGAAGTCACAACACACTCCTCAAACACATCTGAACTCTAGTGAAGTCACAACACGCTCCTCAAACACATCTGGACTCTAGTGAAGTCACAACACGCTCCTCACACCCATCCAGACTCTAGTGAAGTCACAACACGCTCCTCAAACACATCTCTGAACTACAGAAATGACGTTCCAGCGTGAACAAACTTATCATCGTAACTACGAGCTCAAAGAGTCAAATCCTCACCTGGAGAAACGTCCGAGCGTCAGGTCAGCTTCCCCTGCATGATCCAAACTGTCTAAAGTTTTCTAAAAGAGCTTCTGTGCTGTTGCCTGTGAATGCTGCGATGTGATATGGTCCAAAAAAAAAAAAAAGCAAAATTGCACACAAAAAAATCGATGAACCCGCGGAAAGTGAACCGCGATAGAGAGAGGGAACACTGTATTAAGTGTGTGGTCTCAGTCGTGTAGTGTGTGGTCTCAGTCGTGTAGTGTGAGGTCTCAGTCGTGTAGTGTGTGGTCTCAGTCGTGTAGTGTGTGGTCTCAGTCGTGTAGTGTGAGGTCTCAGTTGTGTAGTGTGTGGGCTCAGTCGTGTAGTGTGCGGTCTCAGTCGTGTAGTGTGCTGTCTCAGTCGTGTAGTGTGCGGTCTCAGTCGTGTAGTGTGTGGTCTCAGTTGTGTAGTGTGTGGTCTCAGTTGTGTAGTGTGTGGGCTCAGTCGTGTAGTGTGCGGTCTCAGTCGTGTAGTGTGTGGTCTCAGTCGTGTAGTGTGTGGTCTCAGTCGTGTAGTGTGTGGTCTCAGTCGTGTAGTGTGTGGTCTCAATCGTGTAGCGTGTGGTCATTGTAGAATCACTCTCAGTCCAGTTGTGTAGTGTGGAGGCAAGATTTGCATTCTAATTAGTCACAACTGGAAAGTCGTGTAGTGTGTGGTCTCAGTCGCGTAGTGTGTGGTCTCAGTCGTGTAGTGTGTGGTCTCAGTCGTGTAGTGTGTGGTCTCAGTTGTGTAGTGTGCGGTCTCAGTTGTGTAGTGTGCGGTCTCAGTTGTGTAGTGTGCGGTCTCAGTTGTGTAGTGTGCGGTCTCAGTTGTGTAGTGTGCGGTCTCAGTTGTGTAGTGTGTAGTCTCAGTTGTGTAGTGTGCGGTCTCAGTTGTGTAGTGTGCGGTCTCAGTTGTGTAGTGTGTGGTCTCAGTCGTGTAGTGTGAGGTCTCAGTCGTGTAGTGTGTGGTCTCAGTTGTGTAGTGTGTGGTCTCAGTTGTGTAGTGTGTGGGCTCAGTCGTGTAGTGTGCGGTCTCAGTCGTGTAGTGTGCGGTCTCAGTCGTGTAGTGTGCGGTCTCAGTCGTGTAGTGTGCGGTCTCAGTCGTGTAGTGTGTGGTCTCAGTTGTGTAGTGTGTGGTCTCAGTTGTGTAGTGTGTGGGCTCAGTCGTGTAGTGTGCGGTCTCAGTCGTGTAGTGTGTGGTCTCAGTCGTGTAGTGTGTGGTCTCAGTCGTGTAGTGTGTGGTCTCAATCGTGTAGTGTGTGGTCTCAGTCGTGTAGTGTGCGGTCTCAGTCGTGTAGTGTGTGGTCTCAGTCGTGTAGTGTGTGGTCTCAGTCGTGTAGTGTGTGGTCTCAATCGTGTAGCGTGTGGTCATTGTAGAATCACTCTCAGTCCAGTTGTGTAGTGTGGAGGCAAGATTTGCATTCTAATTAGTCACAACTGGAAAGTCGTGTAGTGTGTGGTCTCAGTCGTGTAGTGTGTGGTCTCAGTCGTGTAGTGTGTGGTCTCAGTCGTGTAGTGTGTGGTCTCAGTCGTGTAGTGTGCGGTCTCAGTTGTGTAGTGTGCGGTCTCAGTTGTGTAGTGTGCGGTCTCAGTTGTGTAGTGTGCGGTCACAGTCGTGTAGTGTGCGGTCACAGTCGTGTAGTGTGCAGTCTCAGTTGTGTAGTGTGTGGTCTCAGTTGTGTAGTGTGCGGTCTCAGTTGTGTAGTGTGTGGTCTCAGTCGTGTAGTGTGCAGTCTCAGTTGTGTAGTGTGTGGTCTCAGTTGTGTAGTGTGCGGTCTCAGTTGTGTAGTGTGTGGTCTCAGTCGTGTAGTGTGCGGTCTCAGTTGTGTAGTGTGTGGTCTCAGTCGTGTAGTGTGCAGTCTCAGTTGTGTAGTGTGTGGTCTCAGTTGTGTAGTGTGTGGTCTCAGTTGTGTAGTGTGTGGTCTCAGTTGTGTAGTGTGCGGTCTCAGTTGTGTAGTGTGTGGTCTCAGTCGTTGTTGTTGTTTGACATGGCCTAATGGGCTGTGTGCACGGAATTTCAGTTGGCTTGCGATTGTTCAAAAATACTAACTTCTGTATGTACAACCATTTCCTGTTAGCGTTAGCATTTAGACACAATCATGTCTCTTTTTAAACACACAAGTGTCTCTGATAAAATATTCCTCTAATATATAAAGTCTTTAACATGTTTTCTGTAACATTCACCACAACTGTCTGATCTAAAGAGGATTTATTAGTTTTAAACTGATGGAGTGAAAACCTCATTGAAGAGAATTGAACAGGAAGTCGTTGTATGTACAGGATGTAGTATTTTAAACCAAAACAAGACAACTGCACTCAGCCAATTACTTTCTAAGTTTCCTGTCTTTCAATCAGTTGCCCAGCCGTTTGTTAGGACTGTTTTTATTGATTTATTTAATCGTGTGTTGAAATGTAGTCAAAATTAGTGACATCACAACATTTTACAGGCAAATAATATTTAACACAGATGAAGGCAGCTAAAATGAACCGGACGTTACCATGGCAACAAGCCCATTCATAATTTTTACATCTCAGTGGTCTCAAACACTTCAGACTCTTCTGTGCTGATGAGTGTTTTTTTTCCCACAGAGTCTAGTGACTGTGAGGAACTGCCACTTTGATTGTCATACTCCCTTCGGGAAAACTGACGGAAAGACGGCCGTCACTCTGAACAAATGTGTGGAGTTCACCATGAAGATCATTTATCCCCAGGTAAAGTCTTAAAGTCAGTTTGAGTAGCACGTCTTAGCAAATCTCTCTCTCTCACTCACTCTTTGTCTGTACAGTATATAAAGGGCGCTAATTTTTTGAATTCTCTGAGCTAACAATTGTTTGATTGATTGGGATTTCAACTATGATTTGCGTCACCGTGATGATTTTTTTCTTCATAATTGAGCAGCCTTTTCGTGAAGAGACCTTCCGGTACGAGTGCGATCCATCACCTGAAGCTTCGCTCAGCTCCACAGGCCTGATCATCGGTAAGTAGGTCACACAGTGTAACTGAAATGTCTAAACCTGACTTTATACTAAAGTGAATATTACATGTTTTACAGTTTTTTCAATAGTTTGTGGTCACATGAAATCACAGCATTTTACAGGCACCTAACCCTAACCCCCTCCAGTCATAATGAAATATGAATAATAAAAGTTTGCAAAGCTTGGTTTATGTTTCCCGCATGTGAAGTCCGCACGGAAATGAGACACATGGACTGGAGCGGAGCTGACACTGATAGTTTCTGTGCGTTTCAAGCGGATGCTTGTAGAGGGCAGTAGTTAGCTGCAATTCAACGTACAGTGTTAAATTATTAATCAGAAATCTTGCTCACGATCTAGATTCATGACGTCATTGTATTCTACAACTTGAACGCAGCACATTGACGTAATAATCGTCTGAATATCGTTATCGAGATGTGCCCAAAAAATATCGAGATATTCATTTTTGTCAATATTGCCCAACCCTAGTTACTACATTAGCGTCTTGGAAAACATACTCATGTGTTACTATTCATCATTAATGGCCAAAATACAATTATCAGCGACGCTGGACACTAGATGACAAAACTGACTGAAATAATAAACTTGTGTTATGCATATAACTTATGATTCGTTACTAAGGACCACACCAAACAGAAATAGTTATACATTGTTTATTGAATGGATATTGATGTTGAAGTTCCGTGGAATCAGATGAGCAATGACCTGCAAGTGTGGGGGTCCTGTCTCGGCAATCTGCCCAGCCAATTCAAGACCCCCCACCCTTCCTAAATGGGTGCTAGAAAGAATGTTGTGAAAAGGTGGAGGGCGGGTGGGTCGAGAGCGCAGAGATGAACTGAGATGAGGCGCATGGTCAAACTGGGACACAAGCGGCTTTCGGTGATGTAGGGGTGTGGTTGGACTGCGATGGGGGCGTGGTCCTACCCACGAAACACAATTAACCAAGTAAATTACAGCTTGTATGTTTTGTTAATTTTAGTCCGCACATTTCTTCTACTTTTTAATCAGCAGCTTTAGGCTTAAAAAAAATTATTTAGAGATGTTTTTGTCCACATCGCCCAGCCCTAATGGACACTCAATTTAACACCAGTGTCGCAAAAATCAGCCGCTGTGAATCAGAGGCTTTGAGGTTACACACCGGGACAGGAAAGACTCTGAGCAGCTGAGTCTAAACCTAAGCTAAAAACTGTTCATCAGAATCAAATAGAAAACTACAAAAGCTCAGCTAAATAAAGAATCAGAGGCTAATAAATTCAGCTCGTATTTGAGACTGTTCCGTGAAAACTCATGTGTACAGTTCTGTTGATGTGACATGTCTTTGTTTTCAGGTGTGGTCGTGATCGTGGTCGTGGTCGTGGCTGTTCTCGCTCTAGTCGGTGTGATTGTGTTTTGTCTCACTGGTAAGAGGAGGGGCTACAATCCTGGTCAAGCAGAAAGACCGGCCCAGCAGCAGGACAACGTTTGATTGAGTCCACCTGATCACACTTAAACCAGGTTTTCTAATGACGCCTGTAACACGTGCCGAAGAATCTTCACAAACTCGCCTCTTTCAGCTGAAAATCCAGATTAAAAGTTTCTGTTCATGACGCTGACGAGAAACCAAAACAAGTTTAATTAATTGAGGCAAAAATGATTCAAAAAGACATTCTGTTTGTTGAGATTGCCTCGTGTGAGATTAAGCAAACGAAAGATCAGATTTTATCTAAATCTCTTTTAACCAAGTTTATGCATCTGGTATTTTTAGGAAAGACTCAGTAAAGACATAGGATTATTTTAAAAGAGTAATATTTCAGTGTTAAAGCAGCTTTTATCAGTGATGGTCCAATATTAGTCACATTTTAAATCAACTTCTGTGGTAGCTTTTGTCACCATATTAACATTTTGATACAACAGAATATATAAGATTCTCTATTTTTAAGACAATAACGTGATTGACTTTATTAACATTTCAACCCCTTTTTTAAATTACCATATTAAACATTGTGGCTTTGCAAACTAGACTCGATAAAGCTCAAGATGATTGAAATATCTGTCAAATTTGGCATTTTCTGTTAAGTATCGGTACTGTGTCAAATGGATGACGTGTGGACCTGCAGGTCATGTCTTGAGTCACTATTTTGATGACTTTAGACTTAACTTGATGAAATGTACAAAGACTTGGGACTTGACTTGGAGCTCTGTGACTTTCAGGGTTTCTGCAGGGTCTTAAAAAGTCAAACCCCGGGCTCACACTGCCTCCAGTTTGGATGTGCTCCGGTCGCTCGAATCATTGGAAGGGAACTTTTTTCCTTTTTGGTGAAGTTGTGAAAACAAGACACGACAAACCAAGCGAGCGCTGATGAAGTGCATCTGGTAGTTTTGTGCTACTACCAATAATACAGACACGTCAATATTATAGACACATACATGACTATATAGAGGGTAGAGATGCATCGATCTGATACTGGGATCGGATATCGGTGCCGATCCAGGAAATTTAGCTGGATCGGGTATCGACTCTATGATATCTGTTCAGCCGATATCATAGTTGTTCCTTTAATTGGACATAATGAGACTTATTTATAGCTCGTGTTGATCCAGAACGTCTCATATTATTGGACATTTTATTCAGATTAAGTTGTGGCTTCCACTGTAAATAACATTTACATAACACTACATGACAAAATGTCTTATGTTGTGATATGAAAAAAATAAGCAATTTTTACACTAGTATCGGTTAAAATTGAGTATCGGCAGATAGTGAACGACAAAGTATCGGAATTGGTATATCGGAACTGAAAAAGCTGGACCGGTGCATCCCTAATAGAGGGATTTTTTTTTCTCAACACAGGGAATACGCACACAACAGGTTAGCAGAAAGAGCTGCGGCTGATTGACACAAACTGTAGCAACAATACTAACAAGCACACTTATGCTGCCTAATCAGCATTTGTGAATGAAATTTGACTTTACAACTCATACATGTTACATTCAGGTGAAAATACTTATAGAAAAACAGTGTCTCAAGCTTCAGGGGTCAGACGTTCGTCAGACTGATTCAGACCTGATCTAAAACAGCTGCTCTCGTCCTGTTTTGTTGTTTTTATCTCAGAAGTTTCCCCAGACAACTAGACAGACAGCGTCTCTTTCTGCAGGCAACTTGCGCATTTGAGCAGAGAGTGACGTTGACCAGTAATCCCGCTTTACACATCAAGTAAAAACGTGTTTAAACCCTTTGTGCGGCAAAAAATCAAACAGAAAATGAACTGACATGAAATAAGCCCAGAACTCGACACAAGTGATCTTTGTTTACCAGCATTTCAGTTTTAGTGATCGTCTGAACTCCCAAGCTGAGCGTGAACCTCCATGAACTCGTGGTCTCGCGATGCGGATAGTCTCTGTACTAACACGGTGGCTGAGCGATTCGCGGGTTCGACTCCCCCAAGGGCCGGGCCTTTCTGTGTGGAGTTTTCATGTTTCTCCCCGTGTCTGGGTGGGTTTCCTTTGGGCACTCCAGTTTACCCCATCAACCAATAACATGCACGTTAGGGTAATATTCTCCAGCTAAGGTAGTCCTGACCAAGCCTAGCAACAACACCTGGAGATGGGTCCCCGAGCGCTGCACTGCAGTGATCACTGCTCCTGAGGAGAAGCTCCAGAGGCATTGAAGGATCCAGGGTCAAATGCAGAGGACACATTTCCCAACGGGGACAATAAAGTATACCTTACCTTACCTTACCAACACATGCTCCAGTCTCAGTGTGAGTGAACGTGAGACAGATCAGGACCTGGACCTGGACTGGAGGCAGTGTGAGCCGTGAGAAAGTTCCATTTCACACTCAAATCATCTCAAAAATATTCACAATAATATGTCACGATTGTTGTGTTTCTTCTAATGTTTTTTTTGATCGATGGAACAGATTAATTCATTAGATTTTTCATATTTGTAGCAAAATATAACATCATATCTTAAGAAGCCTCTGGAAAAGAAGCAGCAGAGGAAAATACTAAAGATCACGACTGCAAATAGATCTGAATTAGTTTATTTTGTGGTCATAAATAGTCATAAATTTAACCTCTGGATCCCTGCAAAAACCGTAGACTGTATGCTTCTCCACAAAAAGTAGATTGTGTAATTAATTTAAAATGATCAAACGGGATCATATTACTTCTCACTTCTGTGTTCGTGACCAGAAATGTCAATTAACATTTGCCTCTGAGGACTTCACAAGATAATTATTAAAAAGCACTTTATCAAAACTCTCTTATTATGGCTGTTACTAATTATAATTTAGCATCTGGTCAAACGATGATGTTTAAAACCTTAGATGTATAATTTATAGTTTTGGAGCCATGATGCCAAACTAATGACATACCAGTAAAAGCTAGACAATCCCAAATGTAGGTTTATCATACAGAGTAAAGATTATTATTGTTATTGCACTAGTAATATATTTTTTTCATTCGTGATTTTTGTGTGAAGTATTTTCGGCAGTTAAAGTGTTTTGCACTGGCTTTATTTCGATAGGCATTTTTTTTTTTGGTACAAACTGTCTAAAATCATGTGTTTTATTTATGTTTATGTTTGTGTTACGGTTCGAAAGAAATGGCACAGGGGAAATAATCACTTCGATGCTGCCTGATATGCTAAAGCTGCACAAATGCTTCAAACTAGTCTGGATGATTTATGTATTTAAAGACGACTTATAAACCTGTTCTGGCAGATGGATTCTCAAGGGAATCCATCTGTCTGAATGATTTACAGTCTGAACCAGTGTTTAACGGTCTTGTCGTTCCACAATCGGAGTCAAAGCAGAATTTGAGTTAAATGTTAATGTGCCCAGGCCCAGAAGTTTCTGCAAAAGCGCATAAACGTTAGTGTTTGACAACGGCAACAGCTACCAGGACAAACAACATAGAATGTGCTGTACCCAGGCCTAGTTTGGACATAAATCCGACAATAAAAAGACAGTTTTTTTTGTCTTTTCACTGTCACAGGGAGTTTTGTAGAAAATGTTTTGAATGTGTTTTTTGAGTTTCATTGCACTGCACTATAAACTTTTAGTAGTACATTTTTTAGATTTGTTTATGTGAAAGTATGGAAGACAAAATGCATCTATATATATTTATTTTTATTTTTTTTCATGACATTAAAGGTGCACTGCACAATTGTGCATGGCACGGCACTAGTCTTTGATACTCGACTGTAGACGAATCTTATGACTAGAGCTGGGCGATAAATCAAATTTTAGATGATATTGTGAATGTTGTTTTGAAGATATGTAAAAACATGCCACAAAAAAGTTGATTTACAATTAAAAAAAAAGTGATGCTGTACTTTCTTAAAGACAAGAATTTGTACAATAAGCAATTCATAAAAGAGGAAAATTAGTTTATAATAAGAGATTGCTGCACTTTTGACAAATATTTGTTTGATCATTAAAAACACGCACTGTGGACAGTCTAGTTAGTAGTATTTTACATGTTTTTAGTAGATTTTGATTGGTTTGAACCTGATTGCCAATAGAACAAGTAAAAAATATCTTATTTTACTCAATGTACCCTAATTTGAAATTATGAAAACAAATCATGTGTCCTTGAGTTAAATTTACTTGTTCTACTTTATTCAAGATCGACAAACCTGCTCAAATCATGATAAACACTTTGTCATTCAATACATTTTAAACTTGTTGAATATTTAAGCTTGTTTTTCCAGTTTAACTAATTTGAACACAGGTTTTAACACATTTATGTTGAACTGACAGAATATCGTCCAAATATCTTTATCGAGATTCGCCAAAAAATTATTGAGATATTCATTTTTGTTAATATCGCCCAGCCCTACTTACGACTTAAGTCTCTTGTTGACACCGTTACTTACTGCAGAATGTTTTCTGAGATAAAACAACGTTTTTAGTATGAAAATGTAGATGCTGACTATTTTATTTGTTATTTTTGATTGACCAGTTTGCACACTCCAAAAGTTAGACAAAGAAAGTTAGATTAGAGACTTTGGTATTTATAATTGAGCATCTAACACTTATCTTCTGATCAAAATAATCCCCATACGAGTGTCTTATTTAACTGCAGCACAGTTCAGAGATTCAGAGATTTGTCAAAAGCATTTCTGAGTGCCTTACACGCTTTGCCCTTCTAGCAGCATTTATGTTATTATTAGGGACGTTTATAGATTTTTCTTTAACCGTTAGTTGTAGCTTTTCACGGTCAATAATCCCTGAACTGATTATGTTCATGCAGTACTTTTTATTGTTGTTATATCTTCAATGGAGAGTGTAGAGGTCATTTAGGGGGAACTTCTGTTTTTTTAGCACCTGGGGGAGCTATAGGGGCACTTGGTGTGGAAAATCAGTTTGGTGGAGGCTGCCTGGCTTCAAGGCCTACAGTTTTTTGACTGTGCTTTAAGGTTTTTAGTGGATACCAACAATCATGAACAACAATATAATCTTTGGACTCAACAAATAAATCACCATCAAATCTACATGTAAGCGTAGACATTGTTTTATTTGAGCACATGTCGCCCTCAAGCTAAGCCCAGGTAGCCGCAGTGACTAGTCAAATGTGTCACTTCAGAGAGTGAAATTTGTCTTGGACATACAGGCTGCCACACACAAGAAAAAGACACACTACAAATAAAGGAAAAGGCATCAACTAACGCATTTACAGAACCACTCCCAGTTTACGGGCAGTTAGCGCCATCTGCAGGAATAATTGTATATTTGTGTCAGTTAACCGGTCAAAGAGCTTACAGTCGGTTTAGCACTTAGTCATGGTTAACTGAACATCTTTAGTTATGATCCTTACTTTGTGTGTTGAGCAGTAGCTTTTTAAAATTTTTATTTAAACACTCAATGTACAGCATTTGTCTGATGAAAAGAAATACAAATACTTACAATAATACAGTCTTTTCCTGGCAAACCGACGCAGGAGAGTTCGACCCAAGTCAAAACATCACGGCCACATCCAGCGAGTCATGATGAGCCAATGAACTGTATTTTGATATATCGCTACTGTGAGAATTTTATTTAACGATACAAGTCTTCAATAGGTCTTAAATTACACTGGAAACACTCTGCTGTAAAAATATAAACTGTGAAATGTATCGAGTGAACTTCATGATCTTTAAATTCAATGTTTCTTCAAGGTTGAGCGATTAGGATAAATTCTGCTTCAGTATGAGGCTTTATTTATCATTCCAGGCACAAAACGGTACATTTAATCTGAAAGAAATTCTACTGTTGGCAGCTGCACAAACATATAAACTGATTCGCTTTACCTCAAGTTTGATTGCGTCATAATCGTTTCGTCACATTCCATCTTCCATACTTTCACTTTCAGTTTGTAATCCTATGATTGTAAAAGTGGATTTTATTGTAACCGGCCTGGAAGCCACCTCACAGCCTCGTCTGTGTCATTTGATTTACATTTGTTTGTTTTGTACATTTCTCGCCATTTTTGCCAAGTTTTGTTTAAACGCTGAAGCTTTACCGTAATAAACATCAGCTGCCAAACAAGATTCAGCTTTTTATTTGAAATTTCAACACAATACGAAGAGTCACAGAATGTTTGAGCACAAAAATCACGTTTTATTAGTTTCATGAGCTTTTTTTTTAGGTGTTTGTATTGTTAATTATTCCAAGACAAAACAGAGAGCTGGGGCCACACTACAAACAATCTGAACTTCGTGAGAAAATACCAGAGATGGCAAAAGTACTGCAGTTCACTACTGAAGTAAAAGTACTTGTGTAAAAAACGACTGGTAAAAGTGAAAGTATAAAAGTAAACCTGTGTAAATCTAAAAACTTAAGTCAAAAAATTACAATCACATGGCCAAAAGTTAATAAAACTACTAGAATACTAGATATTTGTCAGCTTATCTCACTTGTTTCTGATGTTTCTGATGATTGTTTCAGAGATTTGAGCTTAAATCAAATTTGCCAGTGAGATGAATATGTTTGACTTCCTTAGAAAGTACTGTAATTTGACTTGAAATAAGAACTTTATTGAAACAAGACAGAAAACAAATCAAATAATCTAAGTACATTAAATAAAACCATCTGAACCAGAAAAAAAAAATCCAGGTTTTGTGACATTTTAACCAATCTGTAAATGCATTTTTGCAGTTTTTTACAGTTTTTATAGTTGGTTTGTGACGTGTGAGATGGGCTTTACAGTCAATTAATTATAATTCAGCTGACTTTTATCATGTGATGTCATTTTTGTTAGAAAATATAAAGTTTTTGGCGATTTTCACTTGCTAATTTGTGCTCTGATACACGGCATGTTTGACTTGGTTTTAAAAGGAATAACAAATGTTTGTGGGGTTATAACCTGATTATAAATGTAGGGAGTAGAAAGTACAGATACTTCTGGAAAAATGTAAGAAGTAAAAATAAAAAGTCACCAGATTTTGTAAAACTCAAGTACAGATTCTCAAAAAAACTATTTAAGTACAGTATTCCTTAAAAATACTTAGATACTTGCCATCTCTGTAAATACATACAAAAAAAAGTTAACACATGTAAAAGATGCATTTATTGGTCAAAAATACTCCTGTATTTAGGAGCCTTCTGCAGTTTCCCCAGAACTTTCTTTAAAAATGGTGTAAGTATGCAGGTAGAGACTAAACTGCTTCATCTGCAGAGGGCGCCATTTCACCACCTATGACTTTATGAGAGATCGTCATTAGGTTGGCAAGATTCTGGGAGTTTTTATTTTTATTTTTTATGATGTAATAAATTTAAATTTTGTTTGTTTTTATCTGGAGAATAAACAGAGAACTAACACTTAAAGCCCATATGACAGATTCTAATATTTTTCTAATTTTGACTTAGTTTGCTGTTTTAGTCTAGCAGTAAATATTTATGATGGCTTTAAAGCGATTAAGGTGCAATTTATGAAGAAATTGACAAATAAAAGGAGAAGTTCTAAAACAGAATCCCTCCACATGTTGTCAAAAAGCACCAAAATGCAAAGACAATTAATAACGGGAAGAAGCAGTCGATGAATGAACTTTGAATTTCAGGTAGCTAAGTTTAAATAGGTCTATAAATGAGATAGGCTTTGTTTCTTCAAGCTTACGAAGACCTCAAACACATTAGCGGCGTGAGAATGTTCAGCCGAATGACCTGTCACGGGCCCCAGTGTTGTAAGTTGTCTGTGGTATTCTGAATGATGTTAATGCACCTGGTTACCTTTTTTTTGTCTTTTAAGGACAGTTGTGAGAGCAGTCTGTAGATTGTCTCGGCAGGGCTTCAGTTTCAACAGAATTCGTCGCTGGACGCTTGCACGCGTTCCTGGGACTGGTGCGTCGGGGTCTGCGCCTCGTACAGCCCAACTGCTCAACTCTTCAGCACATCGGTGGGCGTCGGTGTCCAGGTAACTATCTAGTACCATGATGCTGGGGGTTAGTCCGGACAGATCCTCACTGTGTCCCCCTGTCCATCTCTTCGTCTGCGTTGCTCCTGCCTGTGTCTGCTTGGATGCCTGGTCTGCTGTTGTCGTCTGGTTCGTTGGTCCCATCCTGCTGCTCTCGTCTCTGCCTCCTGATTGGTCCTGGTCTGTCTTGGTCTGCCCAGCTCTTTGAACTTCTGCGCGGTTGATCCAAACGCTCATGACGATGTTCTGGCCACACATGGTCGTCCTGCCAGAGGTACATTAGCTCAGCTCACTGGGTTAGCTTCAGGGGTGTAGCACCAAATTATGGACCCCGGGTACAAATTTCAGTGATGGGCCTCTAATGCATGATCTTGTGTTTTAATTGTTTGGCTCACTCATTTCAGTTTTAATTCCTTCTAGAATATTCATATACAGCCTATCGATTTAATTTCTGCATTGCACACATAATTGCTTTTGCAGGGAAATTGGATGCTTTTTGCTACCATTCAAGATTTATTGCCATAATCAACTACAAAACAAGACATTTATGTGTGATTTTGTGTCAAAACGAGTTGGAACCACTGCATTCACTCAAATAAAGACAAGAATAAAATTAAATCTGTTTTAAGCTCACTCTTTTACATTTTAGCTCAGTTGTTTTTTGCTAGCTTTTCTAAATCATGCCAAAAATACACTTAGAAAATCCTTGTGACATTTTGGACACATTATAATGTTGAAATTTTGATATTTATTGACAATATTAGTTAATATGCATATTTATTGAGCTGATCATTTAAACCCTGGCTATATTTTTCTCTGAAAATCTGCAAACTCTTTGCTTATAATATTGTAATTTCTACCTCTTGTATTTGTTAATAATTTAGCCAGTTAATATTCCTCTTTATTCAGCCATTTTATTTTTATTATTTTTTTTTTTTTTGCTTTTATGGGAGAGCTCTCTGATATCACAAAAAATTATATTTAGAGGAACAATCTATCCCACAAACAAAAAACTTTTGGGGGCCCTTTCCTGCCCTGGGCCCCGGGGAAACTAGCACCTTTTACCCCCCCGTGTCCGACACCCCTGGTTGGCTTCACCATTTTTGCCTGTGCCACCTGTCTCACTCTCCTGGGGTGCACCTGGGATGTTTAATTAATGTATGCTCTTCTTTTGGGTGCTGCTACCTGCCCTGCCTGCGTCATGTCTCCTCGGTATGTCCGCATTAACCTTTGTGTTGTCTTCGGGTCGTTTTTGACCCGTTTTCGATTTTTGTTTGTCAATAAAACTAAATTCTCTTATCCTATCAACATGAGACTTTCATGGATGGTCTCTGATGTCATTCTGTACAATCAGTGCAAATTTTGAAAAATTATGTTAAACATTGCTCCGCCTATGAAAAAATATAGCATTTGTTGTCTTCCCGGGTCATTTTGACCCGAAACATGGTAAAAGCTAAATTGAAGGGCCAAAATGACCTTTGGCAAAAAAATTTAAATGTACAATTAAAGCTTTTACATGTGCAGACATTCCCATGTCCAAACGTGCACTCTCATGCGCACACATGAGCACACATGTGCATAAAAAAGGCAAATTTAGATGTAAATGTCTATGTAAGTGCACCTGATAACACTGACTCTGAGGGGGTGCTGGTGTCCCCCTGTGAGGAGGGTCCTGGGACAAACCTGACTAAGACTGAGGACAGACATTGTCCCTGTCCTGGGGACACTGTGAAAATGCTCTACACACACTTTGCAGTGATGTACAGGCAGAAATCTATGTGGCCATGGCTGTCCATGTAAATGAATGGGATTCTACATAGTATCTCACACAGAGCCTCCTCTTGACTCTCTGGAGGTCCTCATGTCCCTCTGTGAGGAGGGTCCTGGGACAAACTGGACTCAAATTGAGCACACACACCGTCTCTGTCCTGGGACACACTGAAAAAAGTTCTAGACATATTTTGCAGACTGACCCTGGGCCTAGAAAGAAGAGTTTTCTCTGTCCATAAAACAGATTTTTTGAGAAAACACCTTTCAGCCACATAATCACATAAAAAATGAAAAAAACAGCTTTGACTTTGAAAGAAACACTTTTTTATATTTTGTTACTCCCAATATTACCCAAATAACCAAATATAAAATGTGCCTGTACTTTTAAAGTAACGATTCCATCACCTGTAGTTTTCCATTCTCCCTGTAAAAGCTGCTGATTCTTCACTGACCATAAACACTGTTACATAAACACACATTTGGACTCTATTTTGTCCTTAGGTGAGGAGGAAATGTTTTTATCACCTCTAGGTCACTTTGCTCTGATCTCTACACATAAAACTGAGCCATATTTTTGTTTCTAAAGTCACACATAACAACATATTTGATCATAAACCTCAAAATAGCCAAAGTGACAAGTTGCCCTTTTTCGCCTGTTTGAAGAACTGTATTGTCTGCTGTGAACAGCATAACAAAAATTAATTTATTATAATGTTATACTTATTTACAGATGAGTATTTAATTGTGATTTTGATTTAGTTGTCATAGGTAAATAAAAACTGAGTGACTTAATAAGTTCAAATTGATTGGTAAATTCATGTAAACGGATCATTTCTATTGGTTAAATTTAAGCCTTTTACCTCTAAAAATCACAAAGAAAAGTTAAAACTTATAATATTTTTATTGGAAAAAAGTACAATTAATCAGACAAACACAGAAAAGTACCAATTATCATATTTAAATTGTGTTTGATAAACATTTTATGTGTAATAAGTTTATATTGCAATCCCCGGGTCATTTTGACCCGGGAGGACCAGAGGTGTGACTTTCTCTCACCACAAAAAAAGTATAAAAGATTGAAAAACAAAATTTTTGTCAAACGTAGACAACTACTGCTGCTCTACCCTCAAATTGTTTGTCTCTTTATAGTCAATATTTTTTAAGAGATATTCCAGAAAATGTCAATTTTTAAGGTGCCTAAAATGACTTTTTTTGAATAAATTACCACAATTTTCCACAAAAATGAAATATTTGTGTAAAATTGATGGTAACTTATCAGAAAGAAGCTAAATTAAAAGATGAGTACAAAAAAGTTGCTCAACATTATTTTATACCATTGTAGCAGACCCACAAAGTTCGGGTCAAAATGACCCGGGGAGGAACAAAGATGCGTAGCCCTTATGAAGACAACACAAAGGTTAATATTGTTTAAATATGTTAGATAATAAATTGGCGTCAAACAGCGAGGAGCCGAATGCATCTTTGATTGAGTTTGAGTGGTCCTCTCCAGTGTCACTTTGTTGTTTTAAGGTGTTTTTTAAGCCATATTTGCGACTAAAAATGAATACATGTTGATATTGATCATGTGTCCAAGGATTTATGAGAGTAAGTTGTTACATTTAAAACCTAAATCGTGTTTGCAGAGTGAAAATCAAGTACCACAGCTTTAATCAAACTAAAATCTTTATTGACTTGCAGGCAGAAAAAGCACATTTTAAACAAAAAACATCTCTCACTTCCAGCGTCCACCGCCGAGTTCAGAGCGTTACATTCACAGAACTTACTGAGGCTCCACACGACCCTCGACAGACCCTTTCCACAGGGGTCAAAGGTCACCAACAGGACTGTCACTATGGAGAGTCCTGGTGACACAAACTTTAACTCACAGAAATCCACAAACACAACACAGTAGAGTCATATTTACACTGTTTCTAGTTTGTGTGGAACTGTCAGAACGGCTCCAGTGAAGCTTCGGCGTCACATCGACCGACACGAGCGTTTATCACCACGTTAAAGCAGAACTGGGCAACTTTAGGCTCTTTAAAATAAAACATACATACTGTTTAATCTGGGTTTATCACTGATTGAACAAATACTGCACGTGTCTGTTTCTTATTATTTTAGTATAAAGAAAATCTAGTGGAAAGAAGCTTGAAATGTAGCTTCTGTAGATAACCGTACGTCTAAAAAACAAATCAAATTAAACTTTAGCGAGCATTTTGTGGCCTGACTGCTTTGCACAAGTTTAAATCAGGCTCTGAATCTGCCATTTCTGTTCATCTGATTCACTTTCTACCTTCTTCTCTCATTCAAACGTTTCCCTGACAGGGGCGTCGGACTGAGGGGGTAAATGGTGCAAGTTCTCGGGGGCCCAGGGCAGGAAGGGGCACTCAAAACCATGTCATTTTGCTTGTGAGATAAATTGTTCTTCCAAACGCATTACTCCAATAAAATGTAGCAAATGGACTTTAGGCAAATTAAAAGCTAGAGAGATTGTAATATGTTAAACAGTTAGAAGATTTTAGTGAATAAACTGCCAGGATTTGACAAAATTATCAGGGTTTTGTGTCAAATATTATCAATAAATCAAAAACTTGTTAATCCAGCAACTTTATAATGTGTCAAAAAAGGTCACAAGAATTTTCTAAGCATTCTTTTGGCATTATTTAGACAAGTTTATAGCTTCAAACAAGTTAGCTAAAATTAGGCCTGGGCAATTTGGGAAAAAATATAATCACACGATTTTTTTTCTCGGATTGATCAATCTCGATTTCTGATTCAATTTTGCTTAATCTTTTAAAAAGAATAATGCCATTCATGGACATAAATAGGGATGT
Source organism: Mugilogobius chulae (assembly GCA_038363315.1). Classification (NCBI taxonomy): domain Eukaryota; kingdom Metazoa; phylum Chordata; class Actinopteri; order Gobiiformes; family Gobiidae; genus Mugilogobius; species Mugilogobius chulae. The sequence continues at coordinate 783,360 of JBBPFD010000674.1, forward strand.
ACCAATCCGATACTGGGATCGGATATCGGCAGGGCATTTTGCTGGATCAGGTATCGGCTCCATGATATCGGTTCAGCCGACTTCATTGTTTAATTTTAATTAGACTAATTTACAGGCTGGTGTTGATCCAGTACTTCTCAAAATTCTCAAAATTGTTAAGTTGCACGATAAATAGGTGCTACAGAATACAAAAGGACCAAATGTCTTATGTTTTGAAGATAAAAAATAAGCTAATTCAGTCCTTACAACAGTACTGGTTTATATCGGATATCGGTAGATACTTAAAGCCAAAGTATCGGGATCAGTATCGGAACTGAAAAAGCTGGATCGGTGCATCCCTAGACATAAACAAAACAAAAACTTTTAATATGTCCCCATTTTGGGGGGATTTTTTTGAAACTATATATTAATATTCTGCCTCAAAGTTTGACTTTTGCTCCAAACTACACATTTTTATTGACAAAAGATTGTTTTTTCATCTTATGATTCAAAAGTCACAACCAAATAAGCTAAAATGTTCAAAACACATTCCATTTCATCCTCCTCTTTATGTGAGTGAATGCAGTGGCTCCAACCAATAGTTTTGACACAATAAAAGCACATAAATGTCTTGTTTTGAAGTCGGTTATGGCGATAAAAAACTTCAATTTGATCTGGTGAAGCCTGCAAAAACCCCAATAGCAACACTTGGAAATTATGTGTTGAATGTAGAAACTAAATAAATACATGTACAAAAGGAAGAAAAAAAAATTAGAGGACTAAATTTTTTAAAACACAAGATTATGTGTCAGGGGCCCATTAGCAAAGTTTGTACCCGGGGCCCAGAATTTGATGCTACGGCCCTGTTCCCTGACGATGTTTGTGTGAAATATATTGTGCGAGACACTTCACGTATCCTGCTCAGGTTAAACTATAAATATTACAAGTTTAAGTATATTATTATTCAAGCTACGATGCCTAAAGTGTGGCCCAATTCTGCTTTAAATCTTCAGTACCGTGAACCAAAACTCTTCTGTGTAATAACAACCAAAAAAACTAACATTCTGTGTGGAACATCTCAGCATAAATACACATATAATATAATACAATCTATATATTTAATAACAAACACAGAAATAAAGAACATGTTTTAAAGACTCTCAGCTCAGAAAAGCAGAATATATGTCCAGATTATTTTACTTATTTGAGAGAGTTTTGGTCTTGTTTGAACACATTACTTCTATGAACGTTTTACCGACTTTACTGGCAAATGTATTTTCCTATTTTAAGCTAATTTCTCTCAGAACTGTTCAGAAACATTATGTAAGCAATTCAATCTAAAACCAGCTAAAACAACTTAAATCCGAGGGGGGAAAAAAGTAATTTTAAGTAATAGACTTTTGCAGAAAATAGCAAACAAAATAAATAACGTACAAGTGAATTATCATTGCAATAAATGTCTTTTTTTTTCTGTTACTATTACATGGTTCTCTTTATCTCTACCTCTCTCTCTTTTTTCTCCCTCTCCTCTGTTTCTCTGTCCCTCTCCCCTCTCTTCTTCGTTCCCTTTCTATTTCCCTCTCTCTACTCTCTCCCTCTTTCTCTCTTAAAGGTGCATTGCGTAAGTTAAAATGTTCAATATTACGATATATCAAATTATCGTCCATTGGCACTTGCCTGGATGTGCGCCATGACGTTTTGTAAACTTACCGAGTTTGCCTCTGTGAGCGCACACAGGCTCATAAATGTGAGTGGAGCTGGTCGCATTTTCCCGCGCTAGTCCTCCTTCACTGGATTATCGTCATTATTTCTATTTATTTAGCAAAAGCTCTCGGTTTTATACAATGGACGACTGTTGTAAAGGGTGTTTAATGAAAAATAAAATAAATAATCATTGGTAAATACTGCCATCTAGCTTCCGAACCCTCGTAACACACGGAAGAATTCAAAACAACTAGCCCACTGTAACGGCATGGCATGAAGCCGACTGCAGGACCGAGGAGCACTTGGACATGTTTTTGAGAAAGAGGAATTGTGCTGGAGATCAATAAGACGTTCATCTGGCGATTATTTTCATTAGAAGGTAAGACTCTCAGGCTGTCGAAGTACGTCGCACATTTAGACACAGATTTAGTAGCTTAGCGCTTAGCTCTTTGTCTTGGTAAGGTTTATGTTTTATTAGAGTAATAAATTGCCATTGAGCATTTAGTTTATGACAAATGAGGCCTGTAAAAAGCTGGTTTACAGTTTTCTCTCACACTAAAACAAAGCTTTTCCTCAAACTCTCAATAATCTTTTCTTGTGTAACTTTTGGAGTGTGTAAACTGATCATTCAGTCAAAAAGAACATAAAATAGCCAGCATCTACTTTTTCATACAAAAGCCTTTGTCTTCTTAAGTCAGAAAACATTAAGCAGAAAATAACGATGTGTCAAAAGAATCTTTTCAGCCGTAAAATACGTCTTCAGCTGCTGATAGTAGGGAGGGTGCAGTGCCACAAAACGCCAAAGATGGCGCCCTTGTTCAAAACCTTTGCAACTTACGCCATGCACCTTTAAGGTTAAAGGGACTATACTTGATTTTTATACAACAAAATAACTTAATAACAATTTCCCCCTAGCACTGATATCTTGTTAATGTATCTATCCAGGTGGAAATTAGTCCGCAATGCCCTGTCTATGTCTAATAAAGTCCCATTTGTGTCCAACTTTTTCTGTTTTTGTTTTTAGCATTGTGGCTAACTGTTGTTAGCATATCGACTCACCTCGCTGCTAAAAGCTGTGAAAAAACATTCAAACTCATCACGATTAACAATTCTGAAGCTCAGAATGCATTAGCTATGTAAGAAAATTATGTACACTGATGTAAGAAGTTTAAAAGGAATTATTTCTGTTTGTTTAGATTTTAAGAATGCAAAAATCAGGTACAGCCCCTTTAAGGTATACTTTATTGTCCCCGTAGGGAAATTTGTCTTCTACATTTGACTCTTTCCTTTCTTTCTCTCTCTCTCTCTCTCATCTGTTCCTCTCTCTTTTCCTTGTCCTCTCTCCTCCCCCCTCTCTCTTTCTCTTTCTCTCCCTCTTTCCTCTTTCTCCCATCTTTCTCTCTCTCTCTTCTGTTTCTCTCTTTTCCTTTTCCTCTATCCTCACCACCCTCTCTCTCTCTGCCTCACTCCCATCTCTCTCTCTCCTCTTTCCCTCTCTTTCCTCTTTCTCTCTCTCTCTCTCCCCCCTTTCCAACTCTTTCTCTCTCCTCTCTTTCTTTCCCTTTCCTCTCCTTCTTTCCCCTCTCCCTCTTTCCCTCTCTTTTCTCTCTCCTTCTTTCCCCTCTTTCCCTCTCTTCCTCTCGCTCTCTTTCACTCTCCTCTCTCTCTTTCTCTCTCCCCTTCCCCACTCTTTCTCTCTCTCCTCTCTCTCTGTCTCTCTCTTTCCTCTCCCCCATTTTCTCTCTTTCCTCTCTCTTGCTCCTCTTTCCTTTCTCTCACTCTCTCTCCCTTCTTTCTCTCTTTCCTCTTTCTCTCTCTCTCTCTCCTCTGTTCCTCTCTTTTTCCTCTCTCTTTCTCTCCCCTCTCTGTCCCTCTCTCTCTTTCCTTTCTTTCTTTCTCTCTCCCCTCTTTCTCTTTCCTCTTTCCCTCTCTCTCTCTCTGACCAAATGCACAGAAGGATTTCTTGATAACTAAAGCTATTAAATGTTTTATCCATTAAAAAGTGACCAGTTTTTTGTAGTTTTCTCACAAATTATCATAACAGTTTGTGTCTAAGAAGTCAACGAAATAAATAAATAAATAAATATTAACTTAGCTTAATCTGTTTCACTCACAAAATGTCCTTTTTCAATGATTTTACTCTGGTTTATTCTGTTGCTCGTCTGAACTGAGAGTCACCGTTACCTAAACTTATCCTTAAAACATTGAAATATAATCCTAGTTTTATCAATCACAAATATTCTATGCTGCCTCAAAACTAGTGCACATAAAAGTATTACGTTTTCAACTCGAAGACGTTGCGTTGAAATGAGAAAATCCAGCGCGGATCCTCGTCTTTTGCAGCTGAAAGTGAACCGTACCGATCCAAAGCGACGCGGAGTTAAACGTTTGTGCAGATCCTTGAATTCTTCGGCGATATAAAGTTCTTGGACGATATAAAGTTTGTGAAAAGGCCTTGTTTCTCCAGCGGCGCAGACAGATCCGGGTATAAAGGGAGGTCCATGGTCTTCTTGGGTTTGTGCCGTTGGTTTTTCTTCAGACAGAACTGTGAGGAAAGACAAAGACGTGAGTTTAGATAAAGGAGACTAAACCAGAACTAAACATTATGAAAGACACACTCAGGGCGTTTACATGCAGGCCTGAAAAAACAGATAACTAGCCTAGTCTGATTTAAGTTCTCCAAAGTGATTTACAGCTGGCAGTGTCGGACCGTCAGGGCCTGCAAAGCCTTCTCTGCTGGCCTAAAATATCTAAATAACAAACTGATATAAATCATATTTAGTGCACGCATGCATAATAATAATTCAATAATTATTTATTAACTTCTTCGTAGCATTTCCCATCCTTTCGCAGCTTTCAGGCGTGTGTTTCATAATATATAGTTTTAACCAATCATATTTCAGCCTCAGTTGTTGTCAGGGTCAGTGAAATCTGCCCGAGGCCTTCACAGTCAGTTTAGAAGGCTCCGTCTCTTAAAATAAGTGTGTATCAAACTGTTGCTTTAACCAATCAGATTTTACGTTGACGACACCAAGGCCTTCTAGCAGGCCACCGGCAACGTCTCGATAACTATGGCATTTGATTGGCTGTCTGTGCTTAATGTTGTTTTGAGCAGTTTTGTCACAGTGGCTGAAGGGAGAGAAGAAGTCGATTTGGTTGCAAATTTATTGGTAAAGCCTTTTTCAAGACGGACTTTTCAAGAAAAGCTGGACATTGTTCAGAAAGACCGGGCAACTCCGAACCCAGCATCTCTCCGAGCGCCTGTCACAAGCGGGAAAGGGATTTAATCTGCGGGACACTTACAAGGTGCTTTCCAAAACCTTTAGTGAACCCAGAGTGGATTTACAGCTAAACGACCAAGTGTGGAGGGAAACATAACTGCACGAGAGAGGAGCTGATATGAGCAAATCTACGAGGCCACTGGAAGCGTCGCCTGTGCCCCGGGGACCAGACGGCGTCCAGCGCAACATCCGCGCGCACACTACCACCAGCTCCACGGCAAGATTCTGGACAATATCATTTGTGTTTTTGGTGTTCAAGTAATTTAGACTATTGGTGAGTAAATATTTTTGGGTGTGTGTGTGTAAATACGTTTATTCTGGCTATAGAAGTAATGATGCTTTACTCTTTATCACGTGCCTGCGTAATAGAATTGTTTAATAGTCATCAGCTGGTTATTGACAAGTGAATATATTTAAAAGGAGCACCACTGAAGGCCTAGGCCAGAAATGCACGGCCCAACACTGCATTAGAGATATAAAAAAAAAACTGTCAGAGGAACCTAAATCAGATCTATTCTCCTAAAACGTGAGCTAAAACAAGAGCTGAAAGTAAAAGTTCATGAGAGTTCTGTCACTAAAGCCTTTCTTCTGCTTTAGTCTCTTAGTTTGTTTCACTTCACAGTCTGTCGCTCTCACATCTCGTTCTGCAGTTTCATTTCTCCTGAACAGAATAATAAAAATAAAACTCACTAAAGTCAGAGCAGATCCAGAGAGCAGGATGAGGAGCAGAGCCGCCAGCAGAACCAGCAGGTCTGAGGACTTCGGAGGAGACTTTGGGACCACGGGGACCTTCTCCTCTTCTCTGGGACAACCTGGAACAAACGAAACATGAGTTAAGGGGAATAAGAGTGAGAAAAATTAACCAAAAACTGTTTTAATGTTGCGATAAACCAGGATTAACCAGGACTGAGCTCAAAAGGAAGAGTGTGAGGAACAGGGCTGCAGGATTTGAAGAAATAGAGAGCAAAAGAGAGGAAGATGGGACACGAGAAGGAGGAGAAGAGATAAAAAGAGAGGAAGAAAGAGAGAGACGGAGAAGAGAAAGAGAAAGGCGGAGAAGGGAGTAGAGGGACAGGAGAAAAAAGCAAAAGAGAGGAAAGAGGGACAAGAGAGAGAGAGTGAGAAACCGTGAGGGGAAAGAGAGAGAAAGGAAAGAAAAACAAAGAGGAGAAAGAAGAGGGAGAGGAGAAAAAGAGAGAAAAATGGGACGAGAGAGAGAGAGGAGAGACAAAAGAGGAAGAACGGAGAAAGATGGGGAGGTGAGGTAGAGAGGAGGAGAAAAAGCAAAAGAGAGGAAAGAGGGACGGGAGAGAGAGAGAGAGAGGAGAGACAAAAGGAGGGAGAGAGAGAAACAGAGAGAGGAAAGAGAAAGATGGAGAAAGAGAGAGAAAAGAAAGAAAAAACTAAGTGGAGAAGGACAGGGGGTGAGAAGAGGAGAAAAAGAGAGGAAGGTGGGACAAGAGGGAGGAGAGACAAAAGGTAGGGGGAGAGAGAAAGAGAGAGTGAGCAAAAGACAAATTTAGCAGCTTGTTTACACTGTCACAATGTTTCCTCTCGTGTCTGAAGCTTCTGCTCTCATAATTTGTCCGTTTCTTAGTTGTGGAATGTTTAAAAGTCACTTTATGAGTTCTCATTCATCTCTCTGCTGTGCTGCTGCGGCTCCGCTAAGCTCCGGTGCATTATGGGACCTGTAGTTCAAATTGTTACGTGTGGGCCACATTCAACATTAACCTGAAATCATCTCAGGGACCGCATTTGGCCCCTGGGCCGCGAGTCTGAGACCCCTGGTTTACAGGCTGGTGTTGACCCAGAACATCTCATAACATCAATAGATCAACACAGTCTCACAAAAACTCTTTTCTGTGTGACTATAATGAGTGCGAAAAGCCACTAATAGAGACACTACTTTGCTTTGGACTCAATCTTGTGTTGAACTCGGTCTTTTCTTAGCTTTTTATAGACCGGTGTTTTGGTTGAAGCCACATGGAGACATTTTCTTTGTGTTTAATAGCTAAGTTTAGGTCTGAAGTTATAAAAATGTGCAAGTTTAGGTCTGCTGTTTGAAGTTAATGTTCATAAATAATAACACATCTTTACATCCTCCACAGAAATGAACAGGTGCAGACCCAAGCGTCCAGAGGAAACCACCCAGACACAAAAAGTTCTACTACCCTTTTTCTAATTTACACAAAACATTTATACTTACAACAGACCGAGAAGCAGAGTCATGTGTTCAGAATAATATTACTGATGACATTTAATCTAAAAGGTCGAGGTTTCCCCTGAAATAATGTTTCCTGGGGTTTTTCTTGTTTAATTTCTCTGTAAGCAGACTTTAGAGCTTTAGTTTACCAATGAATTTCTTGGTCATCTAAAGATATGTCTCATTGACTTATTAATCAAAGTGTCTTTTTGATCACTGAGCTTGACAAAAATGCAACACAGTTTATGCAAAAAAAAAATTATTAATAGGAAACTGTAGTTAAAATGTAGAATAAATGATTTGAAATGAGACAAAGTGATACTTAAGGCACTTACAAATGACGCTTCGGCCAAAAGAGACTAAAACATGATTTGTCTCTAAATAAAACACTGTAAAATGTTAATTTCTTGGAGACTCGATGTGTCCTGGTTTGAGAAGATTTGACTTATCTACCGATGGAAGAATAAAGCTTCTTGGTTCAGGTGACTGGATCATTCTAACATGTTTGTATTTACCTGTGACAGTGAGGCGCACTCGTCCCTCGCGGTTCTGCTCTCCCACAGGAGCAGCCAGATAACACTGATAAACTCCTTGGTCAGAGCAGGTGACTGTGGGCAGCTGCAGGTTCAGAGTGTCCTTCTGCAGAGAGATCCGTGTGTCTGCTCCCACGTACCACCTCATCGTGCCGTTAGGGAGCGCTCTGGACACCAGACCTGTGAGCCGCGGGTCCACACTCTCCTGAAGAAGACAACATTTGGATTAGACACATTTAAAACACACTGGCAGTCTAAAATCTATTGCACACTACAGGGGTTTTGGCCAGGAAGTTCAGGAAGTGAAGTTTTGTAGTTTCTGTCCTTTTGTCTGTGCGTCGCTATGACTCTGTGAGGACTATTTGTCAGGAGTGAGGTTCACCTGCTGCACGAGTGAGGACCTTTACAATAGAAGCATCTGGTGCTAGGGCTGGGCGATATAGCAAAAAAAAATGTTATCAAGATCTTCTTGGAACCAGATCACAATTTCGATTTTATCACAATTCTTGTCTGTATCTGAGTTTTCAGAAAGTTTCTACTTGTCAATGGCTAAATTCAGCTGTTAAAGGCTCTCTTGTTGCCAGAGTTTCAGAGTGAAACAAGTGACCAAGCCTTCGAAAAGAAATCCCAAAACAAGCACGATCTTAGACCTTCAATTTTTTTTTTTTTTCATTAATTACGTTGTGTGTTCCCTCTAAACAAGTATTAATGATTTTGGTGTATTTTAATACATTAACTACTTTCAAGCATAAAAATCTGCTAAGAATCAATGTTTCAATCATAATTGACATATATTTTTGTAAATCAAACTTGAAAAATGATAAAATTCCCCTCTTTTATGACTTTTATGACAAAATGTATAAGAGACTTTGAAAAAGATTGTGGGAAATCACTATGTGACAATTTCATGAAAAAAGCATTATCCCAATATTGCCCAGACCTATCTGGTGCATCTGCCTTGTGATGGCGATTCTTAAAATGTCAAATAAAGAAGAAACATCGCCTCATCGTCTGTAAATAAATGTAACTCTTTGTGCTCGTTGTCAAAGTTCAGGATTCTTTTTTACGAACATTACACACTGTGTCATCTCCAATCCAACACACCTGCTCCTCAAATGATGTGAGAAGCACCTTCACTAGACGATAGAACATGACTTTTACACTGCTGTGTGAGTGGAACAGCTCCACTGGTATTTCATCATTGTTGTTGTTTCACTTTTATAAAAGAAAACTTTCTGCTCTCGATCAAATGACACACACACTGTTCTCGATGTCGTCTCTGACACATGATGCCACTGCAGCTGACTCTAGTGGCCTCTTAGTAGTAACAAAACAAACTCGATGTCAATTTCGATACCAGACCAAACTGACTGAGAAAGCAGCTAAGGAAATACAGTTCTACTCTTTTCCATTAGCAGTGACTGGAGCCTATTCCAGTGACTTTGGGCCTTTCCACCAAGGATAAGACAATACCAAAAATAGTACCAAATCATGCTTATCATAGGAGTTTCTTTAGTTGAGAACTATTTTCATGCTTTAAATGTCCTAAAACATCATTATATACCAGACTGTCATCTGTTCTCTCACTCCGGTTTCCACCTCCAACTGCACCTGCTCCTCCAACTAAGGCCCTGACGAAGCCAAGCACAACATCATGGAGATTGTCCCCGAGCGCCGTTCAGCGGCAGCACACTGCTCCTGACGAGAGCAGAGACTATATTTCCCTCTCTAGGGATCAAAAAAGTATCTATCTGTCTATCTATCTTATAAGGTAGCCTGTTTTATAGCAGTTAACCGGCTTTACTTACTTTAATAGGCAAGCTTTTTTACAACAAATAATTATAAATCTGCAGCCTTGCTAACCCAATAGACCTTTGGGGAAACCCCCGCATGTAAATTAGATTGAAATATTTTATACCATCTGCCCAACACACTGGCCATTTATGAAGACTAAAGCAAAGACTTAATAATCAGTCTTTCCCATCAGGATGATTTAGAACCAGTTTAGTCCAGTTTGTCTCTATTAAAAGTGAGCACAGCAGACTCTAAAAAACCCCGGGTTATTACTGTAATGCTGTTAATAACACTACTGTTTATTTTTACAATCGGTTTCCTCTTTTGCCGCCTTGTGTTTATTTTAATTCATAATAAGCTTGTTCTTCCTGGAGAATAAACTGACACAGGGTTTGTATTCGTTACGCTAAACACGCTGCAGGAAGTATCTGTGACATTTAAGGATCTAAAAATAACGTGTTTCCTGCAACGAGTGGGAGGATGACATCAGTGAAAGGGAACTTACCTATTCTTTATTATTATGTGAGTTTAAGGAGCTAATGACTACTTCTTGAGACTGTTGTAACAATCTCAACTACTGCTGCATATGAGTTTGTATGTGACCTGTCAAAGGAAAATCAGATAAACAGTGGTAGAAAAGCAGAAAAGCAAAATGAATTGTGCCACAGACTTTGGAATCACACACAAAAAATTACCTTTTTCGCCTTAAAAAATGTTTTGAGCCTGTTTAATGTGGATTTTACTTGAAGTTTTGCCGTTAAAATGTCCTAAATCACCACCTGCTGTTATTAAAACAAGTTAGCAAAGCTCTGCACTGTTGCCGCGACAACAGAAAAACTACTGTCAGTTTCCATGTTGCCACAAAAAGTTAATTTGTGTAAAGCCAGAGATAAAGATTGAGCCACAAACAACAAAGACAATACATTTTCTCTATTGTGTTGTCAATAATTTTTCAAATAAAAGAAATTCTGTGCGTATTGTCCACTATAACATGAGTATAACAGGCTAATTACCACGTCATATACTCATTCAAGATCATTTCCCTGAAGCTGGTGAGAGTGTTTGCATTTGTAGGTCTGGGCCATTGTTTGGACGAGTGTGTTGTTGGAAAAATTATGATGAAATATGAAATAGGAGAAGTTGTGCAAATCAAAACATGCCTTTGGTTTGACCAACGTTGTCACAACATTTCTTTCCAGAGCTGCGCAATATGAAGATGAATTAAACAGAAAGCACATCCCTGTAACTGCTGCTTTTAAATAGAGATGCTGCACAGATGATCTTTTATTTGGAAAATGCTTCTCAACATTCTGAGGCAAAAGTTTGAGAAGAACTCCTTATGAAATGTGCTTTGCAGTTTGTTTGTTTTTTCTCCGAGGAGCATCTGTTTGTTGGTTGGAGATTTAGCACTTTTTTTACTTTTGAACAACAAATAATTCACACATCAAACAAACTAAAAACATCATATTTAAGCCAGTGTTGCCAGATGTACGATAATTATTGTATTTGTACGATAATTTCACCCCCTGTACAATGTACGATCAATAATTCTAAGTCACTGTAAAACTCTATGTAAATGTACGATCATTTCTAAGCGCCAGGTCTTTTCTTCGTCTTGACTGACTTAATCTCGCCTAAAAGACTGAAAAACTGATCCAGGATCAGCAAACACTTAACACAGTGTGAGCTTTAGCGGTGTTCTGTGATATTATTGTTCAACAGCACCATTAGTTCCTCACGTCTGCGTCCAAATGTAGACCAAACATAAATACACAATCATGCCGCATGAGCAACAATGGAGACATCGAACGAAGGAAGGAGTGAGTGAATCAATGCTTTACTTTACTTTTAATGAAGTATAATTGCGTTCTATTGTTATTAAATAAAATCAGGTTGATTTAGGCTGTGAAAGTTTGCTTGCTGTGAATTGCACTAAACATAGAAGCGAAGTAGTTTTTCTCCCTCCCAGATGAGTAGAACATATTTAAAAATTTACTTCTGGAATGATTTAGCATCATCTAAAGAGGTATTTATGTCATATAAATTGCTCTGGCCCAAAATTAAAAACAGTTTGGATGTGTACGATTATTTTGAGCAAAATACGATAATTTTGAGGCTCTGGTACGATAATTCAACATATCCCATCTGGCAACACTGATTTAAGCAGAGAAAGGTGCTGAGTTTGTCTGTGTTTGTGATTCTAAAGTTTGTGTCAATGACAAAAGTGAGAGAAACAGAAGTGATGTAGTAGTTTTTCTGCCTTTCTGCTACTGTTTACCTCTTATTACATGTCACATACGAACGCAGTATTTAGCAGGAGTTGCGTTTTTTTTAATATTCATTATCTACACAGCACATTTTAAAATCTGTTTCCAAACTGCTGCGCAAATAAAACCAAAACGACACGGTGGCTTTCTGAAGAGTCCAGGTCTAAACCCAGGACTGGACCAGGGTTTGCCCGAGTTCTCTAATAATGACTAACCCAAGGACTAGCCCAGACTCAACACCACTTCTGTTTATATTGACTCATATTGTGGTCATCTACTTTCACTGTCACTTTTGAGTCATCTGGGGAAATCCTCAACTTAGGAACCAAAAATAACAGTGCAGGAGAAACAAAACAATCAAAAACTTAAAAACAAGTGACCTCAACTCTTCAATAACAATATTTAGAATTTTTGTAGGTCGACGCAAAACAAATTTCTAACAAATTCTAACCACTTTTACGTGAAAATGTTCCAAAAATCCATGTTTCAGTCATAAATGAAAACTATTTTGTCCATCCTACTTGATTAATTAATCGCAACTAATAAATTACTGAAATATTCATCAGCCACTTTGGTAATCGTACTCATTAGCTTGTCTTTATGTATTCTCCAAAGCTTGAGAAAAGCAGAAAAAATAGGTTTTATGAGTCAGATTGAACAGTAATGACATAAAAAGTGCAAAAATAACAAGTGACACTGCTTTGTCTGGGTCAAATTGTGTAAAAAAAAAACAATCTCTTATTCACTTCTAGAGTTCTAGACAACAAATTATAGAAAAAATAATAATAATTGGTTAGCAAAATCGTTAGCTGCAGTCCTTTGATTGAGCTTATAACAACAGCAATGAACCAAGACTAAACCTGATTGTTTTTTGCTGTAGGCCTAAAAACATTTTTATTTTGTTACTAGACTCCTCTGGACCACAAGTGAAACCAAAAGCAAGTCTTATATGGGACAAAACTACAGCTTTATAATAAGAGGCTGATAACGAAAGGAAAATTAAACTAGGATAATGAGTTGCAAACAAATTATAAGATTGTTCCAAGACTTCCAAGAAAACCAGCTAATTATTAACACACAAGGCTCAAAGGTTAGTGCTAATGTAGATCATCAGGTCCGGAGGGACGGAAGTGAGCTGGTTGCCATGGTGATCAGTTTATTTCTGATGCTAAACTAGCCTAAACCGTTATATTTTTTATCTTAACCTTTACCTAAACATTTATTCTAAACTTAATCAACATTATTCGGTTCAAAGGTGTCAAAAGTGTTCGTTTCTGACATTTGTTTTTCTCCCAACCCCGTTATGTCACTGTCATCTCTTTGCATTCGTGGCTATGCTAGCTTTTTTTTTTTTTTTTTTAATATCTACTTAGAAATTTGGTTAAAGTTATAGTTATGGTTAGTTTAAGCTTATGTTAATTTATTTTGGTTAAATTTAGGGGTTTGGGAAAAGTATGCTAACCGGGTCACGTTATCGTCAAAGTTACGTTGTGGAAAATAAAGACGCGTTCAGGGGCTTTTACAGCAACCCGCATCCTGTGATTTGTAATCTCTTTGAACATTTTAGATGGAAAATAACTCTCACAAACCTTGTACCAGCGAAGAGCCCAGTAGGACACGTTTTCTTTCTTCACAGTGGTGCAAGGCAAAGTCACATTTTCGTCTTTATCTGCTTGTATAGTTAAGACTTCAGCAGCTGCTACAAACGCAATGAAGTCTGCAGAACACACAAAAAATAAACCTTTAGCTAGTAAGCACGTTGAAACGCATTTCCAGACTGCTAATGCACGAAAGAAATATTACTTACACAGGATCGTCAGAGTGAAGATTGTGTTGGTTGAATCCATGTTTGTGGAGGTTTTTTGCGCGGATGTAAAGTTAGTGGTCGAACCGAAGAGCACAACACCAAGAACAGCTCAGTGACTGAAAGCGAAAGAGACAGACAAGTTGCTTTTATTTAGCAAGTGGGTGGGCTCTGACACTAGATTGTACTTTTGGTTTCTTCTATTTAGTGATTATATCCGTGATGGGATTTCCTCTAATCTTATTTATGCCAAAGACTCTTTTAATTATATTACTATGCATGTTTATTAAGTCTATATAATGTGTTTAGTTATGAGAAAAGAGAGAAATGTAGGCTACTTCTCTTTTTATTGTCACTGTTATTATTGTAATTCGCTTTTTATATTATAAAGTACTATTCTACAAAATAAAATTTTAGTATTTAGCCATTGTCCTGTAAGTATAGCTCATCTAGCCGTATTTATTATCCAGTTTTGCCTAATTAAAGAAGAGCTCTTTGTATAACTAAACAGGTCAAGACAAGACAAGAAACTCATCTGTACTTCAAGGAATTAAAGGTTGTATGGAAGATTTTCATAAATTGTTTGTTGTCAGTCTTGGTCAAAAACAGCTGCATAGATTTGTAACAGCCGTGTACTTATGCTAAACAAAAAAAGAATTATTAAAATATGTAAACTGAGGAGATGATAAATCCAGTAAAACGTTGACCAATAGATAACGAGGTACCTCGTTATCTATTGGCCTGTTAACCTGTCAAGCAAACCCTCAGTGTTAGTAAGTAACTCATTGGGCCAGTTGCAGTGAAGGGCGTGGCCCTGGGAGGAAAAACACATGTGCATCATTTGAAAAACAGCAAACAGCTGTTGGATTTGAAAAAATCCTCCATACAACCTTTAAGTGAATAAATAAACTTCAACTTTGTCTGAGGACGATGATATTGAACTAATCTCCATTTGGAAAATTTTAACGTGTTTTGGAGATGAAATAGTTTACTTACAGTTTTTGGTCAAGCCTGGTTTTCCCGTCTTTTACCTCCTGTTTTGAATGTTTTTAATACTGTGTAATTCACTAGACGTGGAAGTCTTGTTGTTGAGTGTCTTTTTTTACGCACTGCAAACCAATTTTATCATAAAGGTCCATAGATCAATTAAAATCCTGGTAAGATCGGCAGCAATCCGCTGAGGGAGTAAAAACGAAAGAAAACTTCAGTCCAACTTCACTTTTCGCCGGCTTTATGACTACAAAACCGAGATGCCTGATGGGAAATGTAGTGCAGCGAGCACGAGCGGACTGACAGCTGATTGGACCAGGTTTGTTTATGTCAGACACGTGGCGCTCTACAGCTCCTCCTCCTGCCGTGTTTTCATCTCTGTGTTTTTAGATCGTGAGACAGAACAGGTCCATGTTACACTTTACAGAAAGAAATCTGATTAGTTGAAAGTTAAAACACACACACACACACACACAGGCCTACAACATCAAACAGGTCAAGTACACGTGCCATACATTCAATTTAATTGTGCAAATAAATCGTGAAATGTAAGGTCACATTAACAAGCGTGCAACAAGGCACAACGTGCAGTCGCCTTAGCATAAATAGAGAGATAAACTCTGCCTCTTACTGTCCTGCAGTGTTAAAAAGCTAAAATTTCAGATGGAATAAATGAACTGACAAAACGATTAGTTTTCCTGCTGGGGGCAAGATAACGCCTCCCAGAGGACATCAAAGAGAATACACTGTCTTTCCACACCTGCTCCATCAAGAATAAGGTTAAGCATCTGAACATCTATTAGCTAATAGCAGGTCTTTCATAATGTTGTTCAGACATCTTTGACAGGCAAACCTTAAAATTCTGAAAGAAAAGGTTAAAAACCCTCAACAAAAATCTAATAAAAATGTATTTATAAAGCACAATTTTTACAACAAGGTAATTCAAAGATAAAACACATTGATAATGTACAGACAATAATACAAAAAATAAATAAAATAAAAGCATTAATAAAGAGAATAAAAGCAGAGGCAAATAACAAATAAGAAAAAACATGAAAATCACTTAAAATCACTTCAGTCATTTGTACAGTGAAACAGAACTGTTTTAAGCCTAGATTTAACACAGTCAAAGTAGCAGCCCGTCTCACGATCTCAGGAAGACTGTTTCCCTCTTTTGCACCATAAAATTGAAATACTCGGCACTGACTTATTTTGCAACTCTATTATTATTATCACTATTATTATTATTATTATTAATTTATTTTTCAGGGACCATGTACATAATTC
This sequence comes from Mugilogobius chulae, assembly GCA_038363315.1. Lineage (NCBI taxonomy): Eukaryota > Metazoa > Chordata > Actinopteri > Gobiiformes > Gobiidae > Mugilogobius > Mugilogobius chulae. The sequence goes on from JBBPFD010000674.1 coordinate 799,202, forward strand.
AATAATCTTAATAAAAGAAGAAAAGAACTGCACCAGATTTAGCTGTTGCTACTTTCCATCTGCAGTCCCTGGGCAGGTGAGCACAAAATAAAAACATTTACAATTTACATACATTTGTTCATAAATACACAAGCAGTGAAACAGAGGACAACAATACTCAATACAAATACTTTCAAAAAAAAAAAAAGGTGTTAATTTTACATTTGGTTTAATTTAGCCTATAATGTTGACACATTTGATTGTCAAGAATGTGTTTTTTTAAGTTTTGCGTCAAAATATTTATTTAGACATTCAGATCCGGGTAGTTCACCACGTCATGTCAGAGAGTTATCTGTGGTGTGTGAAAAAAGCAGATACAGTAAATTCACAGAGTTGTAGTTTTTTGCAGTGCAACATAAGCAGGCTTTCTCTTTTCTTGTAATAAAAGATGTGTCCATTTTCAAACGTGGACCAGAGTCAGGACTAAACGTGGACCAGAGTCGGGACTAAACGTGGACCAGAGTCGGGACTAAACGTGGACCAGAGTCAGGACTAAACGTGGACCAGAGTCGGGACTAAACGTGGACCAGAGTCAGGACTAAACATGGACCAGAGTCAGGACTAAACGTGACCAGAGATTAAACATTTGTCAGAATTAAAAATAATACATTTTGTGGATTTGAGGTATACTTTCTGAAACATGAAAAGTGATTATGTCAATTGTCTCGTGTGATGTTGACATACAGTAGCACTCAGGGATAATTGTGGTCAAGGCTGTAACTTTTGAAAGCTTATAATTTAGCTTCTACAAAATATTTAATATAATGTGTTTTATGAATTAAATTTGCAAATTCTATGTATTTATTTAATTCGAAATATTTTTGTCACTGTCCCACTTTACCAAAAAGGCATTGGCTACATGGACAGGGTGTTATTAGGACAGTCGCAGTGTATATTTTATCAAAATTAACTTATATATATAACTTATAACTTTTAGAATGTCGTGATGTCACAATATTTTTTAGTGATTCATAATAGAGGTTCTGCAGGTGACATGACATCATTCTAAATGTTCATGCTGAGTGAGAGTTAATGGAGAGAAAGGACATTTTCTCTTGTAAGAGTGTAAGAGTTTGTTAAACAACCAATTCAACCCACCACAAGTCTACTGAGCACTGGGTTTGTAACTGACATGTAAAAAGAGAAAATCAAGTCAACAGTTGTAGCAAAGCAGATAAACAACAAGACTTTAGCTTCTCACATTTATCAGACGTTGAAATCACACACAGTTGAACTTTTTACCTTTTTCTTCTTTAAAAAGATGTTTTTGAGTCCGTTTGTTGCAGTTAAAATGTCCTAAATCATCAACTGTTGTTAGCAGACACGCCGTTGCCACGACAACAAAGAAATACATTGAAGAAATGCCACTCATTCTAAATGTTGCTAAGCATTTTGGAATAAAATTATGTCAGTGCATAACCTCTATTGTAATAGCTTTTTGTGAAGTTTAGCTTAAAGTCGCTTTTTTTTTTTTTTTAATGCTTGGTGGCTTGTTTCCGGTGACGTTTCCACGTCCGTCTGTAGGTGGGTGGGTCTAATAATCATGTGAGTTCTGTTTTGGGTTTTTCCAACACTCGTCGAAGCGACACCGAGCTCTTCGATTTTTCTGCTCTATTTGCGTATAAAAACTAACTTTTTCCTAAAAAAACAACACATTTTTTTTCGATCGACTTGTCACCTGCTCCGAGGACACATAGTCTCCGGTTTCTTAAATTTTCTTCATGCTCTCAAGTTGTTAGCGCAGCTAGCACTCATTTATATAGGTCAGTGAGCTAGCACAAGTTAGCACCGGTAGACAGTCAGTTACGTTAAAAATCATGGACGGTCTGTGCTTTCTTTTGGGACTTTTGTTTTTTGGAGGTAGGTACAACGTAGATCAATAAATATTACTAATAATACTAACATTAAAAGTTATGAATGACTTGAATTTTTTACTTATCAAGGGAGTTATTTACACCCATTAGATTTACGGCTAGGCTGTATCATTTTTATCCAGTGCCGTTTCAGGTACTAAATAACTACGTTAAGACGAGAAACTGCAGCCGTGTTGTCACAGTGGCTTTAGATGTGTCGTGTTGAGCATTTATATTGTATAGTGAGTGACACTACACTAAAACCGCGCCCCCGGGAAATCCCTGAAACTTTCCCTCTCGGTCACGAGACGAGCGAGTGAAACCTAACATTACGCAATACCTTGTGTCGTGTTAAATAATACAGCCTATTTCCAAGAAGTGCACCGACCTGGGTTTTTTATTGTCAATACTGCGGCTTTATAAAAAAAAAAACAATCTTATTACATACACGTTTTTGGACTAAATATCTGCTTATTACCTTTTAGTAATCAATGAATCAGTAAAATCTTAAATAAAGGTAATTGCATGTGTGATATTCTTACATACAAAGCTGCTTTTCCTCAAATCAGTAATGATGAAATTTAAATATCTAATAATGTTTAAAGCTAACTGAAGTATTGTACCAAAGAAATACTTTAACTCAAATATAGTTTGTAGAGATGAGGAATGTAAATTGCCAGAAGAGCTCAAACAAAGTTGTGTGTCATTACTTGGAGCTGTGTAAAAATAAATTGATATCCTTTAGCAATACAGTAAATATGTTTATCTTATCAAGTCAAACATGCACTACTCTAAAATTAAATTACAAAAAGGTAGTTTGTTAAATAAATGTAGGTATATAAGCAGCACAAATGCATTTATGAAATATGATTTGACTGAAATTGAAGCGACACTGTGTAACATCATTCGAGTGAAAAGTCAAATGCATGAAAATATCACTGAAATACAAAGTTTAACATTACTTATTGAGGCATTCTTCAATTGACCTTTCGCCAGCCCAAAAAACAAGGTTTGCTAGAAATAGTGGCCCTTGGGAAAATAAAGTTGAATAACCCTACTGTTGTAGCTTTAATTGGACATAACAGGTTTTAGTCTGTAAGGCTGATTTTGATCATAATAATAGGAGTTTTACTCATAACTTTATCTCACTGTTCTCACATGTACAATAAATAACAAATAAAATACACTCTCCTCCTTCCACATCAGTATAGGTTAATACCTAATGCCAAAGTATTGAAATCTCTATCATGGTTGACAAAGCTGGATTGATGCATTGTGGTAGAACTGGAAATAAATGTTCTCATGTTTTAGTTTGGTTTTTAATTAGGACTTATTTTGCTTTAACAATCTGTGTATAACAAATATTTGTACCTGCTGCTATGGAAGCGAATGTTAATATTTTTTGGAATAATATAATAAAGTGAATGTGGCTAAAACAATCTCCGATCTCCTTCTAAATGACACAAATTGTGTTTTATCTTTTAGCCTTTTCTGCTGTGGTTTCAAATAAGGCGGCCGTGGAGTTCAGTGAATGTGACTTACCGTACAAACTCCACATAAACCGCAGCAATGATTACGAATTCCACATGGGAAAGAAGGTAACAGCTGCAACAGATGATAAATCTGTGTTTTTGTCTGGTTTTCTGTTGCAGCTCCAAAGATGTTCTTATTCTGTTGCACTACACATAACATGTTTTCTTTAATGTTTTCTTTGTTTTATATTTTATGTAATTATTTCCACTTTGACAGACTGACCCACCATAGGAAGGTAAATCAATCAAACGTATTTTTGCATTTTGACTGTAGCATTGATCCCGACTCTAGATAAAATCACACATGGCTGCTTTTCATTTAAAAATGGACGACCAAATGAAGTCAAGTCTCCAAATTAATCTTGCAGTAGTGATGGGTAGATGACGATGCAAAGTGTGTGTACTTTATTTCCCAAACTGGACCGACAGTCACAGAGCAAACACTGTGTTGGTGCTTTCTACAGCCCCATCTGGTGGTTGAATAAATGCACTGCAGTCAGAGTAAACATTAACAACTCTCACTGGGCTCCATTAGTGACATGTGGCGAAGTTTAGATGCATTTTGTTTAGCTTTGCCGACACATACGAAATGTTTCTCTTTACAGAAGCAAATAATCTCTGAATAACGTCAGAGAATACTGACACGAGTTTCGATCCTGTGATGTTTGCACAGCGCATCAGCCGCTTGTCCAGTTAAGCCACACATTGTGCAAGCGACCAAAAAACTAGCTATGCTCAATTTGTGAGGAAAATCTTACGACAAGCCTGTTTCTGTTAAATATTTGCTTGTGATTAATTATTTAGTTGCTTAACCCCCGCCGTACACTAAGCGCGAGTTCGGTGAGAGGCGGGCCTTTTGCAAGACTTAGTAAGTGCTTAAAACAAATGCACCCTTGTACACAGACGTCGGGGCAGTGCGAGTGTGCGGAAAGAATCCATAGAGAGTCTATTTTTGTTAAAGGTCGCAGCGGTCTGATGCGACATAATACGAGCATGCTTGCGGGAATTCATGTGAATTTGCGCGGCTTTGGGCAAATATGGACCATATATGGACCAAATATGGTGTACAGGCACTTTGCACGAAATTCGGACACGTCGCAGACTGAACTCGCCTCACAGTCAGTGTACGCGAGATGTAAGACTCTATCAAACAGCACAGTGCTGCTGAACACCGACACATTTAAACTTATCGTCATATTTTGGCCTCACAGGGCAGCACAGAGTCAAAACTAAACTTCTCTCACGCTCAGAAACAGCTTTGTGTCATGTGACAATTTAAGTGACACACATGTTAAAACAACACGTCACTTCCAGTTTGACTCATTTGGCCCATCACTATCATTAGAGCAAGTTTTAGAAACTAACCCAGGCTTCAGCTTTAAATTTTGAAAATCATTGTATATCTCTAAAAGGTAAGTTTTGAAATTCATGAAATTATCCAACAATTCACCAGCTGTATTTTTATTGAAAACACACTTTTCAGGGTTAAAACGGAAAACTACAATTAAATATCTTTTTAAGCATTGCTTTCCATAAAGCTCCAAGTAATGAGAAGATCATCGCTCAAAGATCACCTTTTTTCTTAAAAAAATGAATTAATTAATTAAAATGTAATTTACAAACTGTAACTGTGTTTATGCACATAATTGATAAGCAGCCATTTTGATTTTATCTGAGTCTCAGTCCCACGCCATTTCCCTTCACATTTAGATTTCATTTTAAATGTGATGCACCTTTTTTGATTCCATTTCCCATTAAACCTAAACCCTTTGCACCGGAGTAAAACCTGTAGCTTTAGTCTTGTAGATGTCTCCTTCTTTTGGCTCTTACCCACTAACCGCAGTTTCTACTTTATGAGCACAGTTGTTCGTTGTGATGGCTCTTGTTTGAAGTTTGCTCTGTGATGTTTAAATATTGATTCATTTTAGCATGTCTCTGCTAATTCCCCATAAATGAATAGAACGTTAACAGACGATCCACACGTTTGAGACAAGTAGTAGGCCTGTGGTAATAAACTGATAGAAGTTAGTTTGATCACTTATGAGGCGAGCTGTTTTTTTCTGGTTTCTGTTCTCACCTGGTGTCATGTTTTCTGTTCCTGATTGTTCTTAATGGTTCTGTGCACGTGGATCACTCACTCCCTCCACATAAATCCTGTTTTTGTTTTTCTCACTGACTTCCCCCTGCACAAACACTTGGGCTCCTCCAGAGGCTTCAGACCACAACTACATAAACATACTGAGGAATTAGACTTACCGGCCTCTCAGGAAGCTTAAACGCCCGTGAACATAAGACACGATGAGCGGTGAATTATGCTTGATGTGTATGTCTGTCATCGTAGAGCTCTGATGTGACAGCTTTGTGAGGCGATGTCGCACTTGCTCCAGATGGATTTGTTTTAACTGAAGCAGCGCGAATGAAGAGCACAGTGTTTCATTCGACAAAGTTAACAAAGAGACTGATGTTTTGGGCTGATCCCAAGAGGTTTAGTTCTCTTGTCCATGATCGCTTATACACGACAAGCATTCAATTTGTTCATAGATATTTATATCATTTATTTATTTCACAGCAGCTGTCCCCATCCGCTTTCTCGTCGGTTTGCTTGTCGTCCCGCTCCACTGCGCGGAACGGGCCTTAATCCTGCGTTCACACCGGACAGCAGTGGAGTGTCCAATGTTAAGTCAATATAGACTTGCGTCTTGATGGGTCCAGCAAATTTGCATCCAGCTCCGAAATTCGCTTTTCTTTTCATCGTGTGAAGTAGATGTCCAAACCTGCGTCAGACGCTTTGGCCGCCTCATCAGGCGTTGATGTCTGAGTTGGACAATGCTAAACTTCGTCTGAATGCTCACGTTCACCTGTGACGTAGTGACATGTTGCTCATGATGAAAGAAGTGTTTACTTCTTTTAATAACTTTTTTTTATCAATGGGCTGCTATTTTTGGAACTTTTTCAAAGACTTGGTTGCTCGGTGCGCTCTAAAATCAGGTAAAGTAGGGTAAGTAGTAGTAAGTTTTAAGAATCGTGATGAATCGATTTGTGGGTCCTCAATCAAGAATCAAACCGCTTCATGAGATTTCTGAATTGTCACACCCGCACTAATCTCAATATTGCGATATGGATTTGTTTTCGATATATTGTGCAGCACTACATGAGTAAATGTAAGCTGCTAAATAGGAATGCACCGATACCACAATTTCTGATTCCGATACCGATACTTTATTTTCCTGTACTCGTCGATACCGAATACCGATACCAGGCATTATTTTTCTTAGAGGTCCTGAAGCTGTTGTAACTCTCATTATTGGTTATATTGAGGTAATATCACAACATTCTCCATTTCAATATGAACAGATGGTGATCAGCTAAAATTATTTTTGCTTTAAGTCATTTTTTGCTGTAATAAAGAAAAGAAATGGCTCTAGTTATTAACAGAAAGAACCACATTGTAAATGCTTCCACGTCTTTTAAGCAGAAAGCCTTAAAAGCCCCGGATAAGATTTTTATAAAAGCGTGCCTTGTAACCACTAGTTGCACACTAAGATTATTATTTGTTAGACAGTTGTAAATCTCTCCAAAATGCATTAGAATAAAATATTCCCTATTTATTTAGAAGCACCGCGTGACTTCCGCTGCGTCTCCTTTCTCACATCTGCGCTCCTCCGCAGCCCTTAGCGTTAGCCCCTTTAGCACAACAGTGAGTTTTCCTTCTGTCACCACGGCCACACTTTGGACAATATGGACATGCTATACTCTCTTGAAAGCTTACATTCTGCACTGTTTTGTCGCTAGATTTTTTTCTCAATTGCGAAAAGTCATAATTCGTGCACAAGCATAGAAGCGCGAGCTACGTCAGTCGCTACATGTCATAAACAGTTAGCCTACGGTACGCTGGGGTGATATCTGCAACTGACCACATTTAGAAGATTAAATAGTTTTCTTTCTTCATGTGTCACATCTGATAATAGGCGATTTAGTCAGTTTGAGAGTTGACTTTAGGCTCATGTGAGATAATATGAACTGTTCATGCAGAGTCATTGCTGTAGCTGAGAGGCTGCAAGTCAAACAAGACTCCACACGCAGCTAAGTGGTATTGGTGCTTGATATCGGGACCAATTTTAGTACGAGTATTAGACACTGGCATCGACCCGATACTGGTATCAGTATCGGTGCATCCCTACTGCTAAAGAAGTGTATGATGGTGCGTTCACACCACCTGCTTCTACATTACATGTTTGCATGAACACACTGCAGTTTGAGAACTAGCCTGAGTAAGAGCAGAAAAGCCCTGGAGGAGCCCAGCTTCAACTCATGTGTTTTGTGTTAATGTTGTGTTTTTATTTCTCACAGTCTACAGTCACTGTGAGTGGAGCTACCTTTGACGTCGCTGATCCCTTTAAAAAAGAAGGAAGCGAGACAGTAACACTGGACAAATGTGTCGATTTTGTCGAGATAAAAGTGTATGTTAATGAGGTAAAGTCTTAAAATGTCTTTTGTTTCCAACACAAGTTTGGGAAAACTTAACACGTGTCTAAAGTGTTTTTGTGTTTGTTTGTTTGTTTGTTTGTTTGTTTGTTTTTTTACAGAAAGGTAAAGACGCAGAAAGAATCGTCCTGCATAGGTGTAAACGATGTAACCGCACAGAGAGCAGAAACGGCACCGATCTCAGCCCACTCGGCATCACAGGAATCGTCACAGGTAAAGTCCACACACAACACTCCTCACAGAAAGAAGGTCGACTTTCTGTGTGAAGTTTCCATGTTTATATTCATGTCTGGGTTTCTTCCAGGTTCCGGTTTCAGTTCAATTAGAATGAATTTTTTTTATTTTTTTTTCATCCTGGATGAAAAATTTAAAGGAGAGCTATTGTGTTTTTTTTTCCCAACCATTTAGTAATAAACTAGAACACATGCAGATCAGTAATTTACCTTTTGTTCATTGTTAAAAAGCAAAGTTGATCTAAAACAACTTAAAAATAGGAACAGCTCTACTGACTTCCTGTTCAAAACTGCAGAACTGATAAGCCCCGCCTCTTCATTTTAAAATTTAACTTTGAGAAGCACCGAGTTTTAAATAACTAATTATTATTGTTGGAAAGTGGCAATGGGACAGTTTTGAATCATATGCTTTACTTTGAGTGTTAATCTTTTGAATTATAACAAGTAAATACAGACAAGTGGGAGGAGATAGGTGGTAGGTGAGAACAAGGATTTCCTGAGCACCTGAGCTCTAGCTGAAGAACAACACAAGATTACTCCAACATGAATGAATCAATTCAAATATAACTGAGTAAACTAATGATGAGGGATGCCGTTATAACAAGGTAAAATCTTTGAATAAAACATTTTACACAGTAGGTCCCCTTTAAAAAGACACACAGAGCGTAATGTGTGTTGGTAATTAATGTTTGTGCAGGGATGCAATTCTTTATACCAATCATATTGCCCTAATCACCTAATTTTATTGTCCAATATCCTAACACAGGTCATTGCAGCACAGGTTTACATTCCCCAGTCCTTCAGTTGTTAGTGCAAATACACAAATATCTTAACACTAATGAGACGTTAAAAGTCACTAATCCACTCCATTACGCAGGCCTATATTTTTCCAGTAGAGAGCATATGGACTCAAGCAGCGCAGAGATTCTGTAGCTCCATCTGGTGGTGTAAAAATGCACTGCTGGAAGGGTCAAAGAGTAAATGCAACAGTCATTGGACTTATTCCCATTAAATCAAGTACTATTCTCCACTGCTGTGTTATAATTGTTTTGTTTAGGTAAGGTAATGTTTATTAAGGGCAATGTACATTTACATTAAGCACTAAGGCAGAGCTGCTTGTACCAGATTGTAGCTTTTACTGCTCATTTCCTGTAGTCCTGGGGAGGGGAGGCACATTGGACATGTTTTTAGTTGTAGGAGGAAACCGGAGTACCCGGAGAAAACCTACGCAGACACAGGGAGAACATGCAAACTCCACATAGAAAGCAAAACCCAGGACCTTCTTGCTATGAGGCCAGAGCGCTGACCACTGCCACCATGTCGTTATATAAAAAACAATTCAGTGCAACATTAGAAACGGTAAAAGTCTGTCGTCAACGTGGCATAGGTTTTGTAACTGACATGTAAAAAAAGAAAATCAAGTAAACAGTTGTAGCAAAACATGCAAAACAACAAGACTTTAGCTTCTCACATTTATCAGACATTTAAATCACAAACAGTTGAACTTATTACCTTTTTCTTCTTAAAAAATATGTTTGAGTCCGTTTGTTGCAGTTAAAATGTCCTAAATCATCAACTGTTGTTAGCAGACAAGTTTGTAGCAGACAAGCCGTTGCCTCGACAACAAAGAAATACATTGAAGAAATGCCACTCATTCTAAATGTTGCTAAGCATTTTTGGAATAAAATGATGTCACCTGGATAACCTTTATGTCGGGTTTGTGGATTATTTCTGTTAATGTTTCTTTTTTTTCTTTCAGGCGTCATTTTGTTCGTCCTGGTTCTAATCGTTGGGCCCATTGTGTATTTCTGCTGTATTAACCGTGAAGCCCTGATGCAACTCAGAGGCAGAGCCCTTCCTCTTCAGCAGAACGGCGTGGAAAATCCCTGAACGCGACTTCTGTGTCCTGATGAAGAAAACTACGACAGTCTGTGGATGTAAAATATACTAAAGTTACTATTTTAAACTGAAGAGCTGGGAACAAACTTTGAACTTTCTGTGATTCCAAAGCAGAAAATCTGTCCCCAAGACTCTGACTTTAATGAACAAGGATGAAAACAGACATTCTGAAATATTTATAACTATAAGATATTTAAGTACTGCTTATATTTCTAAATATTTATGTTTTTTATTATTATTATCGATCAAACTACATCAAAGGATAGACTGTTGATCACTGTCCCTCAAACTGAATTTTACAAAACAGGGCTGGACGATTAAATAATAATAATGATGTAAACTAATAGACGAACAGAAGCGACGCTGCCATTTTGTGCCCTCTGCCTTTGACCATCACCAGCCGTTCACACTCACACCAGAACCAGGACCAGGACCAGACCAGGCGATGTGGATGAAGTGTCTCATCCAAAGACACTTTCTCCTTCAGTTGTCCCACTGTGGTTGTAGAGGTTCCAGCAGTCTCCCATTCAAATACTGCCCAGACCCCACCAGCTTAGCTTCTAAAATCAAACTGGATCAGGTTTTTAAGGAAAACACCGGACTCATGCTGCCTCTAGTCCAGATCCGTCTGGGTGGTTGGCCACTCAGACTAGAGTATGTATGCGTATGTACAGACTCTGCCGGCATCGCAAGATCACAAGTTCACGAAGGAGTTGGGAGTTTACGCAATCACAGACCGCGTAAACTGTAGGAAATACTGTAACAAAGGACACTTGCGTTGAGTTTTGGGCGTTATTTCACATCAGTTTATTTTCTGTTTGATTCTTCCTCCACTGAATGGATAAGCACGGGACGGTTATTTACATCCTCTGTGTTTTATAACAGGGTTCGTACAGTCATGGAAAACCTTGAAAAGTCTTGGAAAATTCTATTCTAATTTCCAGGTCCTGGAAAAGTTATGGAATTCTATGGGTTTTGAAAAAGTTTTGGAAAAATCTAAATTGTTTTAGATTCTAAAATAAATTGGGGATAATTTGTTCTGTTCTGCTGGTCGGGCAGGGCAATTAATAAAAACAAACAAACAAGAGATTCAGATTCAGTCCAATCGCCAATTATTGAGTTTGGATCAAAAGCCAAGCTTTCAGGCAGAATATTGATATATATTATATTATTTTATTAAATGTCTTGAGTCATATTTATACAATTATTACTTCAATAAATGTGTATTTGTTTTTGGAAAAGCTGAATAAAATTGAATAAAAAGCAGTTTGTTACCATGGGGAAAAACACGTTACTTTATAAGATTTGCACTTGAACTAAAATTACCTGAAGTTGAAAGTATTTTCTGATCCAAATTATTTGGAATTGAACTTTTTTTTTTATGTCTAAAAATCCATAAAAAACTTTTGGTCCTAATCAGTTAATGGAAGATGGTTGTTGACTAAAAAGTATGTTAAACAAGATCATGGAAAAGTTGTGAAATTGTTTTGGAGAAGTCATGGAAAAATCATGGAAAATTTGAAGTTAAAGTCTGTACAAACCCTGTTTATAGTCGTGTATGTGTCTATAGTTTTGACGGATTTGTAGTGTTCGTAGTCGCGGAATGAATTTATTTTGACAATCATTACTTTGTTTTCAAAACTTCACCATAAAGGGCTCCGGGGGTCTAGAAAAAGTTCCTTTCGAAGGAAAAGAGCCAGACAACCGGAGCACATTCGCACGGCTCGCTGGACTGGACAGATTACCTTGTTAGAGCCCCATTACTTTTTTTAAAGAAACTAAAAAGTGTCCGGACGCTGGACCGCAGCACGGACTGGAGGCAGTGTAAACCCGGAGTTAGGTTCACTTTGTCTTTGTTGGTAAATGTGTTTTTTGCATTTGACTTCAAAGCCTCTGGAGCCTCAGTGACTTCACAGTGCAACGCTCAGGGACACATCTTCAGACATTCTTGCTGCTGGGCTTGGTCAGGACTGTACCCACCAACCAATAACATGCAGAGGTGCCTGGAGGAAACCCACCCTGACACGGGGAGAAACATGCAAACCCCACACAGAAAGGCCGGGGCCCTGTGGGAGTCGAACCACCAATCCTCCTGCTGTGAGGCGAGATTGTTACCCACTCTGCCGCCGAGCTGCCTTTGACAAACTGTAAATCATGACTCTTTTGGAGCAAGATCAACGATCGCAATTTTATCACAATATTTACTCACGTAGCATCATTCAAAGCTTAATTTTGACACTTTATTTTTACGTCTAGACTAGGACTGGGCAATAGGACAAAAAATTAACGTCACAACTTTCATGAAGCCAGATTATGATTTAGTTTTTATCATGATTCATGTAAACTGACTTTTCTTATTGTCTTGGAGGTAAATACAATTACCGTAATTTCCGCACTATTAAGCTCACCTGAATTTAAATTAGAAAAAGATCAAGTACATATATACGCCGCACTTGTTAATAGTAAGTCTATGAGAATCTATAATTCTGCTGCATCGTTGTTTAAGCCGCAGAGTTCAAAGTTTGTGAAAAAAGTAGCGGCTTATAGTCCAGAAATTACGGTATCTGCTTTTTTTAAAAAGCTCCTCCTTCACTGTGATTGGTTAAATCCAGCTGATAAAGACTTATCAAGTGCTGCCAGATTTTCAGAGAGAAACAAGTGACCTCAGCGCTTTATCAAAAATGTATTGATGAACATTGTGTCTTCATAAAGCACGTTTTTAACCCTGACCTAATTTTTGTAAGTTATCCCTAAAAACGGCTAAAATTCATCTCTTTTAAGGCTTGAAAGTGCTGCCCCTAAATGCAGCCTTCAGAATTCATTAGAGACTTTGAGCAAAGAAGCCCAAAGTCGCTATAAAGAAGCAGACATGGCAACTCTGAGAGAAGTAGAGAAAAATAATCTGTAGGCCTATTTGAACAAACGGAAGCATTAAACAGAGAAATGTGAAATCAGGATGTGACGATTTAATCCAAAAAGCAGAACGTCTCAGTGATGAGCTCAGTTTGATTTTATCACAATATTGTCCAGACCTAATCTAACCTCTACATGTTTTCTTTTTTTTTTTTTAGCCAAATTAACTGAACATTTTTCCTTTACAACAAAAGCATTACATTTTACTTAAACCTGTCTTAATCTTCACTTGATCAAACACTAGCTAGAATTGTGATAAAGCTGTGGTCTTTACGTTTTTCTCATTTATTTTCAAGAGTCTGGGTGTCATCCTCGACAGCTCTGCATCTTTTCAGTCACACATTAATAACATTACTCGTTCTTTGTGACTTAAACTGTCTCCGCTCTGCCTCTGTCCTTGTCAACAGCCTGGTCACCTCTCGTCTAGACTGTTGTAACTCCCTCCTTTCGGGCCTGAATTATTGTTTTTTCTGAGATGTCATGTCTTGTAAAAATAAATGATTGTTTTACAACTACCAAGTTTTTTTTTCACAATTTAATAAAATGTCAAAAGCACAGGAAGTGCACTGTTAACTTCAAGTGCATGTGACGGGTTTTCAAAAAATTTGCATTTAAATTCATTTTACTAGATTAACACTAGTATTAAATATAAATGAATTCATGAATCAAGAACAAGTTTGTGAAGAAAAAGTCTGAAAATGACGAAGTATAGCAGAGCAACACTGGGCAGATGAGAACATTTTCACATTTACTTGCAATTAACACACATTAATGACCTTGTAGAGGGATTTTTTTTTTTAAACTAACACAGGTGCACCCAATGCAGAAAGAGCTGCCGCTCAGTGACCAAGTTGGAGCAACAACTCAAGCCAGAGCTGTTGTCAGTAACTTCAAGAGTTTATCTCTGTGAGAAAACAAAAGTTCTGCTGCTAAATCAACATTTGTGAATGAAATTCGTCTTCAAGTCACACGTTACATTCAGGTGAAAAAACACCGTCTCAAGCTTCAGGAGACAGACGTCTGTCAGACCGGCTCAGACCTGTTTGGGGGTCCTCCCCCAAGAAAATGTTAACGCATTTTGTGTTGTTTCTGGCATTTTGAAGCGATTTAGATATAGAATTTTAGTAGAAGTTTAATAGGCTGTTGCAAATAATAGTATAAAGCAGGGATCTCCAACCTGTAGCTCGAGAGCTACCAGTAGCTCGCCAAAGGATTTTAGAAACATACAAATTATGCTTTATTACTCAGATTTTTTCAAAATCTCGTTTAGGGCCACCAAAAACTTAGACCCGGCCCTGGTCACGCTGGCTCAACATGTGAAGAGTGAAGGACTGACAGTTTGAGACTCGCTCCAACGTCCAGTTTACATGTTGTATGTTCGTGTCCGAATGTTACTTTAGAAATAAAAAAATAAATAGAAAAATAAATAGATGAAATATCAAACATTTTTTCAATTAAGCTAATTAGTACAGTAATGGTGGTTACTTTTCAATAAAATCTGTTTATTTGTTCATGACAGTTTCATTTGACATGCATTCTATTCTTTTACCACAAGATGGTGCAGAGGAGCAAACTAACAAGCACCTACTCTTGTTTCGGTTCACTTGGCAAATGGTTCAAGTCGACATTGAAGCTTAATTTGCCCGTCACTAGTTTTATGCCATAGTGTAAAAAATACACCCAAATGAACCACTTCCATGGAGAGACAGAAGAGCTGCCCCTCAGGCCAAAGAGCAGTCTATTTGTGACCATGTTGGCTTGCACAAAGTAAACAAGCACATTTTTATTGTTCATCAAAATGTCAAAAACATGCTTTTTCTTCAAAAAATTTTTTGGTCAAAAAGTTACGTAGTGTACCTTTAAGGGCTTTTTGGCTTTATGGCAATGTTTTGTACGGCACAAACCATTCAAAGTGCTTTACAAAGCAGGAAAAGATGAATCAAAATCATGATACAAAACAACATTATTCACAATATAATCATCAACTTTAAAATAAGATACTTTATTAGTCACACAAAATTCCAGTGTTGCAACGCACGTTTTAACAGATAGAAACATACAATCAAACAAGATAAAAAAAAATGTAAAATAGACTTATAGATATTTATAAAGTTATAACAGTCTAAAAACATATAAGTAGGTGTTTGTTATGGCTGGGCTCAGGGCAGAATATGTCAAATAGATAAAGTGGCATCAACATACAGTATTATAGTACTGTTTTATGTACAGTCTCCCATCAACCCATCTTCCCAAATGGTACAAGGCAGCCATTGGAGCTTCTGTCTTTTGTTTCATTCACAGGGCTTCTGGAAGACAATCAAAAAGTTTGCAGCAACACTAGCAATGCGTTTGTGTCGTTCTCGTGCTGCTACGAAAAAAGTCACTCGGCGTTACAGCACAGAGCTAATCTGTGATCTGATTATGGTGGGTTTAACGGACTGGAACCTGATTAAAAACCCTTCTACTTCCCGCGTATCTTCGGAGGCCCGTCACATTTTTTCTTTATTCAGTATCTGACAAAAACTATGAAGCACCTGAAATGCTAAAAATAAAAGTAACAATGTTGAGCCAAATCAGCCTCTGGGATGAATCAGACTCAATTTCTACTCTAAAGTTACAAATAAAAAAAATTCCCCCAAAATTAAAACATTTTAATAGGACTTTTGCTTTGGCTCCGCCTACATTTGTACTTATTTTTACATCAATTACCTTCAGCTTTTGCAGAGGAATTGTGAAAACCCCAAATATTCTAAATCTAGAGTCATTCAGGTCTCAGCGGTAAACAGCAGCTTTACCAATCTTTGTATTTACCAGGACTGTTGTCGACCAAAGAAATTCTTGGGCGACTAAATACATGTAGCCTACCGATTAATCGACTAAAAAGGAGGCGTGGCAAAGGCACCGAAGCTGTCAAAAATATAGCAAATCAACGCTAAAACTGGTGTCAAAATTAGTTATTCATTTGAACAAATACCGATAACAACAAGATAAAAATATGAACAAAATCTGATACTTTCTGCAAAATAATCTTAAAATAATTTTGAGTTTCATCAAAACTGGTTTGAAACTAAAATGTTTGATCATAAACTTGGATTTTGTGTTGAAGATGTCAGTCCAGTGTATAAATCTGACTTTCTTGAAAGGGCATTTTAATTCTCATTCATTGTTGTAACGAGAATCAAGTTTATTCCTTTGTATCAAAATCAGGTTAGAAGTTTTAGTATTGTGACAACCTTGCAAGAAACCTTGCTTCAAAAGACTAAAATATTCTGTAGTTTATGCAAAAACTATAGTTTATACAGAAAATGAAGAGGAAGCTGTGTGTTTATGTTACTGTTGAATACAAAGTCCTTATAATTTAATAAAAGAATTAGTCGACTAATAAAGTTTTGGTCGACCGAGACTCCATCGACCGATTAATCCACTAAACGACTAAAGAACTACAGCCCTAGTAATTACAAAAAAAAAAAAGGAAATTAGTTTGTTTTTCTTCTCACTTCTGATCACAGCCTGTTAGTGTCAGAAGCTAAAGCTACAGAGATACAGCTTCACAAAGACTTCAGACATTTGCTTGTGCCGCAAAATCTTCCAAAGCAGTTTTAGTTTGAATTTTTACCGATTTTAGTCAAACGTGTGGGGGAATGAAGCTCCAACGGCAAACTGTGCGAGGGTCGGACCACGTGACCGAAGTGTAAATCCCCCTGTAGCCTGCAGTCAGATTGTAGCCTTCCGGTCTGGCTGCTGTCGCTCTTTTGTGTCTGAAGACTAATCGACAGCATTGGTAAGGGAGATTAGAATGGAGACCAGGCAACCGGATCAGGCTCTTTCACAGGTGTTTTGGTCTGGGTCCATAAAGAATTCCTCAGGCATCTCTGTGGAAGACACATGAAGGAAACAGATGCATCACAGAAGAATTAAAACACGTAGAATGAGATGATGTGCAGATGGTGGGCAAGAGCCTGTTTTTCCCTCTCAATACATTGTATCTAAAAGGTCATTGAACACTTTTTTTAATCTGGTGATTTACGTTAGTGACTAGAACCATTCACTTTTTGTTTTACAATGAAAAACTGCTTTTAAACCATATTTATCTTAGCTGCCAAACCTCTGTATTAAATATTACTGGCCTGCACAATGATGATGTAAATGCAGCGTATTTAAGATGATTTAGAACATAGCTAATTATCCAGTCATACCCTCCAGGACATCATATTCTGTTGAAGACTTTGCTTAAATCTGTTTAAAACTCTACAAACACATTCTCACAAATGTTGAGGCTGATTGAACAAAGGCAAATTTCGCAGAGTGAAAGCTTTTGCATTCTCATATTCACAGCTGTTTTTGTTTCTAGATAAATGAAACCAAAGATCTCTCTCTGTTTCTAAGTGACAGACGATTGGATAATGAGTCTTTCTGAGGCCTGAACATTAAGAAGGAGCAGGACTTACGCAGCCCATAAACACGACCATGAGGACAAAGAGAGCACAGATGATTCCGACAGCTCCACACGTGACCAGGAAGAGCGTGGGGTTCTGTTCCTCCAGAGGGATTCTCTCCAGGTGTTTTTCTGTTTCCTCCACACGATTCTTTAATGCTGGAGACTTTACTGTGGGACAACCTGGAACAAACACAAATACAGATCAAAACAGACATGTATTATGTTTACTGTGGGCAAATGTTTTGATATACTATACAGTATGTAGTGTTCCAAGGGCGGAGTGGCCATAGGGACACGTGGGAGATTACCCGGTCGGCCGCCGCCAGCATGTGGCCGGTCGCCGGAGTTCTTATGTGCAACTAAAGACTGCAACTGTGCGGCAAACAGCGGCCGTTCCTCTCCTTGGGGGCGCGGAGAGGAGCAGAGCTAGACGTTGCTGCCTCTCTCTCTCTCTCTCTCGCTCTCTCCCTCGCTCGCTCTCTCTCTCGCTCGCTCTCTAGCTCTCTCTGTCACGCGAGCGCTTGTTACATCTTCGCTCCTGTCTTGGCTGTTGCCCATGAGTTTAGTTATGCCCACAGATAGCCTATTGGGTGTGCTTTAGCAGTCTTGTTGGCCATAGGAAACAAACATGATATATGCATAGATCCACTCATGTGCAGGAATTAACCAGTCCTGTCATTGCAGCAAATACCACAGAAAAAAGACTGTAGGAACAGTTTGGAATCCATAAACATGTTCTACACAGCCTACGCTTTTAGCCAGTTTTTATTTTATAAGAATCTGCCTTATATTTGCAAAGTTATGAACAAAACAGCTGAAGAAACAATACGTTTGTAAATCCCATAGCGTTAATGACGGCGGTGGAGCGCGCACCGCGGATCCACAAAGATTCTGACTTCTAATAAAACAACACGACATGCTTAAGTCCGCGAAGAGTCTGCACTAAAGTTAGGCAGAAGTTTGAGAAGTCTGTGTGCAGTCCACTATGAGGCTGCAGCAGTTCACTGACAGCGCTAAAGGCAGCAGAGGGCAGGGCTGGAGGCAGCAGTCTCACAACCTGCAGTTTGAGAATCTGTAAAACTGGCACCTGCAGTCTGAAGGCCCTTACTGACATGTCTCTCACTGAGCAGGACTGAGGCTCCACACAGATTTCAGAATCAGAAAAGGTTGTATTGCCATTGTCAGTGAACTAAACAAAATTCACAAACTATAGGAACTTGCTTAGATTGTAAGGTGCAACATACTAATAAAAAAAAAAAAAAATCAGCCATGATTAAAGAAAATATTAGAAATATACTAAAATGGGATGCAAAAAATAAGTATACTTAAGTAAGTAAATTAGCTGAATAAATTAATAATTCATAATAATAATAATTAATATAAAAATAATATTAATAATCAGAATGATATTACATTTTGTCAGTACAAATTGTTAAAATGATATTAACATGATTAATATAGTTGCATGTGATTATGACATGGCTGATAAAGTGACAATGTGATGAGTGCAGGAGTCCAACCTTTAGAACATAAAGAATCAGTTGGCCTATTTCTTAAGGGCATCATGTGTAGACAAGTTGAAATTATCAAATTTCTTAGTAATAATTTTTAAAAAATGATTAGCCTGATTTTATATTAATGTGAACCTGCTATAAATAAATAGGATCTGATAGCTCAAAACACCCCAGATTGCAGGAAATCACATGTATTATGGCCAAAATCTCCTAGGGGAGGGCCCCCAGACCCCCCTTCATATCTCGGCACCCCAGACCCACAAAATGTTCTCACGGTCATGCCCCTACCCTATGCATTCGTGACTCTTTGCTGCTTTGACCTGTAACAAAAGTCTCCCATGCATCATTGAAAAACACGCTAAAAAAAGGCTGCCAGTCTTGCAATGGGCCACTGCTTTGATAATTCTCCCTGTAGATTTCAGGTCCCCACTCCGCCCCTGTAGTGTTCACAGGGGAAATGATGAAACACCATGACACTGGATTGTGGTAACTTTCTGAATCATAAAGAGTAAGAGACTAAGTTGTTGTGAGTCACATTTTCAAATCACATGGAAATCATGTGGGAAAAGTCAAATGTCTCCAACAGAAAACAGAACTAGAAGTGAAATAAGGTTTCTCTGTGAATAGTGTAGTTATATAGAGGGATTATTTGTTTATCAACACAGGCGATGCACGCACCTGGAATGAACCTGGAAGAGCCGCCACTAATAAACACAAGTCTTGAAAAAAAAACTAGCCAGGGTTGTTTGTCAAAAAAAAAGAAAAACATAGTTTCATGCTTCAGGAGACAGACGTCTGTCAGACCGATTCAGACCTGATTCAAACAGCTGCTCTTGTCCCATTTTGTTGTTTTTATCAAAGAAGTTTCCCCAACCAAACAGATGGACGTCTCTTTCTGCATGGAGCATGCGCAGTAGAGCGGAAAGTGACGTCGACAGATAATTCCTACAGACAGCACATTACATTCTGCATTATTCATTCATTCCACAGTAGGCAGTGGTAAGCCACTATTGTAGCCAAAGCTGCCTTTGGGCA
This sequence comes from Mugilogobius chulae, assembly GCA_038363315.1. Lineage (NCBI taxonomy): Eukaryota > Metazoa > Chordata > Actinopteri > Gobiiformes > Gobiidae > Mugilogobius > Mugilogobius chulae. The sequence continues at coordinate 819,143 of JBBPFD010000674.1, forward strand.
GACTGACAGCTGCCATTTTGCACCATCGTTTCCTCTGACCACCACCAACCGTTCACTCATACCAGATCCAGACTAGACAATGTGGGTGAAGTGTCTTGCCTAAGCTCTGACTGTAGGGAGTTTCTGGATGGGCGCTCACTTAGAATCAGGAGCTCAGTCGAGGAACTCTGAGTAGAGCTGCTGATCCTCCACGCCGAGAGGAGCCAGTTGAGTTGGCTTGGGCAGTTCTGGACGCCTCCCTGGTGAAGTGTTCAGAAACTTCCAGCCGGCCGATTCCCAGAGGAAGATCCATGGACTATGTTGCTCGACTGGCCTGGGAACTTGTCAAGATTCCCTCGGAGGAGCTGGAGGAGGAGTGGAAGTGAGTAAGCTTTATTTGTATAGCGCTTTTCACAGACACAGAGTCACAAAGTGCTTCACAGCAACTTTCTCTCCACATTCAGCAGCAGCAGCCCTGGGGCAGCTCAGCAGAAGCGATTCGCCTAAACACCTGACGCCTCAACCTCCAACCACCACCAAGCATCCCCTAACCTGCATGTTATTGGCTGTTGGTGGGGAAAACTGTCCAGACACGGGGAGGAGCAGGCAAACTCCACACAGCCGTTTGGGAATTGAACTCATTGCTTTGAGGCCAGAGCGCTATTCGCTTTGCCATCACCAGCTTTGAAAGGGAAGTATGGACCTCCCTTCTCAGACTGATGCCTCCACAACCCAGTCCTGAATAAGCAGAGGAAAATGGATAGATATAACCTGTTTAAATATGAAATGTGTATTTACCTGTGACAGTGAGGCGCACTCGTCCCTCGCGGTTCTGCTCCATCATTCTAACTGTATTCTAACATGTTTGTATTTACCTGTGACAGTGAGGCGGTTCTGCTCCATCGTTCTAACTGTATTCTAACATGTTTGTATTTACCTGTGACAGTGAGGCGCACTCGTCCCTCGCGGTTCTGCTCTCCCACAGGAGCAGCCAGGTAACACTGGTAAACTCCTTGGTCAGAGCAGGTGACTGTGGGCAGCTGCAGGTTGAGAGTGTCCTTCTGCAGAGAGATCCGTGTGTCTGCTCCCACGTACCACCTCATCGTCCCGTTAGGAAGCGTTTTGGACACCAGACCTGTGAGCCGCGGGTCCACACTCTCCTGAAGAAGACAACATTTAGATCAGACACAACTCACACACAGCTGAGTTCAGACTTCTGCTTCTGCTACAATATGAACCTCATCAAGCTTAAAGGTAACCCTGACTATGAAGACAAATGTGGCTAAAACACTAGTACTGCTCATGTTTACTAAAATAAATGGCAAACAATTATAAAATTATCATTGTTTATGTTGCTTTGAAGCTTCTGGCAGCCGCCATTTTGGTGATGACATAAAATAGTGTTTCCATGGTTACTCCCACAATTTCATCAGGTGAAGAGTTGCCACAAAAACACCACTGACAGTGTCCAGTTCTTGCCTCTTCCTCTTGATTATCTTCAGTTTTACTAGATTCCACATAATCGTTCTGTATTTGGCTCAAACTGACAAGGTTTAACCCAGGAATTCATGTTGCTCAGTTACCTGATGACGCCTGCCTGACAACACTATTTTATGTCATAACTGCAGCAAAATGACAGCCTCCATGTACATTCTTTAAAACACTATTTTAATAAAACTACAAAAACTTCCAAGGTATTTGTCCTGTATTTATATAAGTGATGATATTAGAAGTGTTTTAGGGTAAACATGTGATTCTATCCAGGGTTCGCTTTAAAGAATAATATAATTTAAAGAGTGATCGCTCTTTGTTGTTGGTTGGTGTTAAAACTGGAGTACCCAGAGGAAACTCACCCAGAGACGAGAGAAACGTGCAAACTCCACACAGAAAGGCCCAGGCCGTGTGGGAGTCGAAACCCTGGCCTTCTATATGTGAGGCGGGACTCTGAGTTAGATTTGAACCTTGTTTCATTTAAAGCAGAGATGTCAAACTCATTTTGACAAAAGGGCCACATTGGCAGCGTGGTTGTCCTCAAACTAAAATTTACCTGACTAATCTTTGACAAACTACAAATAATATTCTCTGTATTTGATTTTTTTGTGTTTATTGAAGTGCATTACATCTGCATTTGTCTGAAAAAATTACTTACTCTTTTAAGTTTCAGACAAATCATTTAATTAGGTTAAGACACCCAGAATACTCTTGGCACTAATACACGATTAAACTAAGACCTTGAGGGTTGTGGGGCGCCTTAAAGCAATATGCTAGCTTGGCTTTGTTAAGTTTATCGGAGCAACAGAAAGTTTTCGTCACTGGAAATACCGCAGTTTGTCACAGGATCAAGTCGGCGTTTGGTGAGGAACATTATTTCATGTTTCTATCTGATCTTTTCCATCTGGTTTTCACCTGAGCCTGTGTTTTCTCTTGTCCAATCATTGTCTTAAAGAGGGACAGACGTGAGCCGTGGGTGGGCGTGCATTTAGCACAATGTGGTCTGTGCTGAATCCATATTTTATTATTGTTTAGTCCTGGAACATCGACTGAACTTGGAGTGGTTCCGTTTTGTACGCAAACACAGGCTTATACTGTAGTAATACATACATTATATTAAACATTTCCTCAAAGATAATTTATGAAGAATCAATATCACTCTAAAACTATCGATAAAAAAGGCTGTTTAAGCATAGTGAGACTACTATTGACTTGACACAGTGATCTCACATTGTATTTATAATTTATGACACAGAAATGAAACCACCTTCACAATAACGCCTCTGGAAGTAAAATAATACATAGTAGTCATAGTTTCATAGAAGTTCATATCTTCCCCATATATGTACAGAGTACGTTCTGTCTCTGCTCGTCTCCGTGTTTGGACACACATGCACTGACAGTGAAGCAGGAACTTTATGAAAAAGCAGTACTTACCTCAAAGGCAATAAGAAAACAGACAGTCTACAAGAATCGTGGTAAAATCTAAATTATGATCTGGCACCAAGAAAATCGTGCTATTAATTTTCTGCCATCTTGCCCCAGGCCGAGGGTGTAGTCACTAATATAAATCAGCAGATTGCATACAGTATATGTGAATTAACTCTCACAGCAATATAAGCTGAATTAGAAAAACATGGTCAATCCAATAGATGATGTCAGCGCGAGCTTCTGCCATTCTCTGGACCACACCTCTATTTCCCAGAAGCCTTTGACTCTGCTCTGTCGACTCGCTCTCTCTCTTCTCCTACACAATATTGCTTTTCCAGCATCCTGTCTGGACAGATCGACCATCGTTCTTCCAAGAACATATAACACATCAGCATCAATTAGGCCTGGGCGATACTGACAAGAATGAGTATCTGGATTATTATTATTTTTCTTTATTTTTGCTGTATCCCAAAAATGATATTTTGTCAATCCAACAAAAATGCATTGAAACATGTCTTTAAACTTTGGTCCAGATTGTAGGGATATGGTAGTTTTTTCAATTCATAATATTTTAATTTTACACATATTCAATCTGACGATGTTTGTTAATGACTAGACCAGTGTAGACCATCCTTTATAGTCTCTCTCCATTTTTAGTAAATCATTATTAAAAACGCTCCACAGTTAAGTTTTATTGTAGAGATGGTTTAGTCGTAGCTTGGATCACGTCAGATGGATCTGTGTTGAACTCCCATTTGACTTTTTCCACAGTATCCATCTGGAACTTCCCCCGCTGAAAGTGTTTCAGAAAAGGTGGGGCGTTCAATTAAATACTTTGAGCTATTAACCAATTACAACAATGAATAATAAGAGCGTATCCAATTTGTGCGTGGGGATAGAACAAGTGTCACAAATGAAAACCTGTCTGCTCTTTCAAAAAACAAATATGTATTTTTGATAAAACCAAGGATCTATTCAAAATTCTGGTTAGGACATTGCTAGCTGTCTGGAGCTGTGGCCGTTCAGTTCTTCCGGCGGTGGAAAAATCCTCTCAGTCCAGAAAACATTTTATCTGTAGAGCAAATGTAATCACAAACTGCTGCTGGTGCTCTCCTCACAGTTTTTTTTTTTTTTTTTTTTTTTTAATGCTTTTTAATTTTTAGTTTCAGCTGTAGCTCTAGTAAAAGCCTAATGAGAACTCAGCCAATCAGTGGCCACGCCCATGATTTATGTCACATTTTAGCCCAGCGAACATCCCCATCCCCAATAGGGATGTTTGTGTCGACACATGTTCATCACGTGATGCTTTGGTTGGCAAAACATTTGAAACGTAACTAATGCACTCTAAACAAACAGAAACCAGACAGTGATTGTATCTTGATGTGTGACTGGGTTTGCTCACAGGTTTGATAAGAGCAACAATGTTTCTATTGAGGGATTTTCGATCAACGTCAATTTCTTCCCTACTGCGCATGCTCCATGCAGAAAGAGCCCCTCTCCATCTGCTTAGTTGGGGAAACTTCTTTGAATAAAACAACGAATCGGGGCGAGAGCTCGGGACGAGAGGTCTGACATACGTCTGTAGCTTGAGACAGTGTTTTTCTCACCTGAATGTAACTTTTAAGGGTCCTAGAGTCGAATTTTATTTAATGTTGATTTAAGCAGAAGTTATTTTCGCACAGTGATAAACTCCTGTAAACTTGTTTCCACTGCTGTGTCTATAAGAAGCGGCTCTTTCTGGAGGCAAGGTGCGCGCGCATCGCCTGTGTCGATAAACTAAAAATCCCTATATAAAGCTTTCGCCAAGAGGAAAGCTTTGGACGTTGGCACTTAGGCCCCTATGGAAAAAACAATGGGAGCTAGTATTGTAATGTATGTCTTTGTTCTTTGTGATAAGGGACCTGGTCTGCAAATGAGCTCTGAGCTCTATGACCTGTGAATGTGGCATCGGTTGCACCTAACAGGACAACAATGTTTAATGTTCTGTCCCTTTCAAATAAACTAACTACCACTACTACTAGTGTTGCTTCTGCTAGCCAGTGAGTGGCCACGCCCATATTTTGACATCATCATGTTGGCTCGGCAAACATCCCTTTTAGGTAGCATAGCAGTTTTTATAATTTAAAATGGCTTTTGTAGACATGTTATTATGCTACATTTGTTCAATAAATTAACATTTAGCATATTTTGTATGAATGTTTTAGAAATGTCATGAATTTTAGTGTTTTCAGTGTAATCAAAGTTATTACATTAATGTTTTTATTGTTTCACAAAAGAAAAAGATCCAGTCAGTGTTTTCATCAGTTTGTCAAAGACATTCCTTAATGTTTAAGAGATGTTCTACGATAATAAATGTTACAATGTGATGCTTCAGCTCATCATTTTGTTCAATATCAGAATATCATAGTGAATGTTCTTATACTGTGACAACTTGTCCCACTAATGAGGTAAGCTGTCACAACGTCTATTAAACTGCTTGTATCTCTTTACTGGAGTTTCTTACAAAAATTACATGAACCGACATTTAGAGGCCAAGACATGACTTTGTTAATTTGATATATATTTTTTTTATTAATGTGTGACATAACAGATCCAAATATATGGGCATGAATATACAACATGCCCCGGTCTCCCCTACTTCTGATGCACTTGAGATTCATTCTGTTCAATCTCGACAATGATTATAATATGGATTTAGACACAAAACACCCATATAAACATCATAATTTATACTAGGCGGAAGAAACAAGGGAAGGGTTTGTCCTTACACTTCCTCTATGTGTTTGTGTGAGTCAATGCAGTTCAAAAAACACAGAAAATAAGCAAAAAATAAATAAAATTACCTTGTACCAGCGCACGGCAAAGTATTGGACTCCAGGCTTCAAAACAGTCGTACAGGGCAAAGTCACATTTCTTTGAGGAACAGATGTAATCCTCAGAAATTCCTCTGTGGCAGCTGCATATGTCCACAAATGTCCTGTGACTGAAAAACAAAACAGTGCATTAAAAAGCAAGACTCAAAAAGCACACTAAAATATTTGTATTCTTGATATTATTATTTTGCCCAAAGAGAAAAGGGAGTATTTGATGAGTTGTTAAATTAAGCACATCGTCAGTCCAATGTGAAAATGATCCGTTACTTACGCGTGACAACGACAACTAGCAGCATCCTGAAGGTTTTGCGCTCTTTATCTGACCGGACTGGAGCAAAATAAAAAAGCTGGTTGTAATGTATTAAAGGGAAACGCCTTACTCTCTCTCCAGTCCATTTTGCGCCGGGAGTTGCCAAGCCTGCCCTTTTATAGCGTATTTGGGCAGCTGACTCACGGTGATCGCCTCATTGATTATTCTAGAAAGAAAGTGATGATGCCATAAAATCCAAATCACGAGCAAGAGCTGTTTTGTTTCTTTTCTCTGCCTTGTATTGAGCTTTGTCATGATTTATAATAAATAGCTTCTCAAATTTTCAACCTGGTGATTTATATAGCCTATTTAAAAAAAATCACATTTATTCTCATTTTAGTAAAAACATCGAAGTGATCAGATGATTTAAAAAAAAAAAAAGGTTATAAGCATAGACTGTATAATCATATTGATAATATAATAAAATAATAATAATAATAATAATAATAATAATAATAATAATAATAATAATAATAATAATAATAATAATAATAATAATAATAATAATTGATAATAATAATATATACAGTCTATGGTTATAAGTGACATGTTTTTCAAGAATATAATCTTGATTTATTTAATTTTTTTTTATGTCAATATCGTTGTTTTAGGTCTATTGCGTGTAGGGTGAATGTATTAAAATATAACCACACAAAATAAACAGCAAGATAGTATATTACTTTTCTTTCCTTTTTCAAAAATGTACAAATACTTACATATCTTACCTTAGAATGGTCTTTTTACTTTTTGTACATTTCACAACAGGTAGGCTAATATGATGAAAAAGAAGAAGAAAAGCATTCTGCCACAGTTTTTTTTTTAAGAAAGTTGCTTGATGATTGTTTGAGAGTCTACATACATACATAAATAGATACATGTTTTTTTTTTTTTTTTAATTGAATATAAGCAAAGTACAGACAAATTAGGTACCTTAAAATGTTTACATTATACTTCAGGTTCAAGTATGAAATCAGAAAGAAAAACATCAACAAAACAAAACAAAAGAAAGCAAAATGGGGCATTTGTTATACAAATAAAAAAAAAAAAAAATAAATAAATAAAAAAAAAAAAAACATTGGGCAAATTTATATTTCCAGTCTGTCTAGAAAAGAAATAAGCTTAAGTGCATTTTTAGTTTTGACTAATGAAAGTGATTTCTGGAAAATAATAAACTCATTCCTCCAGTGAGTGAAATTTGGAATGGATTTAAAAAAAACGACATTTGTGAATGTAATGTTTGGCTAAAAGAATAATATTATTTATGCCGTAATCAATGAGGCTGTCATCAAGAAAAACACCAAACAAAATAGTACTACTAGAAAACTCTTCTAATGCAATCCCTTGAGAAGTGATCCACCTCTGCAGATCCAGCCAAAACATTTGAATTTGATTACATGAAAAGAACAAGTGATCTAAAGTTTCAGTCTCACTCTCACAAAAAACACAGCAACCGACATCCATTTTAAATTTACGTGACAGAAAATCTTTAGTAGGATAAATTTTATTAATAATTTTGAATTGAATTTGTTTGGTTTTGTAAGAAATAGGAAATCTCAAATAATTGCATCTTATTTTTTTAATCTGCGCTTCATTAAAATCCTTAAGGATATACTCTCTTTTAAGATTGTTAGTAACACAAACGTTGAGTAAACATTTTCTTATAAATTTGTTATTGCATTTGTAATCAGAAAGCATAACTCCATCTAAATAAAGATTCCTCATAATAGGAGTAACTTTGGAGTATATTATATCTTGTTTAACCATGTTTTTAAGAGATTGAGGGAGAGCTTTAACCACCTGTTCATATAATTTTTGGGTACAGCGTATTTGATATTTACTACAAAATTCACTATGTTGCAAAATATTTCCTTCTTTATCCATGAAGTGTGCAATAGCCCAAACACCTTTAGAAAACCAATCTTCAAAAAAAAAAGACTTTCTTTTCAAAAGAACATATCTATTATTCCATATTGGGCTATTGTGTGGAGTGAAGTTGTGTTTGAAGATGAGTTTCCAATATAGAAGGACCTGTTGGTGGAAGTCTGAGAGTTTCACAGGAAGTTTTTTAAGGTCAAAATCACATTTCAAAAGAAAAACAAGACCCCCTAGCTTTTTGAAGACTAAATTTGGAATATACGACCAAATGGAGTTACAATTTTGAATACAAAGTTTTAACCATTTAACCTTTAGCATGCCATTCATAATATCAAAGTCTATTGCATTACCACCCCCCTCTTCATAAGACCTAATTAAATCTTGATTTGCTATATAGTGGTATTTATTTCTCCAAATGAAATTAAAATTTAGGCTATTAATATTTTTAACAATTTTAGATGATATACATAAGGAATACGCAGGGTAAATTAACCTAGAAAGACTGTCCATTTTTGTTAACAATATCCTACCAAATACTGAAAGATCTCTTTGTAACCATCGGTTCAAAAAGGATTTACAATTGTCCACATTATCCACAATATTAAGTTTATCTGAAAGTGTTTTTTCTCTGGTCACAACAATACCCAAATACTTGACCTCTTTTTTAATTTGAATGTTACATATTGATTGCAGAGGGCAATCCTTCAAAGGAAATAGTTCACATTTATTTACATTTAATTGCAACCCCGAGGCCTTTGAGAAGTCATTAATAGTTTGCAATGCCAAAGGAATTTGAGTTTCATCTTTCAAGAACAAAGTTGTATCGTCAGCCAATTGACTAATTATCAACTGTTTGTCCATAATATCAATCCCAACTAGACCACAATTTTTAATTAATATAGACAACACCTCTGCAACCAATATAAACAAAAGTGGAGAGCTACCACAACCTTGACGAATACCTTTTTTAATATTAAATCTTTTACAAGTTCCATGTCCAAGAGAAACAGAACTATTTATGTCATGATAAAGAGTCCCCACAAGATTAATAAATTTTTCCCCAAATCCAAACTGTTGTAACACTTTTAAAATAAATGAATGTTCGACTGAATCAAAGGCCTTATAAAAATCAAGGAAGAGTATAAAACCATTGTCATCAACCAGATTTGAATAATCCAAAAGGTCTAAAATAAGTCTGATATTATTATGAATAACCCTACCTTTTAAAAAGCCTGATTGTGTCTCACTGATTGTGTCTGATATTCCCGTTTTTAATCTTTCTGCAATTGAACTTGAAAAAATTTTGTAATCTGTGTTTAATAATGTTATAGGTCTTAGATTGTCTAATTGTCTCTTATCTTTTCCAGGTTTTGGAATCAATGTTATCAATCCCTGTTTCATACTAGACATCAATTCTTTTCTTTCAATGCACTCCTTTAAGGCTTCAAATAACAGCACTCTTACCTCATCCCAAAAATATCTATAAAAATTAACCGTGAGGCCATCTGTCCCTGGAGATTTATTCAAAGACATTTTTTTAATTGCGGAGTCAAGTTCCTCAATCTTCAGATCAGAATCACAAACTTCTTTAAATGTTTGGGCTATTTGTGGGATCAGGCAAGAGACACTGTTGAAAAAAACATTGCAATCCTCCTCTGAAAACTTTGAGGAATATAAATTAGAATAAAAATTATAGACTTCATTTTGAATTATGTTTGAATCTTTACATTCCACTCCATCTACTAGAAGACTTGAAATGCCATTTCTCTGCTGTCGACTTTTTTCTAAATTGAAAAAGTAAGAAGAATTCTTCTCCCCAGCCTCTATCCACTTTGCACGCGATCTTATGTAAGCACCTTGTGCCCGATCAGTATAAAGTTTATCCAATTTATTCTGTAAATCGATTAAATTACTTTTATCTTGAGGTGTCAAGTCGGTTTTACTACAGCATTGATGGATTTCTTGAAGTAAACTACTTTCATATTCTTTTTTCTTTAGGGTAAGCATCTTACTAAATTTAACACTCATCTCTCTAATTCTAAATTTTATAAATTCCCATTTGTTTATATGTCCAATAATTGAATCGTCATTTTTAATCTCTTTTATTACGTCTTTAACTTTGGAACAATAATCTTCATTTTCTAGTAATTGAGCATTGAATTTCCAGTATCCTTTTTTGTATTTGTCTTTTTTAGAAGGTTCCAGAATCAGATCTATAAAACAATGATCTGATAATGGAGCCTTTGATATTGTAGTTTTTGTAGTTTGACTAAGAATATTATTACTACCCAACCAATAATCTAGTCTAGATTTGCACATTCCATTTGGTTTAAACCATGAAAAACATTGTAACTGAGGGTACATTTCTCTCCAGATGTCATTCAAGTTGTTATTACTCATAAAATTATGAATAATTCCATTTTGTTGAGGTCTTCCTGTTCTTGGAGGCCATCTATCTAGCCATTCATTTGGAGTTAAATTCCAATCACCTCCTATTAATATGTAATCAGTAGGATATCTCCTTTTCAACTCTGATAATACATTAGTTAGGTCATCTAGTAACATCCTGTTTTGATTATCATTATTATACCCATAAACATTTGTCATAATAAGGAACACACTTTCAATTTTTACCACAACTGTAATCCAGTGTCCATCCGAGTCAGTCCGTTGAGTAAGAATCTCTCCAGGAAAATTGTTAAAGCATACAGCCACTCCTCCCGATCTACAAGATCCATGACTGAAGATGATCTTGTCACCCCATTGATTTGACCAGAATGAAGAGTCAGCATCTGAGGAATGAGTTTCTTGCAAAAATAAAATGTTAGTCTTTTGCCCTTTACAAAACAAAAATAAAGCTTTTCTTTTAACAAGTTCCTTTAAGCCCCTAACATTTAATGAACCAAACGTTAACTTAACATTCAACATGAACTATAAATTACTTAAAAAAACAAAACAAAACAAAAAATAAGCTTTGTAGCTGTGACTGTGTTATAAACTGAAACTCACAAAACACTTTGGGGCTCCCGTGCCGCTCACATGTAATCCACCATTAAAATCACGCATTTAGTCTACACTTGTTCTTTTTGTTCATTTTCTTCTACTCGGCGACCATCGATGTATGCATGCGGGCCACGAAAAAAGGCCCTTTTCCCTGCCCGTCTTGCCTGCTCAATCACGGGCCACAAACGACGTCGCTCCTCCAAATCTTCTTGAGGCAACATTTCCGCAAAGCTGATGCCTTCATCTCTGCATATCACTGAATCCTTACTTTTTCTCCACACCTCCTCCTTCACTCTTCTATGTGCAAACAAGATAATAATTTGTCTCGTTCTGCCGTCCTCCTTCTTGCCCAACCTGTGCACAACATCCACAGCATCTTCCAACTTAGGTGCAATATCCGGGGCAACCTTTTGCAAAATCTTAATGACTACCGCGCGAATATTTTCATCCCTCTTCTCTTGTACACCTCTTAATTTGAGACACCAACGCATTTTGTATCTTTCCAAGTCCCTGACTTTGTCCTTCAGCTTATTATTTTCCGTCAACAAATGTCCTTTCGCACTTTCAAGTTTGTCCACCCTTTTAATACAGTCTGCCAGTTCTTTTGCATTGACCTGAACAGCCTTGGCCAAGTTAGCAAGCATAGCACTGGCCTGTTGGTTCTGTTTTTTTATGTCGCCCAGTTGCGACTCCACATTAGCAACACGTGTCTCCACTCCTGATACAGTTGACTTCAGACCAATTATAGCCTGAAAAATATCATTGTTGGACACCTGGGCCTCATTTTCTTCCTCTGTTGATTTAGGCTTTTTGTCAGCAGGCTGTTTACCTGGAGTCGGAGGTGCCGAATCCTCTCCACGCCCACTGTTTCAGTTTTTCTGGCTGGAAGATCAACTCACCGGATGCAGGGAGGAAGGCGGGCCAAGCCATCCTTTCATTCCAAATCAACTTGCTGAAACGAGGAAATTAGCCAAAATAGGATCGTTTGGCTTTGTAGAAATGTTCACAATCATTTGTGTCGTCATTTGTAATCCAAGGTAGCACGTAATATGAAGGGCTTTGGTTGCTTTGCAGGCCGTGTGTCGCGTTGCTCTGGACAGCTGCAAGTTCTCTGAATTGATCTGGCGCTGCTGTGCAAACACAGCGAGCGAGGGGTTTACTGCGCACCAACTTTACAAAGTTTGCATGCAACAAAGCTGGACATTGTATGATTGTTCAATAAAGCTCATAACAAATGCCAGTGCATCTTCTTTCCTCATGTGTCGGTGCGATCCTTTCGCCTGTTGAAGTTGTGCTGAAGCGAAGACGCACCTGAATCAACTAGTCGGGACGAGGATATGGGGAGGCGTGGCTCACACAGCAAACAAGCTTCATATTAATATTAGGCCTACATAAACAGTTATAGTTTGTTTGGCTATAGTTTATAAGACAAGAGAAAATATGTTATTTGTTGTGTTTGTGGTAATTTATTAGCAAAGGAAACATTACACATGGTTCACCAGCTGTTTTTATGTTTGCTCGCCTAAATTGTGTTTTGAAATATCAAAATGCATATTCAGATAAAAAATAATAAAGATGTTTAGAGAGAAAGAGGGGAAAAAAGCCAGTAAATACTGCTCAGCCTCGATCTCACAACCCTCTGCGTGTCAAGACAGCTGCTTTATCCACTGAGCTACATGTCTGACATTCATATTTTGAGGCGACTGATATAAGAATCGCTCTGTATGTGCTATTGTAGAATTACCGTGATTGTTGGTTTATTATTCAGATTATTTGATAGTAAGTGTTTTGCACTTACACTATCAAACTATAAAGTGACATTTAGCAATAAGATCTAAACATAAATGGCCATTTAAACACAGTCTGTCGATGCGTCGTTCCCTGTGCCTTATTTTGGCATGTCCTTCAAAGTTCTTCCATTACAACATTCTTACATAAACATATTTAATGTTACTGTGCAAATAATCTGAATAATAAACCAACAATCACGGTAATTCTACAATAGCACATACAGAGCGATTCTTATATCAGTCGCCTCAAAATATGAATGTCAGACATGTAGCTCAGTGGATAAAGCAGCTGTCTTGACACGCAGAGGGTGTGAGATCGAGGCTGAGCAGTATCTACTGGCTTTTTCCCCTCTTCTCTCTAAACATCTTTATTATTTTTATCTGAATATGCATTTTGATATTTCAAAACACAATTTAGGCGAGCAAACATAAAAACAGCTGGTGAACCATGTGTAATGTTTCCTTTGCTAATAATTACCACAAAACACAACAAATAACATATTTTCTCTTGTCTTATAAACTAGCCAAACAAACTATAACTGCTTATGTAGGCCTAATATTAATATGAAGCTTGTTTGCTGTGCGAGCCACGCCTCCCCATATCCTCGTCCCGACACTTGATTCAGGTGCGTCTTCGCTTCAGCACGACAACTCCAACAGGCGTAAGGATCGCACCGACACATGAGGAAAGAAGATGCACTGGCATTTGTTATTAGCTTTATTGAACAATCATACAATGTCCAGCTTTGTTGCATGTAAACTTTGTAAAGTTGGTACGAAGTAAACCCCCTCGCTGTGTTTGCACAGCAGCGCCAGATCAATTCAGAGAACTTGCAGCTGTCCAGAGCAACGCGACACACGGCCTGCAAAGCAACCAAAGCCCTTCATATTACGTGCTACCTTGGATTACAAATGACGACACAAATGATTGTGAACATTTCTACAAAGCCAAACGATCCTATTTTGGCTAATTTCCTCGTTTCAGCAAGTTGATTTGGAATGAAAGGATGGCTTGGCCCCGCCTTCCTCCCTGCATCCGGTGAGTTGATCTTCCAGCCAGAAAAACTGAAACACCCACGTTTCTGTTGCATGCTAACGTCCATTGCTACATAGTCATGCTCGTTTTCTTTTGGTTGTTGCTGGGATTTCGGCTTTGGAGGCACCGGCGGATGTAGTTTGGCAGGTTTTATCACCTTCTGAGGATCCATCTTTGCAATTCGGGTGGAATTTAGCAATTTAAAGTAATAAACTTTGCGGTCAGTACAGAGGTCCTCAAAGCGCGACTTGTCAGTCCGCCATCTTGGTACCTCTCCTTCAAAATAGATACATGTTATTTGCACATTAGTTTATTTTGAAAGGTTCGCTTGTTTCGTTCTCGAATGCTTCTTGCTGTCAGAAAATCTGGCAACATTTCATCAGCCGAAAGTGGTGAAGCACATCTGGGGTTCCCTTTTAAGTTTGTTTATTTTTTGGTTATAGGGTGCGCACAGTCTTGTTCTGTAATTAGATTTTATTCTCGATTCAAATAAATACCACCCTAGCTAAAGTGTGCTTTTTTTTTTTCTTTTTTTTTTTATCTCGTGCACCACAGAACTTTCCGCCGCATTGGAGGAGTGTTTGTTGTGATCGGCTCAAGAGTATCCTAAAACCAAGGAAAACATGGACATCAAGCAATTCCTGACTCTCGTTGGTAAGTTATTCACGAGTGTACATATTTCCTTGTAGACGTTCAATTCAAAACGTCTATATGGAAATAATTCAGCCGGCGTGCAGCATCCATAGCGTACAAGCATGGACAAATTAGTTTACGTTAAGATAGCTACGGCAACACTAGTCCTAGCATAGCCCTAACTTTTCATTATAGATCGTGTTTGATATGTTTTCTTTCCAGTGGGTGTAAGTGTGTAGATTTTTCCATATGTAAAGGAGTTCCCGGTGACTTTTGTGGCGTGTTAGTGATGAAACCGTCAACAAGCTAGCTAACATGCTAAAGCTAAAAACACAGTGTCACAGTAACTGCGTTTCCACCCTTATAAAATGCGCATATTGTCGAAATTCGCATAAGTAAAGCGAATAAAAAAAGCGAATTAATCTCCGTTTCCATCAAAGCGCATATCTGGGTGTTGTTATGGCAACATGAGCTGTGTCATAACACCGCTGATCCTGCAGAGGGCGCTGCGTGCACAGTCTGTTTGGTTTTACTTTTTTCACAGCCGGATATTCTTTAATATTAAGTTGTTAGCGGCAGACTGCTCCGTCTTCTGCTAACGTTATCGCTTTATTAATGCGATTGATCTGTTTAGAGCCAAAATAAAAGGCTGCTGACTTTGTTTTTAACACAAGCCCTCCGCTGCTGAAAGGACGAGCTCTGAATCACTGCAGTGTTGGACAACCATAAACTTTCACGGAGTTTTTTGATTAAATGGCGCTGTGTTTCTCCGGGTTAGTTTTGATCGGCCGACTTCAGCAAACGTGCTGTTTTTGTGATGCAACGGTGCAGTTTGCGTGTCTGGAGCATTTTGGACAAAACAACTCAGTCTGTGTGGATTATTTTGGCTTTGTTTATCACCCAAGTCCCTCCTCCAGAGCCGCTGCAGCAGGTACGTAACCCGAGGGTCTTGTGTGTTTTTATTCGCTTCATGAGTTAATGCGAATAACTGCGTTTCCAGCTCTCAAAATTCGCTTCAGCCGTTATGCGCATAAAAGAAAATCCACCTCTAGAGAGCGTATAAACTTTTATGCGCATTAGGGATTCTAAATGCGATATTTGCCGTTTCCACCTCCCAGGACTTATTCGATACTTCTTAATGCGCATTAAAAACAAGGGGGTGGAAACGCAACTAGTGTCGTCATTTCTTCCACGCTGGAGGAAATGATCATGTCGCGTTGGAATGTAGAAAATCGAAAGTAAAATGTAATGCAAATAATCTTGGAAGGTGACATTACACAACTAATGTTTACCAGTGAAGATTTTAAAAAGTTATATTAGGCTCGGGAGGCATCTGTGGTTACCATGGAAATGATGGCAAATCTGCCATGTTTCAGTTCAGCAGAACTTCCATAAAAATACATTAGACAAAACAATTAAAAAAGTAAACTAAACAGCCGTGGAACAGCCCAATAAACTGCCGGTAAATTTATCTATCACTCTGTAGTGTCAGAATATAATTTTAAGGTGGGGTAGCTAACTTTTTTAGTCGTCAATTAGTAAACTTTGTGCTTTCCACTAAAAAGTATATTGTAAATACAACACTTTGTGAAAAAATTAGACCTCTGAATAATAAATAATAAATAAAGAATTTTAGTTCTAATCAGGAGCTGAATGCTGCGCTCTGATTGGCTGAGCTCCAGTTTCACTTTGTTGTTTTTGAAAAAGACGTTTATAAGCCATAAATGCAACCAAAATGAATACATGTCGATATTAACCATGTGTCAAAGGATTTATGAGATGAAGTTGTCAGATTTAAAACTTAAATTGTGTTTGCAGTGTGAAAATCCGCTACCCCACCTTTAACTAACGCTATTTTCGATTTTTAGCTATTTAAAATCTCCATTGGTTTAACATTAGACCAACTGAACATTCTAATGATGTATGATGTAACCCAATACTTTTATATTGTTTTTTTCAATGTAGTAAGCTGCAACAAGTTAATCGATTAGTCACAACTAATCTAATCAATACTGACATAATTGTCAACTAATTTAATAATCCAATAGTTAACTTTATTGTACTTGTGTTGTCACAATTTTAAATTTCTCTTGTATTATTTCAAACTTGATATTAATACCAATGACAATGCTACAATTAATTAAAAATGCAATGATATTTCAACACAAAGGAATAGTTTTTTGGTTGTTTCATACGTATGTTTTGTTCTTGTTATAGTATTTGTGGTAGATCATTCTAAAACTGTTCAGAAAAGGCCAAATTGTGTTCTCTTAAAGTATTTTTAGTACAAATTTTTGCTCCGATGAGAATATAGATTTTAACTAGCTTTAGTATCGAATAGTATATAATTTTTGATACTGTGTCAAGTCTACTGAGCACTGGGTTTGTAACTGACATGTAAAAAGAGAAAATCACGTCAACAGTTGTAGCGAAGCAGATAAACAACAAGACTTTAGCTTCTCACATTTATCAGACATTGAAATCACACGCAGTTGAACTTATTACCTTTTTCTTCTTAAAAAAAGATGTTTTTGTGTCAGTTTGTTGCAGTTAAAATGTCCTAAATCATCAACAAAGAAATACATTGAAGAAATGCCACTCATTCTAAATGTTGCTAAGCATTTTTGGAGTAAAATTATGTCAGTGCATAACCTCTATATTCTCTTGATTTGAAGAGTATTTAACATACCTTGTAAAATCCATAAATTATATAGGCCTTTTTGTGTTCATTTATTTTTGCAGTTCCACCTATTTACAATATATTGCATTAAATAAAATAAATGTATCATGACTGCAACAATGTAAATGAAGCACAGGTCCTTTGATTGCTGACATTGGTTTGTTTGTTTGCAGTGAGTCTTATTTTGAGTTATATAAACATTGTCTGGAGCATGAATGATTCCCTGGTCCCCGGGGTCAAAGAGGAGAATCAAACTTACTGCTACAGTAATGGAATCATCACTCTGAGCCGGAACTGTGACAACATCTTTCTCATTGGCGACCAGGTAAGATCCCAACTAGAGAGGGGCAAGATTGATTATGCAAAAAAAGACACACATAACATAAGCACTTTTCATGACACCCAATGATGCTTTACATTTTGCATTATTTTTTAACTCCACATTTGATTGTAAGCTACTGTTGTGGCCACAGCTGCCCTGGAGCAAACTGACAGAAGTGAGGCTTCCATTTTGCCGCACCGGCCTCTGTGAGCACCAACAACCATTCACACTCACACCAGTGAGTGTGAGTATGAGTGAAGTGTATTGCCTCAGTCCAGGCCTAAGCTTCTGAGATTTGATGGGATAAGACTTTGACTGGCTGGTATGACCTGATTTTACGCTTGATGTGAATCTCCAACTGTTCAGGTGGTGTGGGCTGATTGTTGTAAGAGATTATTTGTCACTTCTGTGGATCAGTGTGACTATTGTCTTGAATATTTGACAGATCACATCATCATAAGGTTGCTGCGCAAAGACATTGTCTGGCTTCTTTCCCTTGTGACAGCGGCTCTCAAATAATAAAACATAACCAATCCACTTTGTGCAAATTTTTGTATTTTATCGCATCGACAATGAGTCAGTGTACCAGCTCTTACCTGTAATGTCTCTCCGCTGTGTGACTTTTGTAATGGTGCACATGAAGGCACCGCTCACCTCATGTAGATGTTCATTCTTGCAGCCTCTTTCACCCTACACAAGCTGTCTGTGGTGTCTCTGCTTTTCCTGCAACATGATGTGACTGTGAGACAATCATTGCAAAATGTCCTTATGTCTGTGGTCTGTTTTTTTTTTTACTCAAAAAACTAAAAAACTGCTTAAGCGTGAAAAAAAAAAAAAAACATATTTTCTGGCTCCACTCCTACACATAATTTTATTTGTAGAGCACTTTTAATACAACCTAAAGTGCTTCACAACATTAAATAGTTTAAAATACAACACTACAGAAATATAACAATAATCATAAAAACATGAAAATAGGGATTGTGAGATTACAACATGTTTGTTTTAAAGTGGATTAAAATGGAGAGGAATAAAGTGTGGAGTGTAGTTAAGACGTTAATGTTCAGGTACCACGAAGTAAGTCCTCATATTCCCCTAGTCCCTGTTTAGTCAGAAGAACTTCCTGGTTCCTGTAATTACATTCACACAGCATCAGATGTTAAAAGTTTGTCCAAAGCAGAGATGGGCAAACTATGACCCAGTTTTAATCCGTGCTTCAGGACAAGTTTCACCTGAACATTGCAAAACACAAGAACTGAAAGGAGTTGATTCACATGCCACTGTCTGGTTCTTTTCCACAGCCGTACGCTCGAGTGAAGTTGCCCGACATGGAGGTGGTCAACAAACCCTTCGAGTTCCACAAAGCCGAGGAGAAGATACATCTGCAGCAGTCTGTGAACTTCACTCATAGGAGTCTGTGTGAGCTGAAGGTGAGCATCACAAAAACAAGTTTAACAAGACTAAATCTGCAATGGAAGCAACGCTAACGGTAATTTTATTTAACTATGTCGTGTCATGCGCCATTTTCAATAAGTGCCCATCCACTTATTTTTATAAATTTACTGAAGATATACCTCTTAAAGAATAAATGTTTAAAATGAATAAATGAAGACTCCGGGAGGTTTTAGATGCCTCCAATTGAATTCGTGTTTGTCAGTCTAGTGTCTGGCATGATCATTCTGTTTCATCATCGCACCATATAACACTCATTTTGTGTGCTTCTTTATAACCGTAGACATTAGAGATCGACCAACATGGGCTTTGTCATTGGCCAATGCCATTAAAAAAAAAAAATCAATAATATAAGATATCAATGGGCCATTTTCAAGGCCGATTTCAGAGGCCGATTTTCTTATTTTAGTTTTAAAAAACAGCTGATATAGTATAACCAAAAATGAATAAAACATATATCAAAGCTTGTACTGCAGCTAAAGTCCTGGAGCAAGAAGAAAAGTTTACACAAAGATCCGTGAACGATAAATCCAAAGAAGCAGACAAGCACACTTGTCCAAGCTCAGGCGTTTAAGAACAAACATTTGACCTAAACACACATCATTCACACAAAGCAGGAGTTTCAGAATTGAAAACTAATATTTCTGATACCAGGTCCCAGAGTGAAAAGATTTCAAAACTCCGGTTTAGCATCTCCACAGTTATGCTGTATCCGCAACTTTGTTTTCCATGATGACATCAGAGCCCAGAGTCACGTCTCATCCGCAGAATGTACTGACCACCAGGGTTTACGCTGGACTTTTGTAAAAATTATGTGCATAAAATCACATAATTGCCTTATGCAAAGAACTGCACTTGAATTATGGCATTATGCGCTTTTGCCTGGCTTACACTCTCGATTTTAAAGTTAAAATGGATGATTGTTAATGAAATGTCTTTTACTTTAAATTATAATGACAAGATGCGCTTCGATTGGCGCGCATCCACGAACTAAACCAGAACCAAGTCTGCGAGATGTTTGAGGCAGGAGCCGGGACATCGCACACGCTGAACCTGAGTAAAGCCAGTGTCAACCTCCGTGTGTCTGAGACGAGCCCAGAGCCCCGGGACCGCGTAGCCCACTTTTAAACTGTAGATTTCCAAGTTCAGCAGAAGATTTTAGTGACTAAAAAAGCACATTCTAATGGGCTTCACGTGTAAAATGTTGCACCTGTGTATCTTCAGCAGAACAGTCGTCTGTTTCGCTGACGCTGATCAACAAATCAGAGAGAAGCGCTTTCTCAAGTTTGTCTCTCTATTTTCTTTTTTTTTCTCCACTTCATAAGCGACGCACTTTCATTACACGCACAAATTCTCTTCACGTTGCGTGATAAGCCAGTGTATACACATGCGAGTAAAACATTTTGTCTTGAGTTTAGAAGAAAAAAGTGTGGTCCAAGCATGACACTGGCCGATACACTGGAACCATGAAAGTTTCAGGACAGATTTAAATACTTTATTAAATGGAATTATAAAGCATTAAATTTGTTTTGCTTAAATCTGTATAAACCTTGTTAAATGGCACATTTTTTCAGGGCCGTGGGTTGTGGTGTTATTTCTTGTTCATTGATACTTTGCAGTTTATTGTGCAGCCCTGTTATAAGCAGTAAACATAGTCATATGAATTGTTTTCTGACAGGATAACAATGAGATGGAGAAAATAGTTTACTACAAGCCAAGAAACTGCACCAAAGCAGAGCTCCAGCTCAAAAACAGTGAGGGTAAGTGACACAATCAGAGTAAGTGCACACTTTTTTTTAGTTTTTGTTTTAACAAAGCAAAACAATTTTAGGCAGTTTTAATGTAAGTGAGAAGTAAGACATATTTTTGCCAACACTCAACACATTCTCATTAACAACATTAGCATGCCCTATGACATTGACAGAAATGGACATCTTTATATTATGGCGAAACTTGATCATAATAATCAGATGATATGTCAATCCAACAGAAAATCTCAGATTTTTGGGGGGAATTTTACTGACTTGGCTCAACTTTTGGTGCAGGATGCGGAGGTTTTACACTTTTCAGGACTTGTGATTTGAGACAAACTACTTGATATGACATGACCTTGTTTTATTAATCTGTTTCACAAACATATGTGCACCACAGCACGGTGGCAGAGTGGGTAGCACTCTCGTCTCACAGCAAGAAGGCTATAGGTTCGACACCCGTACGGCCCAGGTCTTTCTCTGTAGAGTTTACACCAAACCAACCAATAACCTTCAGGTTAGGGAACTGCTTTATGGTGGTCGGAGGTTGAGGCTCCTGCTGTTTAGGCAACTCACTGTTGCTGAGCTGCCCCAGGGCTGCTGCGGTCACCACCACCTTGTCTTTCTTCCCATGCACACACACGCTGTGGAACTACTGTGTTAGCGCCTTTACAAGCAAATGCAGAGCATCTGGTTGTTTGTACTTTAGGGAAGATCATTAGGTAATCAATAATCATGTAATCTTTACAACAAAAGAATACTAACGATTCATGACCATTATAGAAGCAAATTTAGGTCTTTTTGTTCATTCTATAAAAACTGTAGATGCGGAATACATTGGTTCCAATATATTTTATTTATTTATTTCTTTTGTACAAATAGGAAAGTAAATTTGTGATTCGTGATTGTGAGCTTTGTTGGAAGATTTACTTTTCCAAATTTTGGGGTCAGCACATACTGCTTTACCACAACAAGGTCAAACAATAGTAACAGTTATGTGTGCGTTATTACATATTTGATGTTTTAGCATAAAAAATGCTAAAATAAAGTATCACGTCCAGGTATAACGTCACAAACATGTTTATGAAGTGTTCAGTTGGTTAAAATCTAAAGTCTTCTCTGGATAGAAATGACATCAGCTGTTTGTGTCTCTTCTCCTCAGGACATTTCTCCTCAGGACGTCTCCTCTTCGTCCTCTCAATGCTGCTTTTGGTCTACACTCTGTTCTTGTAGGAGGAGCTGTGACGCGATGCCTTTTACCGCTTCTGCACTTTCTTTTTGTTACTCTGAACCACTTTTTTTTTACATTTTGTTTGTTATGAATTACATTTGCTGTCTGCATTCGGTGCTGGAATATTTTAACAGAACAGACCCAAAGCTCATGTCTCTGCAGCTGAAGTTCTTAGTTAAACTACCGTATTTTCCGTAGTATAATTGGCTCAACACACGACAACAAGAAAAAAGCATCTTAATACAAATGTACTATTTGCAAAGCTTGCTTTTAGACAAAAAAGCAAATTTCAGACTGAGTAGACACCACTGGTTATGCATTGTAGCCTATGTTACATATCGAAGTAAGTTCCCAGTTTGTGAATTATTCATGACAATGACAGTAAAACTGTTTCTGATTCCAGTGTTTCCCACAAGATTATACTGTGGTGGTACAAAAAGATGTACATTTGATAATAGTTTTAGGAATTTAAATGTAGCATGCCCCCCCAAATGAAGATGGACGCGTTACTGATGATTTTCAGATATATTTTCAATAAACCCTCAAATTTACCGTAAGAGCTGAGGAGAAACAAAGAAACACACTGCATGAATGCTACAATAAACGCCTCGCTCTTACTAGTTAGCCTCAATCAGTAGTTTTTAAAGTATAAAACAATCTACAAATTGACTTCAGGTAATCTTTATGTGCACAGAACATGTACAAAGGTGCTTATAAACTTAAAACTAGTTGTTCCTCTTCAGAGGGGCTGCTAAACACAAGAAATACCATGCTTAAATTCTCCGTGTCACCTTTTGTCTCTCCCGTTTAACAACTGTTGATTAATCTAATCTCGCGCTAAAGCGCTATACAGGAAGTACTCTTTTCAAAATAAAAGTCTGCTGGGAAAACAGGAAGTTACCTACACATCAATCTTTAACAAAAAAAAATAGATAATTGGTTATTTACATCTAAAGATGTCCATTTATATAAAAAAGTCTGTTGTTTTCTCACAGTGATAAAAAAAAAAGCTAGTGTTGTTGCCACAGTTTGTGTCAATCAGCCGCAGCTCTTTCTGCTGTCAGGCTGTGCGCGTCCCCCGTGTTGAGAAACAGATAATCCCTCTTTAGCAGAGGTCTCAAACTTAAATGAAGCTGTGGCTGAAATGATCGAAGTTAGAGAAGGTTGAGAGCCGCATTAAAAAATTAAAAACAAAAACAAAAGTTGCATTTTATATAAATAAAGCTATTATATAAAACCTATTATTTAATTATATTGCTACATTTATTATTTTAGCATTTGACATGGTACACACAAGTAAAAAAAGTAGATAAAAGTGTAGAAGGGTAGGTTCCTGCTCATCCCCAGGAAAAGTTTGGCCAAATTGAATGTACTTTTCTGTATTCTAGTGCGTTTTATAGACACATCTCAACAATATAGTTAATCTGTGGACCACTATCAACACCAATCAGAAATTATGAAATTATGCTGAAGACCACATTTGGTCCCTGGGCCGCTAGTTTGACACTCCTGCTCTGTAGTCTAAGTTGTTGTTTAAGTTGTCAGTTCAATAGTTGCAGCAGATGCTGACACACAAACCTAGAGCGCCCCCTCATGACGTCAGTGTGAAAACACAAACAGTTTTTAAGAGAGTCTGGAAAAAACGATGGTGCATTCTTTTATCCAGAATGCAACATCGGGTCTGTGGCCAGTCATATTACCCACATGCATGCATTTGGCAGCTAAAGACTGTAAATTGTTTAAATGCAGTTTTTCTAACTGTTCTAGTCACATTTCTATATTTCATGACAATATTATTAATATGAAAAACTGCCCTCCATTTGAATGTGAATGAAAACTATTCAATATATAATATACAGTATATATATATAATATAAAATAGGACACTTTCTTCAAATGAAGCAATTGAAAAATTAAGTCTTTTACAATATTTAATTGGTGCTATATTAAGTCTATATTAAGTTTTTGTGTCACCAGGTCATTTTATTGTGGATAAACTGACAAATATACCGTTTACATAGAACACTTTGAGCATTATTATTTCCAATCATCAAATTTAATCACTTCAGAGATTGTGAAACACTCATAATCATCTCTGTAAAGCTGCATTAGAGCTGGGCGTTATTGAGTGGTGAGCTCTAAGGCTGCTACAAGTCAACCCATGTTTCCAATAATCGTCAACAGAACTGGTAGATATGGCAGAAGTTATTATCCTGATTTTATTGAAGCCAGATCACGATTTCAATTTTATCACCATTCATGTGCACTGTCTGTTCTGCCTTTGAGGTAAATACAACTATCTGCTTTTTCATAAAGATTTTAGAGAGAAACAAGCGACCTCAGTCTGTTAATCATCAACAAATTTTGTAATTGAATAAATGTTTACTTAACTTGGCACTTGTACAATAACGTCGCGTGTGTAAACAATCAGGTCTGACCCATTTCAAAGCACAGAACTGGCTCCTGACTGTAACTAACTGGTTCTATTCAAAGAGCACT
Source organism: Mugilogobius chulae (assembly GCA_038363315.1). NCBI lineage: Eukaryota > Metazoa > Chordata > Actinopteri > Gobiiformes > Gobiidae > Mugilogobius > Mugilogobius chulae. The sequence continues at coordinate 843,499 of JBBPFD010000674.1, forward strand.
GCCAAGATGTTTATCATTGTAGCCTTTGTTTGAACATGGTCAAACTTTACAACTAGAAAGCAATGTCTTGATGTACTTACAATATTTTTTTGTTCAATGTTTTTTTTTGTTTTTTTTTTTACGAATGTTTAAACCTGTAGCTATGTTTGTTTATTTAAAGAATGTAGTACATAGTCACAGTGCTTTAACGTTGTATTTTAATGCATTATGAATGGAAGGTTAAAGCAGAAAAAACATCAAGAGAAATTGGTTGAACTAATTTATTTCAAATATACTTATTTGTGAACTTGATCATAGAGTAATAGTTGTATAGATATGTTACAGTTTTGATCTTATGGTGAACAAAACAGAATCATAAGTATAAACAAGGCTGCCTCGTTGCCTATTGGTCTGTTAGCCTGTCAATCAAACTCACTTCCGCTGTGTTCATGTGGTTCTCTAACCTGGCTCACGTGAGATGGATCTGTCTCTCGTCAAAAGCAGTTGGGAATAGGAGGAACTTCCTTTTCCAATTAGATACTTTGATCTGATTGAACAAAGCCCCACCTCATTTTAGCGATGTTTTAGCAAATGACTGTACATAGTCATAAATAAGGCTCCTGCCGAATCCAGTTGGAGAAATGCACAAAGCGCTTCTTGCTCTTATATGAAAAAATACATTGTGGGCATTTCTATTTATACTGATTCATTAGCCTTAGTTGCAGCTGCCACGTCGCCATGTTTGTTGTCTCGCTGTTGTTGTCACATCTGTAAATCACGCCTCCTTTGTAGAGAAACTTTCTGATTGGTACGAGCATTCGATACTCTCTTTGAACCACTGGACGGGAGCTATTCAGGATGGTTTCTTGTGGAATTGTAAACCCAAAATTACTGCGAGAATTTATGTTGCTGAGGAACAACGAGCTTTGTTAAAAGTGTTGTAGCTGAATTTCACACTGTAAGCACGATGTGGGTTTTAAATCTTTCGACACATGGTTAATAGAAAACAAACTTACTCATTTTGGTTGGAGTTATGGCTTATAAACGTCCTTTTACAAAGTGAAACTGAAGAAGACCACCCAAGCTCAGCCAATCAGAGCACAGCATTCATTTTTTGATGAGAACTAAAATTCTTTATCCCCTTAAGAGGCGGAGGACCCCCCACGGGCCCTCACGCTTTTTCTTAATTTATTTTTGCCCATCATCTAATAAAAATCAACTCTCCCTGATATGTTCTAAATAAAAATCGAATTGAAATCCTCATATAGTCAAATCAATCATTCCAAGATGGATCAGAATGAGTTTTTACTCTAAATTTACTCTAAAACATTCTATTAGAACTTTTTAATGAGCGCCGCCTAAACTTTCTCAAGTTAAAACGGGTCCCTAAAACAATTTTTAATGAAAATAGCTTCCGCTTTTGAAGAGGAACTGTCAAAACCTCAAATATGCCAAATCTAGTGTCATTCTGTCCATGGTTAGTGACACAAGCTATACTGATTCTTATATTTACCAGATACATTTTAGGCAGATTTTACAAAAAGTCCAGCCAAATGTTTGTGCTCCAAAGGGTTCAGAAACAGATTTTAGTCTGGCGTTTTAACAAAAATGGCCCTCCCTCTTAAAGTGCCCATGACAGGTTGAACTACTCATTTCACAAAGATTATATTTAAGGTTTTACTAAACATTTTTCAAAATTCATTCCAGTTTGGCCATTTTAGCATTAAAAATGTACTTCCTGTTCATCAATGATGACATCACTCTAGGTAGTTGCCTAGCGACCATTTAATAAATTGGGTCAAAACTCTTCAAATGTAAATCTTTTTTTTTTTTAACTCGAACCATAAAAATCCACTAGAACTAACTTTTTGTTAAATGTGTGTTTACAGGGCCATAAAAATCAGTTTCTTGTGAGAAAATGGAAAATGTCTTTGTCTCCCCAGTGTGACGTCATCAGTTTAGAACTCTGCTCTACTTCCTGGTATTTCAACAAATATTTTCACATTTTTCTCCACAAACTTGTTGATTAACGTAAAAAATATCATTTATAATTACAACAGGTATTAATCTACCAAACTAAATAAATATTTGAAAAAATGTCCAAACCTGTCATAAGCACTTTAAGGGATTATTGTTCAGTTCAAACAGTACACAGTGGCCTCCTTTTTTCACATGAGTGCTGCATTAATCATAGACTTTTTAGTGGAAAGCATAAAATGTACTAATTTATAAGTGAGTTAAAGTTCCGTTTAAAGTGCTGTGTCAGAGATTTTAATTCTGGTGGTGTCAAAATTCTCAACTCACCGAGGAACACATGAACGCAGCATGTTCCTAATGACACTCACTGGCCCAGATAACAAATCATTTACAAGTATTAAAAGAAAATAAAACAAGCTAAGGCAAACGACAAAATGATGAATAAATATAAATTTCAATCATTCCTTACATTTCATCACATTTCATTTTTAAAGCGACACATACTTTAGTTCTCACAGTGGAAAGTGTAAGAGTTTGATTTGTCTCATGTCATTGCATCGCTGTTAAAGGGGCTGTACTGTGTAAGATTGAGAGGAATTTTAATGATCACTTATAGTCCACAAACATTTAAATCATATTTATTCTTTACAACATGAATACTTAAGAGAGCACTGTTAACCAATCCACATCAACTGTGATACATTTATACGTATTTGAAATGTTTTATTACGGGCCGGAATATGGATCATTGACGCTAGATGGCATCATGCTTAATAGGCAAAATGCATGTGAAAGGCTCCCTCTGGTGTTCAAAGGTGGAAATCACTTTGTTTGTTTGTTTGTTTTTCTTACATAGTGCCCCTTTAAAGAAGCTGTTTTCTGTTTAAACCAAAGGCGAGAGTAAATGTACCAATGGAACTGCACTAGGACCAGATGTGAACTAAACTTTTGCACACTGCCGACACTTCCTGTTGGCCTAAAGAGAACGATTGCTTTGTTTACACAGATCACCAAATCATGCCATTGTCCGAGTGAAAACAGAGCATTTGATCTCTGTTATAGAAACTAGTTCAAATCTTTTAAGTTAGCTGCTTTCCAGACATTTGTAAGAGCCGATTATTTGAAAATATATTTGGGTTTTCGTTTTAGAACTCAAGTTACTTGCTGTAATTTCACACTTTTATCTGTCAATTTCCTCATGAATTGCAACTTAACTGCTGTGAAACTATGATAAATGTTTAAGTTTTTAAATAAATGGTCAAAAGTAGTTTGCGTTTTGTTTTGTTTCCTATAGACCCATTTACTGTTAGTAAACAAAGATGGCTGCGCGCGCTAACTGGTGCCTGAGTGGTGCCCAGTCTCAGGCTTTTCAAGCTACGCAGGTGCATTTTCATTAAAAAATCGCAAAACTCTCTTTAAAAACTCAATTTAACGAACAGCAAGCGACTCCAGATCCATGTACAGTTAGCTACTGAATGTTAGCATGACGTTAGTAAGTGTCCCGACATTCAGCGACCTGATATTTACTTATATTTGATGGAAAAACTCATGTGCAGAAGAGAAAAGCTTTGATCATACATATCCCTTGATGAGTTTGACAACGTAATTTGCAGGAAAGCACAGGAGGTGAGTTAACGTGACATTGCTCAAGATTTTTGTGCAAGTTGTGTTAATTATTTATCAATTATCAGTGTAGAATTAGACTCACAGTAAACTGCACCTGTGGCATTATTTTGTGCTGATTTCTACAGAAGATTATTGTATAAAAGACTCAGAGGATATACTTACATGACTCTGAGGCGATGTATTTGTTTTGATGGTGATCCCTCATTGTTTCTATAGATTTTAGCGGCAAGCTAGTTAGCCCGAAAAAATCACGAGTTATAAAATGTGTCACTGGTGCAAACACAAGGAACACATTAGGAATGGTCAGAGCTTCGTTTGAAGTCATTGTTGAGTTTTCTAACCGTTTAATATCTTTAGTACAGCTTACTCGTTTTGTATAGAAACTTATGGGGAAACTCTGCGGAGGCACCAGTGAAGCTCCGCCCCCAAAATGACGTAGGCTCTGAACGGGTCTATACCAACTAAATTAACACTTGTATGTTCTTTGAAAAAAAAAACAAAAAAAACTACATTGTGATCCACTGGAGTCATTTTGAACGCAGTTTGTAGCAACTTAGACTCAAGATGTCTGAGTGATGGTTAATTAATATATTTTAGCAACTTTAATCCAAAATTAAACAAGACAGTCATCACAGGCTTTATATCTTTTGTGTACAGATAAACAACATACTGGGTCGTGGATGTCTCGGTCGACCAAACTTTTATTGGTCGACTAATTCTTTTCTTTAGATTGTAAGGATTGTCTTCAACACCAGCAAAATAATCGTTTATAGAAACACACTGTTTACTCTTCATTTTCTGTATAAACTATAGTTTTTGCATGAACTACATACTATTATTAGTCTTTCTTGAGTAAAGTTTATTTTAAAGTTGTTCTTGTAAGGAATAGACTTGATTCTCGAAAGTCAGATTTTTATACAATGGACTGACATTTTCAACACAAAATACAAGTTTATGATCAAACATTTTAGTTTCAAACAAGTTTTGATGAACCTCGAGATTATTTTATGAGTATCTAGTTTCGATCCGAGTTTGAAGATTGATTTGCAATATTTTTTGACAACTCTACTTTTTGCTTCAGAGCCTTTGCCACGCCCCCTTTTAGTCGATTAATCTGTCGATAGAACATGTCTTTTGTCGACCAAGAATTTATTTGGTCGATTACAGCCCTAGACAGACAGACAGAAAGATTTATTGTCATTGTCACAGAGTACAACGAAATTACGTTTGGAGTGAGCCCCCGGGCCACTGCACCTTTTGCGCGCCGCCAGAAATGCAAAGCAAGTATACAACAAAAACACATAACAAAACACAGTACACGTGGTCACGTGATGGGATTTTTTGTGAGGAGTGGGTCGGGGAAAGACAGGGGAGGGGTTGGGGAGGGGCCACAGCAGAGATGTTAACAAGCCAGTCCAAGATGTTTACAGAACAGTCTGTACCAGTGATCTTCGGGAGTGTATCTGAGTGTGTGAGTCTGAGAGTGTGTTTGGAAGTAAGAGCCAAAACAACCTGGATGTTTCAGTTGTTGTGGCGTGATCAAGAAGGACAGTCGAATGCACTGGAGATAAGAGACAGACTATTACCAAAACACAGTTCTCCCTGGAGGATGGAAAGGGAGTGGGGTGGGAAAAATATTATAATCCATGTTTAGATTGATCTCAAGTTAATTTGACTTCGATCACAGTCAATCAATGAGTCCTGGAATCTCAGCGTTGGGTTCACACATCTGGTTCATGAGTAACACGACAAACCGTCCAACATAATCAATCCTGTGACAGAAACACTCCAGCGCCAGGTGTTGAAAAGCGTCCGTGTGTCTCCATGCCAGGACTGAACCAGATGTAAACCAGTGAATGTACCAATGTAAACCCTACATACAAAACATCTACATCACAGTCAGTCACCACAGTTAGCTTCTGAGATCTGACAGGATCAGGCTTCAAAAGTTAACTCGTCAGTAATGTAGACAGTCTCTTTTCTCAATGTGCTTCAAAGAAGTTTGGTGTCTTTGTGTTTTTGAATTTGTGTGTTGAGGGCCAGATTTGGCCCTCAGACTGTCAGACCCCCTGCACATTTTTGAGAAGTGTTACTCTTTATATTTATTTTAATTGGCTCTGGAGCAATTAAATAATGTGTCATTGCTTGTTGACCTAATATTATCACACTAAATGGTCTTATGTTTTACAAAACTCTGCTTGCAACAATGATCATTTGTTGCACCAGAGGCCATGATTCGACCCTCCATGACTTGTTTGTGTTTGAATATGGCCTGTTTTTTCCCAGCCCTACTGTAGCTTGTAGTTTGATAGCACTCTTCGGATCAGGCTGCTGTCGCTCTCCTGCGTCATGGCTTTTGATCTGAATCATTCTCTGAGCTGACCTGCTCAGACAGAGGTACCAGACTAATCAACAGCATTGATAAGGAAGATTAGAATGGAGACCAGGCAACCGGATCAGGCTCTTTCACAGGTGTTTTGTTCTGGGTCCATAAAGAATTCCTCAGGCATTTCTGTGGAAGACACATGAAGGAAACAGATGCATCACAGAAGAATTAAAACACGTAGAATGAGATGATGTGCAGATGGTGGGCAAGAGCCTGTTTTTCCCTCTCAATACATTGTATCTAAAAGGTCATGTGACACATTTTTAATCTGGTGATTTACGTTAGTGACTAGAGCCATTCTCTTTTATAAAACAATAAAAAACTGCTTTTAAACCATATTTATCTTGAGCCCGATCTCACAAGAAAGCGAACATTTACCACGACATTACACAAGCAGTCCCAGTTCATTTCTATGGTGGTTGTTAAGTTCTTATTTATGAATATTAACCAAATCCTGATTCTAATCTTAACCTGCCCTACACTGTAAAAAATCCTAAGGACAAAAAGTTAAACTGACTTAAATCTTTATGTTGATACAACTTGACAATGTGAGTCAAAGATGTTCAATTTAGAATTTTAAGTTATAAAGAGAGAGAGAGAGTGAGAGAGAGAGGAAAGAAGAGAGAGAACGAGAGACAAGACAGAGAAAGAGTGAAAGACAGGAGAAAAAGAGAGAGGGAGAGGATAGACAGAAAAGAAAGAGAGAGAAAAGAGAGAGGGGGAGAAAGGGAGAGAGGCATGAGAGAAAGGGAGGAAGAGAGATTAGAGACAGAAGAAAAAGAGAGAGAGGGAGAGAGTAAGAGAGAGAGACACGAAAGAAGAGAGAGGACAAGAGAGTGAACGACAGGAGAAAAGAGAGGGAGAGAGAAGAGAAAAGGAAAGGAAAGCAAGAGAAAGACAGAGAAAAAGAGAAGAAGAAAAAGACAGGAAGAGAGGAGAGAGAGGAGCGAACGAGAGAGAAAGAGAGAAAAGGCAAGGGGGAAGAGAGAAGAGAAAGAAGATGAAGAGAGAGGAGAAAGAAAGAAAAGAGACAGAGAGAGGAGCGAGAGAAAGAGAGAGCAAAAGGGGGAGAGAGAAATGATGAAAGAGGGAGAAAGAAGAGAGAGAATGTCAGACAACTCACACACATTAGTTTAATCAACATAAAACTTTAAGGCAGAAACTGAACTTACATTTTTAAGTTGAAGTGCTTTTTATGTTTTTAACAGTGTATAAGCTCCAGACCTAATCTTACCCATTTTAGTAACTTGAAGCCTAAACGTACCTGTTAAACTTAAAGAAAATGTCCCCGCGTGGCTTCAACCATGTACGGCGTAACATAAAAACGCAAAAAAGGCCTGAAATCGTGCGCATAATACGCTGTTTTTATGTCGTGGTAAATGAACTCCTTCTGGTGATACTGTGTTGCCATCTTAGCTGACAAACTTCTGTATCAAATATTATTGGCCTGCACAATGATGATGTGAACGTATTTAAGATGATTTAGAAAATTAAGCTATAATTATTCCGTCATTGTCCTTTTTTACCCTTCAGGACTGAAGAAAGCTGTTTCTTTTCTTGTTGACTTTCCTTTCCATTAATAAAAGAATATAATTACTACTTGTCTATTTTATTTCCATTATCTTTACTATTTCTGCGTAGTCAACAAGTCCAGCGTGTTGGTTTGCTGTAAGGAGTGGAGCAATTAACGGGTCAACCCTACTACGCTAACAATCTAATAAACATACCAACGAATGATGACCAGTATTCAATGTGTTGCGTCTTCAAAGTTTATTTTCCCTAATACAATGGTCATCTAACGGAGCTCCGGGCGTCTGGGTCCTAAACATGTGTGCGCTCTTCGCCGCCTAACCCCCAGAACGTAACACTGAACCAGACGCCCGTACTTTTATTTCACATCACACAAAAATACATGAATATGCAAATATTAGGCGGTGCTCTTTCTCCTGTAGTCTCGTTGTCCGGGGAGACAAGTGGTTTATCCCTTTTTTGGATAGTGACAGGCGCACTATCAATTGTTATTGTTCAACATTCTTTCAAGGTCTGCACCTCTTGGTGCAAAGTAAGGCTGAGCATCTCTGTTAGCTCTGTAACTCAAGCAAAAAGAACATGTTGTGCAGACATACAGGCTCCACCACTGATATCTATGCACGCTAGTAACCTTAATAATCTCATAACAAATAAGATAATATAACAGTGAGCAATAATATGAAAGTAAGTATGTGTACATTAATAAAATCTTCAATGTATAAGTGAGTTTATATAAGTCTATGAATTCTTTAATGTAAAAGTGAATATATATATATAAAATCAATAAACTCTTTAAAGTAGAAATGTGTAAATAAAAATGCATAAACTCTTCAGGACATCATATTCTGTTTAAGACTTTGCCTAAATCTGTTAAAACTCTATAAAAAGTCCTTAAACACATTTTTGGATTAGTTTCTTACAAATGTTGAGGTTGATTAAGCAAAGCCACTTGTGTCTGACAAATGTTTCTGTTTTTGTCTTTCTTTTTTCTACCATTGCACAGGCTGTAAACTTTAAAGCTGTTTTTCTGACTTGCTGCACCCAGCGCTACCATAACATTCATTTTATCTTATCAACAGAATGCTTTGATATGTTTTTTCTTTGGGGATTTATTATATTTTCACATTGTTGCTCCAGTTTGGCCAAAGCTGTTCTCTCTGGATGTAGAATATTGTGACGTCATGTGAACACAGCCTGTTTTACTTTAACACAAAATATCAAAAAGGTCATTTTCCATCTGGTGACTTCTGTAACTAGACCCATTCACTTTAGAGCCATTCACTTTAGCATTTCACCAACGCTCGTTTCAGCTGCTCTACGTCTGCATGAAAGATTATTGTCCTGTAGAATTCTGACATACAGTATATTTCAATTAAAAAAACAAAAACACAGGTCTACGATGCTGCAGGGTTTTATTTTTTTGTCGACATGAAGCCATCTTGTATTACAGACTGTTTCAAAAGTCAACAGCAACAGAAAACGGTTTAGAAAGACATCAGCAGTGTGTGGTTCATGGACAAACGGCCCGGTGTCGTGTCCTCGGGCAAGACACTTCAGGTGACGACGGTCGGGCAAACTGTCTTGACTTATATGTATTATTATTGTCAGCTATTTAAACTATGAATCAAATTGAACTAGTTTGATTCTGTTTATAATTTGGATGAATTCTTGGGATTCTGATCTAAGAAGTGAGCACACGTTGGCCTTTCCTATAGAGGAGGATTGTGGTAGAAGAGATGCTTTTGAGGAAACTTAATGTCTTATTAATGATGACCTATTGTATTCATATCATTCCATAGAAACAATAGTGTTGCGTTAGCATTTTACCTGCTTGTCTTGGCTCCTTTTTTTAAATTTTTCAGTTTAGCAACGAATTTTAAAGTAAAGATAACCATTTATTCCGCTGCATCTTGTTGACTCTCTATGCACATAGTTTTTTTTGCAAGAGACGACTTTCCAGTCACTATAAAATGGAGAGTTCTCGTCATACAAGGTCACGGTCAGAGGTCCTTTTAACTTCTTAATTTTAATATCATGGTTATATGTGAAAGTGTGGCCGTATTTAATCGGGGAGCTTCCGATCTTCTTTTTGCCATCCCAGATCTGCAACAGAGACAAGAACATGGTTTTACATGGAGAAAGAGAGGGAGAGAGAGGGAGAGAGGGAGAGGGAGAGGGGAGAGGGAGGGAGAGGGGAGAGGGAGAGAGAGGAGAGGGGAGAGGGAGGGAGAGAGAGAGGAGAGGGAGAGAGAGGGAGAGAGAGGGGAGGGGAGGGGAGAGGGAGAGAAAGAGAGAGAGGAGAGGGAGAGAGAGAGAGAGAGGAGAGGGAGAGAGAGGGAGAGAGAGGGAGAGGGAGGGGGAGAGAGAGAGAGAGAGAGAGGGGAGAGAGAGAGAGAGGAGAGAGAGAGAGAGGGAGGGAGAGAGAGAGAGGGAGGGAGAGAGAGAGAGAGGGAGGGAGAGAGAGAGAGAGGGCGAGAGAGAAAGAGGAGAGGGAGAAGGAGAGAGAGAGAGAGGGGGGGGAGAGAGAGAGAGAGAGAGAGGGAGGGGAGAGGGAGAGGGGAGAGAGAGAGAGGAGAGGGAGAGGGGAGAGAGAGAGAGAGAGGAGAGGGAGAGAGAGGGAGAGGGAGGGAGAGAGAGAAAGAGGAGAGGGAGGGGGAGAGAGAGGAGAGGGAGAGAGAGGAGAGAGAGAGAGGAGAGGGAGAGAGAGGAGAGGGAGAAGGAGACAGAGAGAGAGAGAGGAGAGGGAGAGAGGAGAGGGAGAAGGAGACAGAGAGAGAGAGAGGAGAGGGAGAGAGAGGAGAGGGAGAGGAGACAGAGAGAGAGAGAGGAGAGGGAGAGAGAGGAGAGGGAGAAGGAGACAGAGAGGAGAGAGTGAGGAGAGGGAGAGGAGAGGAGAGAGAGGAGAGGGACAGGAGAGGGAGGAGAGGAGAGGGAGAGAGAGGAGAGGGACAGGAGAGGGAGGAGAGGAGAGGGAGAGAGAGGAGAGGGGGGATTTGTAGGCAGATGCGGCAGAGCTCACCGTCACATAGAGGTCGGGTTTACCAGAGTAGTCCCAGTACACACTTTTCCAAAGCAATACTCTGCCGAGCTTGATGGTGGTAGGTTTACCAGCACAATTTGCAGAGCAGAACCCCACCAGGTGGAGCAGCAGCAGCAGAACAGCGACCTTCATGGTGTCAGCTGTGAGCTTGATGGTCCTGAGCCCAGAGAGTCCAGCTTTTATACCATGTCGCTCCGGCCCAGAGGCTGTTTTCTCTCCAACAACCACGTCAGGCTTCACATGACTATTGACACATCCAACTGAAAAAGAACACCTGACTCCAGCTTCAGGCTAAAGAAAGCAAACAAAAAAAATACTCTTGATCATAATTAGGAAACATATATACCGTAATTTCTGGATTATAAGCCGCTACTTTTTTCATGAGCTTTGAACTATGCGGCTTATAAGGCAATGCAGCAAAATTGTAGAATATCATAGACTTACTATTAACAAGTGCGGCTTATATATGTACTTTATCATTTTTTTTTACTTAAATCTAGTGGATGCGGCTTATATTCAGGTGAGCTTAGTAGGGCAGAAATTACAGTAGTTATTAGGGATGGGACGATTCACTTAAAGCCCATACGACAGATGAACACATTTTTCTAATTTTGACTTAGTTTGGTGTGTTAGTCTTTGTGGTAAATATCTATCATAGTTTTACAGCAGTTAAAATGCAATTTATGAAGAAATTGACAAACAAAAGGTAAAAATGAGAGGAAGTAATGTGAGTTCTATAACACAATCCCTCCACATATGTCATCACAAAGACATTATACACACAATGAACACTTTTTACTGGGAGTTTAAGCAATAATTTAACACAGTTAAAGTCTTATAAGTTATAATACACTTCTGGGTTAGTTATGTTGATTTTGGCCCAGATTTACAATGTGGTTGCTAGGTAACAGTTGTAGATTCCCCTCCGCATATGTCATATTTACTGGACAAAAGACAAGAATAAACTTCCTAAAAGCAACCGAATTGGGTAAAAACAAGCTAAATGTTTAGTCAAATCTTAATCATAATCATGTTTGCTGTATTTTACTAAAAATGTACTCCAACCTGTCATACGATTCGATTCAGGTTTCGATTTTGTAGCCTCGATTTTGTTAGTTTATGATATTAACTTATTTTTTTTTCTTAAAGCGAACCCAGGATATAATCACATGTTTATCCTAAAACACTTATAATATCATCACACATATAAATACAGGACAAATACCTTGGAAGTATTTGTAGTTTTATTAAAGTAGTGTTATGAAGAAATGACATGGAGGCGGCCATTTTGACATGACATAAAATAGTGTTGTCAGGTAACAGGCAGTAGCAGGTAACTAAGCAACATGAATTCCTGGGTTAAACCTTGTCAGTTTGAGCCAAATACAGAACGATTATGTGGAATCTAGTAAAACTGAAGATAATCAAGAGGAAGAGGCAAGAACTGGACACTGTCAGAGGTGTTTTTGTTTCAACTGTTCACAGATCAAACAACAGGAGTAACCATGGAAACACTATTTTATGTCATCAACCAAAATGGCGGCTCCCAGTGGCTTGAAAACAACATAAACAATGACAATTTTATAAAAAATAGTAAGCAGTTATATATTTGTTTGTAATTTATTGTAATAAGAATGACCCGTGCTAGCATTTTAGCCATATTTGTCTTTATATCCAGGGTTCCCTTTAAGACGCAAAATAAACCATAATACATTTAAATGACATTTAAACTAATGTATGTGAGTTCTTTTTCCCTCTTTCTTCATTTTTCTCTCTCTCTCCCTCCTTATGCTCTTCTTTCACTCTCTCTCTCTCTCTGTCTTCTCTGTTTTTCTTGCCCCTTTCTTTTTCTCTCCTGTTTCTCTCTCTTTCTTCTCTCTCTTTTTCTTTCCTCTTTCTTTTCTGTCTCTTTCACTCTCTTTCTCTTCCGCCCTCGTTTATCTCTCTCCCTCCCTTATTTTCTCTCTGCTCTCTCTCTCTTTCTCCTCTCTCCCTCCCTCCTGTTTCTCTCTCTTTCTCTCCTGTCTCTCATTCATTCTCTCTCTTCATTTTGTGTCTCTCCTTTTTTCTTTCTCTCTCTCTCTTCTTTCATTTCTCTATCGTTCTCTCTTTTTCTCTTGTTTCTCTCTTTCTTCTTTCCTGTCTCTTTTTCTCTCCGGTTTTTCTCTCTTTTTTTCTGTCTCTCGTTCTTTCTCTCTTTCTTTCTTTTTTTCTGTCTCGTTCTTTCTCTCTTTCTTTCTTTTTTTCTGTCTCGTTCTTTCTCTCTTTCTTTCTTTTTTTCTGTCTCTCGTTCTTTCTCTCTTTCTTTCTGTCTCTCGTTCTTTCTTTCTTTCTGTCTCTTGTTCTTTCTTTCTTTCTTTCTGTCTCTTGTTCTTTCTTTCTTTCTTTCTGTCTCTAGTCCTTTCTTTCTTTCTTTCTTTCTTTCTGTCTCTCGTTCTTTCTTTCTTTCTTTCTTTCTGTCTCTAGTCCTTTCTTTCTTTCTTTCTGTCTCTAGTCCTTTCTTTCTTTCTTCTGTCTCTCGTTCTTTCTTTCTTTCTGTCTCTCGTTCTTTCTTTCTTCTTTCTTTCTTTCTGTCTCTAGTCCTTTCTTTCTTTCTGTCTCTCGTTCTTTCTTTCTTTCTTTCTTTCTGTCTCTAGTCCTTTCTTTCTTTCTTTCTGTCTCTCGTTCTTTCTTTCTTCTGTCTCTCGTTCTTTCTTTCTTTCTTTCTGTCTCTAGTCCTTCTTTCTTTCTTTCTTTCTGTCTCTAGTCCTTTCTTTCTTTCTGTCTCTCGTTCTTCTTTCTTTCTGTCTCTTGTTCTTTCTCTCTTTCTTTCTGTCTCTCGTTCTTTCTCTCTTTCTTTCTGTCTCTCGTTCTTTCTTTCTTTCTTTCTTTCTGTCTCTTGTTCTTTCTTTCTTTCTTTCTGTCTCTCGTTCTTTCTCTCTTTCTGTTTCTCGTTCTTTCTTTCTTTCTGTCTCTCGTTCTTTCTTCTTTCTTTCTGTCTCTAGTCCTTTCTTTCTTTCTTTCTGTCTCTAGTCCTTTCTTTCTTTCTGTCTCTCGTTCTTTCTTTCTTTCTGTCTCTCGTTCTTTCTTTCTTTCTGTCTCTCGTTCTTTCTTTCTTTCTGTCTCTCGTTCTTTCTCTCTTTCTTTCTGTCTCTCGTTCTTTCTTTCTTTCTTTCTCTCTTTCTGTCTCTCGTTCTTTCTTTCTTTCTGTCTCTCGTTCTTTCTTTCTTTCTTTCTCTCTTTCTTTCTGTCTCTCGTTCTTTCTCTCTTTCTGTCTCTCGTTCTTTCTTTCTTTCTTTCTCTCTTTCTTTCTGTCTCTCGTTCTTTCTTTCTTTCTTTCTCTCTTTCTTTCTGTCTCTCGTTCTTTCTTTCTTTCTGTCTCTCGTTCTTTCTTTCTGTCTCTCGTTCTTTCTTTCTTTCTTTCTTTCTCTCTTTCTTTCTGTCTCTCGTTCTTCTTTCTTTCTGTCTCTCGTTCTTTCTTTCTTTCTTTCTTTCTGTCTCTCGTTCTTTCTTTCTTTCTTTCTTTCTTTCTGTCTCTCGTTCTTTCTTTCTGTCTCTCGTTCTTTCTTTCTTTCTTTCTGTCTCTTGTTCTTTCTTTCTTTCTTTCTGTCTCTCGTTCTTTCTTTCTTTCTTTCTTCTGTCTCTCGTTCTTTCTTTCTGTCTCTCGTTCTTTCTTTCTTTCTTTCTGTCTCTGTTCTTTCTTTCTTTCTTTCTGTCTCTCGTCTTTCTTTCTTTCTTCTTTCTGTCTCCTTGTTCTTTCTTTCTTTCTTTCTTTCTGTCTCTTGTTCTTTCTCTCTTTCTTTCTGTCTCTTGTTCTTCTTTCTTTCTTTCTGTCTCTCGTTCTTTCTCTCTTTCTTTCTGTCTCTCGTTCTTTCTTCTTTCTTTCTTTCTGTCTCTTGTTCTTTCTTTCTTTCTTTCTGTCTCTCGTTCTTTCTTTCTTTCTGTCTCTAGTCCTTTCTTTCTTTCTGTCTCTCGTTCTTTCTTTCTTTCTTTCTTTCTGTCTCTCGTTCTTTCTTTCTGTCTCTCGTTCTTTCTTTCTTTCTTTCTCTCTTTCTTTCTGTCTCTCGTTCTTTCTTTCTTTCTGTCTCTAGTCCTTTCTTTCTTTCTGTCTCTCGTTCTTTCTTTCTTTCTTCTCTCTTTCTGTCTCTCGTTCTTTCTTTCTTTCTGTCTCTCGTTCTTTCTTCTTTCTTTCTTTCTGTCTCTCGTTCTTTCTTTCTGTCTCTCGTTCTTTCTTTCTTTCTTTCTCTCTTTCTTTCTGTCTCTCGTTCTTTCTTTCTTTCTGTCTCTCGTTCTTTCTTTCTTTCTTTCTTTCTGTCTCTCGTTCTTTCTTTCTTTCTTTCTTTCTGTCTCTCGTTCTTTCTTTCTTTCTTTCTTTCTGTCTCTCGTTCTTTCTTTCTGTCTCTGTTCTTTCTTTCTTTCTTTCTTTCTTTCTGTCTCTCGTTCTTTCTTTCTTTCTGTCTCTCGTTCTTCTTTCTTTCTTTCTCTCTTTCTGTCTCTCGTTCTTTCTTTCTTTCTGTCTCTCGTTCTTTCTTTCTTTCTTTCTTTCTGTCTCTGTTCTTTCTTTCTGTCTCTCGTTCTTTCTTTCTTTCTTTCTTTCTGTCTCTCGTTCTTTCTTTCTTTCTTTCTGTCTCTCGTTCTTTCTTCTTTCTTTCTTCTCTCGTTCTTTTTCTGTCTCTGTTCTTTCTTTCTTCTTTCTTTCTGTCTCTCGTTCTTTCTTTTTTCTTCTTTTCTTTCTTTCTTCTTTCTTTCTGTTCTTTCTTTCTTTCTGTCTCTCGTTCTTTCTTTCTTTCTTTCTTTCTGTCTCTCGTTCTTTCTTTCTTTCTTCTCTCTTTCTTTCTTTCTTTTCTTTCTTTCTTTCTTCTTCTTCTTTCTTTCTTTCTTTCTTTCTGTCTCTCGTTCTTTCTTTTCTTTCTTTCTTTCTGTCTCTCGTTCTTTCTTTCTTTCTCTTCTTCTTTCTTCTTTCTTTCTGTTCTGTTCTTTCTTTCTTTCTTTCTTTCTTTCTGTCTCTCTTTCTTTCTTTCTGTCTCTCGTTCTTTCTTTCTTTCTGTCTCTCGTTCTTTCTTTCTGTCTCTCGTTCTTCTTTTTTTTTTCTTTTTTCTTTCTTTCTTTGTCTCGTTCTTTCTTCTTTCTTTCTTTTTTTCTGTTCTCTTCTTTTTCTTTCTGTCTCTCGTTCTTTCTTCTTCTTTCTGTCTCTCGTTCTTTCTTTCTTTCTTCTCTTCTTTCTTCTTCTGTCTCTCGTCTTTCTTTCTTCTGTCTCTCGTTCTTTCTTTCTTTCTTTCTGTCTCTCGTTCTTTCTTTCTTTCTTTCTGTCTCTCGTTCTTTCTTTCTTTCTGTCCTCGTTCTTTCTTTCTTTCTTTCTGTCTCTCGTTCTCTTTCTTTCTTCTTTCTGTCTCTCGTTTCTTTCTTTCTTTCTTTCTGTCTCTCGTTCTTTCTTTCTTTCTTTTGTCTCTCTTCTTTCTTTCTTTCTGTCTCTCTTTCTTTCTTTCTTTCTTTCTGTCTCTCGTTCTTTCTTCTTTCTGTCTCTCGTTCTTTCTTTCTGTCTCTCTTTCTTTCTTCTCGTTCTTTCTTTCTCTCGTTCTTTCTTTCTCTCGTTCTTTCTTTCTCTCGTTCTTTCTTTCTCTCTCTCTGTCTCTCGTCCTCTCTTCTTTCTTTCTTCTTTCCTGTCTCTCTCTCTCTCCTCTCTTCTCTCTCTCCCTCTCTCTGATAACTTAAAATTCTAAGTTGTAAATCTTTGACTCATATTGTCAAGTTATATCAACATAAAGATTTAGGTTAGTTTAACTTTTTGGCCTCAGGATTTTTTTACAGTGTAGTTATTCACATGAGTCCATTAAAATTACATTCACAGAGAAGCTCAAAACCACAGTGATGCGTTAACATTCTACCAGCTTGTCTTAGCTCCTTTTTTATCAATTTATAGTTAACTTTTATCATTATAGTTCTGTCACGTTTGTGGAGAATCAGAGCACGTGTGAGGACACGGTGGCAGAGTGGTTAGAGGTGGTGGGCTGGACTCCGGGTCTCTCTGGGTGGAGTTGGTGTAGCCCTCTGTATTCTGCTTCAGACAGCCACGGGACGCAGAAGGGACTTTGGTTTAATCTGGATTACAGTGTAACAAAAGTGAACCAGCGTCAACGTGTGCTGCTAACGGTTCGCCCAAACTGCAAAGAAGAGACAGTAAATGAGAACAAAGGCTTAATATTCACCCAAACACAACAAGAGCTTGTTCAACGACCAAAGTAAAGATGAAATAATGACTAAAATGCACTTAAAACACAGGTTTACATCGGATGACCAAACTTTTCCCACACGAGAAGTTTGCAAGGAACGAGGAAGTTACGACACTCGAAGAAGCAGCACAGTCACTAAATACCAGGAGTAGAACAAACTAAAGACACTTTTGTGTAATTCTACCACTACAATCAACCTGTTACATTTGCATGTTCTCCCCGTGTCACCGTGGGTTTCCTCTGGTTCATTGGGCATCACTGTGAGTGAATGAGAGAGTGAATGTTTGTGTCTAACTCTGTGTCCCCCCGCCTAAGGCCCAAAGTCACTGGGATAGGCTCCAGTCGACCCCTAACAGGAACAAGCCGTAGAAAATGAAAGTGATGACATTTTAATCTGGATGAAACGGCCTGTTCTCATCGTACGAGGTCGTTCTCAGAGGTCAGGTGATTCAGTTCCTTCCATAGTGTGCAGTTTGGTGTGAGCAGTAGAGTTGTTCGTGCAGATTAAGGGACGACAGGGTAGTGCAGGGTAAGAGCTCTGCTCCAGTGTTTCCCAAGTCGGTTTCAGTCATGGCACACTTTTTCTGTTGAACATTTTCTGAGGCACACCTCCTAGACAAGTCTGACCAGGAGACACAATAATATTAACGTGGAGGTGAGACATCTGAAGGCACAGTAGTGTCCCTGGCACTTGAAAAACACTGGTCTAAAGAGAAATCAGCGTAGCACGGCCCGGGACTGATTTGACAATAAACAGCACTGTTTGGGTTTCATTTTGTAACTCCAGAGCCTGTACTCTGAACCAGGTCTGTACCAGGTCTAAACCAGGTCTAAACCAGGTCTAAAGCAGAGGCCTGTACTCTGAACGTGGCTGAACTGATCCTGGAGAAGTGTCTCTTCCCCGGGTTGACTAACTCAGACATGAGCCTCTGGATAAACTGTCCTACGAAACCAGTTCACATCTGGATCTGTTAAACCTGGATTTTCTAAATGTAGCCGTGTCACCGAGCAGAGGTGGGGTTAACGCAAACTGACCAATCAGAACAACCGAGCTGCGGACTTCAAACGTGAGGAAACGTAAATCATGAAGCAACATATACGAGTATTAAAATCTAAGTGAAGGAAACGCTGCAGCTTCAAGTGAGTCTGAGCTTAAGACCAATCACAGACACAGAAGTTACACTAAAGACTTCATTTAAATGTCCTGCATGGATACAACAGACTAAAGCACACATGTGCAACATCCCAACATTTAATAGCTCGAGTCTTAGTCTAAAGGAGCTGTGTCTTTAGCTCAGACAAGTCTTTTGTCTAAAGTGCAAACATTCAATATTTCTGACAATGAAGAGTTTATTAATCCTCACAGATTAAACGGGATTCTTCAATCTAGTCACTGTTACGTAGAAGATCTCATGGCTCCTCTTATATTAGGATTATACTTATTGGCTCTGAAATAACCACATTATTATTATGAATCGTCATCATACTTGAGATTGCATCAGCCAAAGTCACAAAGACTCTTGTGTAACCTTCGTGTGTGAAAAACAAGTCTTAAGACAACATTTGTTTTAGCCTAAAGATGCTCCAGGCTGATGTACAGAGCACACAACCGTCCTCCCACAGATCTTCAGACAATGTGTCAAATACAAATCAATCTAATGTGGAGATGCATGTGTCTCGGAGGTCTTCCTCAAACTTCTGGTCTTAACCTAAGGAAATGTTTTGTTTCATTTTTCTGATTCATGTAAATTGTCACTCAATAAATAAACAATAATCAAAAACAAATATTTCTTCACCCTGTTAAACTAACGTCTTAAGTCATTTTTCAAGTTTTAAGGAAATCACAAAAAACTTTGTCAAATCCAGACTGTTGATATTTGTTAAATATTTCAACCTAAAAGGCCTTCACAGTGGACGACTGCTGACTAAGAACATATTGTGCATCAATTATTTAAAACTGAAGAATAAAGTGACTTAGGTCATTTTGTTTCAAACTTTAGTCTCTTCACTTCTGCAGGCAAAGTTGTCTAACTTTGGTTTTATTGCCTTGAGCTTTTTATATTTGGTTTGCTTATAAGCAAAATACATTCTTTTATTAATTTAAATACATTAGGACTTTGCGGCTCATGTGAGGGTCCTTTTTAGTTCCGCGGCACTAGAGTGGTTCCTAGAGTGCTAAAGTCTTTCTGTGCGCTAACCCATTTGAGTAAAACAAACTAATTCATCCCAAATATATTTACAGGATTGACACGGGCCTCCTCTTCCGGCTCATTTATCCCGACTAGTTCGTCTAAGCTGCGCCTGGTGGAGCTGTGCGTGTGTTCACGGTGCAAGGTACCGCTGTGGAAAGACTTTCTCAATTGCACTTTGACTTTTGTAACGAACTTTCTTCTAATATTGGCTGATCTATGTGTGAGAGAGAGTCAATGAAACCGGCCACACCACCAGCGCTTGACGCGTGTAGCGAGCGTCACGTCGTGTGAGCGTTGGGCACGCGAGAATCGGGAGCGAAAGAATCCAACCTATTTTTTTTGTCGCTTGACGCTGGCGTAGCTGCGTAGAAGCGTAGAATACAGAGAATACAGAGAAATCAGGCTTCTACAGTTGTATGTGTGTATTTGCATCAGCACCACGTCCTGGGACAGACCTGGGCTGTGTGAGGGAGCCCCATGGATCTATTATATTATCTGGATACGGTGTCGCTAGCTTGCAGCCGTTGTAAATCAGCCCCAGTGGCCGCTCCATTGGTACTGCAGCGGGAACATTCCTCTACAGGCTAGAAAGGATTTTTCCCTGGAGCGCAATGCAAACACAAACCGCCCGTGTTCATCAGAAACAGCATCTACAGCTTTAAGAACTGACGGACTTTGTGGCGATTCTTACCTAGATTCACATCATAAACTTTTTTCCGGTTCAAAAGGTTTTAGTTTCATATAAAACGGCTTTTTAAGCTTTAGCTTCGGCTACCGCTGCTAACACTGTAACTGCCGCTCTGATTGGTCAGAACGGTCACTCCTCGCGGGGGAGTTACAGGGGAACACAACTGCGCATGTTCCATAGCCTGTAGAGCACCTAGCAAAAGGCTAAAGCTAACGGCCATTTTGGCAATGAACGCCAGTGAGCAAAAGCCATTGACGCACAGCGCCCGCCATCTTTGATCACCGGGGCTCGGGGAGCCCTGCTTCAATAGGACTGCCGGCTTGAGTTTTCATATTTACTATTGAAAACCTCGCGTTTGTCGTGATCAGCCGGTCCTGTTCATGTGATTATTTTCACTATAGACCTGATACAAGAGCATAAACACAGACAGACAAACTTGAACAGCTTTCCCATTGAGAAACACAGGGTGAGTGGCTCGCGTTGCGCACCACAGGCGCACGGGGCATCTGCTGCGATTGGCGGTGTGGCCACCCATGCATGGACACACCGCCGCTTGTTCACGCACGTCATTTTTGTCGTTTGCTGTGTGTCTGGGCCCTAAGATTAGTAGGGCTACATTTAATCTGGGGTTCCTGGGCCCTCCACCAGGTGGCGTTGTACAACTAGAGCTTTTGTGCTGAGTTTTTTTGGGGATTAGTGAGGAATCATTAGGCTTCTGCTGTGTAATCCTTCTCGGATACCACACATGTATTGATTTGGTCGGTTGTGGCGTTGCTTTCGGATGCTCCAGTCAAATTACTGTATTTCTTTAACCAAATATAAAAAAGCTCAAGACAATACAACCCAAGTTAGACAAATCAAGAAAACCAAGAGTGATGATCTAGATCAGTGGTTTTTCGTCTTGAGGACCCCCTAATCATGATCTCACACACGGAGTACCCCAGTGTCATGTGTTTTTTAGGAGTATTTAATCTTTACTCGTATATTTTTATGTATAAAGATTGCATTTTATTGTTTTAATGTATTTCATGTCAAATAGCTGCCTTTTTCACAAGTATAATGTGCTGCAAATAACATTGTTCACATTACAATACTTGCAATTCTACCTTCCTTTTAAATCTACAATCATCCCAAGGACCCCCTGGCAAATGGTCACGTACCCCCTGGGGTCCACGTACCCCTGGTTGGGAAACATTGATGATACACTGAATAGAACTGGGATCGGGTCAAAAACTTCATGAAGAAGCGCTGGGTGAGTGAAAAGAGAGACTCAGGGTCTGATTGAACTGACGACTGGTCCGTTTAGGTTGGAGTTAAGTTTGTTTTGAGTTTGTTTTATGGACACAAAAGACACTTAATGGTCAAGTTTTTAAAAACTGGTGTAACCCTACGGTGGTAGCACTGCTAATAACAGCCTACAATCTATGGTAGAGGTTATCTATATCTAGATTCGAAGAGGAGGTTGGTTGTAAACAGGTTCAAACAGTTAAATAACTGGTGTATTCCGCCCAAAAGAAGCACAGAACAACAGATTTAAAGTTAAGCTAGTATTTGGTTTTCAAAGTTATTTCTTGAACACACATATTAAACATTTTACAATTCCCACAATTTGGCCAATAGTACCTCAGAATCAGAATCAGAAAGAATTTTATTGCCATTGTCAATGAACAAACAGAATTCACAGACAGGAACTTGCTGCGGTGCTAATGTGCAACATATAACACAGAAAACTCTAAAGTAGTGTTGTCACGGTACTAAAATGTTAAACTCGATTCGATACTTGAAAAAAAACTCAATATCGATTTCGATACCACGGTGCCAATTTAAAATTTTTCTTTTCTTTTGATAGTATTTTTATTTTTTTATTATACTTTTTTTTATTTATGTTTTTCTTTTGATATTATTAAAATAATAGTATTTTAATGTATTATTTGTTTATTATTGACTTGATTCATGAACCTTTACATTAAGACTGGGCTTTGTTCTATGATCAGACACATTTGCTGTTTATGTAGTATAGATAGATAGATAGATAGATAGATAGATAGATAGATAGATAGATAGATAGATAGATAGATAGATAGATAGATAGATAGATAGATAGATAGATAGACAGACAGACAGACAGACAGACAGACAGACAGATAGATAATACTTTATTGATCCCTCGAGAGGGAAATTCATTCTCTGCATTTGACCCATCCTGCAGAGCCTCTGGGGCGTCTGTCAGGAGCAGTGTGCTGCCGCTGAACGGCGCTCGGGGACAATCTCCATGATGTTGTGCTTGGCTTCGTCAGGGCCTTAGCTGGAGGAGCAGTTGGAGGTGGAAACCGGAGTGAGAGACAGATGACAGTCTGGTGCAGGTGGTGAAAGTAGATTCTGTAGACACATCACAGTCAGGTCCAGGTGGAGCAGGTGAACTGTTGTTGTTTCAGTCGGTGATAAGGCCATCCCCACAAAATCTTCCTCTGCAGCAGATGTAAAAGTTCTGTAGCATTTCAAAAGTCCAAAGCTAGCAAAGTTAGCTTTAATAGCTTCTTGTACCATCTCCATGGTTACAGGACAAACAAACAACTCCATTCACAAAATCCTAACTTGTGTCTGTTGAACGTCACAGGGTGGATGAAATCCCAAGAATCAAACTCTTTTTACTGAAACGTCCTCTGCTACTTCAGGTGTGAGAGTCTGCCATTTCAGAAGTCCAAAGCTAGCGTAGGTAGCATTAGCTTTTGTATGGTCTCCATGGTAACGAGAAAAACAGATGTCTCCTTTTCACAAATCTGACAGTACTTAACTCATGTTTGTTGAACATCAGAGGCCACACGTCTCAGTTGGTTGAAGTCCAAAGTTGTCTTGCCAAAAACTGAGCTAAAAACCAAAAAAGATTCAAAAAGTGCTCAGAGCCTCCAGAGAGACAGCAAGAGAGCAGCCAACCACTCCGATTCAAAAGATGCAAAAAAAAAAAAAAAAATTAATATATATATATATATATATATATATATATAGCGTAGGATAAAGGGGAAGGGGGCGGGGCTTAAAATATCGATACTCGTTCAAACGAGCATCGAGAATCGATATCGGTTTTAGTATCGATTAATATCGGGGAATCGATTTTTTTAAAGTAAAAAATATCAAATATAATAAAAAATATTTAAAATAAAGTAAGATTCACAAATGATTGCTAAAACTTGTTTCAGTGTTCTTTTCAGTGACTGAACACAGATGGATGCCAGAGGAAGAAAACACACGAAGAAGAACATTATCTGTGCTTTAAAGGGACTATACCTGATTTTTGCATTCTTAAAATGTAAACAAACAGAAATAATTCATTTTAAGCTTCTTACTTCAGTCTACATGATTTGCTCACTTAGCTAATGCATTCTGAGCATCAGAATTGTTCATCATGATGTGTTTTAATGTTTTTTTCACAGCTGTTAGCGGTGAGGTGAGTCACTATGCTAACAACAGTTAGCCACAATGCTAAAAACAAAAACAGAAAAAGTTGGCGACAAACGGCATTTTATTAGACATTGACAGGACATGACGGACTAATTTCCACCTGAATAGAAACGTTAACAAGATATCAGTGCGAGGGGGAAACTGTTTTAAGTTATCTTGTTGTAAAAAAATTGAGAATAGTCCCTTTAACACACTGCCACTGTGACCGGCGTGGCCAGTACCCATCCTGAGCGGGAGTCGGACCCAGGTCTCCCATACCGCGGGTGACCGACAAACACGTTGAGCTAAAGGGAACGCTCCCCTCAGTTTATCCCTTCACCACCACACACTTCACCAACCTGGGCCCTCGTGTGGGTCTACACCACCTTCTGGTTTAACTTGGACAATACATTTAACCACAAACAGATTGGATAATTCCTCTTTTACAGCCCAAACTAAGGTAAGCAGCTAATGTTAGCATGTTTGTGGCTAACGGCTTTCAGTTAAGAGTGTTTTGTTTCTTCTCCGACTCAACAGTGAGTTCAAGCGGCTCCTTAACGTCTTTACTTCGGTCGTGTTGTTTACAGTTAAAGACCTGACGCTGTCCGCGTTGTTTTTTCCTGATTTTCGCAATGAATTGTGGTCCATATTGACCGTTCTAGTGACCATCGAAGCTCACTACTTTTCCAGATGCATTGTGGGAAATTTTGAGTGCACTACTTTTTGACCTGCTGGACATTCGGACATCACTACAAGATGGCGTGACCCCTGAATAGTGCACTAGTAGTTAGGGCTCACATTCGGACACAGCCTAAGTGTGTTTACATTTGACTGTATGTTAGAAGTGTATTGGGATAAAAATAACAGGGTTACACTGGCAAAACCGAACGCTGGAAATGGGTGAAGTTCAGACCTGCAGAAGTGAAGAAAGGGCCTGACTCCAGATCAGTTTGTTTGATTTAACTCAGGATCATTTCACTTTTGAGTTTGGATTATGGACGAAAGAGCAGTTGAAGTCAGGTTTAAAGTTGCCTAAGTCAGACTAAAGTTTTAAACAAAATGACTGTCAAGTCACTTTTCGTACCGGTAACCCGATTCGTCCGGAAGTTCCTTTTTAGGTCAATGACGCATGCGCAGACCGAAATTGCGTCTTTTAAACACATTATTTGTAAGTGTACATTTAATATTATTTCTATATATTGATATTTATGAATGTATCTTGCAAAAGTTTGCCAATAGAAAGCCCAAAACTGCACATTTATTTATCGCCATTTTAAGCTAGCAGATAGCAGCTGGAACTAGCTTAATCTGGCATTTACGGCTTTAAACAGTAAAAATCTCATTTTACAATCATTTGCTTTGTTGAACTCTGTAAGGGAATTTTGTGTTTAATAGATTCGTTTCGTCTGTGTTTATTTAAAATTTCAATATGAATAAAGCAATGTAAAAGAAGTAAGGCTAACGGTACCAATCGGGTCTTCCGGTACGAAAAGTGACGTGACAATGACCAAAGTCACTTTATTCTTCAGTTTTAAATAATGCACAATGTTGTTAGTCAGCAGTCGTCCACTGTGAAGGCCTTTTAGGTTGAAATATTTAACAAATATCAAACAGTCTGGATTTGGCAAAGTTTTTTGTGATTTCCTTAAAACTTGAAAAATGACTTAAGACGTTAGTTTAACAGGGCGATGAAATACTTGTTTTTGATTATTGTTTATTTATTGAAGTGACAATTACTAGTTTTACATGAATCATAATAATGACTTTTGTTTCATACCAAACATTTCCTTAGGTTAAGACCAGAAGTTTGAGGAAGACCTCCGAGACACATGCATCTCCACATTAGATTGATTTGTATTTGACACATTGTCTGAAGATCTGTGGGAGGACGGTTGTGTGCTCTGTACATCAGCCTGGAGCATCTTTAGGCTAAAACAAATGTTGTCTTAAGACAAACTTGTTTTCACAGCACGAAGGTTACACAAGAGTCTTTGTGACTTTGGCTGATGCAAGAATGAGGACGATTCATAATAATAATAATTAGGCCTATTATTATTAATAATGATAATAATAACAATACAGATGTGATGATTCTAGGAGCTGTGCTGCCTGGGGCTTTATGTCCCTGGAAGGGTTTCACAGGACAAACAGGTCCTAGGAGACGGGACAGACTAAGAGCAGATCTAAAACTCTCATGAATAGTATAAAAACAAGGACTGTTACGTTACCCGGATTGGCGTTACCAGGGCCCCACCCTGGAACCAGGCCCGGGGTGGGTGCTCACAGATGAGCGCTCACGAGTGACATGGGTCGGTCCTGCTGTAGACTCATCACCCACAGAGGATTTCATGGGGGGCAGGTGCACAGGGGACTAGGTGGCAGTCGGGGGCATTTGTCTCGACGACCTGGTCCACAGTCTGTGGCTGTTGGGATGTGGAACGTCACCTCTCTGGGGGGAAGGAGCCTGAGCTGATGCAGGAGGTTGAGCGCTATTAGGCTAGATATAGTCGGCCTCACCTCTGGAACCCAACTCCTGGAGAGAGGCTGGACGCTCCACTTCTCTGGCATTGTGAGAGGCAGAGCTGGTGTGGATCTGCTCAGAGCCAGTGGACGAGAGGGTCACGTCCCTTCACCTTCGGGTTGGGGACAGGTCTCTCACTGTTGTGTCGCCTACAGACCAAACAACAGAGCAGAGTACCCTCCTTCTTGGAGTTCTTGGGAGGAGTACTGGACAGTGCACCCACTGGGGACTCCATTGTTCTACTGGGGAACTTCAACGCTCACGTGGGCAACGCCAGTGACACCTGGAGAGGAACGCCCCCCCCCCAGATCTCCCCCCGAATGGTATTTTGTTACTGGACATCTGTGTTAGTTACAGTTTGTCCATAACAAACCCCATGTTCCAACACAAGAGTTTAAATCAGTGGCTCCAGGACACATGAGGTGTCGCGTCATCGGACCTTTGGCCGTGTGTTTTGGACACTTGGGTTCAGAGAGGGGCAGAGCTGTAGAGCACCACCCAACGTGATCTCATGGATTGCGTAAAATAGCACGCCATGACAAATTGCGTGTCACGACGACGCCCTCTGCCTGTTTTGGCGTGCAATTACACACTCGTTTTTTCTGGCGTGGTCTGGACACGCCCAGTGGTTGACGACAAACACGAGGTTTTTCAAGGGATTAACGGCTAAATTTGAGTCTGAAGTTACAAAAATGGGTAAATTTAGCTCTTTGGCTTGGAGTTGATTAAGATTAGGATTGTGTTAGTATTCATGAATAACAGCGCACGTGCGCTTCCTGCAGACGCAAAGCTGCGCCTATCTCCATGGGCAGGCCTGTGGCCTATGTTTGACTGAGCTATATTTTCCGCTGTCTGGTCTACTTGAAACAGGTTAATAATATGTTTCTAAAGGTTAACTAATTATTATTATTATTATTGAGTATATTTAAATTGTATGTCATGCTTTAATTCGTTACACAATATGATTTTAATATAGGAAAATGTATTGCTGTAAAGCAGTTTTACTTGCTGTTAATATGAATTGTAGGCTACACAGTAAATACATTGTTTGAATAATATTACAAAATTTTATTCAATTATAATAATGTAAAATACATATTCATAAAGCTATAGGCCTACCATACTAAGGTGCATAAAGTAAAATGCCCATCTGCCTATAGCTCATCTAATAAAACCTATCTAATGAATAAGTTAATAGGCAAAAATAATTGGCTACAGGGCTAATACTTAGCCTATATCTTATTATTTAACAATAAAGAGTATTGAACAAAAAATATTCAAATTGCGAAAACACGTTTATTTGTTTTTTGTTTGTGACGTTCACAATGTGTGCAAAAGAAGGAACTTAAAGTCCAAAAGCCAACAGGCCTAAATATAATTAAATTAAATAGGCTAGGCGTGAGCAAATGCTTTAATAAATAAACAATACAACTATTTGTAAACGGGCCTAGCACAATACAGAATGGTCAACATTTTTTCAGACTGCTATGGAGAAATAAAATGTTATTTAAAGTTTCCGGGGCCAAGTTGGTGCGCTTCTCCTCCAGGATACGGCCGCAGACACTAAAGGCCCGCTCAGACGGAGCACTGGAGGCGGGTACACATAAAATGTTGCTTGCTAATTTTGACAGAATGGGAAAGCGCTCGCTGTGACATTTCCACCAATTCAACACCTCGTCTGGATCAGGACTTTCAGGTAGACGGCTGTTGATGAACTCAAACAGTTCCTCTTCAAAGGATTTTGCATCCAGCATCCGAAGTTGTCTCAGTTTTGATGTCAGCAACGTTGCAACCCTGTATATCATGTGTAGCGACTTATCAGTTGTGTTGTTGGCGCTCAACAATTCCTGCAACCGCGCAAGTCACACCTGGGCAACTTCAGAGAGGAGAGGATCTTGAACTGCAGCTTGGCAGTGTTCCTGCAGAGTCACGGACCAGGGGAGCACAAGTTGTGCTGTTGTCTGATTCCAGATCATTTGTGGCGTCTTTGAAAACCTTTAGAAACGCCACCAAGGTTTCCAAGTGGTTTAAGTTCATCTGTACAATTTTTTCGTAGTGGGCCGTGTCCACGAGCAGTGTTGATATTGTTTCATGCTGTGACAAAATCGAATTCAACATTTAGTTGGAATTCCAACGTGTTTCCACGGATTGTTTGAGTGATGTTGCCAGACTGTTTTGTAAACCGGAATGTTTAAAGTACCTGACAAGTCTCTTTGCACCGATGACTATGATTATGTACAACTGCAGCAGATGAACAGAATAAATAACCAGTAATAAATATGAGGTAAAAGTATGACTATGTTTATGTACAGAACAGGTGAAGATGTAAATAGAGGTAAATAAACAACAGATGAAGTGACATAAGTGAGTAGTACAAGAGATGTTTCCAATGGTAACACAGTATTGCACAAGATTAAATGTGATGATGTCCAGAGTTAACAGTGTTCGTTGTACAGTCTGACAGCAGCAGGAAGGAAGGACCTGCGGAACTGTTCCTTCACACAGCGAGGGTGAATCAGTCTGTCACTGAAGCTGCTCTCCAGAGCAGACAGGGCGTCCTGCAGGGGGTGAGACTCATGGTCCAGCATTTTTAATTTCAATCAATAAATTTATTTTTTTTTATAGCCCAAAATCACGACAATCCGTCATCTCGAAGGACTTCACAGGAAAGAGGTGCAGGAGTCCACGCGGGGAGGGACCAGGTCTTGACAACCAGGGGGGCCTCGACACTGGAACATCCTAAAACACACTCCCAAGGGAAGTGGGACAAGGAACAAGATTAAAATGTATCACTAGATAAAAGAAGATATATAAAGAATAAAAAGTTAAGATAAAATGTAGTAGGAAGGCTAAAGCAAGAACACAGAATAAAAGGAGGAAAACATGATAAAACAAGGTAATAATAAAATAGTACTCAATAATAATTGTAAAATAAAAATAAAATGAGTAATAGTTAAAATAGATAAAAAAGTTTTCTTTCCTTGCTTCCCCTCCCCTCAGCCCACCAACCCCCGGCCACGCCCCATCCCGCCCCCCAGCCCATCCAACCCCCAAGCCACCAGAAACCCCCAGCGCACGGCAGCCCACAGGTCCCAGCCAAACCCAACAGGAGCCTTTGTTATTTAAAATCTGTTACTTTTTACCGTTAAATATTAAAATAAAGGGGCGGGGCTTATCAGTTCTGCAGTTTTGAACAGGAAGTCAATAGAGCTATTTCTATTTTTAAGCTGTTTTAGATCAACTTTGTGTTTTACAATGGACAAACGGTACATTACTGATCTGCATATGTTTTAGTGTCTTACTAAATAAATAAAAAAAAAACACAATAGGACCCCTTTAATGTGCTTCAAAGAAGTTTGGTGTGTTTGTGTTTTTGAATTTGCGTTCAGACAGGGCCACAGTGGTTTCCCCCCGCTTAAGGCCCAAAGTCTCTGGGATAAGCTCCAGTCACTCACAACTTATATGAGACCAAGCAGGAGTAAATGAATGCCTGATATGAAAACATGACAATACATTTATGTGAATAAAACAGAAGTTTTCACCTGCTGTGGACAAATGAGACAAATGCTCAGAGTGACAGGGTTTCTTTATTGTTTTAATGGAGCACTCTTTATATGTTATTGTGCATGTATTTTATATATTTTAACAAGTCAAGCTAGTCAGAATTACAAGCAGAGATGAAGCATGTTGTTTGATCATTTATATAAAGATACACAATGTCAAGCAGAAAGGCGTTAGACATTACATTAGACAGTTCAGCTCATAGAGAACTACCTACAGAAACACAAGCGTCATAATAAAGCCTTTAAATCACTCTTTTCTGCCCCCTGTTGACCACTGAACACAATTACCACTTCATCACATTACTATCACTACAAAAGTGTGATCTTTAAACAAATATACAAAACAGCTCTAGTTACGACTGTTGTAATAAAGTCATAATATGTAACGATAATCAGATGTTAGGGTCAGTTCTTATTCGCACCAGAACGCCAGAGCTTAAAGGTCGCACTGCTAAATTATACTGTTTCCTCATCAATAACACGTTCACAGATGTTTGCACGATCCTGCCGTCTCCGTCTGCAAAGCTCCAAATGCTTCGTTCCACCTCGTGATGTCACTGTGTGGTAGTTTTGAAGCAACAAATAGTAACTGAATAATCGTTAATTGATCTTTCTTTAGGTTCCAAACGTTAGTTGAGAACAGTCGGCTTCTTCTTCTGTTCAATTAAAATTACTACAAAAACTCTTTAATATTTCCGGTTGCCCAGAGCGATCGAGCAGTTTAAACTGGGCTCAAATTAATCTGAACTGACTTAAGATTCAATTTATTTGTACTTTTTTTTTTTGCGCACATTAAACAAAATAAAATACTGTTTTGCAGAACCTCTTAAAAACAAGATAAAACAGTAATAATTATTCATATAATAGAGGTTATGCACTGACATCATTTTGCTTAGCAACACTTAGAATGAGTGGCATTTCTTCAATGTATTTCTTTGTTGTCGTGGCAACGGCTTGTTGTCTACAAGCATGTTTGTTAACAACAGTTGATGATTTAGGACATTTTAACTGCAACAAACAGACTCAAAAACATCTTTTTTAAGAAGAAAAAGGTAATAAGTTCAACTGTGTGTGATTTCAATGTCTGATAAATGTGAGAAGCTAAAGTCTTGTTGTTTATCTGCTTTGCTACAACTGTTGACTTGATTTTCTCTGTTTACATGTCAGTTACAAACCCAATGCTCAGTAGACTTGTTGTGGGTTGAATTTGTTATCAAACTGTAGTTTATTTTTCCTGTTTTAGCTGTATATTGAACTCTTACAAGAGAAAATGTTCTTTCTCTCCATTGACTCTAATGCATCTTTGCCACTCAGCACTCACAGTTAGAATGCTGTGATGTCACCTGCATAACCTCTATTAGCAAACAGGCCTAAATAATCATAAATTACTATCCTTATTCACCTCATTCTGCACCACACACTTCCACACAGTTAAAATAAACCTAGCATTTGAATTTTACAAGCTAAACGCAGGAAGTGGTTGACAGGAAGTGCACTGCCTAGAAAAGTGGGCGGAGTAGAATAAGGCGAATAGTGCTAAAAGTGTTCATTTAGAGCAGCACTTCAGCAGCTGCCGACAAAATACACTCACATTCAAATGATTCTAGTGACGACGTGTGGATTTTAAAAACACTGGTATCACCACGTAATGACATCACAAGGTGGAGCGGCGCGTTTTCAGGCTGACAGAAGAACCCAGAATAAAGTAATAAAATGTGCAGTGTTTAAGGAGTTTAAATGGAACAAAACTTAACGCCGGGTCTTTTCTCTGGTTCTTTGACAAAGTCTCACGTTCACCCTGAGACTTGTTCATTTGGGGCAGAGACATAAATACAATAAAACTGACAGTTCAGGTGCGATTTATAATATTCGTTTGTCGTCCTGAGTTGGATCAACACTTATATATCCCCTTCTCATTCCGGTCTATTCCCCTTCACACGTCTGACTAAAATTGTCTAAATTTCAAACTTAAACTGTTTCTGATCTTTTTGAAGCACAAGAAAATGTCTTTTTAAAGTTGTAATTCTGTAGTTTTACCTTCTGTGACTCAGAGGCTCTGATCAGAAGTGAGAACTTGCTCCAAACAAAAGAAAAACACAATCTAATTTCCGCCAAAATTGTATTTTGTAAATATAAGGATTGGTAAAGCTGCTGTTTAGAACTGAAAGATTTGGAAGGTTTTGGGTTTTGACCATTCACCAAGGTCAAAATGAGTGTAGCGACCCACTTGTTGCTTTGTAGAGGAGGGAAAGCTGCTATTAAGGACACGTTGAAGCCAAGAATGCGTTTCGTAGATTTAATGAACCCAACTGTCACATACACTTTAAGATGGTAAACGTGCACGTTTAAGTATATGTAACAATAGTAGCAAACGGTCAACAAAGAAATACGGCTACCCCAGGACAAAAATCCCCCTCCACTCCTTACCATGGGCCTGAGGACAACGCCATGTTTAAATCTACCCAGACCCCCGCTGACGCTCACGTGACCCCCGCCCGCCCCAAGAGGGGTTACCCTGGCAACCAACTCAAGATACCAACACCACTTTATGACCCCTACAATGAGTTTTAGGACCTTAAATTACTCAAAACTTTTTTAAGGCGGAACCAATACAAAAGTCCTAGTACAATATAAAAATTTTAGGGACATTTTGATTGGTCCAGAGGCTGATTTGATTCTAAATAAAAGACAAAATGTGATTTTTATTTTTAACATTTCCAGCTGCTTCATAGTTTGTTTTATTCAGATATTGAACAAAAAGGAATTTCTCAAGAAAAAGTGGGACAACTTTTCTGGAGGGACGCCGGAATGAGAAGAGGTTGTACTATATTATAATATTATAACTCGATATTATTAAACTATATTTTATCAACAGGATCTCACAGAAATCTGAACTACAGCATGTTAATAAAGAGGATCGACTATTGCAGATACGATACATGTCCAGACACAGTTCAATCAATACAACACATCATTATTTTTCTTTATCAGAGCACAACTGGTTCATTAATAATTAAAAATGTCAACTTTATCATGAGCCTTGTAAAACACAAAATTCAATCTAACGACCAAAGAGACAATGTAGAAAAACCTTTTGAAAAGTATGGTTTGTTATCTGTACAAATATACTGTAACATGTTTTTAAGTACAGGACTCTTTAAAGGTGCACTGTGGAACTTTCTATGCAATTCATTTCACATTTTCGATTACAACAAACTGTCATTTAGCTCCAGTCAAGTCGTCTTTTTTATTCTGGAAACGTGATTCTGAAGGAGCAGACTGAAAGTGCATTTATTATGTATTTGAAGTATTACTGAAGCACAGACACTAAAGTCGTTAGAAATATAGAGACACAAACTTTCACTTTATTGACATTAAAACTACATAAAATGAAAGATTCCACATTTAAAACTACTTCAGAGCCGCGAGCTGAGTTTAAAACTGATGTGTTCTGTCTAGAAAATGGAACAAAAACTTCACTTAATACAACCTTTTCTATTAAAATTACATGTCTTTGTTTAGTGCTAGTTTAGTCCTGGTTTAGTTCTGTTTTAGTCCTGGTTTACTCCTGGTTTAGACCTCGCTTAGACCTTTCTTGGACCTGGTTTACATCTGGTTTTAGTCCTGAATTAGTCCTCCTTAAGCCTTGGCTAAGTCTTGATTTAGACCTCGCTTTAGACCTAGTTTAGTCCTGCTTTACTCTTGATTTAGACCTGCTATTTAGTTCAGGTAGTTCTGCTTTAGACCTGATTTTAGTTGTGTTTTCATCCTTGTTTTAGTCCTGCTTCAGTCCTTTTTTAGACCTCGCTTTAGACCTGGTTTAGTACTGGTTAAAACCTCGCTTAGAACTTGATTAGACCAGGTTTAGATCTTGCTTAGACGTGGTTTAGTCCTAGATTTAGTCCTAGTTTTAGACCTGGTTTAGTCCTTGTTTAGTTTTAATTTTAGACCTGGTATAGTCCTGTTTTAGTCCAGGTTTAGACCCTGCTTGGACATGGTTTAGTCCTGGATTTAGTCCTGACTTTAGTCTTACAGTCTGCTCCTTCAGAATTAGCTGCACTTTTCACATTCATAAATTGCACTTGTCCTGTTCAGTGGCGTTTTCTTTCACAAATACAGACGTTTGTTTTACATTTGGTCATCGATCCAGTTAAAATCTGTGTCTGTGAGCATTCGGTTCACTCTCCTACAACAAAAACACAAATATTTAGACCGTAATCTCCCCCTCGGCGCTGACAGTGGCTTTAGTTTTTCTTGTGTTGGTCATTAGTAGACTCTCCTAGGACTGTGAGACACTTCCTCCAGCAACATCAAAATGCAAAAAGCTCAAATAGGAATCAACTTTGCCTCACAAACATGTTTTTTTTCTATTCTCCTTTAACAACAGGCTGTTTAAGTTTGATTAAAAACAGGATCAGTGTGAATGTGGTGCGCCCACAGAGCAGTGACCTCGGTCCAGGCTTCATGGGCCACTCAAGAAACTCACAGAACCGCTCAGACTGGACCAAAGCCCCGCGCTGTGTTTTAATTTACAAAGATGTAGACTGAAGAACGCACCACACACAGACACGAGAGCTGGATCGACAGTGGGTCAGAGCACAGACAAAAGATCACTGAGGCTGGACACGCAAGTTCCAGAGAGCACGAACTATAAGGACATCCTGCGCACACGTGGAGACCTGACAGCGAATGTCGGGGACCAGAAGACTTGCACTCCGTCTGTGGATAGCGCAAGAAGGTCAAGGTTCGACTCCTGAACGGCCCAGGTCTTTCTGTGTGGAGTTTGCATGTTTCTCTCAGTGTCTGGGTTAGAGCTGGGCAATATATCAAATTTTAGAATGTTGTTTTTAAGATATGCAAAAATTTAATATGGAGTTTATCGTGGCACAAAAAAGCTAGTCCACAATAAAGATTAAATAGGAATTGTACATTAAGTAATTCTTCACAAAACAGGAAAATAAGGGTGTCATGGGAGATTACTGGACTTTTGTAATTATTTAACAAATATTTATCCGATAATTAAACATGAAAAACAAATAGATAACAAGGGAAGATATGCCTGGAATAATTAGTAATTTACATGTTTTGAGTAGATTATATTTTAGATTGAACCAAAATTGCAAATAGAAAAAATATATAAAATATCAATTTTTACATAATATAGGAAAAATACACATCAACTTAAAATATAAAAAGAAAATAAATGTTCTACTTGTTCTACTGGCAAATTTATGAAAGTCAAAACTAGCTCAAATCACAATAAACACTACTTTTACACTACTAATAATCAATTGTCAACACATTTTTCCAGTGTAACACATTTTAAGACAGATTTTATCCTAATTATGCTGGACTGACAATATTGTCAAATTATCGTTATCGCAATATGCCAAAAAATTGTCAATATCGCCCAGCCCTAGTCTGGGTGGGTTTTCTCGGGGCACACCAGTTTCCTCACCAACATGCACGTTAGAGAAATATCCTCCAGCTACGGTCCTGACCAAGCCCAGCAAGAACATCTAGATATGTGGTTAACCCTAACCCTAAGGAAATGCTCCAGAGACATTAAAGGTTGGGTCGAATGCAGAGGACTAATTTCCCTACAATGGGGACAAATAAAGTGAACCTTCACCTTAACCTTTGTGGGGCTGTGAGCTTTGAGGACCGGAGCCTGGCTGTACGTGCTTTTTACCAGGGATTCTAAACACAAGCAGCTGTTTTTGACCCTCCTGGACTCTTCACGCACAGATCAAACCCAGATTCTCAGGGCAGTCCCATGTTCACTTATATTAGGTCAATACTCCTAAAGGCACCAAGGGGTCATGCGGTACCTTCTACCTTTTTCTTATATTTAGCTTTCTCGTCAAAATAAACTAACTTCTGTAATTTTAGAAGAAATCTGTCGTTTTAAGATGACTCTGTTCCTGTTTAAATGCTCTTCTGATGAACAAAAAATGGACTACATCTTCACGTTTTAAGCCTATTTAAAGTCGCCTGAAACTAATTTTTTGTTAAATTACCTTCAGCTTTTGAAGAAGAAGATTTAAAACTCTAATTTTGCATAAATTACTGTTATTTTGGCCGCAGCTAGTGCCACCAGCTTTACTCTTTATATTTACCGAAGAAAATTGTGACGTTTACGAGAAAAAAGGATAGACTTTCCATAATTAGTATCCTATGTTTACGTTTTTTTTCCAAGCTGAAGTATAGTCTAAATACGGCTGACTTTTCTCTGTGATCTTAATGCACCGCTCACTTCTCGTCACATTGGCAGACGTACGTAAGAACATCTCCACACACAGAGATTCACTGAATGAACCTGCTGTGGTCACACTTCTCACACTCGCAGGTTTAGCTCTTTCAGAGAGTCCACAAGCTTCCAACAGAAGAAAGACTAAAGCCAGCATCAGCGCTGCACAGAAGACAGAGCTTAAAGCCTTTGCTGTAAAAGATCGACCTGTTCAGTTCCTGTCGCACGGCACCATAAAAATAATCTTACAAAAACATAAAAATACATTCTAACAAAAAGGTGGTTAAAATGAGATTGTAGATGATGCTGTAACAGAAGCTTCATGTTTCAAACCCGAGATCAGCCTTTTACAACATTAAATAATCTACCAAGTTAAACAGTTTAAAAGCTAAAAATGCTACAATGCAAAAGTCAAGACAGTAAATTATATTCAAATATTTGTGTTGACAAAACGTGACGATGTGAGTTAAAAATGGAAGTGATCATTACTTATGGTTTTGAGTTACACTTGACAGATAACTCACATTTATAAGTTTAAATAATTCAAAAACTTTAAGGCAGAAATTGTACTTACATTCTTAAGTTAACTTTTTGCAGTTAATTTCAAAAAGATTTAAAAAAGTATTATTAATTATGATTTGCCTTGTTTCAATATATTTCACTTTTCAAGGCCAACATTGGAGTTTCAAGTTTCAATATTTGAGTTTCAAGCTAAAATTTCAAAAATATGTTTAAAGCAATTCATTCAGTAGCGCTTTATAATAAGAGGTCATTAATTCATTGACTATCATCATGAATTCATGATATGTTCATGAGGAATTAGTGTATAAATTCATGGTGAATTCAGGATGTACAGTATTCATGTGTTAGTTCACCATTAGTTA
Source organism: Mugilogobius chulae (assembly GCA_038363315.1). NCBI lineage: Eukaryota > Metazoa > Chordata > Actinopteri > Gobiiformes > Gobiidae > Mugilogobius > Mugilogobius chulae. The sequence continues at coordinate 879,782 of JBBPFD010000674.1, forward strand.
TCAAGAACTATCATGAATTCACCATGAATCATCATGAATTCAAGTGGTTTCATGTATAAATTCATGAATTCCACTATTTTCATCCAATGAACTAACATGTAAATCATATTAATTAGGCATGACTTTTATACTATTATGAATACAAGTAAACATGATCTAAAGATATTTAAACCACGATGAACATCATGAGGAATCATGAATTTCCTTCACCAAAGATTCAAACAAAACACAATCTGGATTTAGTCAAACTTAGTTGTGAAGAACTTGTATTGAATAGTAGAAGTCTTCAAAGTCATCTGGACAGTGGACAATTCTCCTCCGAAAGTCATTTTCAAAGTAGATGACTACTTTGAAGACTTCTACTCTGGATCACTCCTGGATGAATGAGGGATTACATCAACTTATAATGAACTTATAATGAATTCATCATTATTTAATCTTTTGTGTTGCATCTGAGCTTCTGTTCTCGGTTTTCTCTAAGTGTAGATTGTGTTTTGTTTGAGTCTTTGGTGAAGGAAATTCATGATGACTCATGATGAATTACTAATGTTGGTGCAAATATCTTTAGATCATGTGAACTCCTTGTATACAGTAGTACAAAAGTCATGCTTAACTAACATGATTTACATGTTAGTTCATCGCATGAATTAATGGTGGAATTATACACGAAACCACTTGAATTCATGATAATTCATGGTGAATTCAAGATAGTTCTTGATGACTCATGGTGAACTAATGCATGAATACATCATGATAATTCATGCATTAATTCCTTATGAACATGTCATGAATTTATGATGATAAACAATGAACTCATGTTTCCTTATTTTAAAACACTAACATTAACTCTCATTTTATCAGAACGACTCCAGTTAGACTTCATACTATTAATTCTGGTATTTTTAAACAAGTGCATATCCCATTATTATTCATGTTTTTAAAGATTTTTTATTTTTATTCTTTTTTTTGTAATATTTTTGTTATCTATTTCTTTTTTGTATTTTTTTAATATATATTTTTAAAGATTTTTTGTTTTTGTTTTAAAAAAATAATTTTAATACAAGTGACAGAAAAAGCTCAAATCTGAACCAGTTTCAAACCAGACTTTACACAACCAAACAACTGGCCCCAAGCTTAGGAATAGACAGTTAAAGAAATTAAAGTCTGTGTAAACTTTCAGCAGTACAAATTTGATCCAAAGCAAAAGAAACTTGCCACATGGATGATATTTTCATAATCTTTCCACTTTCATCCAAGTAGCTTTGTTTAACTGACTTGTGCTGGATGACAGGACATTTGTACACCTAAACACAGATGTATGTTTTGGAATTTAAATAATCTAAACATACATTGGTGGCATCTTCTCAAAAGAAAAAACCCAGCAAAAACGTTCTCTACTCAGTTATTTTCTAGAGTTATTGTTTTTACTAAAGAAAAGTGTGTCCCTCCCTGCGCCGTGAAGACAAAAGCAAAGACGAAGAAGTGTTTTGTTTTAGAGTGAACATACAGTATTTACACTCATTCAGTTCACTTCTTCGTCTTAGATTAAACCTGCTTTCGCCAAATTAAAGGCCACAGCTGTGAATATGATCAGAGCAAGAAATGCACTGTTACTTTGATGCAGTGACTTGACATTCAACATGCTGCATTCCCAACTTCTGTCACTAGAGTGCGCCAAAACGACATGCAGACAGATTAAGATTGGATAGGTTCATCTCAATAGTTTAGAGCAGAAGAAGTGTCAGATTGTAGATTCTTTGAGCTGGTTTCTGGTTCATATCTGTGTAACTTTGGCCTAAAACACAACACGTGGTAGTAAAAAGTAATAATCAACCCCTGAACTACTGATTCTTGACTCTAGATAACAGTTAACTTTATATTCACATACAGAGGGTCTCATGAAGCAAAACTCCACAAATCTATCGACCCCTCACCGAGTCAAACACCAACACAGTCTCACAGTAAAGCGTATATACACCACGACACAAAATACTTTAGGATGAGCACGATTTCAGGCCTTTTTTGAGTTTATATGTTACGCCGTACACAAGAGTTTTGGTTGAAGCCACATGGGACATTATCTTTAGGTTTAACAGGTAAGTTTAGGCTTCAAGTTAATAAAATGGGTAAGTTTAGGTCTGGGGTTTGGGGCAGGTTAAGATTAGGTTTTCGTTGATGTTCATAAATAAGAACACATCTTTGCTACCACAATAGAAATGAACTTGGGCTGCAACGCGTCATATTTATGCCAAAAAAAAAAAGGCATGAAATCGTGCTAATCATACGCTCTTGACATGTCATGTAATGTCGTGGTAAATGTACGCTTTCTTGTGCAACACCACGACATTACAGGACATGTGAATTACGTATGATTAGCACGAGTTCACGGCTTTTTTTGCGTAAGTATGCCACTCGCCGCAGTCCCAGTCCCATTTCTTTGTTGGTTGTTAAAACCCTAATCTTAACCTACCCCAAGCCCCAGACCTAAACTTACCCATTCTAGTAACTTGAAGCCTAAACGTACCCGTTACACCAAAGAAAACTCGTATTTTTTGCACTTTTTCATATCGTGCTAAATGTATGGCGTAACATAAGGTGTGAAATCACGGTCATAATACGCCGTTTTTGTGTCGTGGTATTTGTACACTTTCGATCGGGTTGCAATGTGTCTTGACTAAACGCGTTTTTGTACATGGCCTGACCAACAATGCCAGTGCGCATGTGTTTTGATGTATTTACCTTGTCGACATGTTTCGGCTGCTTTGAGCGAGCCATCTTCAGGACTGTCCAAGGTAAATACATCAAAACACATTGTCTTCCATTCATTTTCTTCCACTATATCCGGTATAGCTATCTGAGCAGGGACGCCCACGCTTCCTTGTCCACAAACACATCCTCCAGCTCTTCCAGGAGGATGCCGAAGCGCTCCCAGACCAGTCTAGTCCTTCTAACGTGTCCTGGTTCTTCCCCGTGGCCTCCTCCCAGTGTGACATGCCCTGAACACTTCTCCAGGGAAGCGTCACATCCAACTGGCTCCTCTCGACGTGGAGGAGCAGCGACTCAACTCCACATTGTCTTTAAAAAGTAAATAAAGACAAAACATTGGAGCTTTGATTGGGTCTGACTCTTGCGATGACGATCTGACAAATGAAGCCATAACCCTGGGTGTGTTCTCAAAACCAACGCGCCTGATACATTGACTTCAGTGTCTACGTGAATCTGCGTGACTTTGGATGACCAGAGTTGATTACAGCTGGTGCAAGAACAGGCACTTTGCAAGAAACCTGCAAATGTCCTAAACCAAACCGGCCTTGAAGTCAGTGTACACCTGGAGTAATCGAGCCTGGAAAACTACTACTACTACTATGACTACACCAGGTCTAGACTCCGTGCAGAAGACCCCGACCAGATCCTGCTCTGCTCCTTTGGCACATCGATCGTTTTCCCTGCCGAGGTCAAATCACCAAATCTGCTGATGTCACATGTATCTCTACTAATCATCATGTTCTTCTAGTTTCTCCAGGTTGAAAAAACCATAACAGAGTCGCAGAGACCCACAGACACACACGCCGATGAACAATAATCTCTCATGAGTATCGTTACTCGGGCCACAGCTCCTTAAACTCCGGAAGAAAGACACACATTCTGCTTAAACTTCCTCTAGTGCACAAATTAATTTAATACAGAGCCAATCACAAACTAATCATTTTATCTTTTGGTTTGAAGTGGAATAAACTGTTAACAATCACGGGTGAATTATGCCACCACATTATAATTGCTTTTTCTGTAAAGTAATTCACAAACATCTGACCCACAAACCAGCTCAAAACTTGTGCATTTTGACACTTGAATAAACTTAAAAAAAGTGCAGCAAGACAGGGACTGAAGAGAAATGCTCACAAACACAGACTTTAACCAGTCGGACAACCAAAATATAAATATAAACTTAATATTTGGAAGTCTGTAAACGCTACATCTTTTGCATTTCTGCGTTGAGCAAGGCAAAGCTCTTCGATGCTGCTCTTGGACACATGTCGTTGGCTTTTCTATTGCGTCTAGAGCAAGTATAATGGCAGTGAGAAGCTTTGCATGACGTGTTTTGAAGGAGAAACACGATGCACTTAAGCTGCTGTGATCTGAGCCTTTTTTGGCGGTAAGTCCAGAGAATAAATCCACAGTAAGTCCTGTTTTTCCGGGACACAATTCGGGTCCGGAAAAGGGTTCTTCCCAGGTGTTTTGGTCTGGATCCATAAAGAATTCCTCAGGCATTTCTGGAAGACAAAACGGAGATGAATCACATGAAGGAAACAGTTAACACAAAGGAACAATATAGTATATGTGTCATGATTAAAAAGGGAAGAGGAAGACTAAACACATGTCATTTTATTCCAAAAATGCTAAGCAACATTTAGAATGAGTGGCATTTCTACAATGTATTTCTTTGTTGTCGTGACAACGGCTTGTCTGTAACAACAGTTGATGATTTAGGACATTTTAACTGCAACAAACCGACTCAAAAACATCTTTTCTTTATAAAGAAAAAGGTAATAAGTTCAACTGTGTGTGATTTCAATGTCTGATAAATGTGAGAAGTCTTGTTTATCTGCTTTGCTACAACTGTTGACTTGATTTTCTCTTTTTACATGTCAGTTACAAACCCAGTGCTCAGTAGACTTGTGGTGGGTTGAATTGTTATCAAACTGTAGTTTATTTTTCCTGTTTTATCTGTTTATTGAACTCTTACAAGAGAAAATGTCCTTTCTCTCCATTAACTCTCTCAGTGTGAACATTTAGAATGATGTCATGTCACCTGCAGAACATCTTTAACACTATTTTAAGGGTCGTAGAATCTTAGCAGCAGTTGACTTAGCAGCAAAACTTTTGTTTTCTCACAGATTTCCACTGTTTGTGTCTATGAGCAGCGGCTCTTTCTACAGGCGGGGTGCGCGCATCGCCCGTGTGGAGAAACAAAAAGTCCCTCTATAGCCGGTACACAAAAAATTTTAATATCTAAATTTTATTGACCTTTATTTAACCAGGAAAGTCCCACTGAGAGTCAGAATCTCTTTTGCAGGGGAGTCCAGGGGAGGGGAGAGACGAGGCATTTATGGACATGTTTTTAGAGGAAGGGGAGTACCCGGAGGAAACCTACGCAGACACGGGGAGAACATGCAAACTCCACATAGAAAGACCCCGAGTCAACTGGGAATCGAACCCAGGACAATCTCGCTATGTGGCCAGAGCGCTAACCGATGCACCGCCGTGTCGCCCAACATAAAAAAAAATTGGTCACATAGCGCCAAGTAAGTGACAAATGAACTTTCTGTGAATAAAATTTCACACATTATGAGACGTTCTAGGTCAACATAAACGTCCATTTAAAGACACAAACTTGATACCAGCTGAGCCGATATAATGGAACCGATACCCGACCCAGCTTTTTCAGTCCTGATACCGATCTTTAACTATCTGCCAATACTAATATCAACCGATACAAGTGTAAGGACTTTTTCCCCCTATAAAACATAATAATAAACCTGAAGTGTCGGTGTTTCTCCAGGACTTTATTCTCTTTAAGACTCTACAAAAAGCTCTTAAACACATTCTTGGATTAGTTACGCTTCAGTTCAGATTTCAGTTTCTTACAAAAGTTGAGGTTGACTGAGCAAAGCCTCTTGTGTGTTTGACAAATTCTCCAGAGAGTGAACGCCTTTGCATTCTCACCAACACAGCTGGATTTGTTTTTGCATAAATGAAACCAAAGATCTGACTGCGTTTCTAAATGACAGACGATTGAATAATGAGTCTTTCTGAGGCTTTAAAGTAACGTCACGCTTCAGCCAAACACAGTGAACACGATTATATTTAAGATTTGACTTAATATTCTGCTTGTTTTCACCGGTTTGTCTGTTCTGATGAAGTTTATGATCTGTCTTTTGTCCAGTACGATAAATGTAGAGGTCATTCCACAACTGTTACCTAGCAACCACATTGTAAACCTGGGACAAAAGCCACATAAACGACACAGACGTTATGATTTGATTTCTTGTAACACTTTGATCGAGTTAAATAATTGTTTAAATTCACTTGTGTGTAAATTGTCTTTGCATTTTGTCGCTTTTTGACGTTTTACAACAAAAATTACTTCCTGCACTGCAAAAAATTCATTCCAAACCTAGAATTTACGCCTTAATTTCCAACATTTTGACAAATTTAAGCTCTATTGTCCTGGATTCCTTCACTTCTTTGAAAACATTTTTTAACTCGTTTCAAGACAATAGGGGAGAGTGGGGTGATTTGTGCCAACGGGGAAGTTGTGCCACCCCCTGTTTCTACAGAACCATAGAAGAAATTGGTCATGTGACCACAAATTATTGAAGGTTTAGCCATTTCACTCATCCTGTAAAGATGGGAGGCTGATTGCAGGAGAAATAAGGGCATTTAAGTAGAAAAAACAAGTTTTTGCCCTTCTAAGTAAAATTTGTATGATCAAAGTTTTTTGATTGTTGCGTCTGAACAGTTCTAGGCAGGTTTGTAATATATCACACATGTTTAGTGCTTTGGTAAGATACATTTTGAATCTATAAAGCTGACATGATGTTAGCTCAAATCTCACAGATGATGCATTTTTTCCAAAATGGTGGGCCTGGGTTCAGTTGTGCCAATGACACCCCATTAATGAATAATTGAAAAAATATGATTTTTGGGTAATTGTGTCATTTATCACTAAAGCAATCTAATTCTTCATTTTACACCAAACAGAGATAGAAAAATTAGGAAATAAGACAAAAATTCAAGGAAATTGGACTTATCAATCAATCAAGTTTGTGTTTCATTCTGAGCAGGTATGTGCATGTTGTGATCGGCCCTTTTTCTCTTTAATGTTAAATAACTTTATATTTAATCTAAAATGTAAGTGGAAAATGCATAACGAGTTTAACCTGAAGAAGATATCTGTTTCTGAAATTAAAATATACTATTTTACTGTAATAATAAATGTCACTATTTACCCCAGTGTAATCTCTCCAAAGGCACAACTTCCCCCAAAGCACCAGGGGCAAGTTGTGCCACAAGACAACTGTATTTCTTAAATATTGTACTTCAGATCAAAAATGATTGTTTCAAAAGATGCAGCACATCCTGAAATATGTGTTCATGTTGTAGTTTGAAGAATTACTCTCATGGTCTCACTTTAAAGTCATGAGAAGTAAAAACTGGCACAACTCACCCCACTCTCCCCTACTTATTTTTGCACCAGATTTAATCAAATTGGAAATCAAATTAAGACAATTTAACTCTCCTCATTGACAAATTCTTTTGTAACTTGTCAGAAATGCCTTGAATCAAACAAATATTCTACATTACATCAGCAAGTAAATCTTAAGCTTTAAAAATGACTAAAAGCTAGCCATCTTGTGTGTAATTTTCCACTTTTAATTGTGATTTTCTTCATAAACTGCAACGTAACCGCTGTAAAACTGTGATAAATATGAAACCACGAGGAGAATCAATCCAAACTAAGTCAGAAGTATAAAAAAACATCGGACTTACGCAGCACATAAACACGACCATGAGGACAAAGAGAGCACAGATGATTCCGACCGCTCCACACGTGACCAGGAAGAGCGTGGGGTTCTGTTCCTCCAGAGGGATTCTCTCCAGGTGCTTTTCCGTTTCCACCACAGGCTTCTTTGTTTCTGGAGCTTTTACCGTGGGACAACCTGGAACAAACACAGATACAGATTAAAACTATGAGCCTGGATCCTTTAGACCGGTTCACTTTGGAGCAGCTTGAGTTTCTTATGTTCATGATGGTTTGTGTTTCTTCTGCCAACGTCACTCACACATAACATGTTTTGTTTTTATAAATAAGTTTGTACCTCATGATTCACAAAAGAGATGTAATAATTCCAGATGTGGTGCATTCGTAATGGTTAAAAATACCTCCATTCTTCTTCTTCTTTCTCATTGTCATTTATAAGCGGCAGAGTTGGCAAAAGTACTGCAGTTCACTACTCAAGTAAAAGTACAGTTACTTGTGTAAAAATTGACTCTGGTAAAAGTCAAAGTGCTGCTGGAACTCCGTTACTTGAGTAAAAGTATAAAAGTAATCTTGTGTAAATTTACTTAAGTACAAAAAGTAAAAAGTATGACTCTGCCAAAAGTTATTCTCTCTCGATTAAAACCTTTAGGTTACTAAAAATGTGTCAGTTTATTTCACTTGTTCACAACAAAACAAGTCATATAATCTAGACACATCAAATAAAACCATTTGGACCAGAAAAAATACAGAAAATCCAGGTTTTAAACATTTTAACCAATCTCAAAATGCATTTTTGCAGAACATAAATTTGTTTGTAATGTTGTTGATGTGTGAGATGGGTTTTACAGTCAATTAATTATGAGTCATCTCAATCAATCAATCAATCAATTTATTTTTGTATAGCCCAAAATCACAACAACAGTCGTCTCTGAGGACTTCCCAAGATTATTAATTTCAGCAAATATAAATAATAGGAAATCAAAATAAAACAATACATATTCAATAAAACAATACACATTCAATGAAACATTTGATCAAGCAGATTATTAGTAGAGCAGATGAATGATTGTCCAGAACATACCCTGTCCTTAGACCCTCCTTCTCGGCAAGGAAAAACTCAAAAAAACCCTAAGGGAAAAAGAGAAACCTCGAGGAGAACCACAGTGATCTGACTTTTATAATGTGATAAGCATGTACTTTTTGTTAGAATTATAAAGTTTTGGGGGATTTTTACTTGCTAATTTGTTCACAAAGCTCTGACACACGACAGCAGCAGCTTTGACCTGGTTTTAAAAAGGAATCACAAATGTTTATGGGTTTATAAAGTAACTCAACTAATTATAAAATGTAGGGAGTAAAAAGTACAGATACGTCTTGAAAAATGTAAGAAGTAAAACTAAAATGTCACCAGATTTTGTAATACTCAAGTAAAGTACAGATACTCAAGAAAACTACTTAAGTACAGTACTTGAGTAAAAATACTTAGTTACTTGCCAACTCTGATAAGCGGAAGGAAGGAGGTAATTTTAACCAATTTGGATGCAGGGTTTGAGGTTGGATTATGTTGGACACAAAATACTACTGTATAATCTGCTTTGATCAGTGTTGACTCAACAAGTTGGCTTGTTGCGTCAACAACAGTGATGAAAATGTATTTGTTGGCTTAACAAATGAAGTTTTCATCAGTGTAAATGCAGCAGATTGTCACAGGATCAAGTCGGCGTTTGGTAAAGGACATTATTTCATGTTTTTATTTGCTCTTTTTTGTGTTTTCACCTGGGCCTTTGTTTTCTCTTGTCCAATAATCAAGTTTAAAGAGGAGACCAAAGTGAACCGTGGGATTGTCTGCTCCAGGATCCACTTTAGCCCTGTTTTCACTGGCTCGGGTTGAGGCCATTTCCACTGCACAAAGCAACTTGTTATGCCGGTCACTCCTTTAGGTTTGATGATTGGACAAGAGAAAACAAAGACGCTCTTCATCGAACGCAGACTTGATCCCCTGTCAAACCGCCGCATTTACACTCATAAAAACTTTATTTGTTGCTCAAATACACCTGAAGCAAAGCTTGCGCCAGTTGCGCGTTAGCATCAGCTGTTTCCCGTTTGTCGAGGCAAAACACTGTGAAAATTGTAAATCTTATTTAGGTTAGGGATGTTCATCATGTAGAAGCTAGGTAACAAATTTACTAAAGTAGAAATTGCTCTTTGCAGTGTTGGGTTTGGACCTGTATTAGAGCCTTGTTTTCAGACTATTTCATATTCCTGGTGGTTTATCTCATGACACAAGCTCACATTTAATCACACTTGTCACGCCACCATCCCAAGAAAATAGACTTGTGATAATCCGTGTGACTGGAAATTGTGATGAGACAAACTTTCCCCAAACTACATCCTGGTACTTCTGACTGCACTGTGTTGATACATAAATTACTTTTAAATGTCACTCAAGTCAAATGAACCAGGTTTTCCCCATAAAATGTTTTATTTATGACAAAGCAGCTTCTTTTGACTTGTCCAACACGACTGAACTGGTTTAATCTTGTTTTAATGCTTAAATTTTAACGGATTTTGATCGTTTAATCTGGATTTTATCATCGGTGCTTTGTTCACACATGTCTGAGTCTGTTTAGTTTAGTCTAAAAACAGGGATGTGTAATACTCTGGCTCAGTGTTTCCAGACTAGTTTTTGAGTCACGATGCACTATTTTGGTTGAAAAGTTTCCACGACACACCTTTTGTAAAGCGATGACTAAATTCAGCCATTTAAGAGACAAAATATTTATACTTTTGGCTTTTTAGAGGAACTAAAAGCAGGACTAAAGCAGGACTAAAACAGGACTAAAGCAGGACTAAAGCAGGACTAAAGCAGGAATAAAACAGGACTAAAGCTGGACTAAAGCAGGACTAAAACAGGACTAAAACAGGACAAAAGCAGGACTAAAACAGGACTAAAACAGGACAAAAGCGGGAATAAAACAGGACTAAAACGGGACTAAAACAGGACTAAAGCAAGAATAAAACAGGACTAAAGCAGAACTAAAACAGGACTAAAGCAGGACTAAAACAGGACTAAAGCAGGACTAAAACAGGACTAAAACAGGACTAAAGCAGGACTAAAACAGGACTAAAACAGGACAAAAGCGGGAATAAAACAGGACTAAAACGGGACTAAAACAGGACTAAAGCAAGAATAAAACAGGACTAAAGCAGAACTAAAACAGGACTAAAGCAGGACTAAAACAGGACTAAAACAGGACTAAAACAGGACTAAAACAGGACTAAAGCAGGACTAAAACAGGACTAATTCAGAACTAATTCAGGACTAATTCAGGACTAAAACAGGACCAAAGCAGGACTAAAACAGGACCAAAGCAGTACTAAACCAGAACTAAAGTAAGTCAAAAAACAGGACTAAACTAGGTCTAAGTTGAGCAAAACTGAAACGCTGAAGAGATCACACATCGCTGAGTTTTACTTTACTTTACTTTACATTTAATTTAATTTTTTATTTAATTGACCTTTATTTAACCAGGGAAGTCCCACTGAGATTCAGAATCTCTTTTGCAGGGGAGCCCTGGGGGAAGGGTCAGGGGAGGCATTAATGGACATGTCTTTAGCTTTTAGCAAAGAAAACTGGGGGAAAACATACAGAGTTGTTTATACCTTAACCTACCTTAACCTTAACCTACCTAGAGAGTCTAATATAATAATAGTAACAATAATAATACTAATACTTTCCCCTGGAGAAGTTTTCATATTTCCACATCACGTGAGAATCTCAAGGGGAAAAAAAGTTATAAACATCTCAAACGGAAACAAGAAATGAATAGAATTGTCATAAATTAGCCTTGGTAAAGTCCCTCATTCTTTCTGTGTCTGGTTTATAAATGGGACAATTGTCAGGCATTCCACACACTCAGATTGAGACATTAGTTTAAAAAATCCAACTTCTCAAACTTGGATTCAGTGCCTTCAGTTACATTTTCAGGAAAAACACGAGAGATTGAAACTGGACTAAAGGTTGAAATATTGGGAAATCTGCAAATGTTGCATAAAGTTACCACAGCGACATTGCTTAACCAACTGTTTTTTTGCAGCTTTAGCAAAACGTTTACTACACAATTCCCCTTTTGTGTGTTTTAATTAAAACTAACCTATTCTGTATTGATTAGGTTCAACAGTTCTAGTCAGGCTGCCTTAGGAGCAAATACTGTATATTGGAGAAAGTAAAGTCCTCTCACTTCTCCTGCTTTCCCTGTAAAGAATAATGAGAAACTGTTCATCTCTAGTCTGTTCTTTGCTATTCACTTGTTGTCCCCTGTCCCACTGTCCTCCTGGGGAGTGTAAGTGTTTCAGATGCTGCTGTTCCAGTGACGTGGGCCGGACCACTGATGCCGGACCCCCCCTTCCAGGATTAGCCTGTTCTGGTCCTGCTAGATGAGTTGTTTCCCTCTGCTAATGGACCCTGGCTCTACAGACTTGAACTCTATATCTGCAATTAGATAAGCGTCAGTCTTAGTTATATCTACTGTCTGTCCGTCTATGAGAGTGGATCTCTTCTTCGCTGTGGTTCTCCTCAAGGTTTCTCTTTTTCCCTTCGTTTTTTTTTAGTTTTTCCTGTCAAGAAGGAAGGTCTAAGGACAGAAGGAGGGTCTAAGGACAGAAGGAGAGTTTAAGGACAGAAGGAGGGACTAAGGACAGAAGGAGGGACTAAGGACAGAAGGAGGGTCTAAGGACAGAAGGAGAGTCTAAGGACAGAAGGAGGGACTAAGGACAGAAGGAGGGACTAAGGACAGAAGGAGGGTCTAAGGACAGAAGGAGGGTCTAAGGACAGAAGGAGAGTCTAAGGACAGAAGGAGGGTCTAAGGACAGAAGGAGGGTCTAAGGACAGAAGGAGAGTCTAAGGACAGAAGGAGAGTCTAAGGACAGAAGGAGGGTCTAAGGACAGAAGGAGAGACTAAGGACAGAAGGAGGGTCTAAGGACAGAAGGAGAGTCTAAGGACGGAAGGAGAGTCTAAGGACGGAAGGAGGGTCTAAGGACAGAAGGAGAGTCTAAGGACAGAAGGAGGGTCTAAGGACAGAAGGAGAGTCTAAGGACAGAAGGAGCGACTAAGGACAGAAGGAGAGACTAAGGACAGAAGGAGAGACTAAGGACAGAAGGAGAGACTAAGGACAGAAGGAGAGACTAAGGACAGAAGGAGAGTCTAAGGACAGAAGGAGGGACTAAGGACAGAAGGAGGGTCTAAGGACAGAAGGAGAGACTAAGGACAGAAGGAGAGACTAAGGACAGAAGGAGAGACTAAGGACAGAAGGAGAGTCTAAGGACAGAAGGAGGGACTAAGGACAGAAGGAGGGACTAAGGACAGAAGGAGGGACTAAGGACAGAAGGAGGGTCTAAGGACAGAAGGAGGGTCTAAGGACAGAAGGAGGGTCTAAGGACAGAAGGAGAGTCTAAGAACAGAAGGAGGGTCTAAGGACAGAAGGAGGGTCTAAGGACAGAAGGAGAGTCTAAGGACAGAAGGAGAGTCTAAGGACAGAAGGAGGGTCTAAGGACAGAAGGAGAGACTAAGGACGGAAGTAGAGTCTAAGGACGGAAGGAGAGTCTAAGGACGGAAGGAGAGACTAAGGACACAAGGAGGGTCTAAGGACAGAAGGAGGGACTAAGGACAGAAGGAGGGTCTAAGGACAGAAGGAGGGTCTAAGGACAGAAGGAGGGTCTAAGGGCTCCATCATTCTAACTGTATTCTAACATGTTTGTATTTACCTGTGACAGTGAGGCGCACTCGTCCCTCGCGGTTCTGCTCTCCCACAGGAGCAGCCAGGTAACACTGGTAAACTCCTTGGTCAGAGCAGGTGACTGTGGGCAGCTGCAGGTTCAGAGTGTCCTTCTGCAGAGAGATCCGTGTGTCTGCTCCCACGTACCACCTCATCGTGCCGTTAGGGAGCGTTTTGGACACCAGACCTGTGAGCCGCGGGTCCACACTCTCCTGAAGAAGACAACATTTAGATCAGACACAGGTCAGAAACATCTGTGTTCAAGCCTGACTCCTGCTTCTGCTTATTTCTGCCAATATAATTCGAAGAGCGATTGCTTTCATAGTCTTTGGTTCAGTCCATTAAAGGTCTGTATCTTGGGTCTTGCTTGGTCTGAGTTTTGAGCAGGAAGGAGGGGTTTTATCGTGATTCAAGTTCATTTTATTTTGATTTAGTCCAAAACGTCAAAACTCTTCAATCCAGCCAGATTAAGTTCTAGGTTTGCCTTTCTGGAGCAAGTCTTAAAACTTGCAACTTGTCAAAATAATAAATCCAAGTTGTTATAGTGAAGCAGACATGGCGAATGTTGATACAGCTGACTCCTCTTGACTATTTTAAACAGGAATGTTGGGCGTGAGACACAAACTCTCCTCAGTCTGACAGCCTCGGCAGAACATCTCAGCAGAAATCAAGTCAGCTGTTCCTGCAACAACAAGGACCGTTGCCATGGCAGTTTCTTCAATTCAGGGTGGAATTTTAATGCCTGAAGTTCATGCTTAGGCCTTATTGACACAAACTTTAGAAATGAAACAGCAAAAATGTGGATTCTGTCATGTCTGAGCTGATGAAGTTTGGTCTGAGCGCGGAAACAAAGATATACTCATAGAGTCCTTGTGGAAACACCTGTCTTCATCTCGTCACGACGTCCTTGTTTCAGTTTGCACAACAGAATAAATACACTGGACATTACCTCGATGTTGAGGTGGACCACGGATGAAAAGGCCTTTCGTCACTGCTTCTTGATCTTCATCTTGGCCACACTGAGGTGAAAACACAGTCTTTAAACGATATAGTAGGGCAGCGATTTTGCATCATAGCACGAGAGTCCAGGGTTCAATTCAAGAACAAAACAGCGGCTTTCTACGAGGAGCTTGCATGTTCTCTCTGTGTCAATATAGGTTTCCTCAGAGTGCACGAACAATGGGCTACATTTATCCCGAGTCAAGTCCATCAGACAGGTACAGATTGAGCTGATTCTGAACAATAGGACCTTTTGAAATACAGTTTTGGGACAATCCAAAGGTAATTCTTCACATGTTCTTTGGTTCAGTCCTTGATTTATGCTTTTGAATCTTGGGTCTTGATCCTGGTTTTGCACAAGAGCAGGGGTTTTCATAATAAGAGCTCTGTCAGTCCAACCCAGCCTTTGTTCTGAGTCCAAATTCAGCTTTTGTTTAGTCCTGGAACAGCTCTCGGATAAATGCAATATTGTGCACTGAAACGAGCTTTACAAAAACACGTCACACGTTGTATTTTTACTTCATGACACAGAAATGAAATCACCTTCACCTCTGGAACCAAAATAACATCACAGTTTCAGAAGTCCACATCTTCACCATATATGTACAGAGTATGGTGCGTCTCTGCTTGTCTCCATGTTTGGACACACACACCGACAACATAAAGCCACTAGTACAATTTTTTTATGATCTGAACTTAAAGACATAAAACATTTTCTAAAAAAACAACACAAAAGAGCATTTTCTCACAAGTATTTGCCACATTAAAAGGGAGTTGGCTGGAGCTACCATAAGAGTTGAGGTTATCTTTATGTTCTTTATCAGAGCAGTTTGAATGGTGCTTTGACTGTATTTGTAAAGCAAAGGTTAGGCTCTGTAGTCAAATAAAAGGCAAAGCATTAACCAAAACTGGGCAGGGCAATACTGACAAAAAAATATGCAACTAAAGTTTAATATATTGCCCACTCTAGCTAAAACTACAAAGGGACTAATTTCTGCAAACATAATTTCTCTAACTTATGCTAACTCAGTAACTTTACACTTGTGCATCAGTTTTCTTTCCAGTGAAATGAACCTTGTATTCTGGCTAATCTCAACTAACCGCCTGTTCTCTGAAACAGTAACGATAAGGAACGAGGAAAAGCTAAATGTGGTTGAAGTGTGAATGATGGATGGACTTGTTGTGTAAACCCTCACCAGGAGTTTGTGCAAGAGCATAAACACTGGTCTCCGACTACAGCAACACATACGAGGACAAATAACATAGAATAGGCTATAATTATCATTTGCTTTTCAAATGTTTTTTATTTAAAATTAAATAAGAGCTCATATTTATTTATCAATAAAACTATATTTATCAGCTCAGCGCAGAGAAACATCGAGGCCACTGACTTTAGTGTTAAATTTAAGATTTTTATGACCAGTGATGGGTGTAACTTGATTAATGTAACTTAGTTACTGTGAAAACATTTGTAATTAAATTACAGTTACAAACAAAACACTTTTAGTTACTTTTAAATAAAGACAAATCCACAGACATTGACACATTGTGTGAGAAAAAACAGCTCAGAGACACAGATCTGCAGCTGGAACAGGACCAGAATCATTTTTAATTTTGATTTGAGCCTGTTTAATAGATGTTTACCTCTGTTTAAATGCCAATAAAAATCAACATAGAATCTACATTTATTCAGTGTTTGCAACATTACACACATTTTGCCTGATGAAGGCCCATAGCTGAAACATTGCTTCACCTCCTGTAAATAAATTTCACTATTTTTGCAAGTAGCCAGAGTGTGGGACTCTTCTTCATTGCAACATTACACACAAAATAATCCCAAAGTAATGTAACTAAGTCCCTTTCTTGAGGCACGTATTACTAACTTACTCATCACTTACTAAATAAGTAACGAGTAACTACTTACTTGTTTAATACTTGTTCCCCAATACTGTTTATAACTGTAGAAAGTACAAGATTTCATATGACTTTATTAAATATAAAGCCACATGATTGTAACATCTCACATCAGTAGAATGTTCAGTTGTTCTAGTGTTAAAACAATGGAAACTGTTAATTCTAAATACTGAATATATCATTTATCAAAGCATATTTCGACACTATAGAAAGATAAATTTACCAGAATCGACTCAAAAGTTTATTGGGTTATTCTATGGCTGTTTTATTTCTTTATTTTTTATAATATTTGTCTAATGTATTCCTATAAAAGTTTTGCAAGCCTGAAAAGAAACATGGAAGATTTGCCATTAATTCCATGGTAACTGTTTACAAAACTTTAACAGATTTAATTTATCTCATGTGATTGGCAATCAGCAGCTGACAGAGCACTTTTACATGTTTCTGGCAGTTTGAATTATGAAAATATAGTCAAGCTAACAACTAGAGCACGATCGACTCAAATTCAACAAATTAATTGACCTTTATTTAACCAGGGAAGTCCCACTGAGATTCAGAATCTCTTTTGCAGGGGAGCCCTGGGGGAAGGGTCAGGGGAGGATGACTCAGATCAAATACAAAGCCAAGCCACAACCCTTTGCATCTGCACCAAAGACCAGACGTGTGGGTTTGCAAGTCACGACATAGTCAGACTTGAGTCAGACTTGAGTCACTTGACTTGATAAAATGGACAAATACTTGTGGCTTGACTTGAGACTCAACAGTGGCTTGGTTCCAGCTCTGCTATAGACTGTAATAACACCATGCTGTTCCTGTTTTGTTTCAAAAGCTCTCCACCTACTGTTCTATTGGCTGCTTCATGCTGCAGAGTTATTAAAGGATCTACACGACTGCAGCTGCAAACAAACCAGACAAATGCAAATGTCAAAGCACACGCTGTCACTGAAAGGTTAAAACCTGCTTTCATTTTGTGCACAAAGTAAACATCCAATATTTACATGTGTTTGGAACGTTTTGGAACACTTATATAACTTTACTAGTTTCACTTTCACAAACAGCGATAAGCCAACCTTTGGCCACTAGAGGACACTGCTGCCTGAATAACATTGTGCTTGAAAAGTTAAAAGCATCACTTTTGCAGAATACAGAAACATTAAATAGGCTTTAAATTAGGATCAGCACATGCACTAGAATAGGAATTTGCAAAATAAAACACAAAATGATAAACACAGATTGCAGTAAACTATAACAACGTGCAAATACATGTTGGCTTTCTACATTTACAACTTTAAAATAAGACAAGTTCATCTCTTTGGACAAATCTAAAATGCCTGTTTGGTTGTGCTCATTCATCTAAATGCTTGACTTGACCGGTTTAATCATAATTGTATTTAATTTAATTTAAACTCAGCTGCAGAAACTACAACATTGATCTGAAACTGATTAAAATAGAAACAGGGCCATTTCTTGTTACAAACTGCGGAACTGTAACAACGTGTGACATTTCACAGAAACACACAGCTGCTGATTGTTATTTATTTACATATCCTCATTTCGACTACGTGGCATTTAGAAGTTGATACAGAGCAAAGGGCAAGGCGACACTCGGGACTTTTATGAGCAATAAAGTTTCAGCAGCAGGGCAACACAAGATTACCCAAAGGTGCAAGAGCAAGATTACGCCAAAACACAACTGTGAGTAAACTGATACTAAGAGATACTAAACCATGGTCAGAAAGAATAATAAAGTTTATGTATAACCTATAACATATTTCCTAACACATTCAATAAAGTATACTTCTTACATTAAATGGTAAATGGTCTCTATTTATACAGCACTTTTCCACCTTACAAGGCACTCAAAGCGCTTTACAGTCAGGGATCCACTCACCCAGTGTATGCAGGCACTGAGGCAATGTGGGTTAAGTGTCTTGCCCAAGGACACAACGACAATCTACTCCTGTCATCCCACTGTGGCACCTGGTGTTCCAGCGGTCTCCCATCCAAGTACTAACCAGGCCCTTTCTTGCTTAGCTTCTGAGATCTGACGGGATCAGGCTTTGACAAGCAGGTATGACCACATTAAGCCTGTATTAATATCCTCTGATGTTATTTTACATTAGTTCACTACAGTGTAATACTTTGTGCTGATACAGTGCATAATTAAAACGCTACCAGAGTTTTGTTCATTAGTTTTAAAGGTTATGCAAATGATAAATAACACAAAAGACGTTTAAATAGAGGTAAACAGCGTTGTGAGACTATAACACCAATGCAATGTGTAACTTCTCCATAGCTGATGCAATCTCTGTGCCTCTGGGATGTTTCCGCAATAAAATGGATTTAATGTGTGCACACTGGGTTTGATCATTAAGCTTGTTGGCTTGGAGACAAAGGCTAATTTAA
Organism: Mugilogobius chulae; assembly: GCA_038363315.1. NCBI lineage: Eukaryota > Metazoa > Chordata > Actinopteri > Gobiiformes > Gobiidae > Mugilogobius > Mugilogobius chulae. The sequence goes on from JBBPFD010000674.1 coordinate 898,419, forward strand.
AGCTTGGCGTCTCTTCGGTCCAGTAGATATAAAACAAACCGCTTGCCTGACCAGTAAGTCCTGTAATGTCTCATGCTTGGCTTAGCTCGGCTTTCGAAAACAATAATCTAGCCTGTACCTCCCCCTCCCAACAGTGTTATTATTGCAGAGCTGCACAAACAGGACGGAACAGGCAGATCTTGTAACCTCACACGCACCCACAGGACTAGGAGTGTCATAATAAACATTTGCCTATGGCCTTTATCGAACAACAGTAAAAAAATGCGCTGCAGACCTTGTACCAGCGCACTGCATAATACTGAACTCCGGCCTTCATGATGGTTGTGCAGTTCAGCGCCACGTCCCTGTCGGCGTCAGATGTAATGACTAAAATATCTCCAGCTGCAGCAGAAATACTCCATGCATGAGCCACGACTGGAGACAAAAAACAAACAATCAGAATATGCATATGATCCATGGTCCGTTACGTAATTAGTCCCAGGCGGATGTGAAGGGGGGAGGGGATCAACTTACATGATAAGATCAAAAACAACATTCTGCAGGGTGAGGAGGTGCGTGCGCAGTGACAGACAACGGCAGCAGAAACGAAACTGTGGAACTGCAACGTTTATATAACGAGGGATCTTTAGTCCCGCCCCCATGAAGGCAGGAAGTGGGAGAGTTTTGTTTTTTTTATTATTGAATACAAGCAAAGTACAGACAAATTAGGTACCTTAAAATGTTTACATTATACTTCAGGTTCAAGTATAAAATCAGAAAGAAAAACATCAACAAAACAAAAACAAAATAAAAGCAAAATGGGGCATTTGTTATACAAATAAAAAACATTGGGCAAATTTATATTTCCAGTCTGTCTCGAAAAGAAATAAGCTTGAGTGCATTTTTAGTTTTGACAAATGAAAGTGATTTCTGGGAAATAATAAACTCATTCCTCCAGAGAGTGAAATTTGGAATGGATTTTAAAAAACGACATTTGTGAATGTAATGTTTGGGTAAAAGAATAAGATTATTTAGGCTATCATCAAGAAAAACACCAAACAAAATAGTACTACTAGAAAACTCTTCTAACGCAATCCCTTGAGAAGTGATCCACCTCTGCAGATCCAACCAAAACATTTGAATATGATTACATGAAAAGAACAAGTGATCCAAAGTTTCAGTCTCACTCTCACAAAAAACACAGTAACCGACATCCATTTTAAATTTACGTGACAGAAAATCTTTAGTCGGAAAAATTTATTAATAATTTTGAATTGAATTTGTTTGGTTTTGTAAGAAAGAGGAAATCTCAAATAATTGCATCTTATTTTTTAATCTGCGCTTCATTAAAATCTTTAAGGATATATTGTCTTTTAAGAGTGTTAGTAACACAAACATTGAGTAAACATTTTCTTTATAAATTTGTTATTGCATTTGTAATCAGAAAGCATAACTCCATCTAAATAAAGGTTCCTCATAATAGGAGTAACTTTGGAGTATATTATATCTTGTTTAACCATGTTTTTGAGAGATTGAGGGAGAACCACCTGTTCATAGAATTTTTGGGTACAGCATATTTGATATTTAGCACAGAATTCACCATGTTGCAAAATATTTCCTTCTTTATCCATGAAGTGTGCAATAGCCCAAACACCTTTAGAAAACCAATCTTCAAAATAAAAAGACTTTCTTTTCAAAAGAACATATCTATTATTCCATATTGGACTATTGTGTGGAGTGAAGTTGTGTTTGAAGATGAGTTTCCAATAGAGGTTCTGCAGGTGACATCAGAGCATTCTAAATGTTCATGCTGAGTGGCAACGATGCATTAGAGTTAATGGAGAGAAAGGACATTTTCTCTTGTAAGAGTCCAATAAACAGCTAAAACAGGAAAAATAAAGTACAGTTTGATAACAAATTCAACCCACCACAAGTCTACTGAGCACTGGGTTTGTAACTGACATGTAAACAGAGAAAATCAAGTCAACAGTACGAGCAAAGCAGGTAAACTTTAGCTTCTCACATTTATCAGACATTGAAATCACACACAGTTGAACTTATTACCTTTTTCTTCTTAAAAAGATATTTTGAGTCTGTCTGTTGCAGTTAAAATGTCCTAAATCATCAACTGTTTTTGCAGACAAGTTGTTAACAGACAAGCCGTTGTTACGACAACAAAGAAATACATTGAAGAAATGCCACTCATTCTAAATGTTGTTAAGCATTTTTGGAATAAAATGACGTCACCTGCATAACCTCTATTGACCCTATTTTGTCCCTGCTTATATTCAATAATAAAAAAAAAACCTTCTGCTGTACAAGTGAAACACATAGTAGAAGTCTGTTTATTCTGCTTCTATGTTTGAACTTATAAAAAATTAAAGATGGGTAGGTGATTTTCACACTGCAAACATAATTTAGGTTTTAAATCTGACAACTTTCTCTCATAATTTCTTCAACACATTGTTATCAATATGTATTAATCCTTTAATAATGGGCTGAGAGTCCGATATTACAATTTAGAATTGTTTTTATTGTTACTACAAATTAAATTCAAACTATTAAATATTTTTGTCACAACAGTTTGTCTGATCACTGTGTTTTTGTCGGGCAAGAGGGCCCCCCAATTATTTTTCGCTTGGGCCCCTTGATACTCTTGCAACGCCACTGTTTGTAGTTAAAGGGATCCCTGACTATAAAGACAAATCTGGCTTAAATGCTAGTTCTGGCCATGTTTACTAAAATAAATTGAAAACAAATATATAACCTCTTACTATTTTTTATAAAATCGTCATTGTTTTTGAACCACTGGGAGCAGCCATATTGTCCAGGTGCAATGCATTCTGGGTTGATGTCAAATGGTTGCTTTTGGTTGTTGCCATGGTTGCTCCTACCATAGTTGCTCCCTAGGCTGTTACCTTGACAACCACCAGAAGACACAGACAACCATTTGATGTCATACCCAAAGCAAAATGGCCGCCTCCAAGTAATTTCTTTCAACTACTATTTTAATAAAACTACAAATATTTCCAAGGTATTTGTCCTGTATTTATATAAATTATGATATTATAAGTGTTTTAGGGTAAACATGTGATTATAGTCAGGGTTCGCTTTAAAGGTAAAACTTCTTCAATCTCACTTAAAGTTTCGGCAGCTCACTTTCTTTTAGTTATAAATAAGTCAACTTTGGGTTTTCCACCAAAAAGTCTACGATAAACGCAGCACTTTGTGAAAACTAGAGCCCACAGAGTACTGTCTGAATCAAATATTAAAATGTTTTAGTTCTAATCAGGAGCAGAATGCAGCGTTCTGATTGGTTGAGATTGGGTGGTCCGCTCCAGCTTCACTTTAAAAGAGAAAAAGTATTTAATTAAAATCAACTCTCAAGCTCCCTGACATGTTATAGATAAAATCAGTTTTTACTATAAACTTACAAATAAAAAAATACCTCAAAAATTCTCCACAATTTAATAAGAATTTTTAATGAGTTCCGCCTAAACTTTTGTAAGTTAAAACAGGCCCCTAAAACTAGAGATTGTCAAAACCCAAAATTTGCCAAATTAGTAGGCCTATCTTTTGTCCACCAGCTGTTCTGATTCTTACATTTACCAGATACATTTTAGGGGGACTATAAAACCTGATGTTCTGTTGTGCAGAGCTTCTTCTCACTTAAAACAAGAGTTATTCAGACATCAGAGGATACAACTGCAAAACCTCAGCTTTACAAAGAGTCCAGACAATTCTGCTCCATAGTGTTCAGAAACAGTTCCTATTTGAATTTTAGATTATTTTAATAAGGCGTTTTAACAAAAAGGACCCCCACCCAATGCCATTTCAAAAAAAAAAAAAAAAAAAAAAAAGATGTATTTAGTGTAATAAAGAAATCTGAAGAATAAAAATATGTTTTTTTTTTTTTCCTTTTTTTTTTAAATTCAAGCTTGTTTTTGGACAAAAAAGTTACACAGGGCACCTTTAAGAGAGACTGGCGTTAAAACTTTAATAATAGACTTTTAAAACCTGCCCAAGGACTACAGATGGAATTTAATCTGGTGCAGCTGAGCATATCTTCTTCTTGTGAGGTTAATGTTATCTGTGCGCTGTCCTTGTCCTTTAAAGTAAACAAACAAACAAATAAATGCACTAATGAATAAAGAAATTGACTAATAAAAGCTGAAATGTACAGAAAGTTCTAAAAAGAATCCGTTTTTTCTTTGATCTGTCATCTTTTACATCTTCACTGCGGCTTCAGTGCCATACAATAGATGGCACTAATGCTACTTATTGTCAAAATTTAGATAAACCTGCAGAAGAAGCCAAGGACGTAATGACGCATGACAAATAGCTCTGCCAGCCAGCGTGTTGTGTCTGCGCTCGGATGAAGCGTGAGGAATAGATCAATATTTTCTGACGTTTGTACTGATCGAAGGCGAAACCATCCGTGTGATTCTGTTGCGTGCGCGACCTCGGACTGCTGCTGTGCTCCGGGACCACGTCTGTAAACTTAGATCTTCATTTGGCAGCTAAACGCCACCAGCAGAGGCGGCGACCATAATGACTCGGCCTTTTTTTGTTTTTTTGGCTGGTAAGTTTCTCACAAGCGTGCAAAGGAATCCATGTGAAGACTTTGAGCTTTGTTTCATATGCACAAAGTAAAAAGATAAAAAAAATAAAATAAACTAAAAATACATTTAATAATTTAAAACTCATGTAGACGACAGGTACGTCACAGGCGAAAGTGAATAGGCCGTCTCCATGGTACCTGAGCTGCCATGTTGTGCTGCTGCCCCCCCTCACCTAGAGACAGTTTTTGGGGTATAAAAGGCTACTTTGCTCTTACTCACACATTTTAGTTCTTCTGCTGCCAACCTGTGATTGAAACTGAACGTTTGCTGTCTCAGAAGTAAATAAATGTTGATTCATTCTTTGCAGATGTTGATGTTGTGTATTTGATGTGTTTGTGTGTGCAGGTTGTGTCACGATGGTGAACTGTCCTCCTGGAGTCACTCAGAGAGAGAAGAATTACAGCGACTACAAAGAATTAAAAATTCCCGTGCTACGCCACTGTGACAATAACTTTTTCATCCAGGACGAAGTAAGACCTCACACTTACTTAAGAATGTATAAACAAATGAAATGCATTAATAATGACAATATTGCAGTAAAACTGTTTTAAATATTTTATTGCTGCATGAAGTTGCATGAAGGTAACAGTTGACTCCTCCCTCTTCTGTCTTTAATAGATACATGTTGTACATGTTTGAATTGTACTTTTTATTATTGTGACCAGTCACAGGGATTCACAAAAAAATTATTCAAAATTTCATATGCAAGCTTCTCCATGTCTTTTCCTTGTGTGTGATGCCTTTACAAAGTTGCATTTGAATTTGTCATGTTGTCGTTTTTTTGAAAAATGTTAGAATTGATCAGATTTTGGTTCTTGCTAAAGCCTTTTACACTGTATGTTCAAGATCAAGCCTTTTCCATATGTGTCTCTCTCTAATGCTCTGTTAATCTGCAACAATCGGCTGAAAACCGAAGGGAAAAGGTGGAGCATCATGACAAACATTTGAAGCTGATTGGTCAAACATCACAACACACACAAATATTTTTGCTACTGTAGCAGTCCCAAAAATCCAAGAAATAATTTCTGTTTCTGTCTGGCCTTTGCCGTCTTGGTCTGGCCTGGGTCTGTGTTCTTTCTTGTTCAATCATCTCACACATGTTTTATGTCTGCAGCCTAAAGCTCGAGTGTTTGAGACCTTGGTCAATGTCACGAAGCCGTTCAACTTCCTCAAGGACAAAGGGACGATGCAGATCATGGAGGATGTGGATTTCACTCACAAGTGCATCTGCGAGCTGCCTGTGAGTCTGGCAGGAACACTTTTTACAATTATTATAACACAGACCAAAGAATAGAGCAGATTGTGAATGTTGGTGCAATAATCTCTCATTCGTCCAGTCGTGATTTATAGCAGAGAAAGGCTTCAAAGTTGTCATCTGGACAGAGTTTTGACTGTCGGATAAGAGTCGAAATGTCCCAGTTCAGGTGACAACATTGAAGCCTTTTTTTTACTACTGTGATTGTCAAAAATATCGTCGCATTTATAATAAACATTTTATAATCTTCCCTTCCAAACAATAGAATAGTGGTGAAGAATTCTACAGTGAATAAAAATTAAGTTTATTTAAGTAGCTTTCACACCAGCTTAGCCTCTTTCAGCCGGCTCTGGTTCGGTTCTTCTATGTTTACTGAATAAATAACATATATTTTTGAACAGAATGATGAGCTGGAGGAGGTGATTACTTACTACAAGCACATTCCAAGCTCCAAACTCAGCAATGGAGGAGCTGCTGCTCAGGGTAAGTGTGCATCTTCTCTCTTTTTTACTGTGGCAGAGTGAACTTTTGATTCTTTCTACGGATCGCAGTGTGCCTCGGATACTTTTTCAGACTTTCCACTCTCTCTCTTGCTACTACGACTTAGTGGTGCATCCCGTTTTAAATTGATACATCATTGTCACTTTTGTTGAACCTGAATTATCTGTATTATTTGGTCCATAAATATATAGTTATAAGTTAAATTCCTCTCTTTAATGTGTGAAGTATGTGACCTTGTTTTTTTACATTATTTTCAATTTGAATATTACTGCCTCTCCAATCGCAAGATGGCCACCGCAACTTCCACAGCAACAGCCCACGTCCTCTCTAGTCATGATAATAACTCAGGCTGGGTCCAAACGTCCACACTTGTTCTCTATCCTTTCTTTCCCTCCACAGTCCTGCCCTGTACAGGTCCTGGTCAGTGACTCATTCATCTGGTCTTTAGTACAGAAGCTCACTACTTTCAATAACTGCGGGTCATGTGACTCTTCAGTTAAAATAACGATCGGCAAAAGTCCAATAAAAATGAACTTTGGTAATAAAACTGGTCAAGACTGTCAGACACGTGCATATTTATGGACTACTAATCTTAATACAAGTCTGGTTTAACTTGGACGATGCATTTAACACCAAACAGACTAGATAATTCCTCTTTAACAGCCAAACTAAGGTAAGCAGCTAACGTTAGCATCTTTATGGCTTCCGGTATGAGTGTTTTGTTTATTCTTTCAGCTCAACAGTGAGTTTAAGCTGCTTTTTCTTATCTTTCATTCACCCTGGATGTACACTGACTGAAGTTTGGTGCAGGGCATGTGATGATATTAAAATTTGCACTCACGATTATTGTGACCAAAATAATCGCGATTAACGATGTTATCATGATAATTTACTAAATGTAAAAGTGCACAGATTCAAAATCACTGAAATATTTTTTTGTGCACAATATGTATGTGTTTGAACAATTACTTATTGTATTTTGGTCTAAGTACAATCAATAATGATTCAAAGTGAACAAATGCTTACAATGTTGAGCAGTCATTAATAAACTTTCCCACGTTAACCTTATCTTTGTTTAACCATAACACAGCTTCTTACTGAGTTCACAGCAGTCAGATTTTAGATGCTCTTATGAAGCCACAGGCGCGCCTGCTGCTATAATTAAGATTATTGTCATTATACGATTATCACAATTATGAAAAAAACGCCACAATTATTTAATTGTGGCCCTTAAATATCGCGATTAACGATAATATCGTATATCGTCCCATCCCTAGTTGGGACACGTTCGGGTTTCTTGCAAAGTGCGTGTACACCAGATGCGGTCCACTGCGGTCCGCAGGCAGATTCACATAAATTCCCCTATAATGAATTGAAAGCTGCATCAGACCGCTGCGGTCTCTGTGAAAAATAGACTTCATGTGGATTCTTTCCACAGACCTGCGCGGCTCCCGCACTCGCATCTGCATTGCTCAGAGGTCAGCGTACATTGGCGCATTGGTTTTAAGCTTTTTCTAAGTTCTGTGGAACTCTGAACTAGGGCTGCTCGATTATGATGAAAATAATAGTCCTGATTATTTAAATCATAATTGAAATCACGATTGTTCAAACGATTATTTGCTTAGAGAGACTGCAGAGCGTTAGTGCCCTTCATGAAACGAGTGAAGAGATCAAATGAAACATGTGACAGGTCTCATAGAAATAAACTGTTGTAATAGTATTATTCAGTTGTAAAGAAACCACCTGTTTTTAAATGAAGGAAATAAATGAGCATCTATAAACAGATTTATAAGTTACGGTCACTTATCACAATTACACAATTTTTGTAAACGATTACAGCAATAATCGTAATTGAAATTGAAATTCGATTAATTGCACAGCCCTATTCTGAACTCTCATTCTGTGTACATCCAGGGTCAGTCGTGTGTTTCTAGTTAAAGACCTGACACTGTCCGCATTGTTTTTCCGATTCTCGCAATGAATTGTGTCTGTATTGGCCGTTCTAGTGACCATCAATGCTCACTACTTTTCCTGATGCATTGTGGGAAATTTACTACAAAATGGCGTGACCCTTGAATAGTGCACTATGTAGTAAATAGTGTGGACGTTCAGACACAGCCTCAATCTTTAACTGCCTTTAGCAAACTAGTTTCAAATAAACAAATGTCTGTGCATAACCTCTATATTGTATGTTATTAATGTTTTCTTTCTCCTCAGGACGCCTCCTCTACGCTCTCGTGGTGCTGCTTTTGGTCTACGTCCTGTTCTTTTAGGAGGAGCTGTGACGCGATGCCTTTTACTGCTTCTGCAGTTTCTCCAAAAGTTTCAGGTTCTGGGCCTTCTCTGCATTGTTTTACTTGAACATCTTAAACGCTGTCAGTGGTACGAATGCTAGTTGAATGCTTTAGAGGTATTTAAGTGGAAACGTTTGCAAATTCTCATGGTAACCAGTGCACAAACATCTTAGACCTTAAGTTAGTAGACGCGCAACTTCAAACTATTTCCCTCAAGTTGTTTGTCAAAAGAGAAACAAAAGCACTTATTTTAGGTCATTATCATCAAGTTAGTGGTTTTAAATACAACTCTGCTCAGTTATCGAACATTTATTTACAGATTAGCAACATCACATTATTCGAGTATAAAGAGTTACTTTAGCAGCAGTGTCAAATTGATAATCTGCCCAGACAAAACAGTGACAATCTGGTAAATTAAGCTAAGTACAGTATGTTTACTTTGGATTTACGGTAGATACTTTCCAACACCGCTTTTTGTTGCCTTATCGCCCAGCCATATTGCCAAGTTTACAAACTTTAAAGCTTCTATGCAGGGCCCAAGTTATTATGGTGCGTTACAGACACTGGGTAAAGGGTATTTTTATCACCTTTAACTTGAAAAAACGCACTGATACTTGTCTCAAACTGGAGCTGCGAGAATCCCACTTCACGTACATGTCATTGTCTTCCGTTTTAACAAGTGCTATTGATCTGAAAGTTTAACTGTCACAAACAAAAAAACAACCCGACAGTAATCTCAGAATTAGAATGTTTTATTACCATCGTCACTGAACAAAACTTACAAACTAGGACCTTGCTCTGGTGCTGATGTAGAACAAATAACACTGAATGATGATGGTAATAAAATTAAGCTTTGCTAAAATACTAGGGATGGGACAAGATCTCGTGCTGCGAGATCTCGCGAGATCAAACTGTCACAATACTGTGCGCACACGTACTGAACTGTCTCGTGAGATTTTCCATGAAATTAAGTTTTGTAACTTTGAGCAGCTGTAGTAAATATTCTCCTCCACACACAGACTTGTAGCAGACTTATTCTGACAGAAAATTGTCTAAACTCTGTCTCAGTTTTTATTTCGTAAAGATAGGACCAATACTGACAGAGATAATTAGTCCTAAACATTGTAAAAGAAAAATATATAATCGTCAAATATACGCGGGACATCGCGGGAACAGCGCGGTGTTTTTCACACTTAAACATAGTTTAAAATAGATCCACAAAGAGAAATTTCATCAATAACTGTAAAAAGTACGAAAGTCTCCTCATCTGTGTGTATCTGGTCCCTGTCAGCAGCGGCAGCGCTGTGAAGCAGGAGAAAGGGGGCGGAGTCTGAGCTACACACGGGGGAGCGGATCAATTTCAGTTAAAACTCATATCGATCAAATAATAAAAATCCAAGGTGATACACATAATGAAAGGTAAAGCTAAACTAAAAGTAAATAAACAAACAATAATAAATAATACCAATCAAATTTTGTAATTTGCCTTGTTTAAATTCTAAATTGAAACAATTAATACAAATTATTTAAAAATCTTGTCTCGTCTCGATCTCCTGGACCCAATCTCGTGGCTCGTCTCGTGAAAATTTTGTCTCGTCCCATCCCTATTAAATACTAAATGTTTACAGGAGTTTGGAAAATGCACTTAAAGAGGATGTGTTATGCTTCCGTGAATCATTGTTTACACAGAGCTAATAGATTATCGTGCAGTAGGATTTACTTTATTTAAGTAATGCTGTATACTTTCTATAAGACATGTTTATATGAATTTGTACATGAAGTAGTAAGTCAAAGTGCTTCACAAAAGAGGAAAATGACTTTGACAGATATTTGTCTGATAAAAAAAACATAATGCAAAAACAAATCTTAAATTAGATTACAAGAGAATCAGTGCCTGGCATAAGTTGCATTGGACATGTTTTATGTACATTTTGATTGGGTTAAACTTAAAAACTCAATGAAACAATCTTAAAATATCTTGTTTTACTTAAAATAAGAAAAATATACACTAACTTGAAATTATGAAGGGGAAAAAGAGCTTCTGTTCTTGAAAAAAGGTCTAAAATGACTTGTTTTATTGCCATATCTTTATTTAAGAACGTCGCTATAACCAGGGTGCGATTTGTCAAAAAACAGAAGGGGGATAGAAAATTATAAGTCATTCTACACGCGCACCACGTGCACGCGCATATTGTGCACGCTCGCAACACGCATGCGCACCATGTACACGCGCGCCACTACAATCGCGTCTCTCCTTCCCGTGTTCATTCCGTTTCTTTTCCACTCGCAACTAACAGGCTTCTGGCGCGCACTGGCACGTTTCCTCCCAAAATGAACAGACTCCATTCAGTGCATAAAGCTCCGCAGAGCCCCGGGTTAACCAATAGGTCCTGCCTCTCAGCGCAGCTCTCGCGGCACCGGGTTCTACAAACAAGAGCAGTGCAGTTCGTCACTTAATACGAGTCTTGTCCCGCTTTGAATCGCATTGCACGTCAACATTTTCGTGTCTCTCACTTTGTTGCTGACTTGATCTTCCCGCTCTGCTTTGCTCACAGTCGTGGATTAAACCATGATCTCACAGGGCAGGTGACAGAGCAGCAGCACAGCGGCTCCGAGTGACCAAACCCGAGTATAAATGACAGCGCTGATAGAGAGAGAGAGAGAGAGAGAGAGAGAGAGAGAGACAGAGACAGAGACAGAGAGAGAGAGAGAGAGAGATCGGCGCGGCGGCGTCTATGTTCATTATTGAGATCTGTCCATTTAAACTTTGCTTGTGCGCGCAGACAAAGTTAGAGGAATAGCCAATCAGAAAAGATTGGAAGCTGTTATGAGAGCTGCCTGTTGAGCGGAGGAGCAGCTCCGGGAGAAGGGAAAAAACATAAATGAGACGACGCTGGGATTGATAAAACACTCTGAAAATTGGGATAATTGGGATATTTTTTATCCCCCCTACACATAATACAAGATAAAAGCAGAAGGAGGGATGGGGAAATTATAAGCAGAGAGGGGGACGGACAATCCAGAGGTAGGGAAAATCCCTCCCATCCCCCCAGCAAATCGCACCCTGGCTATAACGCTAAATAATTCAACCAATCTTAAACTTATGAATATTTAAGTTTGTTGTTTTAACACTTTTATGTTGGACTGACAAATATCATTATCAAGATGCGCCAAAAATTGTATTGGATCAAGGTATTCATTTTTGTCAATATCGCCCAACCCTACATAACATATAGTTAGTAGAGTAATTATGTTTTATTGGTTTTAAATCGCAGTATTTACTCTGAATCTCCATCTTGTCTCACTCGAGTCAGACTTGATCGTTATTCTTCCAAGACGTTATTCTGTGTGTCATAATCACTGTTTGTGGGTGAGAACCACAACCAAAAAAACACGTTTGTCTGCCATAAACATGCTGCCATCTTACTCACAGTATTGTCTTTACAGTTTGTAGAGGATCCTTCTTAGAGTGTTTTAATTAGTCCAAAACAGTGTTATGTAAGTTACTGTAAAACTGGAAAATATAATATATGACTAGTTATATGTATAAACATGTAATATGTGTATTGTATTGCAATATTACTCTCTCTACACTGACCCTTAAGTAAGAATCTCGCAGGTCGTACTAAATCTGGAGTTCGTTTGACGATCGTGGAGGAGAGATTGTTTTCTAACAGTCTTCTTACGGTCGACTTTCAGCTCTCACCAACAACTTACGACATTCTTGAGGAAATGAAGCCATACGGCAGTCTTGCACGTGCCCTAAATCTTCCTTAATGTGTCCTTTCAGTAAACCTACATCTATTTTATACCACACGGGATCTGCGCGATCAATCCTCTCTTAAGCTGTTGCTAGCATTAAACCTTTCATAAACCATTTATAATCAGAATATTAGCAATAACCTGACCTGCACACGGCATCTAAACACTAGGAATGGGACGATATACAATAATATCGCTCATTGCGATAATTAAGGGCCGCAATTACATAATCGTGGCGTTTTTTCACAACCGTGATAATCGTACGTGACGATAATCACGATTATACAGTAGCAGCAGATGTGCACCTGTGGCTTCATAAGAGCATCTAAAATCGGATGCTGTGAACCCAGTAAAAGCTGTTTTATGGTTAAACAAAAAAAAGGTTCATGTGTTGAGACAAAGTTAGTAGATTTTTGCTCAACATTGTAAACATTTGTTCACTTTGAATCATTACTGATTGTACTTAGACCAGAATACAATAAATAGTTGTTCAAACACATACATATTGTGCGCTAATAAATATTTCAGTGATTTTGAATCAGTGCACTTTTACATTCAGTAAATTATTGTGATAATATTGTTAATCGCGATTATTTTGGTCACAATAATCGTGAGCGCAAATTTTAATATTGTCCCATAGTAGACACCAGCAAAACCCGAATATGTACGCTTCGTCTGTAAATGTGTTCTGGCATTTGTCTCTTTCACTCATACTTTTTGTTTTCTCAAAGTTAAGCCTGCGCAATAACATCAACACAGTTTCTTACCTGTGCATATTGCAGAGGAGGAGACACCAAAAGCAAATATTCCAAAGCCTCTCCGGATGCGTATGGTCCATTGGCATGTGTTCAAAAAAAGAAAGTCTGAAGTACTCTACAACAAATATTATCGCCAGCGAGCAGCAGCTGTCCAAATGTCTGCGCCTCCTCGTATGTGTCCAACTCCAGGCGATCTGTGTTTTCTCTACGGTCCACGGTCCTTCCCGTGTTTAGAGCGATCTACGATTCCCGCGCACAGGTCCGTGGTCTTCTACTCAGATCCCTCGCACAGGCTGAATACTGCACCTCTACCGCTGGTCTTAGTTGTTTGGACCAAAGAGCTGCTCTGTTACATTTTCACTCTCCCGCACAGACAAACTGCATAAACTTAATCAGGCTGTATTCTACAGTTTATAGCTTCTGCGTTTGTAGACTGGTCGTAGAAAATCTTTGACAAGACCATCGACCTGGTTACGAACTTACAAACAAGCTGTGAGCGCCGTCTTTATCGTAACAACGCCTCAAGAATGACGTAGGAAATGAGCAAAAAATCATTCATAGAGAAGTGGTAGCAGGTCGTACGGGCCATTGTGACCATAGCTTTAAGTACTTTGAGTTACTCTGAGAGAATCGCACATTGTACAATACTAATGTTACATTTATATTTGAGTATTAATGAATTTATGTAAATGTGAAAATGTGATCTTTTCCTCATAATATTTTTTATTAACACCGATGCCATGCTTCTACTCTTATAGTGGCGTCAAAGTAGTTTCGACACTGAAGTGCTGTTTTAATGGAATATCACTGCCATTCATTTAAAAAGTCCCATTGTACCTCAGGGTTATTTAACTGTATTTTCTCGAGGCCAGATTTTTTGGTAAGAACTGACCCACTAATGTAATTGTCAACTACAACAATAGCCATAATTGTTTTTGATCATTGTAATCAATAACATGACTACTATACAGACTCTAAAACTCACGTAAAACCAATTTTTATAACAAAGACCACTGAATTACTAAAACAAAACATTAAAAAGCTGTCAATTTTTAGTAATAATAGATAATTTAAAAATATTTTGCAATTGTAAGCCTTGTCAACCTTCTTTTGGCTAAAAGTATATTTTAAGATCCTTAAGACACAATAGAAATGATCATTTTTATAATCCCTATTCAACATTAGTTCTGCTTCAACATTGTAAATTAACTACTTTCTCATGAATTTTTTGTGAAAAGATGAAATAGGATTCAACGTTAGGACGGTTTGAATAAAACTTCCAAAATGTTGACTTTGCATAGGACTGTCTCTTTAAGAACAAAATGAGCCTAAATACAAAAGACTAAATGATAAACAACGATCAGAACAACATCTGTAATTAGTGTTGGGTTTATTAGCACAAGCTGCTTCGTTTGAAACGCTGTGAAGTGGGAACTCGTCCTGTTCAAATATCCAAAATCCCAGTGTCTGGAACAAACCTGCCATGTTTACTGCCTCTGTCACAGAGGTTTATGCAGAGGGCTGTTACCTTCAACATAATGAAAGATGTCAACAAATTAGTTTATTTAATCTACATAAGGGATTTAACTGGTTAGCAAGATGACTGCATTTACGTACGAAAGTGAAACATGAATAAGCCTTAGAGACTGGAAACTATGCTGACATATATGTTTTGTAGCAGCTGAAGATTGTAAGGTTAAAGCAGAAAAGAGGATCAGGGGTAAAAAGGGAAATGTACTGTATACTGTATATATGCTGCGTTCATGTGGTTTTCGGGAAAATACGGGTCAGAATATCTGCTCAGGAACTAGTGTATGGAGACTGACCAAAATCTGCTCATTTTATCCAAATATGTTTCTCACCAGCACATGAAAGCAGCAATAGTTCTCATTCCTCTCAGTGCAGTCAGTGTATACAGTTCAAATCACAGCACTGCAGGTCAAGCACAGTTTGAGCCCGAAATTCAATAACACATGAACAAAAAGTGACAATAAACAAGAAGAAACATTTGCTATGCATTTTTTTAAAGATGCTCTTTTCTGCTTAAACCAAAGATGAGCTGACAGGGCCGCGCAACTTTGTTTTAGTGAATCCACCAAGAGCTGAAAAACTATGGGCCAAATCAGGATCAAATCAGGACTAAACCAGGACTAAACCCAGGACTAAAACAGTAGCCAAACCAGGACCAAACCAGGACCAAACCAGGACCAAACCAGGACTAAAACGTTAGCCAAAACATTCAAAAAGTCCGCTTCGTATTAAGCCATTTCAATCCAACACCGCAGACATGACTTTAGTAGACGTGCAATCAGCAGCTAAGTCTGATTTGTGTCTTTTCAAGCTTTTTTCTAATATAATTTTGGTCGTATTGTTCATTTTATTCTGCCCTGCCCACTTTTCTTGTCACTGCACTTCCTGTTTATATTTGTTAAGGTTGCTAACATGCTTGCTTGTCGGTCTTGCGAGGCAATCTCAATAAGATATAACGACAAATAACCTCCGGTTTGCATGATACCAGGGGTGGATAGTTCCATCTTGTTCCATTCTTTCCTTATGGGGAATTAGCGGAGATGCGCTAAAATTAATTCATATTAAATACTCAAAGCAGAACGCATATTTTAACTACATCATCACTGCAGCAAGTTCAGAGCTTTACATACGAGGTGAATACTTCACCAGGGAAAGCCTGTATGTTTATAAACGTGGAATTTTGGCACAATGCTAAATGCTAACAAAGAAATGTGTGCAAATATAAAACAAACAATTTGATAAAAATAAATAACATTCTAAGTAGAGTTGCCTTGCGAAAAGCACTGTGCGCATTGCTCCATGTCAAACCTCAGCGCCCACTAACCTGTCCAGCTTGATGGTTTATCTTGCGATATTTGTGAATTCACAAACACGAGATAAACCATCTGACCTTCCAGCCCCCTGATTGGTTTGGTCACAGCAGTGTGGTTCTGAGGCCCAATCACATTGTAGCAGGGCGGGCTAACACGGGCTGTTAGCGCCGAGTCTGATTCAAGCTAAACAAAGACGGCAGCTCCTGTGGACGTACGTGTTGTTTGCTGCTTTTGATGCAGTTTTAGCAGAAATACGGAGTAATTTGTTTTTTAAGAAGAGCCGTATGTGTGACACTTGTTCTATCCCATGCAGACACTGGATACACCATTATGAGTTGTTGCTGTGATTGGTTAAGCACAAATAAGGTCGGTCGCTCACTAAATCAGCTTGATGTATTTCACTAAACGCCTTTTCTCGAACACTTTCAGCAAGTCAAGTTCCAGATGGATGCTGTGGAAGAACTCAAATCGTAGTTCAATACAGATCCATCTGGCGTGAGCCAGGTTAAGCGCGCACACAAACCAAGAAAAAGTTCCGAAAATGGCGGTGCTGGCTCAGAGAGAGAGGTTGAATGAACGCGGACAGTGTCACTACAAGCAGCTTTCAACAATCTGCTCGAGCAGCAGTGAGAGTGCGGCGGTTATTATTCACTTACATGATGCGTAAATAAATGTGCACATCGAATTTTGACTCTAATTCGGCTCTGACTTGAATTGAGTGTGTGCTAACCAACTGTGTGCTAACTCATGTACATAAAATTTCTTGTTTTTTTTTTGTCTGAAAAACACAAAACATCTAAATAACTTTGTAGTTTATAAAGCTGCAGAAACACATTTTAAATCAAAATGTAGGACTTATGTCTCACACAGCGCTGATTAACTCTGAGAACGTTTTCAAGCTTTTTAATATAGACCAAGTATTTTTTAAAAATCCGTATGGCTGTAGTCTGTTCTTTCGGAACCAAGGAGAGGGTGGTTTTTGAGCTCCATACAACCTTTATTCAGTGATATTTATGTGTGTTGTTTTCACTAGTAACATGTAAAAGCGGAAGGTTAGATGCTCGCAAGAACAGAACTTGAAGTTTGCTAACCTTCAGCTTGCAGTGCCCTATTTAATCTACATTAAAACACTAAACACTTTTTTAACAGTAACTTGTAGCGAGGCTTTGACCTCTCCTTAACATGCTTGATACGTTTGTACCAGCTGATACTCTCTGAATCATGTTTTTGCAGGCTAATGCTAACGACTATGTGGAAAAATACAAGGACCTCTTTAGAGTTTTACAAATCACCGACTAGCTTAGCGATGCATCAAATTGCACTTCTACTAATCAACGTCTATGTTTAAGTCTTAAGAATAAAAACACATTCCACATTTGATGACGGTCC
Organism: Mugilogobius chulae; assembly: GCA_038363315.1. Taxonomy (NCBI): domain Eukaryota; kingdom Metazoa; phylum Chordata; class Actinopteri; order Gobiiformes; family Gobiidae; genus Mugilogobius; species Mugilogobius chulae. Next base: position 915,822 of record JBBPFD010000674.1, read on the forward strand.
AAAGAGTCTGAAGCACCAGAACCAAACATGACGACTACAGTAAATCTATCACAACAAGAGCATTAAACCAAAGGATCAACCACAAATAAGCTTTAACCATTCAATATTACTTCACACAGGACTGAATCGAATCTGAAGGATCAAAGTGCATATGACATGTTCAAGCTCCACCGTGAAGAACAAATGTCCGTATACAATGAGGAAAAGACAATGGATACTGTCAGAAAAAGAAAGCATTTGGTGTTTAAGTATTTCAAGAGTATCTAGCTGGAGACCTGTATCAGGAGTTCTCCATTTTTCCGTTGTTCACCCATAATATGTAGATATACCATGGTACAGCTTGTGCACTTAAGTCATTATTTGTGAAAACATTGAAGAAAACAAAGAGAAGCCTGGATGTGAGCTGGTTGCCATGGTAATGAGTTTATTACTGTTGCTAATCAGGCTTAAACGGTTATATTTTTTACCTCAACCTTTACCCAAACTCTTTTCCTAAACGTAGCTGTTCTCCTAAGCTTAATCGCCGTCTCTCCAGACCAGACTATCGAGCGTTTACCAAGATCGCCTCAAGGCCAGTTATTACAAATGTTATGTTGTGTAAATAAAAACTTTGTTTTTCGCGTGCCAGTTCATCATGTCCTGTGAAAGTTATTTGTTGCCATAGAAACTAATACTTGATCCATCAAAAGGGAAAAAGTCTTTGTGGCCATACCTGTTTGTCAAAGCCTGATCCCGTCAGATCTCAGAAGCTAAGCAAGTTAGGGCCTGGTTAGTACTTGGATGGGAGACCGCTAGAACACCAGGAGCCACAGTCTGACGACAAGAGTAGAGAGTGTCGTCGTCGTGTCCTTGGGCAAGACATTTAACCCACATTGCCTCAGTGCCTGTTACACTATCTACCTACCAACCTACCTACCTACCTATAAACCAATCGGGCAGTCTGGATGCTCACAGCAGCCAGACAGAATACTACCAGTGTATTTCCTGCGTGTCGTAAAAGGGACTGGGAATCCTCTCCTCTGTAACTGTTTCCTAGAAATGAACAGGGCTCAGTTGGGAAGGGGAGGTTGTCTCCCCAAACCCTAAAGATTGGGTCCTTGAATGTGCCAGGACGTTTCCAAACTTCTAATATATTTTTTTTAATCTAATCCCATATGGCAATTTAACATTGGGTTCAAGATAGTGGAACCAGGAAGTGGGCGGTCTCTGTTGAGCTCCATGGGTGTGACTAAGGGACTCCTGGTGCAGGTCTGCAGCTAAATGCCTCTCAAGTGTTTGAAAAGAATATATCCTTTTCAAATACTATAGTATCAGCACGTGTCCTAAACAGGATGTAGATCTAGCACCATCTAAAAAAACATCCTGCACAACAAATAATTGCTGGGTTTCAGATGACATCACAACATTCTACAGGCCAATCAGATTGGAGACAGCTAAAATGAAGTTTGCTTAAATGGAGTTGATTTTTGTAATACAAAAGTTAAATAGGTCCAGTCACCCCAGAACTCACTACTTTTTAAATTTGTAAAATATAATATTTCATGGCAAAGTCCAATGTTACTACCTCTTGCCCCCAATCTGCCCTTTTACTGCCAAGAATTCTAGAATGTGAAACCCAGCAATTCACTCATCAAACGCATTAGAAAAACATTTGTAAGGATAAAGGTGCTGTGTTTAATCCTAAAGTCCATGTCAGTGAGAAACGTGAGCGAAACAGAAGTGTTCATATTGTTTTTCTGCTTTTCTGCCACTGTTTACCTTATTTTCTCTGTTTGTACGCCACATACAAACTCAGTATTGAGCAGTAGTTGTGTTTTTCATATTTATTTTCAGTCTGTAAGCTGTTTTTTCCCCCCAGTGTTTTGAGCTCTTACACAAGTAAAAGTATTTTCTCTCCATTGACTGTGATAAAATGATTTCAAGTCTAAAAAAATGGCTAAACCTGTCATATGCACTTAAAACTAGGACTAAACCGTCACATATTTCCAACTATACAGTGGTTAAAAGGGAACACGTCTTTCTTTTGGTCCAAATATAATTTGTGCAAAACATAATTTTGTGTTTTATTTATCAATTTATTTGAGTATTTATTGTTCTAATATATTTATTCTGTTACTGTCAGTGTATTTTAAATTATTACATGAACATTTCTAGCAATAAAAATCCCGTGTTAAACTCCAAAAGTGAACCACTCAAACTTAACAAAGCTCTTGGTGGAAAATAATCGTGTTAAAATAGGAAAAGGTGCAATTTCTGAATGAAGTAAAGACTGTGACACTTTCAGCTTTGTGTGAATGTATTTACATGAAAGCTTTTTGCAACGTTGTTTTTGTAGATTGTAGAAGTTCTATTTTTTTCCTTGTATTTCAAACTAACGCTGCTTTTTCAAAATGTTCATATTTCTATAATAAACATTTTAAATAATCTTATGTTGTCTGTTTCAAATCAAAAGTTAAAGTGACATTGTGTAATCGTCTAGAGATGAAAAAGGACTTATATGATTCAATGGAAAAGTTTAAACGCATCATAAGAATTTTCAGTTAAACCAATAGAGATTTTCTGGAGATTTGTTTCAAGTGTCTCGATAACAATATTCAGATATTTCATTTACATTAATAGGTTGTGTTCACGTTGCAGAATGTGATGTCATGATTGTGAACAAAAGCCTGTTTTTCCAACATTTAATAGTAATTTCACACATTTTCAGTCCTGTGATGTTTATTACTGCAAAGACCCATTAACATTTTGTATTACAACTCATTTTAGTTACTTAAATTTCAGCGTCCCTTCGGAGGGCCGTCACACTTTTTCTTGAAAAATTCCTTCTTCTTGATTTCCGGCAGACTGGACGCCTAGTGGCGTATTGCTGCCCCACACCACTAGCTAGGTTATAAGATAAAGTCCCATTTCACTCACAAATCCCACTAACAATGCAGGAATTTAAATATCCGAGTTCAGAAGGACTCACTGACACTTGAAAATTAATTTTTTGTTCAGTATTTGATAAAAACAAACTATGAAGCACCTGGAAATGTTAAAGATAAAAATCACATTTTCCCTCCTATTTAGAGTCAAATCAGCCTCTGGGATGAATCAGACTCATTTTCAACTGTAAACTGACAAATAAAAAATGTACCCAAAAATTTTAATAGGACTTTTGTATTGGCTTCGCCTACATTTTGTGAGTAATTTTAGGTCCTAAAACTCTTTTTTACCCCTATTACCTTCAGCTTTTGAAGAGGAAGAGTCAATCTGCCAAATCTAGAGTCATTCAGGTCCAGCTGTATTACCAGCTTTATCAATCCTTATATTTACCCAAAAAATTTAGGTGGAAATCAGATTCTGTTTTTCTTTTGTTTGGAGAAAGTTGTCACTTCTGATCAGAGCCGCTGAGTCTCAGAAGATAACAGAGATACAGTTTTAAAAAGACTCCAGACATTTGTTTGTGTCCAAAGGATCAGAAACTGTTTTCGTTTGAATTTTTACTGATTTTAGTCAGACGTGTGAGGGAAAATAGGCCGGAATGAGAAGGGGTTAATATCCTTAAATATTATTGGCTGATATGTGAGGTCATATGACTGCATCCTACAGGTGCCCAAACTTTTTTCCTTAGCAGGCCAAAATTAATGTTATTCCTTGAAGTACCAATATGAATGATTTTGCAGCCAAGCCTATAGAGGGATTTTCGATCTACGTCACTTTCCTCCCTATGAACTTCTCTCCATCTGTTTACATGGGGAAACTTCTTCAAATAAAACCACGAAACGGGACGACAACTAACTGTTTTCATCAGGTCTGAATCTGTGTTTTTCTCACAGTTTTTTCACCTGAATGTAACTTTTAAGGGTCGTGGTGTCCAGTTTCATTCACAAATGTTGATTTAGCAGCAGAACTTTTGTTTTCTCACAGATAAACTCTTGTAGTTACTGACGACGGGGCTTTTTTGACTTGTTTCCACTGTTTGTGTTTATGAGCGGCAGCTCTTTCTACAGGGGTGCACGCGCATCGCCCGTGTTGAGAAACAAAAAATATTTATATTGCATCTAAACAGTTTATTTTCATGATGACATGATGAAATTGTATTTTTATCAACTTGTTTTAGCAACATTAATCTGATTTGGTGTACTATGACAGTCTTTAAACTTCAAATATCATCAGACATACATTCTTATCAAATCTCAGCATCTCTTTGTGGGCCAAATTAAACCCCTTGGAGGGCCGAGTTTGGCCCCTGGGCCCCACTTTGGGCACCACTGGTATGGAGGGATTATTTGTTTATGGGTGACGCGCGCATGCCTGATATGCAGAAAGAGCCGCCGCTCATAAACACAAACAGTGGAAACAAGTGGAAAAAGCACTGTTTTCAGTAACTACAAGAGTTTATCTGTGAGAAAACAAAAGTTCTGCTGCTAAATCAACATTTGTGAATGAAATTCAATCCTACGACTCTTAAAAGTTACATTCAGGTGAAAAAACGGTGAGAAAAACACAGTTATAAGCTTCAGGAGACAGACGTCTGTCAGACCGGTTCAAGCCTGATCCAAACAGCTGCTCTTGTCCTGTTTTGTTGTTTTATTCAAAGAAGTTTCCCCATGTAAGTAGACAGAGCGCGTCTCTTTCTGCATGACGCATGTAGTAAAGTGGAAAGTGACGTTGACCGAAAATCCCTCTATTGTCTGACAAATGTGAAATGTTTGCAAATTTATTCACAAAAGAGCAAAAATATTACATTTATGCCATTATAGAAAAAATTACAGAAACTCCTTATAATTTTTATTTTTAATTTATTTTTTCTATAAACAATAGATTTATTATTACATTTTTTGATATCTTGAAAACAAAACGTTATCTAAAATTTGATTTATCTCCCAGTTCACAACTCAAGACGAGAACATAAAAGCAGACAGTGGTTGTTGAGTTCTTTCATCTCTGGTCACCTGAACTTCTGAGCCCACAGGATTTAATGCACCTGTCACTGGAAAAGATTTTAATTGTATAAACATGATCTGGTGACGCTGGGACTTTCCACTGACGTCTGCAGCTCTCCTCTGTCATTATATCAAAGGTGCATGGGCAGTTCATTTTCCTCGAGGGCCAAATTCAAACCTTCAAACCTCATCGGTGTAACAAATTATACATTTAAAAGAGACTGCAAAGCTTTGACAAAAATTACTTTCACAAATTTAATCTGAAGTAGAGAAGATATTTTGCTGGTTTCAAAGCATTTCTGACATTTATAGGAGAGTTTTGCCTATTGGAAAATTCAGCAGAGTTGGTAAACTGTGAATCTATAAATCAACATTTTTTGAATTAGGGTAGGATCCTACAATCAAGTTATTTTACTTGTACATAAAATAATTTTTTTTGCATTTCTTGTTGTTCAAATGAGTTTCTAGATTAGAAGAAAACCAGTCTTGAAATAGTTGCGCTCAAAACTAGGCCTGGGTTCTTGGAGCCAGATCACAATTTCAGTTTTATCACAGTTCACTATCAGTATTTTGTTACTGTCTGTGAGGTAAATGCAGTTGTTGGCTTTTTCAGAAAGTCTGACCTGTGTTGCCAGAGTTTTAGAGAAACAAGTGACCAAGTCTATGAAAACCCAAAACAAGCAAATTCAGCACTTGAAAAAAACATTAATAAAAATAATTTATTAAAAATAATGTGTTTTGTGGAGACACATGTGTGTCCATGTTTCAATCATAAATTCATATATTTTCGTAAACCGAACTTGAAAGGTTATAACTTGACAGTTCAGCTCAAAAAACACAAACCACATGCTTCAAAATTCATTGGACAATTTGAAAGAAATCAAAAGTCGCTATAAAGAAGTGGACTTGGCAACTCTGAGGCTAAGAGAAGCTTATATTGGAAAAATAGTCTATTTGAACAGACAGATGCATTAAATAGATTTATGGGAAATCACAATATGACGATTTCATCAAAAAAGCAGATTGTCACAGGGATGAGCTCACGATTAGATTTTATCATGATATTGCCCAACCCTACTCAAAATTCACTGAAATTACCAGGAAACATCTCAAAAGAGCGAGAAAGTTTCAGTTCCCAATGAAATCTAATGGATCTTTTGTGTCTTTGCTTTCCACAATGCAGTTACCCGCCTAGCATATCTTTCACAAAGCCTTAAACTTAGAAATTCCCCCTCAGCAGGCCACGCCCCCAAATATGACACGTTGCCAATTGTATCTATATCGACCGGTCGATATTTTGGAGCCAGTATAATGCTGCGTTCACACCGGACAGCTTGTTTGCGTCTAAATTCGCCTAAACACACGTAAAATTTCGCCAGTTATTTATGCTGTTGACGCCTCAATAAGCTTCCAAACTGCCGCCGTCAAGGCTTTGGTGGACAAAAAGACACTTTTAATGCCCCAAAGTGCTTCGAGCTCCTGCTTGTTTGCAGGTTTTGTTTTGAACGTAGACAGATCACTGAGAGAGAAGGAGGGAGAGAGATAGAGGCTTGTTGCCTTTATAAAAAGGAGCTTACCCGATCACACAACTTTCTCTTCTTCCAGACAGTGTCTTTTTGCTGTCTCTATCCTTCTCCAGTGTCACGTCGTACAGCAGGTTTAAACACGGCTACGAGCATTTTTAATAGATCAATGTGAGACATTGTCAGTCCAGATCATGTCCCGTGTTGTTTGTTTTGTGTCTCCAGATTTTCAGAGCAACAAACGACCAAGCCTTTGAAAAAAAGCCCCCAAACAGGCGACCTTCTGTTAAAAAAGTTATTAAAAGACTTGAGTAAACAGTTGTCCTTTCCTCTTGATGTGAGAGAACATGTCACGTGTCACAGGAGTGGAGTCTCTGATTGGCTGATGCCGACTTCCAACGCGTCTGAAGACGCCACAGGTTTGAGCTTCCAATCTTAAAGATGTTGCGTTTTCAGACGCCTAAACGCACGTTTAGACGCCAATAAACGCTTAAATGCTCAAGACGCAGGTTTACATTGACTTAACATTGAACATGGACGTAAAGACACCAAGACGCTGTCCAGTGTGAACGCACCATAAGTCGATGGGTGACTCATTTGCTCTGGAGGTCTGCAGTCCTGCTGCAGCCACAGGCTCTGCTGCTGACCTCGCCAGACCACCAACTCACGAGGGTTCACGTGAAACTCGACATGTCTATAGGAAGTTCTAGTAAACAAAGCCCCATTGCTCCGGGATTTTTGGTTATATTCACAACGAGACTCGTCTTTGTACAATGGGTAAGACAGTTTTTGCTTTGGATGCACTTTACACTCTCTTGAATGATTTTGTGTAAACGGCGTTATATTTTTCCAACATACAAAAAAGCCACGGCGAGCTCCACCGTCTGGCCAAAATTTGAAAAAAAAAAAACTTATTCGGAGCGCAAGGATTGGCCGGACCCGAGACAATGGACTGGACTGTATGCTGTGGTAGTGACTAAAGGCTCTGGTGGCTGCACCGGAGCTGGACTGGATGCAGTGTGAGGCCGGCCTTAATCTGCTGTCCAATTGTCCAAAAAAAACCTTAATAATCAGGCCATTTACACTTGACTTTGATCTAAATTGAAGCAAACATGAGGATAGGTCAGTTCTTAATAATGACTTTGAATAAATCGTCAAACTGCAGAAGCAGTTGCACACCACCAAAGGCTGTCAAAGTACATAAAAAACAAAAAACAAAAACGTAAGCAATTTACAAAATATTTACAAATGTTTATTCTTTTTCCTTTATTTAACAGAATTGTAAAGTCTAAAGCATACAAACAGTGTGGTGAGGTCATTGTTTTGTCTGTTCACACTTCAAACTAGAATCAGAAAAAGTTTTTAAAATGTTTAGGGAAATTATAATCATTCAACAAATCAACAAGACACAAATTACAACTGGGTAGTTTTACAAGAGGAGTAAATGAAGCTTAAGGAGACAAGCTAAAAAATGCTTCGCTTCAACAATAAAGTCATAGCATTTTGAGATTAAAGTTGCAGTTTTATGAGAATAAACTATGGATCTATTAAAATATCTAGTTTTTAAGCTGTACTAGTTACCATTCAGTTGTTTCTGCAGCGGAAAAATCCCCACAATCCAGATTTTTTTTTTTTTCATAGAAGACAATGCAATCATAAACTGCTTGAACTCGGCACACAGACCTACATATTTCTAAAAGGTTGAATAAATAAAGCTGTACAATGGCACACACTACCTCATTGTTGCTGGGTTTCAGTCACGTGACCTGGATGGGACGTGAATTCCACAATTGGGGGCAGGAAGTGATTTCATTCATTCATTTTCTACCGCTTAATCCCGTTAGGGGTCGTGGGTGACTGGAGCCTATCCCAGTAACTTTGGGCCTTAGGCGGGGGAACACTCTGGACAGTGGCCAACTCGTCGCAGAGTTAGACTGGAAGTGATTTGGTCTAGTTCAAAAGTGAATAACAGTGAATATTTCAAAGTTTTAAATGGACAAACAGCACAAACACATTATAAAGAAACTGACTGTACCTAAAGGATCTGACCCCTACAGTTTGAGAAAGGCAAACTTTTCATATAATCTGAAGGATTTCCCTGCTCTGAGGCGATGGATATAATAAATGATCTTGTGCTACAGACATCCTTCTGCACTGAGTCAAATGAAAGGATTCAAAAGACTTAAAGCTTACTATTCTGTTTCTGGTCGAGTCAAACACATAGAATCCAAAGGAGCTTTAAATGTCTGTGGCCATGTTTTTGCTCGGGTGAGTAGCTGGTATTAAATAAAGTTTCTTTGGAATGCAAAAAAAAAATGTTGTTATTCTCGCGATTGGACAAGTTAGCAAAACCACTGGTCGCACAGAACTTGGGCCTGTTGAAGGGATAAAGTGAGTGAGACGCATAGACAGTACATACATGAGATAATATACATAGACAAGGTGGAACATAGTTCTGAACGCCCTTAAAGTTGGAGTAACTAACTTTTGAGTAAACTTTGTTTTTTCCACAAAAAAGTTTATAATAAATGGCGCACTATGTGAAAAAACTAGTACTGTCTGAACTGAATAAATACGAATTTTAGTTCTCATCAGGAGCTGAATGCTGCTCTCTGATTGGCTGAGCTTGGGTGGTCCTCTCCAGTTTCACTTTGTTGTTTGTAAAAAGACGTTTATTGACTGCAACCAAAATAATAATAATAACCCTGTGTCAAAGGATTTATAAGAGGAAGTTGTCATGTTTAAAACTTGAATCGTGTTTGCAAAGTGAAAATCAGCTTCTCCACCTTTAATAATTATCTATTTAAAAAAAAAAAAAAATTACAAAATGTTTCTGAACTCAAAAATGTCTTTTAACAAGACTCTTGCCTCTCTTGTTTTGGGCTAATGCAAATGTCAGTGGGAAAATCTATGGGACGCCGCAGGTGTGTTTACTTCCTGCTCACTGTCAGCTCCCCACGCAGTTTCCCTCACGTCATCTGAAACACAGCAACAGCCGGCTCAGTCATCTGTCACAGTGTTTTGTTTGCTTAAGCGTTGTGCTCAGACTGAAGTGTCAAAAAAAATGCTGTGTATTATACAAGCATCATCAGCAGTATTCACTCAACCAGGTCAATCATCAACCAGCCTTAGCGTTGTGACGTGACTTTAACTGTGTAGTGCTGACATAGTCTACTTCAGCTCCACAGAACAACTATCGGTGCATAAAGCAGAAGATGCACTCCTGGATGTGAGCGGTTCCACTGTGTGTAGCCGCCTCCCAGACACCCTCCTGACCTGCTCAGCCCGCCTAAGTCTCTACTGTATTAGCCTGTCCTCGTCCTGCCAGATGAGCCTGTTCCTAGAGGACTTATTCCTCTGTTCGAACTCAGTGATAGTGGGACAGAAGGAGGGTTTAAGGACAGGGGATGCTCAGGGACACATTTGCCAATTTGCTGTACATGTTTGACAATCTGCATTATTAAGCTTGACATCTACAGTGTGCTTTATGTGTGCTGACCATGGCTGGCTAAGTGAACTGTTCGGTCCCTTAGCTTGGGACTGATTTTGTCTTGACTTCTTCCAATAATATTATGCTTTTATTCTCATAAAATTAGAACTTCATTGTAGTATACTTGCAGCTTTATTCTCATAAAACTACGACTTTTTATGGCCTTGACATTTAATTGATATTTACAGCCTTTATAGTGCCAACAACTCATTAAAAAAGTGAGATTTTCCAGATCTAAATCACGTGCAGCGGTAAATCTGAACTAAACTAGGACAAAAGGTTCAAAGGTGAAAGGTGTTCATATCTTGGCTGTTGTGTGGGACTTGACCAGGCCCTGTTCTTTGCGCATCACTGGGGCGTAGATGCTGCAGTCTCGAGCCTCACAGAAGCCTGGGACTCCGGCCACACCCACAGCCCCAGTGGCACCCACCGGGCCCGGGTGACCTCGAGGACCTCTGGGACCCTCCATACCCTCTTTAGGCTCAGCTGCGTAACCCGGGTCACCTGCAGACGAAAGAGAAGGAAACTTTAACCAGGTAAAGATCAGGAAACTGCACACTTTATAGTATCTGTCTATGTTATATTAGGACTTTTCCCACTGTAGGAACTTATTTTAGTTCCTAGTACTTTTTTTTTAATTTCCAGTCCCCATTTTAGGCGCATTCACAGAGCAGGAACTATGAACTGAGGCGACACTTTAGGGACTTTTTCAGCTCCTGCACAACACATTTTCCTTGTTCTTAAGAAAAATCATTTAAAAGCAAAATATAGTTATTTATTTTGTTAATAGTAGCCTAAATATAACTGGGAATTACAGTGAATACCGGTAATTTAGTTTTATTATTAATTTCAGTGATATTTTTAGGTTTTGTAGATCATAGTTTTATGTGGAATTAAAAAAAGACAACTTTTGTTTTACTAACACCACTTATTTACTGATGCTAATGTTAAAGCTAGTTAGACTCACTTTCTGGAACTGTTGCTGTGTGAACACAAACATGGGGACAGGGTAGTTCCTCTGACTAAACAGGGACTGGAGGAAAGTTGGGACTAGTTCTTGGTAACACCTTTTGTGAACATGGTTTCTGCAGGGTCTTAAAAAGTAAAAAAAAAAAAAAGTCTTAAATAGCTTGCACAGGTCTTACATTTTTAATGAAGCAATTTCTGTCAGATTTCCCAAACTATTTCACACTGCTGCAGTTTTTTTCTGTAACAAATTCTAAAAATATTCTCAATAATATACCACAACATACAGTATGTGCTTCTACTATTTTCTGGTTGATGGAACAGAGGGAAAGCTCAGTTGTTGTATAAATTGTGTTCTTTTTTGTTAATTCATTAGATTTTTCATGATTGTAGCAATATAAAATGATATCTTATGAAGCTTCTGGAAAATAAGCAGCTTTGTGAAAAGTATTGCTGGGTTTCAGTCTCGTGACCTGGATCACACGCAAAATGCAAATTGGGGGCAAGAAGTGATTTGTTCTCATTCAAAACACAACTATGTTAATGACTACTTCAAAGCTTCAGCTTTAAATGGACCAACCCAAACGTGTTCTTGGGGAAAATGACTGTACATATAGGATCTGACTCATACAGTTTGAAAACGGTGGACTTTTCATATAATCTGGAGGATTTACCCGCAGTGAGGCGATATAATAATGATCTTGTTCTGCAGACATCCTTGAAGCCTTCAAAAGCTCATAATTATGTTTCTGCTTGGGTCAAACAATTCAAGGATTAGCTCTCTGCGCAGTTTCTTTCACAACATCTGAAACCCAGCAATAGCTCAACTCACAAATAGATATTAATTTGTACATTTTGTGGTCTTAAAAAGATCTGCAAAAGTCTTCAATTTGAGCTCTCGATCCCTGCAGAAACTTTGTACAAATGTGAATGAAAACTGTTAACCCTAACTATTTTTCTTCTTCTAGGATTAGTTGTAAGCGGCTTCTGCTGTTGACAGTGGAAAATAGGTCATGTATAAAAGTCAAATTAGCAGCACAACATCCATTAACTTAAGTGAGTCTGTGAAAGGAAATGATCTAACCAACTAATGACTTCACTATAGAGACAGACAAGGAGTGGCCTCTCCACCAGAAAATGTGTTTACCTCTGAATCCCTGAGGTCCGTCTGGTCCGGCCAGGCCTTGTCCTGGTTCACCCGTCGCTCCTTTAGCTCCTTTAACACCTGAGCCCAGAAAACTCAGTTCAAAAATCCGCTCTATTATTTAAATATAGATTAAATATGTTTGTCCAGTGACCTGTGGTGTATTTTTTACCTGACTCTCCGTCTGCTCCCTTCTGCCCCTCCAGCCCTTGGTCTCCCTGAGCTCCTCTGGCTCCTTTGGCTCCGGCTTTACCAGGTTTACCCTAAAAACAACAAAAACGAAAATAATTATTCGTGTTTGTAAAAGCTCATTCTCCCACTAGATACAAAACATACAGGAAGATTTACCAATTTTCTAGAAATCTTAAATCTAAAAAAAATGCATCACTTAACTTTAAAAAGAAAAACACAACTTCTTAAAAATAAAATATTATATATTACCCAGGTTGCTTGGAAAATAAAAACAATTAAATAATGAACAGAAGCGGACCCAAGACTGACCCTTGGGGAGCTCCATAGGTTAAAACCATGTGTTTTGACACAATTTCTATTTTCAACAAAGTCATTCATGTCTTTTCCAGAAGACTTATGTTCTGTGTGTTTAGTTGCACAGTCACTGTCCTGAGCCGCTAAAGACCGCTAACCATTTTAGAACTTTTCACGAGCCTTTTTGAGAGTTCTCCCTGGATATGATCTCTTCCTCTAAGCTTCTCAAATGACCCATTTCTAATTCTAATATCACCAAACCCAGATTTCAGAAATAAAAACTGCAAATATTAACTAGTTTAGCCTCCAACTCAATGTGATGGTTGTGTGGCCTACTTGTTTGGAAAAAAACCCTCATGCACAAACATTTACTATATAAACGGTGCCATCTTTCTGACATTGCTGAACAGAGATAGAAAATACTGTGTTGTTACCTGTTTGCCGATGCTGCCCGGAGATCCAGGGGCTCCTGGGGGCCCGATCAGAGTGCGGTTGTTGATGGGGCAGCCCTGATTGCACTTGGCTCTGATCGGTGCAGCGTACTGGGCCAACTGAGCCGTAACCACCCCCCGACAGAGCTGGAGGATCTGCTCGTCTGAGAGACCGGGGCCCTGAAGCACAAAGACAAAGATTGTGACAAACCAAAACTAAACCAGGACTGTACCAGAACAAAACTGCATTTCATTCCATTTTTTAACCTGGTTCAATCTTTGAAAAGGTGGAGTGTCATGATGAACATTTGACGCTAACTGGTTGAAGCATTAAAAAGTTTTTGCTAAATTCAGTTGATATAAAAGCAGACATCTTTTTTTGACAAATGCACAAAGCACTTCTATTGCGAGAATCCATATAACTGACCAGCTTTGTCCTGATAGTTCTGTGAAGCTGACACAGTTGAGATGTGACTCACCGGAGCTCCGAGCACACCTTTAGGTCCTGCCTTCCCCGACGGACCCGAGTCTCCGATGGGGCCTTGCTCTCCTCTGGACCCTGGGACTCCTGGAGGTCCGACCGGTCCTGGAGTTCCGGTTGGTCCTGCTGCACCTTTAGGACCGCGCTGAGACGAAGAGGACAAAGTTAGGTATCACGAGTCACTGAGAGTTTAGGTATTTTCACAATTGCTCACGACAAAAAGCAGACTAATGCCAGTTATTGTTTCATGTGGACAGTAACTATAATGTCACCTTATCTATATTTTAAGAGGTTCTGCAAAACCGTATCATGTTTTTATGTGATCATAAAATAATATAGACTGAATCTTTAAGACAATTTGCATGTTTGCTGTTGGTCTTTGCCCTCAAATCAAAGTCAAAGAGAGACAAGACCGAGTCAAAGAAAGATAAGTCCAAGTCAAAAGGGTCTTTCACACCAGGCCAAGGGTCGCCCGTCTGAACCGGTTTGGCAACTTCTGCCGACAGGCGGCTCACGTGTGTTTGGTGTGAATGGTGCTGTCGGGGGTCAGAGGAGCGCGGAGCAGTATGTGGTGGCCAAGTTTTGCAGACTTGCTTGTAGAGTCGGTATCGCCAGCGTCGCTAGTTGCCTCATATGCAGCAGTTTGATTGGCCCGTGGCTCCAGGAGAACCAGGGAATCAGTGCACAAGAAAATAGTGCGGAAAACCAAAAATGACGCTTCTGGAAAAACAGTATTTACCCGAGCATGGATTGTTGTTATTTGCCGGGTTTAAACGGGACGCAAGTACGAAGAAGAAAGGCTATATTTGGTCCGAGGAAAACAAAGATGGAGGAGTCCCAGCTGTAGTACGAAGGCTGGACTGTAGCGGGAAATAGTCCCGCTTAATGAGCTTAATCCGTGAGGTAAGATAGAAATCTATCGCCACAGAGTTTGACAGCTACTCACACACAACTTTATGTTTATGTTTTTTGTCAAGCGTTACATCACGCGCATGCTCACTCGGCAATTGTTTGTCGACTGTTGGCTGCTCGGATTGTGTTTGTGTGAATGCTTTTTTACATCGGTGCGCCCCAAAGAGACCAGAACAGACGCTGCGTCGCTCCTCCTACCGACAGGGACTGGGAGTTATGTGGGTGTGAAAGACCCTAAAGAGAGACAAGTCCAGGTCGAAGTCGAAGAGACAAGTTCAAGTCAAAGAGAGACAAGTTCTGTGCTTTTCATAAAACTCCAAAAAGATTCATTTGGTCTTCTCTTCTAAATTACGTTTCAAATTCCTATGTCAGACCAGTTTTAGTTTATTTGTCATACCTTTACATGTTTCGACTGCTTGTCTGCAGTCTGAAGACGTTGTTGGACAATCTGCTTGTGTATTTCTGGATAAAGACTGTTTCTGTTGGTTTTGACTGTTTCATTGTCTAATTATCTGACAGTTGTGTTCGGTAAATCAACAACCTCACAAAGTCTTATTGCAAAAGATTGTTGTGGCTCTACAAACATAAACTGAATTGACTGTATTCTCGCTCGAGCAGTACATTGATCTGTTTAAAATCTGTAAACTTAAACTTAAAAGTGTGATCCAGTCCAGTAAAGTCTGAGTTAGTTCCTGGTGAAACAGCAGATAACCTGTTTAACCGTTATAATAATAAAGTATAAAATATCACCTGTCCTTTGTCTCCTCGGTCTCCTCTTCCTCCCTGAAAACAACCAATCAGACGTGAGCAAAACAGGAAGTGTATTATTTAAATTGGATTTTCTTTAAACGTTTCTGACCTTTTGTCCTTTGGCTCCTTTCACTCCTTTCTTCCCGACAGCTCCCTGTAAAACAATAAAGAGAAATAATTATGAGTGACTAATTATTATTTATTTCCTATTGTTCATTGACACAAAAGACAGGTGCGGTTAACGGTAAAAATAAACTTCCTGTAAAGTGACATTTACTATAAACAATAAAGAGAAGCGGATGTTGAGCTCATAAATGATTTCTTTGTAAATAAAGGTTTGACTTAAGCTGATAATGGCTGAGCTTTTTACAGTAATAATACATAGAAATGTCGATAGTGTTCTGTTAATCAGTAATTGTGGTAATTCAGTTCAGTGAGAATATTAGTGCCTTAAAGTTTTATGTCGATTAAACTTATGTATGTGAGTTGTCCCAAAATCTCTCTCTCCTTTCTCATGATTAGTTTTTTTTTTGTTTTTTAATCTCGATGAGGATTTATAATGGGAAAATGCAAGAAGTGATTTTATTATTGTTGTTAGTGTTGAAAGTTGAGAAAAGCACTTCAATACATTATACATTATATAAAATTAAAAACTGTTTGATTATGTTTTAAATCAGGTGCGACGTCTCTAATAACATTTTTCATTTGTCTTTGAAAAAGTTAAACTAAATCGAATTGAAAATCAAAATCGATCAATATGAGAAAAAAAAACGTGATTAGATTTTTTTCCAGATCGCCCAGCCCTAGTTCCTAGTACTTTCTTTAGTTCCAGCCCCATTTTAAACACGTTCACACAGAGCAGGAACTATAGACTGGGGTCACACCTTAGGGACCTTTCAGTCAGACAGGAACCTTTTGGTGACACAACACATTTACAATGCTAACTTTGTTGGAAACGTGTAGAGGCGTAAACGTGCCACTGCCATCGCTATGGAGCCAGAACGATGCCAGCGGATCCTTGGCATTGAAAATAATTTCGTAACCAAAAAATAAAATGTTGGCATTGAAATTTTTATATTCAAAATTATTTTTCATTCAATTTATTTACAATCTTTAAAAATTGGTTGATGTTTTTTTCTTCAATTATTATTTTTTAATTACAGTGACAAAACAATAAATTTCAGTCACTTTGAGTTTTTTCAATATTAACTTTTTTTTTTCCAATGCCAATCCTCTTAGTTTCAGACGATGTTTGGTTTTTTCGGTTTCACTTCACTGTCACCATTCTGACGGGGAGGGGAGGGCACTGGGGGCGGGGCCAAGCAGTGCAGGCTTCATGCATATTCAACAGCTACTGAGCTCCGGGAGAGGAGGAGGAAGTGCTGCTTTCAGGCCGGGCAAAGCCGCTTGCTTAGCCCGGGACAGATGACCGTGTCCTGGGGTGTGTGCAGAGCCATCCCGCGGCACTGAGAGGTCCAACCGCCGTAACATTTAGATAACCTTTACTTAACCTTAAAAAATAAATATATATATTTTGAGCAACGATTAAAGCAGTAAATCAAAATTTTATTTGAAATCGAAAAAGACCTAACAACACCTAATTAAATGTTCCAGATTTTACAGATGCTAATGCTAAACCCAATTAGACTCACTTTCAGAAACTGCTGCTGTGTGAACATAAACATGGGGACTGGGTAGTTCCTCTGACTAAACAGAAACTGGAGGAATGTTGGGACTAGTTCTCGGTACTTTCGTGTGGGAAAACGCCTATAAACTCTTGTAGTTAGCTAACAACAGCGCTGGCGAGTGTTGCTGCTACAGTTTGTGTCAATCAGCAGCGGCTGCATACGCTTCCCTCGTGTTGAGAAACAAATAATCCCTCTATAGTTACACTTAAATGCTGTTTTAAACATGATTAAACTCTTACCGTTTCTCCGTCAGGTCCGACTTCACCTTTTGCCCCTAAAACAACGAGACATTTTTTACCAAACCATGTTCTTTCGATGCTGGAAAAGTAATCCTTCCTTTGCTCACTCACCACGGAGCCCTGTAGACCTTTGGGACCAGGTTTTCCATGGACCCCTGCGTCTCCCGAGGCTCCTCCATCACCCTGAAAATACAACACAAATCAATCAATATAAGATCAATAGAGTCGTTCAAGCTCTTTCCTTAAACTCAAAAAGACTGAACAGATGTATACGTCATTACAGCAGTGACACTACCATTGAATCGAATGGAAAGGAGCCTGAAAATTAGCTTCTGTGGCTTACCTTTGGCATTTAATTACAATATTCCTTCTAAAACACAACTCAGATTAAACATAGTGACCATTTTGTGACTTTGCTTTTCATGAGTTTAGAAGCATAAATCAGGCTCTGAATCTGTTATTTCTGTTCATCTGATTCACTTTTTAGCTTCTTATTTTATTCAAACGTTTCCCTGATGATGTTTGTGTGAAATATATTTGACTCTAAAGCCCTGAACGTTTACTCAGACGGACCATTTAAACAATCTGATCTGAGACTAAAGTGAAAACATGTTGTGCTGTGACTAATGTGAAGGGCATGTGAAGCTAATATTTATTTATTTATTTACTGCAGCGATAGCCAAGTCACTGTGACCTTCTAAAAGTGACCTTGTCCTTCAAAAAGCACCAACATAACCTGACAAAACTGGCTTCACTTCCCACTTCTTCTTAAATTCTCTTGAGATTTTGTCACTTTTAAAACCTTCTGAAAGTAAAACTCACCACAGCGCCGACTCTTCCTCTCCGTCCTCTTACGCCTCGATCACCTTTAGTTCCCTGAAAACAAAAAAACACAAGTCACAGAAAATGATCTGTTTAATCAAAACGAGAGGCAGTAAAGGAGATTCATGCTACACCGCAAAAAAGGAAAATCTAACTTAGATAAAATGACTTGAATTAAAGGAACCGTATGTAAGATGCACAACTAGTGGTTTTAGAAAGGTATAACAATCACAAATGAACATGGGTTGCCAGAGTGTGATATGGCACACACATTGAAGATAGGAAGCTACTGATTACTGATTCAAAATTAACTTTAGCTTCTAAGAAACCAAACTGGCAACCCAACTGAGAGAGTCATGTGAGGCTTATTCTGCTTTCTGATTGGATAATAAATGTAAACATCAACAAAGGGACATCATGTCCATTGCTTTTTTAATTAAGAATAACTCAGAATTACATTGACTTTCAGTAAAAATAATAGTATATTTGGACTTGTTGACCTTGTACCTTTGGACACATATAGGTCATGTTTATGAAATCTGACATCAAAATCTTACATACGGTTCCTTTAAGCATATTAATCTTAAAATACTAATCTTAAGATTTTTTCACTGAAAAAAAAACAAGTCTTACTAAGATTATTTGACTTGTGTTAGGATATTCTATCCTGATTTACCTTATCTAGATGTATAAACATATTTTAAGATAAGATATGATATCCTTTATTAAAGCAAATTTGTATCTGTTTTAAGCCAGAATTGCTTGAATCAAGAAGAGATTTGCTGAAAATTCTTGTCAACACTTGAAACTAGCATTTTCTGCTGAAAACAACTTCTTACTGCACTGGCAAATTATTTCACTTGAAATAAAACATTTTAACCTCAAAATAAGCAAAGTTGTTTTTTTTTTTTTTTGAAAGGCCTTCTTTGCAGTGTATATTTTTGTAATTAATTTTACGTTCAAATGTGCATCAGCGTTTTAAAAAGCCTATGCTGATGTTTTAAATAAATAACTTAAGATTAGTCCGGAGCCCGTGTGATCCGTACTTAGCCCTGCGGTCAAACGTGGAGCTGCAGCGGAACGGACAACAAGCCAAAAGCAGAGCAAATGAAAACGCACAGAACCTCAAAACCAAGCATTCATTTTCTACCGCTTAATCCCGTTAGGGGTCGCGGGTGACTGGAGCCTATCCCAGTGACTTAGGCGGGGGAACACCCTGGACAGTGGCCAACTTGCCGCAGGGTTAGACAGACAAACATTCACTCTCTCAGTCATTCACTAAGGGAAATTTACAGTGATGCCCAATTAACCTAAACATGCATGTTTTTGGAGGTGGGAGGAAACCGGAGAAAACCCACGGTGACACGGGGAGAACATGCAAACTCCACCCAGAGAGATCGTGAGAGGTTAATATGGTCTGACCCGGGAGTCGAACCCACGACCTCCTTATTGGGAAGCCAGAGCTCTAACCACTCTGCTACCGTGCACCCCAAAAAACCAAGCAGCGATCATAAAAAGACTCACGCTGTTGTATCTCACGGTGGATCATGAGTTCAGCGCTTTATTCACTACATTTATACAAAAGACACTAAACTTCACAAAACCAGGCAGGGCTTTGTGATCGACTCCTCTTGCCTCAGAGATCGATGTATTGAGCTCTCCTGATGGAGACTTACTCTTGAAGACATAGGGTGTCAGGGGTCTTCCCCCAGAAAAGTTAAGAACAACATTTTCAGCAGCTTTATATAATAAAAAATTATAAAAATATGGCCTAAATTATGATTGGTTTGCTAACATGTTAGCAAACCAATCATAAATTAGGGCATATTTTTGTGCATATTTTTACCATGTATTTTGTATATTTAGGTTGCTGCACTATTGATCATGCAATAGATCTATGAAATAAAAGGTCATTTTACAATGTTGCTACTTATTTATTTATTTTTATTTATTTTTTGCATTATCTTAGTTGTGGACACTATTGTAGAGCAGTGTTTCCCAACCAGGGGTACGTGAACCCCAGGGGGTACACGATTATTTGCCAGGGGGTGCTTGGGATGATTGCAGATTTAAAAGAAAGGTAGAATTGCAAGTATTGTAGTGCAAAAATGTTATTTGCAGCACATTTGACATGTTAAGAGGCAATTTTTTGACATGGAATATATTTAAACAATAAAATGCAATGATTATAAATGAAAATGTATGAGTACAGAAAAAAATACCCCTAAAAACTCCGATTAGGGGTACCACTGTTGTAGAGCATGAAATAATGCTCTAATGCTAGAATGAACGAACAAACCAAAAAAATGGTCGTGTAATGACTTTAATGTGTGTCGCCTTACTTGGACCTTGACCCACAGTTTGAGAACCACTGTTATACACTTTTATGCCCTCTATTTATAATATGGGTTGTTACATTTTAATGCCAGTATGACTCATCAGTACTGTCACAAGTAAATAAGAATCTGGTTTAGAGAAAATACCGAGGTCTGGACATCAGTGACCCCGGCTGCCTAATATCCATCTGCCTCTCCATCTGGTAGAGCCTGGTTATTTATGAGCTACATTTTTATCAAATCAAACACTCTGGATATGAAAATGACGAGGCAAACTTATTATTACATGACTAAAACCTCAAAAAGCCCCTGTTGGAGAATATACTTCCTCTGATGTCAACAAAGATTATTGAGAAGCCACAATGTCTGTTCACTCAAACACTAAAGGCAACACTACTTACATATTGTAAATATTTAACCAAGCCAAGGGTTTATTTAGTGACACATTCAGTTTCAGTTTGAGTCAGTCACTCAGAGATCTTCTTTCTATTTGTGGTAAAATAGTCATTACATTGATCAAGTGTTAGTTTAGCAGAGATGGCAAAAGTACTGCAGTGCACTACTCAAGTAAAAGTACAGTTACTTGTGTAAACGACTCTGATAAAAGTGAAAGTCCTGCTGAAAATCTTTTACTTGAGTAAAAGTATAAAAGTAAAGATGTGTAAATTTACTACTGCCAAAAGTTATGCGCTAGTCTTGGTTAAAACTACTAGAATACTAAAAATATGTCAGCTTATTTCAAGACATTTCTGATGTTTGAATCGAATTTGCCAATGAGGTGAGTAAAAATGTTTTACTTCAATAGTAAATAATTAAAAAGAAATGTATTGAAACTTGGCAGAAAACACATTGAAACAAGTCATCTAATCTGGTTCACCAAATAAAACCATTTGAACCAGAAGAAATACAAAAAAAATCCAGGTTTTATGACATTTTAACCAATAGCATAAAGTGGGTTTGTGATGTTGTAATGTGAGATGGGCTTTACAGCAACTTAATTATAATTCATCTGACTTTTATTATGTGATAAGCAGGTCATTTTTGTTAGAAATTATAAAGTTTTTTGGCAATTTTCACTTGCAAATTTGTTCACAAAGCTCTGATACACCGCAGTACTGTAGCTTTGACCTGGTATTTAAGCTTATAAAGTAACTCACTTGATTATAAAAAGTGGGAAGTAGAAAGTATAGATACTTCTTGAAAAATGTAGGAAGTAAAAGTAAAAGTCACTAGATTTTGTAATACTGAAGTAATGTGAGTTACAAGAGAACTTTTTCCTTCACAGCCACAGTCGACTGCAGGGTTAATGCTGCACTTATCGTTTGTTTCCCACAACATGAGCTGAGTGCTTCCTGTTTCACACAGAACGATCATGATTCATTTCATTGATACACAGGAAAGAAATACCACAGTATCTCATATCACTGCTGTCAGACTTTTAGCAGTGAGTAACAAAAATGAATCAGTGTTGCATTCATGACATTCCTTTTCTGTCTAGTGTTTCTCAAACTGTGGTACATGTATCATTGATAGTACTTGAGCTTCCTCTGCTTCTGGTACTTAAACCCCTTCAGTTCTCGTGTTTACTTAATTTAGTGTGCAGTTTATCTGTTTTAGCTTTTTAAGTGTTTTTTTTTAGTTACTGGAATACTTTCTCAAGACCGTGTTTAGAACTAATAGCGCTTTCACAGTTACTAAAAATAGATTGTTACGTCACGCCGCAAAGCATTGTGGGTGCAATTTTCAGACAAACAAACGCGAGCACGGCGTAGCTGCATGTGTAAAGGTGGTTTGAAAACGAAGGTATTTTCACAATTAACAACCAAATCATGATGAAACGAGGAGGCACAAAACACTGCTGTTGGACACTACGTAACTCAGATTGGAGATATCACGAGCGGCTGCCAGAAGGAACAGTTTTATCCCGTTTCCAAAACCCGGAAGATCAGCGACAACATGACACAACAGGCCAAGGTAAAGACGGAGAAAGCAACACGTACATTTGTTGGCTGCACTTTGACGGTGAAAGGCTCTAGATCCGAGGCTGACGAAGCAGAACTAGCAACGCTAACAGACTGTGAGCTCTGGAAGAAGCAGCGGTGCAACAGAATGTCCCAACCAAACTGTCAGAACTGTAGACAAAGCTACGCAAACAATCTACTGCAACTATGTACTTAAAAATTGAAACTATAATATTAAAAAACAGTGCCGCAGTACTAAACACAGTACAGACTGGATTGTTTGTCCGACTTTTGCTCCCAGCAGCACTTGCATGTGACGTCAATTGTGAAGTGTGCTATTGAGACCTGGAAGGATCTGGTTGAAGATACTTGGTCAGCCATGTTATTTCTTTGAGTCTTAGAGTCTCTAAAAGCACAATCGGAGGCAAAGCATTCAGCTATCAAGCTCCCTGGTTATGGAATCAGCTCCTGCTCATGTCAAAGACGCTGACACAGTCTCTACATTTAAGATTAGGCTCAAAACGTTCCTCTTCGGATTAGTTTATGATCAGGTCAGTTAGGTACATACTCTAAACCCACAGTTCTAGTCAGGCTGCCCTAGGGGCAAATATACTGGGGAAAGTATGGCAACTTGAGCTCTATCCTCTCACTTTTGCCTTCTCTGTAAAGAATAATAAATTACAGTTCATCTCTAGTCTGTTCTTTGCTATTCACTCGTTGTCCCCTGTGTAACTGTTTCAGCTGATGCTGTTCCAGTGACGTGGGCCGGACCGCTGGTGCCGGACTCCCTTCTCTTTCTGGACCTCCGCCCCACCTCCCTCTCCAGGATTGGCCTGTCCTGGTCCTGCTAGATGAGTCGTTTCCCTCTGCTTATGGACTCTGGCTCCACAAACATAAACTCTATAACTTTAGTCTTAGTTACATCTACAGCCTGTCCGTCCATGGGAGTGGATCCCTTCTTCACTGTGGTTCTCCTCGAGGTTTCTCTTTTTCCCTTAGGGTTTTTTTGAGTTTTTCCTTGCCGAGAAGGAGGGTCTAAGGACAGAAGGAGGGTCTAAGGACAGAAGGAGGGACTAAGGACAGAAGGAGGGTCTAAGGACAGAAGGAGGGTCTAAGGACAGAAGGAGGGTCTAAGGACAGAAGGAGGGTCTAAGGACAGAAGGAGGGTCTAAGGACAGGGGATGTTCTGGACAATCATTCATTTGCTCTGCTAATAATCTGCTTTGACATGCTTGATCAGTTGTTTCATTGAATATGTATTGTTTTATTTTTATTTCCTATTATTCATGTTTGCTTAATTAATAATCTTGGGAAGTCCTCAGAGATGACTGTTGTTGTGATTTTGGGCTATACAAAAATAAATTGATTTGATTTGATGGTACTTGGTGTAAAACGTTAAAGAAGTATTGGACCAGACAGCTGACTTCTGTATCTCCTCATTCATTTATCTGAACTGCTGCTTTACTGAGAAAGACATTCGAGACGTGGTTGTACTGACAGATATCGACTCTGATCTGATAGAAAACGCTGACTGGAGATCCCGGTCACATGATCAGTGCACATCCTGTTTGTGTTGATTCACTGATGCAGAGTTTTAACACTATTGACTGAGAATTAAGCTTGTATTTACACTGAAATTTCACTTTACAGTTCGACTCAAAAGTACAGACGTTGTTTACACGGCTCATGCAATAATCTACATTTCAACAAAGATTTTAGAAGATTTGTGTCAGATAAGGTGCATGTTCCTCCCTTAAATCTACTGCTTGCTTTCACACATTCTCAATAAAACTCACACTATTTTTTTTAAATAATTTGAGCCGTACAAACATCTTAGAATTTGGGGAGCATATAACAAGCATTTTAAAAAACTTAGACCTAAACTTGTCTTTTTTTAAATCTTGTTTTCTCTTTGCTGCTCGGAAACACCCAGTACAGAGCACATTTGTGGCTGATAGTGACATCCTTTATCTGCACAGAGCCTGTCAGTCAACATTAAGAAGCCGGATGACTTTTATCATTCAGCTTTACGTAGAGCTGGGCAATACTGAGAATTTTAGATAATATCATGAATGTTAGTTTCAAGCAGTGGCGGACCGTCTTCTCTGCTGGCCTAAAAATATCTAAATAACAAACTGATATAAATCATATTTACTGCATGCATGCTTGATTATAATTCAATAATTATTTATCAGCTTCTTCGTAGCATTTCGAATCGTTTCGCAGCTTTCAGGCGTGTGTTTCAAAATATATTGTTTTAACCAATCATATTTCAGCCTCAGTTGTTGTCAGGGTCAGTGAAATCTGCCCGAGGCCAAAACAAGTGTGTATCAAACTGTTGCTTCAACCAATCAGATTTTACGTTGACGACGCCAAGTCCTTCTCGAAGGAACCGTCAACGTCAGGAGAACTACGGCATTTGATTGGCTGAGCTCAATCAAGCAATATTATTGTTGTTTTGAGCAGTTTTGTCACAGTGGCTAAAGGGAGAGAAGAAATCGATTTGGTTGCAAATTTATTGGTAAAGCCTTTTTCAAGACGGACTTTTCAAGAAAAGCTGGACATTGTTAAGAAAGACCGGGCAACTCTGAACCCAGCAGTTCTCCGAGCGCCTGTCACAAGCGGGAAAGGGATTTGTTCTGCGGGACACTTACAAGGTGCTTTACAAAACTTTTGTTGAACTCAGGGCCCGTCCCCACGAAGCCAAGCTCAGGCGTTTCAGTACAAATATTTATCCTGAACCACACATCGTCCCCACGAAGCCGGAGTTTTAGGACACTGAAAACGAAGATTTCTGAAACCACCTCTCAGGGTGAAAAGATTTCAAAACTCCGCTTTAGCGTCTCCGCAGTTACGCTGTATCCGGATATTTTTTTTTCCCTGATGACATCACTGCCCCAGAGTTACGTCTCATCTGCAGAATGTACTGACCTTTACATGATGTTCACTGTGAAAATCTGCGTCTCATTGCACCATAAACCACAGAAGACATAAAGAAAAACAAAAATAAATCCCTTACAATCTCCATTAAATCCGTATTGAAACGTTGTCAAAATATTCCAAAGATTCTGAAGCATAAATCCACTTTCTGTGTCTCTTCTGGAGGTTTTAGATCCATGTTGTTAATTTAGAATGTTTGTGAAGTTTGTGAAAAGTTCTCCGCTAAGTTTTTGTTTACGTTAAACCTTTTTTTTTTTTTTTTTACCTTATTGCGTCACTTCTACTTCCTGTTTGTGTCAGTGTCACAGCGCCACACTCTGGTCAGATACAGGTATTACACCGGATTCAGGCTGGATTTACAGATTCATTTTTACGATAATAAATCCTAAGCCAGCTCCAACTTTACGCAGATCGTTTTTAAAACTATCCTCGTTTTGTCTTCGTGGGGACAAGGTCTCAGAGTGGATTTACAGCTAAACGAGCAAGTGCGGAGGGAAACATAGCTGCGCGAGAGAGGAGCCGATATGAGGAAATCTACGAGGCCACTGGAAGTGTTGCCTGAGCCCCGGGGACCAGACGGCGTCCAGCGCAAGATCCGCGCGCCCACTACCACCAGCTCCACGGCAAGATTCTGGACAATATCATTTGTGTTTTTGGTGTACAAGTAATTCAGACTATTGGTGAGTAAATATTTTTGGATGTGTGTGTAAATTTGTTTATTCTGGCTATAGAAGTAATGATGCTTTGCTCTTTATCGCGTGCCTGCGTAATAGAATAGTTTAATAGTCATCAGCTGGTTATTGACAAGTGAATGTATTTAAAAGGAGCACCACTGAAGGCCTAGGCAACAAATGCACGGCCCACCACTGGTTTCAAGATATGCAAAAATGGAGTATCGAGTGTGTCGTGCAGTAAAAATAAATGCAACAAATAGGGTAAATAAGTGATGCTGTGACAAGACAAGTTTAGGAATTAACTTACAAAAAGTTTTTCAAAGAGCCTAAAATAACAGGAGATTGCTTCACTTACAATTGGAAAAATGTCTTAAAATGAATAAGTGCCTAAATTGAGAACATGTAGCTAAATCTTACAATAATTACATTTGCCAATAAAACAGTATATTTGGAAATATAAACAGGTCCATTGACTTTCTGTTAAAAACTGCAAAACTGACAAGCCCCGCCTCTTTATACTGACAAGCCCCGCCTCTTTATACTGACAAGTACCGCCTCTTTATACTGACAAGCCCCACCTCTTTATACTGATAAGCCCCGCCTCTTTATACTGACAAGCCCCGCCTCTTTATACTGACAAGCCCGCCTCTTTTTTGCAAAACTTAACTTTAATAAGAAGCAAATTCTGAAATGCATATTTTAGAGTGGAGATAAGTGACTAAGCAGAACAATCTGATCTGATTGTTTTGACTAATCACAAGTAAATACAGACAAGTGGGAGGGGATAGGTGGTAGGTGAAAACATGAATTTTCTGAGCACTTGAGCATCGGCTGCAGAGCAATACAAGATTATTCTAACATGCAGGAATCAATTTAAATACAACTTTTGGTGAACGAAAGTTGTGAGAACACTGCGTTAAAAGTGGATTTTACATAATAGGTCTCCTTTAAAGTGCCTCTGACAGGTTGAACTACTCATTTCACTAAAACAAAGTCAAGACCAATACAATCAAAATTTCACTAAACATTTTGCAAAGTTCATCTCAGTTTAGCCATTTTTTAGGGTTAAAAATTGACTTCCTGTTCATAGATGGTGACATCACGCTAGGGAGTTGCTTAGCAACCATGTGATAAATTAGGCCAAAACTCTTCTAATGTAACAGGTTTAACTTATTGAGACATTAAAATACATTACAAAACGCTCAATTTGTTAAATTTATGTTTATAGAGTCATTAAATAATGTTCATTGCGAGAAAACTGAAAAAGTCTTTGTTTTCCTAGTGTGATGTCATCAGTTTAGAACCCTCCTCTACCTGTTATTTTCAACATAATTTTAAACTTTTCTTCACAAACTTGTTCTTGATTCATGTAAAACTACCATTTATATTTACAATTAGTGTTAATCTACTAAATTAACTTAAAATTGGAAATTTGTAGAAACCTGTCATATGCACTTTAAATATAATGTACCTCATAACGCTTTAGTGAAGTGTGTAGCCTCAGATTTATTTAAATACAAAATGACTAATATTGCTATAGGGCAGGGGTGTCAAACTCATTTTGACAAAAGGCCACATTGGCATCGGGGTTGTCCTTGAAGGGCCGGTTGTAACTAAAATTAACCTTACTAATCTTTCTGTATTTGATTATTGTATATGAATTAAAGTGACAATTACTGAATATATGTTGAATATACATCTGCATGAGTCTGAAAAATGACTTACTCTTTAAGTTTTCATTTCATTAGGTTTAGACACCCAGATTACTCTTGGTACTAATATAACAATAAAGTAAACCTTATAAGACCTTGAGGGCCGCATAAAATGAGGTGGCGGGCCGCATCCGGCCCCGGGCCTTGACTTTGACATATGTGCTATAGGAACTGAAAATGTCTTTGAAAGGAAGTGCGTCATATCAGCCGGACTCTAAAGCATGTGTACACATCACATTCATTTAGATTTAGTGGTATGAGGGCACAGGTGACGCACACAGACTGTTATGACTACAAAGTCAAGCTTCTGATGATGTAAAGGACAATCTGATTGTCTCTGGTGACGCCAAAATAGAGTTGAATCAAGTTAAGGTCATGCACAGGACGTGACTTAATCCTATTATTACAGTGCCCTCTATTGTGTCTCTGAGCAGGGCACTTATCTGTGACTGAATGTGAAACTGAAGAGCTTTGCCCAGATTAGAGCCTGTCCCTGCAGCTGTGACAGGACCATACACAGTACTGTTCATTTTTTAGATTCAGTGTAAAGTTTCAGTCAGAGAAATGTAATAATGTTGTACCTTATGTTTATTTATGGGAAAAGGCACAGATAATTTCATAGCCCATATGACAGATCATCACATTTTTTCTCATTTTCACTTGATTTGTAAGGATAGTCCTTGTGATAAATATTTATTATAGATTTACAGCAGTTTAGTCAGATGGATTCTCTCATGATATTTGTGAATTCACAAACTCCAGAGAATGCATCTGGTCTTCCACCAGCAGATTAGTTTGGAGTACGAACATCGCAGCAAGGCGAGTTGAAGGGATTAATAGCAAAGGCGACAGGAAGTAGCTCCTGAATCAAGCAAAACAAAGATGGCAGCTCCTGTGGATGTTTGTGTTTCTGCTGCTTCTGATTCTGTTTTAGCAGAAATACCGAAGATTTCCTTTTTGAAAGAACGGCAGAGAGGTGTTTATGTTTCTATCTCACACTTACATTGGATACACCATTATGATTTGTTGCTGTGATTGGTTAATCACAAACTAAAGTAGGCCGCACGCTGTGGACTTCTGGTTACTCTAAAGCAGGGGTGTCAAACCTTTTTCTCCAGGAGAGCTACTTTTGCAAAAGAAAACTGCCTGCGAGCTACTACTGTTAGTGATGACCAAAAATTGAAGTTAACTGTAGCATAGTTAAGAGGCCTATATGAAAATTTAAACATCTGTTTAGAAGTGGACATAATTAGGCATCTAAAGATACATTTACAGTAGAAATACGGATGTAATAAATACAATTTGAGCAATAAAGCATAATTTGTATGTTTCTAAAATCCTTTAACGAGCTACTTGGAAGGTGGTGGGCTACGAGCTACAGGTTGGAGACCACTGCTCTAAAGTATTATATTCAGTTCTGTACAAGCACATTTCAAAGATCAGCTGTTCTTCCTCTGACCCACATTTGTTAAGATTAGAACTTATCTTTTGTTTACTGTATCTGTGACGTAGCATCATGTGACACAACTGAAATCACACGGAGCTAAAGTTAAAGATGTTCGATTATAAATGTATTATCAATGCTCACGTATACTTGATACTGTTTAATTACAAGATATGCAGTAGCTGACTAAGAGTCACTGAGTCGCCAAGATAAAAACAGCAAGTCATATTTTATAAACTTCAATACAAAAGCTAAACTGGGTGAAAACAGGCAAACATTTTATTGAACTTTTAACTAAAGATGTGATCTAACCTGTAACATCGACAAACATCTGAAGTCAAACTTTACTCAGCGAAGCTCTGTTTTACAACATTTATCAACACTTTAAGCAATTATCAGAAAAGCGTGATGTCGTAGTGAAGCTGAGGCTGTTTTTACCTTTGCTCCGAAGGCTCCTGGTTCTCCCATCAGCCCCGGGACTCCGATAGGACCCTGAACGACACAAAAACACATTTATATAAACAACACATCTCCTCTGATTCTAATGCTGCGTTCAGACCGGACAGCGTTTTTGTGGCTAATTTTATGCGTTGAAGTGAATTTTGATGCAGAATATTTTCTACGCTGACAACCCTGAGGTGAACGTTGGGGAAAGAAGGACACTTTTGTACGCCCTGTCACACTTCTGTGTTCCCTACTTTTTGCAAAAGACTATAGGCAAATCACGTTGAGAGAGAAGTTTGCTGCATTTATAAAACGTAGCTAACTTTCTCGATAACACAACTCCTCCTCCAGACCATGTTCTGTTTAAGTCTGCCTCTGTTCTCCTCCATTGTCATGTCTAACAGCAGTGGTTTAAACACCGGAATGAGCATTTTTAATGGACTCATGTGAGCTCATTGTCAGTCCAGATCATTTCAGTCTTCAAGTGACCAAGCCTTTGAAAAAAGCCCAAAAATAGGGTTAGGGTCCTATAGACGTGGACGCTTTTTACGCTCCAGCGCTGTCCAGTCTGAACGCAGCATCAGTGACTGGCTCATCTGCAGTTTGTTCATTGCTATTCACATGTTGTCCAGTGTCAGTGTTTCAGACGCTGCTGCTCCAGTGAATAAGGCTGAACCACAATATGGATTGAATGGATTAGCATGTCCTCGTCCTGCCAGATAAGCCTAATTCCCTCTGCTGATGGACTCACGCTCTACAGACTTAAACTCTCAAATCAGTCAAAGAATTAGCTCACATTTAGCAAATTTTAAAAATGGAACAAGAATTGGAATATGGTGAATAACAAATAAAAGATACAAATGATAAGAGCCAGATCAATCCAGCATTTGCTCGAGTGCAAAATAAGTGAGCGGGAGCAAAAACATGAGCTTGAGCTGGGATGTTTCTCTCACACAGATGTTATATGTGCTTTTTGCTCATAAATAATCCACGTGTTTGCACCTGGCTTCATAAATCAGGCTCCAGAAGCTTGTGACTCAACTTTTGCAACTTTATAGATGTAACTATCTTGTTAGACTACATTGGATTTTTTTTAAACACAATCAGACAAAACAGAATTACTTTTAAATTGTCTCGTTTTCTACCTTCCAAGTCACTCAAAGCACTTTAAAATCTTTCTCTTTTGTTGCGTTCATTCATAGTTCCATGGCTTCAGCTGATGTAAGTGTGATATTTATATGACATTACTCACGTCTTCTCCTGGGTCTCCATCGCTTCCCGGTAGGCCGTCGTTGCCCCTGGAGCCCTGAAACAACAACAGGACAACAGGTGAGATAAAGATATAACCAGCTCCTCCAGTTTCACTCTGGGGAGGCAACAGGCAAGTGGAATATGTGACTTCAATGGGGAAAGTGGGACAAACCGTGTTGGAAAGTAACTAAATACTTATCTAGAATACTAAACTGGACAAACAATTCAAGGTTTAAACTTTTCAAAAATAGTTAGAAAACTTGTACAGCGCGTCGCAACTTCAGATTTAGTGTTCCCTCTACAGCTATCGAGTGAAAATACACTATCAAACTCATCCAAAATCAGGTTTTATTTCGTCTCAAATCAGTAAAAAATATATTCAAAATCATCTTACACTGCCAAACATAAAGTGTGTTTGTGCTGTGGTGTTTATCCATGTGGAAGAATCAAAATCCTTAGAGAGTTGTTTGAGCTCAAAACTAAGGTTCATTTACAAAAGTACAATTACGCTAGTCATAGTCCGTGTGGTTCAGTCTTTGGCCAACAGTTCCACAGTCCACATGTAACCCAGTTCATCATCTTGGCCTCATCTCTCTCTCAGCAGTCCCCATTTCGTCCCCTGGTTCTTTCCATCAAAGTTCTCCCAAGCGGCTGTGTCCCTGATCCTTAAACTCAGACCAGGAGGAGCCTGGAGGCCACACGGAGTGAGAACAGGACATGATATTTTGAACAGCAGAGATTACAGACAAAGGTTAGAGCTAAGCAACTTCAGCAGTAGTGCTCCGACTACAGCTTATGTATTTAAACTAGCCAAACTGAAACGAAAATTAAAGAGAAACTAAAGGCAGAATCAACTTTTTTTCACTGTTAAACTGTGTATATGGGGTAGAAATTGAATTATCTACTGCTTCCGGGCGTTTTTTGGACATTTTTGTGCAAACTCGCTCATTTTGCAGTTATGTGTGCAAAAACCGCAACTGTACTTGACGATGGTCAAACTCTGTCAGTGCATTTTCAGTTCACACAACATCACATCGAGTTGATGCGACAGACGAGCCGCCCAGGTCTGACACCGCTGGTAATGTAAGCTGGAAACCAGTCACCCGCTGCGAAATTACATTATCAGTCGTTTGACTCAGATAGAAAAATGTGTGGTGAGAGGTGCGAAGATGCACAGACTCGATCCTTGTTTCGTTGTTTAATTTTTCTCATTTTCAATTTTAGAAAAAACTCACTTGTTCACATCATAATTTTGAGATGCAAGTAAGAAACTAGACCTGTGCACAGCCTCAGAGCTGTGAACTTCTCCTCACGTCAGGATCGCTCCCACACAAAACTCACATCTCTCACAAGCTCACTGTCCATATTTTGTTCTGTCAATTAAAGTCTGTTCGCACCCACTGAGCGTCTTTTAAAAGGCCTCTGAGCATCTCCCACTTTTGTGAGTCTGTTTGGGGTTTGGGGTTCAGTTGTGGGCTGAGTAAGTCTCTGACAGTGCGTTTAGCTTCACTTAAACATTATTTATTTTCTCATTTTTGCGTAACTTTAGGATTGAAATAAGGCAGTAAAAACTCATGTAAGCACATTTTACACTGCTAAATACAAAAATCAAAGAGCCAGGGTTTCTCAGGACTGAAATTTGGGTCGGCACCGTGGCAACACAGACAAGTTGCATTTGCTGTATTTAAGGTGGGACGCAGTAGGCTCATGCTTCAAATGTCCCAAAACACATTTGTAACCATCAACACGACATTTAAATGTTACTTAGTTCTGGTTTGACATACAGTAGTTCCACTTGGGGCATACCCTGAGAAACCTGAGTTATTATTGCAAACAACAAAGGCCGAGCAACACAAGGTGTGACTTAACATCAGCATTTAGATGTTTTCTAACTGTGTATCCCACAGTCTTAAGCAGGGCTCTCAACTCTCACGCAATGACCGTGTGACACACGCAATTCACCTCCTTCACACGCTCTCACGCGACACCTGGCATTTCTCACGCTGAAAAATCAGACACATTTTTTTTTTTTAAACCAAAATTAAATAGTCTCAAATAGGCTATATAGAGCCTAGAACGGCCGCGCAGTGCATCTGAATTTCAGATGCGCTGTCTTAAGATCGCTCTCTCTCGCTCTCTCTCTCTCTCTCTTTCTCTCTCTCTTCCTCCCTCGGGAAGTTGCGTGCAACTGTCAGGGCAGCGTCACATCAGAGCTATTTAACAGACAGATCGTTTCTTTGAGACGCATTTCAAACTCCCAGTGATATTCTGTGAAACTGAAGCTTCATAGTGATCCATAGTTTGTGCAAATCAGCCTTATATTTACGGAGAAAAGGCCCAAAATGTACAGTGAAAGATAACGTGTGTAAATAACAGCGGAGAAAATCGCGCAAAACGGCGCACCGCGGAAATGTTTGAAGTGGTCTTTACAACTTTTACTTTTCCCTGAATGTGACATGTAAAACAGACACTAACCTTATAAAAGCAGCAGCTCCCGTGTTTTCCCTGCTCTGATCACTCAGGACAGTCCTGTCAGGTCGAGTCAGTCTGACTGACGCTCCTAAAGCACAGTTTTACAGGGGCGGAGCTAAGGGCATTTGGGGCTTGGGCCCCCTAAATCTGGCCTCAATGGGGGGACCCTATTTGTATTTTTGTTTATTTAACTGCCTCATGTCTTTTTAATTATATAAAAATGACACCACACAATAGAATCATCACATCTAAAACTCAGCAAAATACAGGAAATTGCATTGATTTTATAAAAATTCTCCTGGTAGGAGAATTCCCCCAGACCCCCTTGGATTACATCTGAACCTTGTTAGATTTAAATATATTTGTATTTACAGGCTTATGGGTCTGAGGGTCTAGAGTGGTTATCTATGAGGGGCGTGATTTGAGATCTCGCCTAGGGTGATAAAACAGCTAGAGCCCACACGGTTACATTTTTATTTGTCAGAGGGCTGGTCCATTAAAATTTTTCCCGGGCTGAAAATGAGTCCCACTAAGGCCCTGGACACTGCAGATCATTTCATTCACTGTCCCAGGACACAGCACACGTAAAAGAGATACTAAGTGTGAGTTCAGACGTCCTGATCCATGTTTGTAAAGTCTGTGGAGTTTAGAGCCTCTACAGCCCCAGCTCCACTGTCACTGCTGCATAAAGGCTGACTCTGTTTCCACGGTCTCCGGTGGGAAGTGCAGGGCCGTTTGAAAGGGATTTAAGGACCTTTAAAGGGGGTGTGGGGGCTCAGCAGCTAATATGAAGAACTTTTAATTAATATTACAATGTTATAATACTTTCATGTTTCTGACATTTTTATGTCTTTGTTACACCAAATAGATAATAAAGAAAAACAGACTTGTATTGCCACAAAATGGACTGTTATTTGCCCGGGAGGAGGAGGGCCCACGCATGTTTGTTTTGATAAAAAAAAGTGTTGTTTTTTTCATATTATGCCATAAAAAGTATTTATCAACATTTAGAATGTCTCAAACTGTGGTCTTACTTTCTAATTCTACTAAAATGTGTGGATGACTTTTCACCTCCAGAAAGTTAAAGTAAATTATGGTGATGGAGCATGCACAGCAGACCCAAAATCCTGATCCATATCCTGAATAGAAAAAACAACATAACAAACATAAGTCCACGAAGTGTCTGCACAAAAGTTTTGGGCAAAACTGCTGTTGGAGGAGCTTATGTGCATTGTCCACTGTGAAGTAGCAGCAGCTCACAGACAGAGGCAGCTCTAAAGCAGCAGAGGTAGAGCTGGAGGCTGCAGTCTCAGGACCTGCAGTTTGAACATCTGCAAAACCAGGAGCTGCAGTCTGAAGCCCCCTCACTGACATGTCTCCCACTGAGCAGGACAGAACAAAGAGTATTAGGACTCCACTGTGAACCACTGACACAGGATTTGGACATGTGAATGCCTAAAAGTAGAAATTACAAGGTGAAATTTTCTAACAAACAGCTGACTTTGTGCCAGTGTAAATCTGCTAGAAATAGGATAGTTAAAAATACTTCAGATTGCAGGAAGCTACATATATTTTGACCAAAATCTCCTGGGGAACTCCCAGACTCGACCCCTCAGGGCCACGTGAACAGAAGGCCTAATTGCCATTTATCTTTTATTCACTTGGTTGTTTGAACACCTGTTTTAATTTTTATTTTTATAAAATAAGCTCAGAGTCATTGAAAGTGTTATCCAATACAACAGTTTTAGTCTCACTTTTTCCAGCCACTTGAAGCCTGTAAAATGTCTCAAAATGCACCAAAATGTGTCTGTTTTTTCAAAAATCTCTGGGGGAGGACCCCCAGACCCCCGCTCATTCTTTTCACCGTGTACAACATGGTTTCCACACTGCTGAAATACGTCTAATGCCCATCAACCACTAAAAAACAGACTTCCAATTAGGTCGCTGCTTTACAAATTCTCCATGTAGATTTCAGAGCCTCGCTCCACCCCAGAACCTACGAATGATTTGCACCCTCACAAAAAATCTCACTCCAAGCAAAAATCAAAAGTTGAGAGCCCTGGTCTTAAGTTTCCTGAGTGGCTTCTTTAACGAACATTAAAGGGCAAAGTAACAGAAAGGATAAATTAACTTTTAAAAATACCATAACTTACAACACTTCCAGATGTTTAAAGAGGAACTAAACGTAAATGTTTAGCCACTGTGAAGGCTAAACACAGCCTTCAC
Organism: Mugilogobius chulae; assembly: GCA_038363315.1. Taxonomy (NCBI): domain Eukaryota; kingdom Metazoa; phylum Chordata; class Actinopteri; order Gobiiformes; family Gobiidae; genus Mugilogobius; species Mugilogobius chulae. The sequence goes on from JBBPFD010000674.1 coordinate 951,142, forward strand.
AGTGTGTTTAGCCTTCATATGTTTTTTATTGTCAAAAACATATGATGAGCACGTTTTTGTTGCTTAAATATGTAACAAAAAGCCAGAATCTAAAATACACACGAGTTTTGGTTGAAGCCTCGTGGTGACATTTTATTTAGCTTTAACGAGTAAGTTTAGAATTCAAATTATTAAAATAAATAGGTTTAGAACTGGGGCTTGGGGCAGGTTAAGATTTACCAATAAAACCCCAAACATACCCAGGTGTTTCCATCTGCAAACTGTTTTAACATAGAATATCATTATTTCTATATCTATATTTCATGACCTTTTGCATGTTCATTTGCAACTGTGGTCAAAGTTTGTTTCATTTTGTCATCAGATATGATGTGTTCTTGGTTGATAAAATCATTTTCTCGTGATGAGGTTTTCTTTTTTAAGCCGGTTCAGCCACATACACACAACATTTCTACGACATAAGTCAAACTACATGTGATTACATGTGACTCTTTTATGAGAACTGGATCTGCAGATGCCACGATATGAAAGTTTAATGTTGTAATTGTTGCAAAACCAAATAATAGAGAGAATCTTGCACAAAATGTAAGTTAGCTTCTTTATTTTCAAAAATACCAGAATGTTCATTTCCTGTTTAGTTTATTTCTATGAAGTTTTCACTACCTCAGCCTAAAATTAAAAAATACTACAAGATCATTCAGTAAACAGTGAGTTGTGACTGGTTTTCTCGGACATATTAAGACTTTACAAATCAGAGGAAAACTTCACCAAAGGACCAAAGTGAGTGTATTAAAGGATGTGTTTGTGAGTTAACGCTAAAGCTTAACAGTTTGAAAATATCCAGCTCACAGTCAATAAAGGATCTGCACAGATGTTTTTTTTGTTTGTTTTTGATAAAATGCTTCTCAACATTGGGATTGAGGCAAAAGTCTGGTAAATACACCTGATAAAAAGCAAATTTTTCCTCCTGTGAGCGTTTGTTCGACAGTTTTTCTGTCGTCACAGCGATTGAACAGATTTTAGCTAGCTTGTTTGCTAACAGCAGTTGGAGATGGTTAGTATTGTCATTCCCCAAACAGAGTCGATCATGCTAGTTGTTAGCTTGGCTAAATTATTTAAACTTCCAGAAACAGCCAAACGTGTTCTCTGTCAGTTGCAGCTTTAAATCACCTCATGAAATAAAAAAGTCTATTAAGAAAGATTAATAATGTTCATTTCTTTCATACTTTTGCACTCCAATTCAGCACTGACTCAAACTGGGGGAATGACAAATAATTCACTCATCAAACAGAGTAAAAACCTTTAACTAAAGCATAATAAATGTGCATGTGTGATCCTTAAGTCTGTGTCAGTGACAAATGTGAGAGAAACAGTTGTTGTTTTTAAGCTTTTCTGCCACTGTTTACTTGATTTTCTCTTTTTACACTTCACATAAAAACTCAGTATTCAGTAGGTATTGTGTTTGTAGTTATTATCAATCTGAAGCTGTTTTTCCCTATTTTAGTCTTGCTTTGCTTTTGCAAGAGAAAATGTAATTAGTCTCCATTGACTCTTAATCGTTTTCACCACTCACTACTAGGGATGGGTATCGATAAGATTTTATCGATATCGATGCCATTGTCGATTCCTCTTATCGATCCGATTCCTTATCAATTCTCTTATCGATTCTTAAAATTATGTGTTTTATGTATCTAGATTTAAAAAATGTATTTTAAGTTAAAATACATTTTAAAAGTTTACGCAGTATTTAAAGGCACAGCGGCCCAAAGCGGCATCGATAAGAAGAATCGATAAGAGAGGAGACTAACGAATCCAGTGGATTGCTAAAAATAGAACCGGTTCCCAAGTAGAACCGGCTCTCGATACCCATCCCTACTCACTACTGACATTTAGAATCCTGTGATGACATCTGCATCACTTTGAATGACACGTCCTTTAGTGTGACATAAATAAATGTAATCAGACGATAAAGATCAGTACAGAGTTCAGACATCATCACACAGCTGTGGTAATTACAGTGAAATCTGTTTAATCTGCACTTCATCATCAGGGTATAATCTTTTAGCCTGGAAAGCACCAGTGTGTGATCTATAATTAAGGCTTAAGGTCCAGTGAGGTCTAGACACGACAGCAGAGCAAACAAACAAATGGAACTGAGACTAAGGTTAATTTTATGTTATGAGAAATTTTAAGTCTGTGAGAGCGTAATCTTTGTAGAATTCTCTCAACAAACAGCTTAACAAAGTGGTGTTTAATGAACCAACCACAGGGGAGCACAGTAGCAGAGTGGTTGGGAAGGAGATTGTGGGTTTGACTCCCGGGTCGAGCTTAGTCCACATCTCATGATCTCTCTGGGTGAAGTTTGCATGTTCTGCCCGTGTCACTGTGGGTTTTCTCTGAGTACTCCGGTTTCATAACCTGAAGCAGTCGGTTTCATTTCACTTTGTCTGACATCACATCATTGAAACTCGATCGATTCACAGTAGATGTGGACTTTCTTTAATATATAACCAGTCACTGCTTTTTGGATGTTTTGTTGACCAGTATAGAGCATAAACACGTGTCAATGATTGTTGGCGATTCTTTGTGTTGTAAACTTTCAAATTTAAAGGTACAATATCATATTCTAAGTGAATATTTGACTCAAGATTAAAGGAGGAAAATGTATACAGTCTGCTGTCTCAACTCGGGTTGGTTCTGGCCAACTTTATCCCACCCCACCCCCTTTTCATCCTCCAGGGAGAACTGTGTTTTGGCAATAGTCTGTCTCTTATCTCCAATGCATTTGACTGTCCTTTATGATCTTTACTTCCAAACACACTCTCAAGACTCACACACTCAGATACACTCCCGAAGGTCACTGGCACAGACTGTTACATCTTGGACTGTCCTGTTAACATATCTGCCGCGGCCCCTCCCCTACCCGTCCCCTGTCTATGACGTCTGCCGCCTCTTTCCTTTCTTTCCCCGACCCACTCCTCACAAAAAAGTCCCATCACGTGACCACGTGTACAGGGCTGCATGATATATCGATATTTTATTTTGTTGCAAAATAGTATGCTCAACAGAAAAAAAACATATTTATACACATGTTAATAAATATCGAATCTAAATTGCAATATCAAACAAAAAAATCGCAATTAGATTTTTTGTCAATATCGTGCAGCCCTAACGTGTACTGTGTTTTGTTATGTGTTGTTATATGTTTTTGTTGTATACTTGCTTTGCATTTCATGTTCGGAAGAGCGAGTGGCGGCGCGCAAAAGGTGCAGCGGCCCGGGGGCTCACTCCAAACGTAATTTTGTTGTACTCTGTGACAATTACAATAAATCTTTCTGTTCTGTTCTGTTCAACACTCCGCTTCTGTTCACTGACTGGACGACCGTACCTCCAGCTTTTTGGGAACAGTCTGCAGTCCTGTGATCCCTGACCTAGAGCTGGAGTGAAACTGAGTGGAGGCACTGGGTGGTGACACCCTGCTACCGATTCCAACATTTCTAAAAACATGCACGTTAACATTGATTTAATCTTTTATTCCAACTTCTATTCTTCTTTTAAATGTAAGCTTTTAGGAATACATAGTTTGTTTTTTACTGTTTTGGTTGCTGTAACGACCTCGAAGCTTCTCTTTGTTCAGAATTGCTCTACTATGTGTTGTATACGTTTTTGTAGTATGGATGTGCTCCTTGCGGAATTAATACAAATGTCTGAAAATTCTGAAAATATGAAAATGAGCAAAAGTCATCACCCATTTTTAAACTCTTGTGTTGTTTTAGTGCACATTATACTTTTTGAGCTGCTGAGTCTGAACACTTTCCTTTACAGTTTTTACTTCACAAACAGAAAAAAGCTGCTGATAAAAGAAAAGTCAGGTCAGGTCAAAGCTGAAGCGGCGGATTTTCTGCTTCTCTACACAAACATGGAAAGTGCAAACGTTGGGGAACATTTTGCAGAGTGAGAGTCTTACTAAACAAGATTCATCAAACAAGTATGACTGTAGCTATAATTTTATGTTTGTTTGGATGAAGTTGATGTAATATGTTGATTTAATAACACTTAACTTTGTCATAAAATCTCACAACGCAGACAGACAAACTCAGCACATTTCTCTGCCTAAATAAGATGTCTGGCAGTCAGTTTGATGAGCGAATTATTTGTTGAATGTCGTGAATCTCCAATGGATGTTAAAGCAAACAAGCTTTTTTTTTTTTTTTTTTTTTTTTTGCCAAACTAACAAAAACTTTAGCTCCAAAACCTAAAAAAAAAAACAAATTTTCTCAGATGTTCCTATCAGACTTTTGGCTCAGTCAGAATGTTGAGGAGCATGTTTCCAATAAAAGAAAAGTCTGTGCAGAACTTCTGTTAGTGATTGGACCCATTCACTTTTGTAGAACAACAAAAAACACAATTTAAACAATTATCTACTTTAGCTCTAAACATATTATTGGTCTGTAAAATGTTGTGGTGTGAGGTGAACAAAAACTCTGCTTGAAAAACTGGGATTGGGTAAAAATATTGAAGTGCGTAAAAATTACAGTATTATATATTCTTTTTAGATTTGGGAGAAAAACGCTGATTAATGAACTAAATAGTGTCGACAGTGATTAATGGATTACAAAGTCAGTAAATCTCTGAGGTATTTCAGCTACAGCAGAGTCAGTAAGACAGAGTCAGAAGTGAAAGTTTAGCTTTAGTGATATTTTTTTTTGGCTCTGGGTCACAGTCTGAGTCACATTTTTGTGCTTAGATGCCAGACGCATTTGTCAGAGGTGAAAAGAGAAAGTGAGCGAGGGAGAAGAGTGAGGAAGGGGAGGGGAGGAGGAAGAGGAGAAGGAGAAGAAGGAAGGGGAGGAAAAGAAAAGAAGAGAGGAAAGGAAGGAGAGAGGAAAAGAAGGTAGGAAGGTGAGGAGAGGAGAAGAGAGGCAAGGGAGGAGAAGGGGCAAAGATGAGAGGGAGAGAGGAAGGTTAGGAGAAGAGGAGAAGAAGGGGGGAAGGGGAGGAGAAGCAGAAAAGAAGAGAAGAAGAGAGGATGGGGAGGAGAAGAGGAGAAGAAGAGAGGAAGGGGAGGAGAAGAGGAAAAGAGGAGAGGAAGGTGAGAAGAAGAGGAGAAGAGAGGAAGGGGAGGAGAGGGGAGGAAGAGGAGAAGAAGGGACGAAGACAAGGAGGAAAAAGAAAGGAAGGGGAGGAGAGGAGGAGGAAAAGAAAGAAAGAAGTGAAGAAGAGGAAGAGAAAAGGGAAGAAGAGAAAAGGGAAGAAGAGAAGGAGAAGTGAGGAAGGGGAGGAGAAGAGGAGGAAACATGACAAAGATTTGATAATTTCAGGGAGAGAAGAGGAGCCTATTGTACATGTTTTCGGTAGCAAGGGAAACCAGAGCACCTGGAGGAAAACTACGCAGACACAAGGAGAACATGCAAACTCCACATAGAAACGCTCCGGGGAATCAAACCCACTCTCTCTCTCTCCTCTCTGATCGCTCTCCTCTCTCTTTCTGTCTCTGTCTTTTCTCTCTTTTTTGCATCAAAATCCCACAAAAGCATCTCAACATCTCTGTAATGAAAAGCCTTTGAATCCTAGACAGAGTTACTGTATGACTCATGTCCATTTGAAAAAAACAGTGACAAGGCAAAAAGAGCTGGAGTTGTTGACAAAACCCCAGAAAACATTTGTACAGACAGTCAGTATAACAGTAACGCCTTAGATAATCATGTGAGATCATTGAAGGGCAAATTACAGTCTGACACATAGCAAATGTCAAATAAATGATTTTATTGACAAGTCACTGCCCATGAATGACTCATAAAAACACATTTAAATATAAACACAATGCTGGTTTTAGTCTGTCACTCATTGCTCCAAATGTCATATTATTGCACCAGCCATCTCTTAAAGTTGGGGTAGTAAAATTTTTCCTTGTAAATTAGTAAACTTTGTGTTTTCCACTAAAAAGTCTATGATAAATGCAGCACATTGTGAAAAAATGAGACCTCTGAGTACTGTCTGAGCTGAATAACAAATGTTTTTAGTTCTCATCAGGAGCTGAATGCTGCTCTCTGATTGGCTGAGCTTGTGTGGTCCTCTCCAGTTTCACTTTGCTCTTTGTATGAAGTGTTTTCGACACATGTCGATATTAGCCATGTTTCGAAGGATTTTTCGAGGAAAATAGTCAGATTAAAAACCTAAATTGTGTTTGCTGTGTGAAAATCAACTTCACTACCTTTTAAACCTTTAACTGATGTTGACATAGTTTTTGTGGCAGTTTAACACCTTAGATTCATTTTTTGTGATAATTGTTGATCTTATAAGTGAAGTGGAAGTTCCTCAATCAGGTCCCAGTGGTAAAACATTCCAGTTCCCAGTCTCTCTATCAGACTTTTACTAACTGGATCAAGAGCGATGTTTTGTGGGCTAAATGTCACTGAAGTACTGAGCTAGCTCGGCCTGCTAAAGGTTAAATAACACAGAGAGGTGAACAAAGTCACATTTGTCATGCTTGTATCTTGTCGCTGTGTTCTTCCCTGACGCTGTTCTGCAGAGCGACTCATTTATATTTACCAGAGAGTCAGATTTGTTGGAGGCCTGTAGTCTGGAAGCTGGATTACAAAATCAAACTACAAATGTGTTTTACATACAGCTACGCAAACCACTCGCAGTGGTGCTTTTTACTAATCGACTATTTTCATTGAAATGAATACAAACTATAACAATAACACTCCGTCACATAAAACAGGACTACGTCAAAACAAAGTGGACGTGCCAATCAACAACCAGACTTAAATCAGGAGAGGCTGGACAGAAATCTAATCCAGACCAAACCTACTTGGATGTTAACTGCAGTAGTACCTAAGGGTAGTACCTCACACTTTTTTCCTGTATTTTTAGATTTGTTAGTTTTCTCATAAAAATAAACTTCTGTATATTTAGAAGAAATGGTTAGTTAGTTGATGTAACCTTCTTAGTTACAGTCAAATCAGACATAAGTTGAAATGCTCTTTGTATGAACAAAAAACACGTATTAAACCTATAAGTCCCTAAAACTCATTTTGTTGTTAAATTACCTTTAAATTACCTTTAACAACAACAACAACAACAACAACAACAACAACAACAACAACGAATTGTCAATATCCAAATTTTGCTCAAACTAGTCTTATTCTGGCCACCAGCTTTATTCTTGTTTATGTTTACCAAAAAAAAAAATCTAGGCATTTTAGTGAATAAAGGCTGGGGTTAATGGCTTATTTTTTCATGCAGGGCCAAAACATACTGCCGCATATGGCCCCCGGGCCGCTGTTTGAATAGCCCTGATGAACTGAGTGTAGCTGTAAAGGTTTTATAATTTTATCAGATGAGGAACTTGGGCCAGGTCACTTAACCTGAGCTGTATTTGTTGTTACGATGTTATGTGTTTTCTCATTGGTCGGTCCAGTTTTACACAGACCCATTGGTTATGGTAATGCCCTCCCTCTGATCAGAGTCGGGTAAATGCTCGTAGAGTCTAGAATAAAACAAGGTACTGATGGAAAAGATTGTGGTGACTTGCCTGACAGTGCCAGACTTTGCAGTTCCTATTTTTATGTTCAGGTGAAAAATACACAATTATGATGACAACGTCGAGTAATATGTGGCACGTGCAGTTTGTTTATTCAAGCTCACAGTTCTGTTGATACTGCTGATGGATTCTTTGGGATTTTCATTAAATAAATTCCATTTGTGTTCAGTCACTGCTCAGCGTGACTCAGAAGAGCAGCTCTTTGAGATTTGAATGAGAATGAGGAAATAAACTATAAAAAAGTGATTCAATTCTATTTATAGTATGTGTTTATTTTAACTGTATGTGGAGTTTCAAGTCAAACTAACTAATTAGTCTCGCCTTTAAAATCATTTTTGTGAATTCTCAATATTTTATTTTGCAAAACACTGTGTTAATTCACTAGAGTTGGGGTAACTAACTTTTTAGTTGTAAATGAATAAACATTGGGTTTTCCACTAAAAAGTCTATGATAAATGCAGCACTTTGTCAGAGGTGACTGTGATCTTCCATTCAGGCGAACGTCTTTCTCTCAAAATGTCCTGTCATATCAGGGGGTCACCTTCTGGAACAGTATCCCACTTGTGAGGGAAAGTACAAGTTTCACTGCCTTTAAGAAGCATCTGAAACTATGGCTGAGAAACACACAAGTTTGTGATCATTAAGTTTTTTTCTATAACCTGGATTGAAAAGATCAGTGTAATATGGTTGTGCAATATGAGTGCAGTGACATTTTGTGCAATGGGAGTTAGTGCAATTGGAATCTGTGCAATAGGCATATGTGCAATTGGAGCTTGTGCAATGGGCGTTTGTGCAGTGTAACTTAGTGCAATGGGAATCTGTGCAATATGGATTGTTTTTGTGTGACTTGGAGTTATGGGCAGGAGGAACATGTGCAATACTGATGAACTGTCTTTCTTATCCCTGTAAGTTAACTTTTTGTCCAATGTTTCCATTAACACTGTCTTGCTTGTTTGTGTTTGCCCAGCTGTAAATAGTCTGTGTTTTCATATAATTTGTTTTATTCTTTTAATATCAACCTGCCAGAGGGTCTGCAGATGGAAATTAGCCTTAGGCTAGATATTCTGGCATATTTACATTTGTCTGAGATCACTGTGTACTATCTGAACTGAAGAATAAAGAATTTTAGGTCTAATCAGGAGCTGAATGCAGCTCTCTGATTGGCTGAGCTTGGGTGGTCCTCTCCAGTTTCACTTTGTTTTTTGTAAGAAGTGTTTTTTAAGCCATAACCAAATGAATACATGCCGATATTGACCATGTTTGGAAGGATTTGTGCGAGGAAATAATCAGATTAAAAACCTAAGGCAGGCCTCAATTCACTTTTTGTTTGTAGATTTAATTATGTGTGGCTTAAACCAGACATACAGTCATCTTGATTTTATATTTTATAATATTTTTGCTGTCTGAAAATAAGATTTGCCAAATGGATCTTCTCAAGTAGCTTTTTTTTTTTTTTTTTGACACATTTCCAGTGAGAAAATGTTGTCTGTTTCATATTTTTGCAAAACAATCCCCTTTGTTCTTGTTCTGTTGGCAAATCTTGTTTTACAACAGTTAAAATATGCTCAAATAAAGATAAATATGACTTAATCTCAAAGTGGATGAGTGAATAAATGCATAGATGATCACTTTTTACAGTGTGTACACCTTAAACTTGATTTGGTCCTTTTTAATTCTCCTTTAGACTTTATTCGGCCCATGTTTAGGTCTGGTTTAATGTTGAAATAATCCAGGTTCAGGTTTGGTTATTACTTGACTGCAGCTTTAGTTATTATCACTATAGAAACAAATCTAGTCCTGTGAATATTTGGCACAACCTCGCGTCCAAAAGCGGTGACATATTGTGCAGCTACAACCATTTCTTAGCTTCACATTATGCTGAGCTCAATATTTTCCCACAGATGTAAGTTTATACAAGGTGCTCGAGTTCATATTGACGTAAACTGAAATAGCACCAAGTTCCTGATCTGCAGGTGGTTTTTTGGAGGAAATCTGACCCGTGTGAGAGCCTGATGCAGCTGATTCACATTTCTGAGTCTCACGAGGCCGACTCAGCTGGAAATAAACTGCTTTAAAAATAAATGTATTGATCTCTGGCTCATTAATATTTCAGCAGAAGAAGATTGAAAACCGATAATGGAGCTGAACATTCTCACTCACTTCCAGATTCTCCGTGGTTGCTTAAAGGTGCACTGTGCAACTTTTCTGGTAAAGACTCCGCCCCTTGCATGTCTCCATAGATTGCAACATATGAGCATTTTGTTGTTGTGCAAAAGTACCCGCCCACTTTTGGGTGAAAATAATCAATGCAAGTCAATGGCGGTAGATAGAAATGTTCAGCTCTTCTCTCCTTTTTGTCCAAATAAATTGAAAACCAGACGCTGGAGCCGGAAGAAAACAGCCGCACATTTGTTAGGATGTGTGAGACTAAAGCCAACAGTCGAAAAAGATTGTGTGTTATGAAAATACGTCTGAGATTAGAGCTTCTCTGCCTCGGCTGAACAGCTCCACACACTGGCCGTCTATAGAAGTAACTCATTTATTCTAATTAGTTTAGTCATTTTATAACAAATAAATGATGTAAATATTTGACCAGGCTGTGTGAGTTTGATATTGGATCATAATAATGTCCATTATTATAAGTAATAACTAACCTGCTAACTGTAGTTTGAGCACACTGGCATGTACGCTAGTTTTAGACTGTTTAATAGACCTTAAATGTGCACATTGCAGTAAAGGCAAGACCTCAGACATTTAATTTAACTTTACGAAATCCAACACAATAAATAGGGTGACCCCCTCAAAAATTTCTAAAAGTGGGACAGGTTTTGGGATTTGGTGGGACACGGTTTAATCTAAAATAATCACAATAGTTTGATCATATAGCCTACAGATACATAGAGGACATTTTGAAATTTTAAAAAGTTGTCTGTATAATAAATAAATGAATGGAGACATTAAATTTGGAACAGGTGAATGTTGATTTTGGTCTTTAAATAAAAGCTTGCATTGATGTAGAAGTTTCTTGCCTTTTTTGATGAGCTTGGTGTGTGTCATGTTGTTTTAAGTCATATTCCCTTCGTGGCTGATGACTGCACTACACTCTTTCAGCGTCTCACACATGGATCTGGTCTCTCACCGCTGGTCGTACCATGAGTGTGTTTCAGCTTAATCCTGTATGTACCTGCAAACTTTGCCTCGCTGGCCACAGTTTCATCTCCTCTCATGCACATGACATTTGCTTTTCTCCCTCGCTGACGGCGCTTAGAAGTTTCACCCGACAAACGGTGGCCGGGAACAACTGAGCCAGCAGCGCGCAGACTTTTGCTGTGCTGCTTGTCACATGAATGCACACAAACATAGACCAAACAGATGCCCAAATTTACGTTTTAACAGGGCGCAATAGTGTAGTAATCATCATGTCTGATCAACAGTGAAAACGCAGGACACGGCCGTGATATGCGGGACGCGGGACAGGAGCCCAAATGATGTGACAGTACAACTAAAGGTGGGACAGGTGGTCACCCTAGACATAAATAAAATAATGTTGAATATACACACGTCTGATACAGGCACATATGATTAGCATTGTGTCCTGTGGGTCTGTTTAAAATGTTAACCGTTCTGTCAAACCGCTGGTCCTTTGTCTTCCCTTTTTCTTCTACTACATGACACAAATCACTTTTAAGCGTGTATCTGAAGTTTACCATCAATTCATTTCAATGTACGCAAGCTGTGTTTTCACCTAAAACAGGGCAGAACCTTTTGGCGGCTCGGGAAGTGACGTCTTTTTTAAGTCATCTATAGTAATGTTATTGCTTTGTAATGAAAATATTCCCCAGTACGACTTTCTGGTTCATAAAACCTTTTCATGCAGAGTGCAAAACTCAATTTAACTTTTGCTTTCATAAGGCTGTGTCCTGAATTAAACTCTGAACTGATTGCATTGGATTACATTATAGCTGGGAGTAAGTTATTCCTCTGGCTCTTTACCCAGATGGAGTCAGACTCAGTGACGCTGGTGGAGTCAGACAAACATATTACCCACTGGGTTGAAATACTATTAAAGCAAAATTTAAACTGGTCGAGTCACTATGTGTTCATTATGTTTGACACTGAAGAATTTAAATCCCAGGTAATTACCAACAGTCATTACAAAAGTGAAAGTAAAAGCAGAGCCACATCAAAGCTAAAGTGAATGTGTCTTCTGAATAAACAATTAAAATGATTAAAGGACAAACTGGTTAGTTACAGGTTCACTGTGTAACTTTGTAAAAGTGAAAGATCGACACCACAATTCAGTGGAAGTAGAAAGTTAAAAGCATACTTTGGGACTTTCTACCTGGGGATCAATAAGTTTTATGCCATAATGTGAGAGAATATAACTAAACGAACCACATCTCCATGGAAACATACAAGAGAAAACCCTTTTTTGGCCATGCAAGCCCGCCCAAAGTAGAGACAACAATGAACTCTAAATGACAAAAATGTGCTTTTATTCTAGTCTATTTTGGGTGAAAAAGTTACACAATGCACCTTTAAACACAGAGAGCCTCGTTTATCACGCATTTGATCTTGAGCAATACAGGTTAAAAGGTGCAAAAACAGACACTTAATGCAAAATTTGAGGTGGTGCGTATCTGTAAAGGACTTCCACACCAACACAACCCTCAGTCGCTGCTGTTAGCAGCGTCTGTTCTAGTCTCTTTGGGGTGCACCAATGTAATACAGAATTCACACAAACACGATCCAAACAGCAAACAGTTGCCGAACAAATGCAGAGTGAGGTTGCGCCTGATGCAATGCTTGATGAAAATGACGAAACATAAGTTGCACGAGAGTAGTTGTCAACTCTGACGGAGAACAGATGTTTCTAATCTTACCTCACGGATTAAACTCAACTTCTATTTCCCGCCACAGTTCAGACTACTTTGTTTTCCTCGGACCAAATAGTACCATTCTCCTTCGTACTGTCTTCCTATTTGAACCGGGTAAATAACAACAATCCATGCTCGACTAAAAACTGTTTTTCTGTCAGCATCATTTTCGGTTTTCCGCACAATTTTCCTGCGCACTGATTCGCTGGTTCTCCTGTAGCCATGGACCAATCAAACAGCTGTATTTGCTGCAACTGGCAACACCGACTCTGCAAACAAGTCTTCAAAACCTCGCCTTCACGACCTGCTCCGCACCTCTGACCCCGACAACCCCTTTCACACCAAACACAAGTGAGCCGCCTGTCGGCAAAAGTTACCAGACCGGTTCAGACGGGCGACCCTTGCCTTGGTGTGAAAGACCCTTTAGTGTAGTAGTCCTGTAAACTGGTCTTGGTCTTAACACAAATCAGTCTCAAGATTAGGTCTCGGTCTTGTGTCAGGATCGAGTGTATTGGGACTGTGTAGAGAAGTACATATGGTCTTGATTTAGTCTTGATGGACTACGATCTTGGTTTTGTCTCAGTCTCATGGCTCTGTGGTCTCTGTCTTTGTCTTAATCAGAGAGCTCTTCACTACTACACTAATATCTGTTTTATGTAAGATGTCACATGTGCATTTTTCAGCAGTAAATTCAGTGAAAAACGCTCACAAAACAGCACATACATTTTTTTTAGCACTTGTATTTATATATGAGGTTCTAACAGGGGCGGCTCGTCACTATGGCGATAGGTGCGACGCACCGCCAACAAAAAGAGGAAAAAATGAGCGAGGTGTGTAGTTAAAGTTGATCAAAACCGATTAAAACTTGATTAAAATGCCTTTAAACATCATTGTCCAATCAGAGGAGCTTGTTTTCGGCTGCCGGTGCATAGTCCCGCCTCTTTTGGTGCGATCTCTGCCTGACTTCAAATCACACCCGCTGCTTCCATTGAATCTAATGTAAGAGCGCTTTTATCTAAGTTTCAGCCTCACAATGCAAACTAATGGGACTCGCGGGTGCTTGCACCAACGCTGCGTCGTCACGTACGTCTGCGTGACGACGCAAGGCACGTTCGTCTGTTCGTCTGCTAGTGATCCAACTCGGAATGTTCTGCACCAAACAAGTCGTTTATAACAGCTACGACCCCGAGACCAAACTTAAACATCAGACACGTTACAACAAAAGGTGGGAGAATGTATTATTGTGTATTTTTTTGCCAAGTTGGATTCAGAATTGTATATATTCTGTTCATGTTTTTAACCATGCCAGCATGTCCATGTTTACTGTGGCTCTCAGGCTGGTTTTATTGTCTTAAATATTAACAAATAGACATGTTATTATAAATATAAAGCCTGCTTATGCATTTTACTGGTCTAGATCTTTATTTTATGGTTTTATTGGCCACATGCCATTTGATTGCACGTGAATGCCACCTAGTGGTGTAAAATGAGATTATATTGATTGATTAGACAATATAATACAGTATAATTGTGGGCATTGGGTTTTGATAGCTGGCAATGTATGGACCATAGCACCCCCAAAGAAATTAGTCAGGAGCCGCCACTGGGTTCTAAAGTCTTTCAGGGAAAAAAAAAGCTCCTGCTCACGTTTGTCCTTCAAAATAAAAGCTCCATATATCAACTCCACTGTTATAAGACATTTCCAAACTCTATTATGCACGTACCTGATCTCCAGTCTCTCCTCGACCTCCTGGTTCACCTGGATAACCCTGGAAAACAATAATAATAAGACATAAATCAGCTGTGGATCTTCTTCTCTTTAAAGGGCCTATTATAATACACAACCTTTTATTGGAGTGGTATTTTTAATTTCATTCACACTTGTTTAACACTAAAGTCCTGCATATTTAGATTTAGTTTTTCTCTCAGATTGAGGGAAGTGTTTGTTTGTTTTTTTTTTACTTCAAACACGTCGATTACAGTTATTTATCGTCTATCAAAAGAAACGTGTAAGTCAAGGTAGCAGCTAGTGTAGATTAAAGCAAACTGTTAAAAATGTATTTCTATAGATGTGATCAGAAAGAAACGTCTGCCATGGGTGCTGTCTTGCTCTTTTTCTGCTGCCTCGTTCCGTTGTTGATCTTTGGTGTTTTTAATTGAATCTTGAACCAATTGTGAACATCTGCCGCACGGGGGAGGGCGGCAGCATAAGGAGGACACTTGTATCAAATGAAGCGTCAAGATCAAATAACAAGATTCAACACATGGACTATGAACAGACCGAACAGAATGGTTTTAAACATATGTTAACTCAGTAAATATAATGTATTTAATAAGTTTATGCTCTCCTGCTATGCTTAAAAAAGATGTATGGTGTAAAATCTATTTTTATAACTTTTTAATCTTGTTCTGCCTTACTCAAAGTTGTTTTAAGAATGTCTCCTGCATGTTTGAGTAATCTTGTATTGTCCTGCAGCTTAAAAAAAGCCCTGTCCTCACCTACCACCTATCCCCGCTCACTTGTTTCTGTTATTACAGAAAATTCAGATTCATAGTAAAGCATGTATCGTTCAAAACAGTCACTTTACAGCAATAAAAATGACACATTTCAAATCAGTTGTTGTTTAATTCAATCTTACAAGGGGTGTTGAACTGGGAGGGTAAATGGTACTAGGGGCCCCCAAAAGTATGTCATTTTTGCTTGAGAGATAGATCGTTCTTCTAAATGTAATTATTTGTGATGTCAGCGAGCTCCATCACTCATATAAAGTGTCGCAAATAAACACTGGTCAAGAAAGTTGCGAAATAAACAGGAATGTTAGTTGACTAAATTATTAACAAATGTAAAAACTACAGATTATCATGGTATAAACCAGTTTTTGCAGATTTCAGTGAACACACAGCCAGGGTTTGACACAAAATGGTCAGTTCAATCAATATACATATTTACAAGGTTTTGAGTCGCATATTGTCAATAACCCTCTGTTCATCCTAGGCCATTTTTGTGGCTTTTGACATTTTCATTTTTATGTCATTTGGTTTGTGTTTGCTGGATGGAGCTGAAAATGGTCTCAGGTTAATCATTTTTGAAGACGCATATATTGGCTATTTCACTTTTTTGAAAAACACTTCCGTTGCTGAGATACAGAAAACTCACACTCTTATCCCTAGGGGCATAAATGTGGCTTTTTAAAAAACAAAAACAAAAAAAAAACAAAAAAAACAACAACATCCATTTAAACATCCAATACTATGGATTTTTTTTTTTTTTTTTTTTTTTTTTTTAAAGGCCACTTTAAGGCCCTAGGGATAAGAGTGTTTTTTGAAGGGTGAACTGAGGGATAAATCACAGCTTCTTAATCCAGCAACATTATAATAATGTGTCGAAATTGTAATAAGTATTTTTTTTCTCGTCTTTATGCAATTTAATGTAATGGTTCTAACCCAATAGTTTTAATGCCAAAAATGCATAAATGTTTTGTTTTGTTGTCAGATATGAAGTCTGCAAAAACCCTGATAGCAAGATTAAGTACGTATAGAATATATAAAAATAAACCCAAATGAAGAAAAATAATAATAAGAGCGAATTGTATAATTAAAACACAAGATTATGTATCAGGGGCCCATCAACAAAGTTTGTACCTGGGGCTCTGAATTTGGTGCTACGGCCCTGAATCTTCTATAAAGAGGTGGGGCTTATCAGTTCTGCTGTTTTGCACAGGAAGTAAATGGACCTCTTTTGGTTTCTAATCTGTTTTACATAAATTTTGTGTTTTACAATGAACAAAATGTAAATCACTGATCCACATATGTCATAGTTTCTTTCTAAATACATGTACATAGAAAAAACTCAATAGGTCCCTTTAAATACGGTAAATGTCTCACATTGTAGCCTCTGTCGCCTCTGTCGCCTTTGAATCCTGGAGCTCCGGCCTGACCCTGGAACACATGAGACATTTAATATTTAATAGAGAGAGAGAAAAGAGAAAGGAGAGAGAGAGAAAAGAGAGAGAGAGAGAGAGAGAGAGAGAGAAAGGAGAGAGAGAGAAAAGAGAGAGAGAGAGAGAAAGGAGAGAGAGAGAGAGAGAGAGAGAGAGAGAAAGGAGAGAGAGAGAAAGAGAGGAGAGAGAAAGAGAAAGGAGAGAGAGAGAAAGGAGAGAAAGAGAAAGAAGAGAGAGAGAAAGGAGAGAGAGAAAGGAGAGAAAGAGAAAGAAGAGAGAGAGAAAGAGAGAGGAGAGAAAGAGAAAGAAGAGAGAGAGAAAGAGAGAAGGGAGAGAGAGAGAAAGAGAAAGGGGACAGAGAGAAAGAGAAAGGAGAGAGAGAAAGAGAAAGAAGAGAGAGAGAAAGAGAAAGGGGAGAGAGAGAAAGAGAAAGGAGAGAGAGAAAGAGAAAGAAGAGAGAGAGAAAGAGAAAGGGGAGGGAGAGAAAGGAGAGAGAGCAAAAGAGAAAGGAGAGAGAGAGAGAGAGAGAGAGAGGAAAATAAGTAGAAGAGGGAGAAAGACAGAGAGGGAGAGAGAGGAGGGGGAGAGGAAAGAGAGAGCAAGAAGGGAGAGAAAAGGGGAGAGGGGAAAAGACACAGGAGAGAGAGAATGGAGAGAGAAAAAAGAAGAAAGAGCAAGGAAGGCAAGATAAAGAGAGAGAGGGTGCAAAAAGAGAATCTCTTAACTTTAACACTACATTTACTGTGATATAGAGTATATCAATAGAATTCTGTAAAAAACACAAATTCGAGGCCTGTTTTATCCACACATCAAACATTTGTTCATTCACTTATTAAAATCTTTCATCTGAAGCTTTATTCTGTAACTAGATCTCACCTTTTGTCCGTCTTTCCCCTGCGGACCCGCTTCTCCCTCGTCTCCGTCAGAGCCCTGGAACCAACCACATCGTCACGAAACAAAAATAACACTACAGTACGTACAATAAGTTCAGCTGTTTTAATGTAAATGTGATGTAAAGTATGTGACAGACAGAACAAAGCTCCAGTGTTTTTGCTCCAGTCACATTTACGACGCAAACAAGCAAGTTTCGCTTTCACTTTCCCTCGCAGCAGCACAACACAACAACACTGCCCCCCGCTGATAGTTTTAAGAATACCACAGTAAAGATCCAGACTGCTAGAGAAACTTAACTGGTTTAATAATTAGCTTTACCTTGGTGCCTTTGGTTCCTTTCGGTCCTGAAGTTCCAGCATCTCCTGCGGCTCCCTGAAACCAAACCAGAACATTATCTAAATCTAAATGAAAAGGAGAAAAAAACAGACTCAGAGAAGTGATTTCTGAAATAGCACAAGTCAGGGTTTTAGAGTTGGGAGTTTAATCTAAATAAATAACATTTTTTTCATGATGCAAAGCTCCAGCACATACAATCCACCACTTGAAAACGGTTCTGTTTTAATCCTGATTTAGTTCTGCTTTAGACCTGGCTTAGTCCTCTTTTAGTTCTGCTTTACTGATTTAGTTCTGCTTCAGCCCTGCTTTAGACATGTTCGTCTTGTTTTAGTCCTGGTTTAGTCCTGGTTTAAGTCTCACTTTAGCCCTGCTCTCGTCTTGCTTTAGTCTTACTTTGGTCCTGGTTTGTCCTGTTTTAGTCCTGCTTCATAATACCTTTAAGTTTTAAGATTTAAGATGTTAAAATGCAGGTTTAAAAGACAAGAATAGTGAAAAATACATTGTAGTGTTTTATAACATGAGCTCATATTTTCTGTGGAGGAGACTGGTTTGAACCCTTGTGTCTTTTACTCAGTTTTTTGGCGTCTTAAATTTTTGAATTGTCCACCGTTGCTACAGTTTTGGAGACATTTCAATGATGTCTTGCTACAAACCTAAGTTTGAGCCAAATTTTTTAAGAATCAACTCAATCAATGCAACTTTGCTAAAACCAAGAGTCATGTCATTTACCCATGTGCTGTCCTTATGTTCTGTTACAGCCTTTTACTGTAAAAACATTATTTATTTTTCAAAACCTTTTTTTTTTGCTGAAATCTGTTAATCCACTTGTAAAAATACAAAATCTGAAAAAAAAATCCTCAATATTTAATTCTTTGTACAGACAGGAGGTGAAAATGTGACACAAAATGGCCCATTTTTCATCTAAAATGTGAATCTAAACTGGATTTGTTTGGACCTTTTATTACAGCCTGGACATGTTCAAAATCAGCCCTGACTTTGACTGATCTTTAACATGTCTAAAAAAAAAAAAAAACAGTGATTATGGACCAATCAAAAAAAGTTATGTTTCTATAATTGTCCAGTAAAGAGCTGTTCAAATACAGCTTATCCTATTGTAATAAGGGTTTTACATTCAAATATGCACGTTGTTCAAAATACACACACATACTCCCCAACACCCCCCAGTGCCCCCCCCCCCCCACACACACACACACACACCTACACCCCGCCCCAGGTGAGGCCACGCCCCCAGGAGCCTCCTAAATCCAAACATGTACTGCCTCCATAGGTTTGCATGGGGAAACTGTGGCTTACTCTTCACAGGCCTGTTTCAATGGGAAATGCACACAATTCATCATCAAGTCTAAACATGACACGTTTCACACACTTTTCTGGAGGATTTTCAGAGTTTCTAATGGAAGTCAATGGGACAAAATGGCTCCAACAGAACAAGAGAAAAAACTGCTTCTGCACAAAAACTACAAAATCATGCAAGTCAAAGTTAATTTTGAACATGTCCAAGTCTGGAATAAAAGCTCCAAACAAATCCAGTTTAGATTCACATTTTAGATGAAAAATTAGCCATTTTGTGTCACATTTTTAACTCTGGGAATCTGCTTTTTTTTATCAGTCTGTACGGATAATAAAACACATCAAATGTAGTAATTTTAGTCAGAACAGAAGTGGATTAACAGATTTAAGCCATTTAACTATAACTTTACAGCCGTCAAAGTAAAAGGAGTAAAAGGGCGCTAACAGGAGATTATAAACTTTTTACAACGAGACACAAGGGTTAAACAGATGTCTGATTCTGCGAGTTGGAATTCCCCCAGCGAGCCTCCACAAGTATAGTCATCATCACATCATTGTTCCTCCCTCATCCTCACCCTCACATTCACCCTTATCTTCATTCATTCTCATTCATCCTCACCACAATAATCGCTGAAGGCTGAAATTACAGAGTACAGTCTGTCATTACATCTGCTGTGTGGTTATGAATCAGAGAGCAGCTGCTGCCTCGGGTAAAGCAGGATTAAACCAGGACTAAAACAGGATTAAAAAAGGTCTAAACCAGGACTGAAACAGGACTAAACTCGGATTAAAGCAGAAGTAAAGTAGGTCTAAACCAGGTCTAAAACAGGACTAAACCAGGATTAAGTCAGGACTAAAATAGAGGGACTAAACCAAGAGTAAAGCCAGACTAAAGCATGACTAAATCAGGTCTAGACTAGGACTAAAACAGGACTAAATCAGAACTAAAACAGGACAGAAGCAGTAGTGTGTGTAGTGTGTCTCATAGTTTGTCTGATTCAGAGGAAGTTTTGTAAAGCCCAGAGTCATAGATGTCTGAAACTCCCTTTTCTCTTCCTTTTTAAGATAAAATCAAACCTAAACAGGAGTCAGGAAGGAAGCAGGGATGTTTAGTCCTAATTTGGGCATCAGAGAAAGACACAACCTGACAAAAAGATTTAGTTTGTCTTCTAAAAATAATCCTAACATTCATGACAATAAGACATGTCTGGGTTCTCTTAATCGTTTTTAATAAGCTTCAGTTTTTGCAGAGAAACAGTCAAAATACATTATTAGAGCCTAGTTTATAGTTTATAGTTAGGTAAAATTGTCCTCTGCATGTTATGGTTGATGAATGATGGAAACCAGATTAAACCCAGACACACACAGGACACACGCACATTTAACTCATTAGTTTTTTGGCGGAAGATAACTCCGATAGGCCACCCAGTCACAGAGAACGTAAACACACACAGAGTGGCGTCGAGGATAAACTGTGGCACAACACACTGGAGTGTTAAAGCAGAGCGGAGGGCCACAAGTGGTTCATTTCGTCCGAGATGTGTTGAAGCAAAAGGATAACCTGATCTGGGACACTTCAGACCTGCACTGGTTCATGTTGGACCTGGTTGTAGGATTGATTAAAGACTTTCAATGAAAAAATAAGTCTAGACCCTGGTTATCAATAAAAAACTGCTGGCGTATCTGCAAGGATGAATACATTTTGGAAAGAAGCACATGAGTGTCACTGTTGATAAACACGCTGAAAGTCTGTTTAGAGTGTGAAGGGTTGAGAATTTGAAAACTCGCTCAAATGTCAATTTTAATGAGTGACGGAAGATAAGTACGGCGCTCCATTGTACTCACAAACAAATAAATATTTATCTCGTAATTACGAGATAATTTAAATGGCTTTTCTGGCTTCGTATAGGCTAAGCTAATGACTTTATCCACAACACGAGTAGTCTTTTCTGTGCTAGCTTGATGTTTCTAAATAGCTAAGATGTGCTTGTGGGTTAAATTAAGTGCCTGTGGTCTTCACTGCAATGTTACGGTCGACAAAAAGTATGAAAATAGCTGTTAACGTGGCTGTGGACTGAAGCTGCAGTTAGCATGCTATTCTAAAGACGGCCAGTGTGTGGAGCTGTTCACCCACCAGAAAGAAGCTAGCGATAATCTGCAGTTTTTTTAAATAAAACACAATCCTTCGACTGTTGACAGTTAATCTCACACATCCTTAGAAATGTGCAGCTGTTCTTCTATGGCTCCAGCGTCTGGTTTTCAATTTATTTGGCCATAAAGGAGAGAAGTGCTGCACATTTGCTACACTTTGACTTGCAACATACGGGCCTTTTTGCTCTTGCTCAAAGTCCCCGCCCTCTCTGGGTGATCCATGCGGAAGTGTAGCAAATGTGCAAGCGTGTGGGTATACAGAATGTGGGGGAAAAGCCATTTAAATTATCTCGTAATTACGAGATAAATATACATTTTTTCGTGAGTACTATGGTGTGCCATAGATGAGTGCTTCAGTGGGTCTAAAAAATTTTTAAAATCTTAAAAATCAGGTGCTCTTCAGGATCAAAGTGACAAACACACTTTTGGCAATGAGAGTGCCTGGGTTTTCCTGTTTATATGATTCATTTTATATGTTGTATTTGTGTCTGAATGCTACTTTATTGATGAAATGCAAACATTTATTCAATTAAACTACTTATAAACAGTATTGTTGTTGGTTATTTTCAATAAAATCAGTGTATTTGTGATTACGGCATAGTTTCATTTTACATTTATTACAGTTTTTTTTACCACAATATAGTGCAGAGGAGCAAACAAAACACTTCTGTGAACCATCGACTCATGTTTCGGTTCACCTCGCAAATGGCTCTACATCGCCATCAGTAGTCATGGTGCACACAGAAGCACGGACAATAAACAAAGCTGCCAACTGTCAGGGTGGAGAACGGGCCAGTCGGGGTGGAGAACATGTGCAGGGTGAACGAGGACAGTGCTGACTGGATATATGCTCCAAATGCTCAGCGCAAAAGCAGGAAAAGATAAAGAAGCGGCTTGAGATGTGGGCAGCAACAGATAAACTGCACCAGTAGCTGTTTGTGCACTGACGGCGGCGTCGACTTGTGCAAAAACGATGTGACTGAGAAGAAGCGTCACATCTTTGGAAGTTTCCCAGACGAAGAGTCATGGCAGCAGACGACACAGGAAGGTCAAAAGCATGGAGGCGGAGGCAGTCGTAGCACACTTTTTAAAGGCATGTTCACTCACAGGGTCACCAAGAACAAGTATAGCTTATTTAACAGAGAAGAGAAGAACTAAAGCTCAACAAAAGGCCTACAAACTATCTACCACGCCCCAAAACCCAAAGCCTGATGGGTGTTTGAGATAAAGTGATTGTTGTGATCTGTTTGTTACCGTTTCTCCAGGAACTCCGACTCCTCCACGAGGCCCGTCCAGACCCACGTCTCCCTGAAAAAACAATCAATCAATCGAATATTACACCAGAGAAGTGTTACAGACTGATACAGAAGAAGTAAGATGGTTTGGATCAAGTAAAGCAGGTGCTCACATAGGGCTGGGTAATGTACAAATATGTTGTATATCGATATCGAGATATTTACTGGACAAGATAGGACTTTGGCCATGTGGCAAATATCAAGATAATGTAATCCTGGATAGAAAGAACTCCAGATAAAACTGATGAAAAGCAGTAACATTTAAGGATAAAATGCATCATCAGAATTTGTTTTTTTCACTTTATAAATATAATTCCAAAGATGTCAAGCTATATAACATATATCAAGATATTAAAAAATACATATCAAGATTTTGATTTTTCTCCAGTCTTTCGTTCTACTGGTCAATAAGATTTCAATCAGATGTTTGGTAGCTTAAACAAACCTTGCTTAAAGGTAAGGTAGCTGATTTTCACATCGCAAATCTGATAGCTTTCTCTCATAAAGCCTTCATCAACATGTCTCTGCTTTGGTTACAATTATGGCTTAAAAACACTTTTTACAAACAGCAAAGTGAAACTGGAGAGGACCACCCAAGCTCAGCCAATCAGAGCGCTGCATTCGGCTTCTGATGAGAACTAAAATCTTTATATTCACACAGCGGTCTCATTTTTTCCCAATGTGCTGCAGTTATTATACTGTAGACATTTTACTGGAAAACACAAAGTTTACTAATTTACAAGTAAAAAAGGTAGCTACCCCAACTTTAAATGCAAATTTATGTTGTAATGTAAAGGTTCATGAGTCTCGTCATTTGCAAAAATCACCAGACTTTCCTTTTTTTATTGTAATGTACAATTAATGGATTTATAACATCTACAACATGAGAAGAACCTACATGTAAGACTTTATCTAGCCTCCAAAATGGGGTTGTCTAAAGCAGTGGTTCCCAAAGGAGGGGTTGCAAAGGGTTTCATGATGGAATTTTACATTTTTGACTTCGAATTGAAGCAGGGTTTTTTTAACTGAAAGCATCATATTTGACAGAATTTTCATCCTATAAAGCAATAATACACGAATATAAATGCATTTTAACCCAATTTGAATATTTTTCCAACTTGAAATTATTGTAGATATCTATTTAATTTAACTGTGTGTGTCATGAGTTGGTTACATGGTTATTTTGGGGGTCCCGGTCTGAAAAGTTTGGGAACCCCTGATCTAAAGTAGAGATAATCAGATGTTAATCAGCTCTAAAACTGTTTATGACTGATTATACTTTTTAAATCTTACAATTAAGGCCTTGTTCACAGTTGTCCAAGCTCAGGTGTTTCAGAACAAATATTTGACCTAAACCAAACATCATCCACACGAAGGAGGAGTTTTAGGACACTTAAAGCGAATCTTTCTGAAACCAGGTCCCAGAGTGAAAAGATTTCAAAAACTCTGGTTTAGCGTCTCCACACGTTGACGACATCACTTCCCCAGAGTCACGTCTCATCGGCAGATTGTACTGATATTTATAAAACGTTCACTGCCAAAATCTGCCGTCTCCATGCATGAGAAGACACGGAAAAATGTTAAAATCCACTACAATTTCTATTAAATCCGTCTTGAATCTTTGTCAAAATATTCCAAAGAATCTGAAGCACTTTCTGTGTCTTTTCTGTACGTTTTAGATCCTCGTTGTTCATTGAGAATGTTTGATCAGCTTAAAAGAATTCTGTTTACATGTAGCAACTTTTCTGCACATGCTCAGTGTTTGGTCAGCTACAGGCATTACAAAGGCTTCAGGCTGGTTTTACTGATTCGTGTGGACGCTCACAAATAATAAGTCAGCTCCATGTTTATGCAAGTTGCTTTTAAGACTATCCTTGTTTTGTCTTCATGTGGACAAGGCCTATCTTATGAATTACATAATCACAAGTATTGATTAACTTTGTGACTTTACCTTGACTCCCAGCTCTCCCAGCTCGCCTGGATCTCCCTGCAGACCTGGTTCTCCCTGAAACACACACATGATCAGTGTTCTTTAGTATGTTTTTAATGTGTTTGTAATTAAATCTCACCATTCCTCCAGTGAAGCCGGAGCCGCCCTCCTCCCCCTCCAGACCCACGTCGCCCTGGAAACAAAACACTTCATTAACACTTATTTAACTTAAGCCAGACGCACGGCAGACAAGGAATCTAACAAACTTCTTAGGGGCAGTTTATACGACAACGAGTTTTCACGAATCCGTGACGTTTTCATTTCAAATTGGCTTCTCTTTTACACGACAACGAGCTACGTGTTCATTGAATCGGCGTTCCACTGGATACGATTCAAGAGGTAGTTTGTTTAGTTGGGTGATTATTCTTTTGATCAATCAATTAGTTGTTTAGAACCAAAAGTCACTTGAATACAAGATTTGAGCCGAGGTAACGTCGCTTGAGGCCGTCCTGGAGTCGTCCAAAGTATAGAATCTACAAACAAATCTTGCTTATGTTGTAATGCAAAGGTTAACGAGTCTCGTCATTTGCAAAAATCACCAGACTTTAGTTTTGTTTTCATTGTAATGTACAATGTTGTTAGAAAAAGCTGGATTTATGACATCCACACCATGAAAGGAACCTATGTAAGACTTTATTTAGCCTCCAAAATGGTCATGATTAAAGGGTCGTCTAAAGTAGAGTTAATCAGATATTAATGCAGCTCTAAAACTGGTGCTGAATCTAGATACTCGTTTGAACAAGTGCTGACAGTTAAAAAATAACATGGACAAAATTAGATCTTTTTGGAGGAGTTTTAGAATAATCTTTATCAAAACTAGTTTAAAACCAAATTTTATAGAAACCCTTCTTGTATCTCATGTGATTGTTGATCTTAAGTTACAATTGACAGACATTTTAAGCCGTTTCTGGCAGTTTAAGTCATGAAAAATATAGCCAAGCTAACAACTAACATGATAGACTGAAATTCGGCAACTGACTCCAATTAGGGAATGACAAGGCCTATTAGCCATAACTGTTCCTGTGCAGAAGGCTTTAGTGAAACAGGAACAAGTCATAGTCACAGGAAAATACAGTTATTTTCCTTTTGCTCACAGCAGAGACCAATGACTTTTGTGGTTTAAATCTGACATGATGCTGGACCCGTCGAGATTACAGCCAGACCTACGTATTCGGACCAATCACAGCGAGACTCCGCCCTCTCTCTCTCACTTTTACTTCTCCAGCACTTCACAGTTTGTCAGCAAAGATTCAACGACTTTAGCGTCACTTAATCTACTAAAAATCTTCACAACACACACATACATTTATCAGATATTTGTGCAGATGTTCACGCTTCAACTAAACTATTCATAAAACAAATTACCTCGTTAAACAAACATTTACACAGCTGTTCTTCTGTTGTTATGACCTGCTGTGTTTGTGCCTGATGTTTGATTTGCTGTTAATGTGTAACCGCTTTGTGGGCCTTTTTAAATCTTCCCTGGAGGATAAATAAAGAGCTTTAAACTGAATTATTGAACTCACCACAGGTCCCGGGTTCCTCTGCGTCCCTGCACTCCTTTGGTCCCTTTGTAGCCCTAAACAACAACAAACACAACAACAAAACAGTCATTT
The DNA here is from genome assembly GCA_038363315.1 of Mugilogobius chulae. Lineage (NCBI taxonomy): Eukaryota > Metazoa > Chordata > Actinopteri > Gobiiformes > Gobiidae > Mugilogobius > Mugilogobius chulae. Next base: position 977,099 of record JBBPFD010000674.1, read on the forward strand.
CATCTTGTGTTTATTCTACACATGTTCTGCACGGACATATTTGAAAATTACTTTATCATATTATATCTCAAAGTGGCAAAAGTAGGAGAAAAACACCTGATAAAATGTGTTTTTTCAAGCTTTTTTTAGCCTAAGTTTTCCTCCTGGGCTGGTAGCTTTTCTGTTGTCACGGCAACAGCTAAGACTTTAGCTAGCTTGTTTTTTTTTGAGAATCAGAACAAGTAATTCACTTATCAAACAGACTAAAAACATCCTATTTAAGCAGAGAAATGTACGAATTTTGACTGTGTGTGATTCTAAAGTCTGCGTCAGTGAGAAATGTGAAAGAAACTCAAGTGTGTGTTGTTGTTCTGCTTTTCTGCCACTGTTTACTTCATTTTCTCCGTTTACACGTCACACACAAACCCAGTATTCAGCAGTAGTTGTGGTTTGTTATGTTTATTATCAGTCTGCAGCGGCTTTTTGCTAATTTAGTCGTGTTTTGAGTCTTTAAGAGAAGCTGTAATTTGTCTCTATACTGACTGTGATTAATTTTTGCCACTCGCTGCTAACAGTTAGAACGCTGTGATGATCAAAAAGTGTCTGACCTCTCGTCCCTGCAGACCTGGATCTCCGGTGTTGCCCTGGAATCCTCGGAAACCCTGAAGAATGAAAAACACAAGTCAATAATGAGAAAAGACATTTTATATTACGGTAGGTTTATTTATTTATTTTGTAATGTAAATATAAAATAATGAGAAAAAACGTTCAGATAAAGACTTAAAGGGAACCCTGGTTATGAAGACAAATCTGGCTAAAACACTAGTACTGCTCATGCTTCTTAAAATAAAATACAAACAAATATATAACTGCTTACTATTTTTTATAAAATTGTCATTGTTTATGTTGTTTTCAAGCCACTGGGAGCCGCCATTTTGGTTGATGACATAAAATAGTGTTTCCATGGTTACTACTGTGGTTTGATCGGTGAACAGTTGAAACAAAAACACCACTGACAGTGTCCAGTTCTTGTCTCTTCCTCTTGATTATCTTCAGTTTTACTAGATTCCACATAATCGTTCTGTATTTGGCTTTGCTCCGGCTCAAACTGACAAGGTTTAACCCAGGAATACATGTTGCTTAGTTACCTGTTACCTTGACAACACTATTTATGTCATAACCGCAGCAAAATGGCAGCCTCCATGTCATTTCTTTAAAACACTATTTTAATAAAACAACAAATACTTCCAAGGTATTTGTCCTGTATTTATATAAGTGATGATATTATAAGTGTTTTAGGATAAACATGTGATTATATCCCGGGCTGTTTTAAAGACTCTCTCTGTCAGAGCCGCAGTGCCACAGCGCCATCCGCAGGCAAAGTAATGACAGAAAACCTGCAGTAACACAAGCAGGAGTCAGAGGTTCCATTCACACTCAATGTAAAAAATCAGTTTAACTTAACTTACTTCTACCTCCTTGCTCTCTCCCTCCACTCTCACTCCTCTCTCTCTTTTTTCCTTTCTCTTTCTCCCTTTTTCTGTCTCTTCTCTTTCTCTTCTTTTGCTTTTCTTTTACTCTCTCCTTTCCCACTCACATTATTATTCTTCTTCTCTGTTTTTCTGTCTCTTCTCCCTCTCCTCTCTCTCTTTCACTCTCTCTCTCTCCTCTCTCACTCTTCCCCCTCTCTCATTCTTTTTCTCCTCTCTCTCTTGCTTTTCAGTCTGTTCTCTCTCCGTTTCCACACATTTTGTTCTCTCTTCTCTGACTCTCTCTCCTCTGCCCATCTCTTTATCTCTTTCTCCTCTTTCTCTCTCTTCCTTTCTCTCTCTCTCTCTCTCTCTCTCTCTCTCTTCCTGCTTTCCTCCCTCTTGCTCACTCCCTCTCCTCTCTTTCCCCTCCCTTCTCTTTTCTATTTTTCTCTCTTGTTTCTTTTCTCTTTGTCTGTTTCTCTCTTCTCTCTTGCTCACTCACTCTTTCTTTCTCTCAATCTCTTTTTCTCCACTCTCATACTGCCTTTTTCAGTCTCTTCTCTCCCTCTCTCTCCCTTTTCCAACTTTCCATCTCTTCTTTTAATCCTCTCTCTTGCTCTCTCTCTCTCTCCACCTTTCTCTTTCTCCTCTGGTGCTCTCTCTCTCCCCGTTTCTTCTCTCTCTTCTCTCTCTTTTTCTCTGACTCTCTCTTTTCTTTTTTCTCTCTCTCTTTTGCTCTGTCTCTCTCGCCTCTTCCCCCTCTCTCATTCTTTTTCTAACTCTCTCTCCACTCTCTATCTCTTCTTTCTATATTTTTCTCCTCTCTCTCTCTCTTCTTTCGCTCTTCTCTTCTCTCTCTCCTTTCCCTCTCACATTCCTCTCTCTTTTTCTCTCTTCTCCCTCTCCTCTCTCTTTCGCTCTGGCTCTCTCTCCTCTCTCACTCTTCCCCCTCTCTCTTCTTTTTCTAACTCTCTCTCCACTATCTCTTCTTTCTCTATTTTTCTCCTCTCTCTCTCGCCTCCTCTTTCTCCTCCCTTCTCTTTTCTTTTTTTTCTCTCTTGTTCCTTTTCTCTTTGTCTGTTTCTCTCTTCTCTCTTGCTCACTCACTATTTCTTTCTCTCAATCTCTTTTTCTCCACTCTCATACTGCCTTTTTCAGTCTCTTCTCTCCCTCTCTCTCTCTTATCTCTTTTCCAACTTTCCATCTCTTCTTTTACTCTTCTCTCTTGCTCTCTCTCTCCACCTTTCTCTTTCTCCTCTGGCGCTCTCTCTCTCCCCGTTTCTTCTCTCTCTTCTCTTCTCTCTCTTTTTCTCTGACTTTCTCTTTCTTTTTTCTCTCTCTCTTTTGTCTGGTGAACATGCAGGCCTATCCTCAAAAAAAAAAAAAAAAAAAAAAAAAAAAAACCTTTAAAACATGTGTTATTTTGCATTTGTTGTTCATTCTGTTAGAAAAAATTTTCCGTGAAAACGATTAAAAACAAACAGACGTAAAGTATGAAAGAGTGAACTGACTTTAGGTCCAGCGAATCCGGCGAATCCCGGCTCTCCGGCCTCACAGTTACAGTCTGTGGGAGCTTCATCTCCGGACTGTTCCTCAGACGAGTCCAGCTCCACCTGCAGCACAGAACATGTATTACACACATATATAAGTACAGCTCCACCTGCAGCACAGAACATGTATTACACACATATACAAGTACAGCTCCACCTGCAGCACAGAACAAGAATTACACCCACATATACAAGTACAGCTCACCTGCAGCACAAAACATGTATTACACACATATACAAGTACAGCTCCACCTGCAGCACAGAACATGTATTACACATATACAAGTACAGCTCCACCTGCAGCACAGAACATGTATTACACACATATACAAGTACAGCTCCACCTGCAGCACAAAACATGTATTACACACATATACAAGTACAGCTCCACCTGCAGCACAAAACATGTATTACACACATATATAAGTACAGCTCCACCTGCAGCACAGAACAAGAATTACACCCACATATACAAGTACAGCTCCACCTGCAGCACAAAACATGTATTACACACATATATAAGTACAGCTCCACCTGCAGCACAGAACATGTATTACACACATATATACAAGTACAGCTCCACCTGCAGCACAGAACAAGAATTACACCACACACGAGTACAGCTCCACCTGCAGCACAGAACACGTATTACACACATATACAAGTACAGCTCCACCTGCAGCACAGAACATGTATTACACCCACATATACAAGTACAGCTCCACCTGCAGCACAGAACATGTATTACACACACATATACAAGTACAGCTCCACCTGCAGCACAGAACATGTATTACACACACATATATAAGTACAGCTCCACCTGCAGCACAGAACATGTATTACACCCACATATACAAGTACAGCTCCACCTGCAGCACAAAACACGTATTACACATATACAAGTACAGCTCCACCTGCAGCACAGAACATGTATTACACCCACATATACAAGTACAGCTCCACCTGCAGCACAGAACACGTATTACACACATATATAAGTACAGCTCCACCTGCAGCACAGAACATGTATTACACACATATATACAAGTACAGCTCCACCTGCAGCACAGAACACGTATTACACACATATATACAAGTACAGCTCCACCTGCAGCACAGAACACGTATTACACACACATATACAAGTACAGCTCCACCTGCAGCACAGAACACGTATTACACCCACATATACAAGTACAGCTCCACCTGCAGCACAGAATATGTATTACACCCACATATACAAGTACAGCTCCACCTGCAGCACAGAACATGTATTACACACATATACAAGTACAGCTCCACCTGCAGCACAGAACAAGCATTACACACATATATAAGTACAGCTCCACCTGCAGCACAGAACACGTATTACACACACATATACAAGTACAGCTCCACCTGCAGCACAAAACATGTATTACACCCACATATACAAGTACAGCTCCACCTGCAGCACAGAATATGTATTACACACACATATACAAGTACAGCTCCACCTGCAGCACAGAATATGTATTACACACACATATACAAGTACAGCTCCACCTGCAGCACAGAACAAGCATTACACACATATATAAGTACAGCTCCACCTGCAGCACAGAACACGTATTACACACACATATACAAGTACAGCTCCACCTGCAGCACAAAACATGTATTACACCCACATATACAAGTACAGCTCCACCTGCAGCACAGAATATGTATTACACACACATATACAAGTACAGCTCCACCTGCAGCACAGAACAAGCATTACACACATATACAAGTACAGCTCCACCTGCAGCACAGAACACGTATTACACACACATATACAAGTACAGCTCCACCTGCAGCACAGAACATGTATTACACACACATATACAAGTACAGCTCCACCTGCAGCACAGAACATGTATTACACCCACATATACAAGTACAGCTCCACCTGCAGCACAGAACACGTATTACACCCACACACGAGTACAGCTCCACCTGCAGCACAGAACATGTATTACACCCACACATACACAAGAGCACAGCGCCACCTGCAGCACAGCACAAGCATTGCACACTAATAATTTTAAACTAAAGTCTCAGCTCCACGACATGTAATAATAAGACTTGGGTTCCATCTAAAACCATTATTTTATAGAAGGATTATCAGTCGGCATCACTGTCCACTCTACTGCACAGTCTCCTGCAGAAAGATACTCGGTCTGTCTAGTTAGCAGGGGAAACTTCTTTGATAAAACAGTAGAAGAGTAGCTTTTTAGACCAGATCTGAACCGGTCTGACAGACGTCTGGCTCCTGAAGCTTGAGACACTGTTTATCTCAACGTTTTTTTTTCTCATCAACAAATGTTGATTTAACAGAATAACTTTTGTTTTCGCACAGTGACAAACATTTGTAGTTAGTGTTGCTGCTAGAGCTTATGTCAGTGGTTCCCAAAGTGGGGGTCGGGACTGTCGCGGCCCCTTTCGTCCCGGCAGACCCAATCCGTCCGGAAGTGTGATTAGAACATGCACACATTGAAAATAATAATGTAAAAGCTTGTTTTTAATCTAAACAGTCTTTATTCATGAATTATTTAACTGTTTATGAACAAATAACGAAAAGTGTTGTTTAAAGCGAACCCTGGCTATAATTACATGTTTACCCTAAAACACTTCTAATATCATCACTTATATAAATACAGGACAAATACCTTGGAAGTATTTGTAGTTTTACTAAAATAGTAGTTTAAAGAAATTACTTGGAGGCGGCCATTTTGCTTTGGGTATGACATCAAATGGTTGTCTGTGTCTTCTGGTGGTTGTCAAGGTAACAACCTAGGGAGCAACTATAGTAGGAGCAACCATGGCAACAACCAAAAGCAACCATTTGACATCATCAACCCAGAATGCATTGCACCTGGACAATATGGCTGCTCCCAGAGACTCAAAAACAATGCAGATTTAATAAAAATAGTAAGCAGTTATGTATTTGTTTGCAATTTATTTTAGTAAACATGACCTGTACTAGCATTTTAGCCATATTTGTCTTCATAGCCAGGGATCCCTTTAAGAAATCGCCGGAAATTATATCAAACTCTTGTATTACACTAGATAAACTGCTAAAAGGCAAATAACGGCTGTGCGTCATGAATATAGGGCTTGTGGATGACGATAGTATTATGTGTTTAAAAAGAAGAACAAAAAATAGCCCTTCATTTACGTTTTATTTAGACAAAAAGGGAACTTCCGGACGAATCGGGTCTTCCGGGACAAAAAGGGGCCGTGACAGGGACCTCTCGGGGGGTCGTGAAATGGTTCATGATGTAATTTTACACTTTTGACTTGGTTTTGAAGCTGTTTTTTCACTGGAAGTATCAAATTTGACAAAAACATTTGTCATTAAAAGCATGATATATTAAAATAAATCCATTTTTAACCAACTTTTAATGGTTTTTCAACTTCAACTTTCAACAAGCATCAATTTGAGTTGGTTGCATGTTTATTTTGAAGGTCCCAGTCTGAAAAGTTTGGGAACCCCTGGCATATGTCCCACATGTTGAGAAACAAACAACCCCTCGATTAAACACTGGTCTTATTCTAGTTCGTGTATTTCTGTAGAAGATCAATCTGGAAGTGTTTAAGAAAAGAAAAAAACTGTGTTTTTGTATCAAAGATGAAGGAATGAAGGGTCAGATTCTGTGCTGTTAATGTAGTTTTTTGTATCCATACCTGCACAAATAAATATCTAGTTTCAATATTAGGTTTAGTATTGAATAAAATCAGAGTTTCCTTATCCCGAACACCTGCATGGTCTCTGTTTTTTCTTGTGTGTTTTAAACTGAACACCTGCATGGTCTCTGTTTTCTCTTGTGTGTTTTAAACTGAACACCTGCATGGTCTCTGTTTTCTCTTGTGTGTTTAAACTGAACACCTGCATGGTCTCCTGCTCCTCTTTGGCGTAATGAGCCTCTGACGTCGTGGCGAAGGGGAACGACTCTTCTGTCACCATGGTAACCTGCGTGGGGGCGGGGCCAAAGTGCTGTGGAGGCGTGGTCGGCTCCGGCGGATACTCTGCGAAAAACAAGAGACAGGAATCTAACCCACAACCAGAAAGATTAAGAATAAAGCAAAAGAAGGATAAGTGTTGTGATATCATGGTTTGGTCATAAGTCCACATGAAGAGCAAGAGATAGTTTTATGTTTTGGGCCTCAATCCTGATATGTTCTTATAAACTAATTTGACCTTCACAAAATTATTTTTTAACTTAAAATGTTCTTCTGTAAAAACAAGTCCCAAGACTAGGATGACCAGATTTTCAAAATTATAAACCGGGACACACAAAATAACAAGTAAGAAGTTTATTCGGTAACACTTTATAATAATGTCCATATACAAATCATTTATAAATGTTAGTTAACCATTGAGATAACATTACCTGATCATCAGTAAATGATTAGATAGTATTTACTAATAATGAGCAAACATTTGCTAATCATTTACTTCTGTCCCCTTTGTTTTACACATAAGTGCGCTACAGGAGTTACAAACAATGAAAAGAGTGGGTGAGAGAAAACACGGAACACTCACCTTTTCACAGAGGCAGCAGAAAGTTTTGAACAAGGAGTGTACGTCATGTACGCGGAGAGAGACGCCGACACAAGGAGTGTACGTCATGTATATATAAATAGACCATTTACCATTTTTACTTTTCCTCCGCTCACAGAACATGACGTGGAGCTGATGATGTGATTCTCCAGCTGCTGCTTAAAGACTTTCATCGGAACAACTCCAAAAAAGTTAGTATCATTGCGTCCGTGGCGTTACATCAATCCCAGGTGATAAAAAAGCCAAAAGCCGGTATCCCGTATCCATCGGATGTGTGTTTTTCCGGTAGACGTAATGACGTATGTGCGTTCCCTTTCCTCTCTCTTTCTAACCCAGATGTTAAGCGGAATAAGATAAAGCCGATTTAGCGTGTTTAACATGTAAACCTTTATTCGGAATTATTATTTCCATGTAAACCTGAAGGAAAATGTAAACGTGGCCAATATCCCAAGCCCCAATCCTAAACTTAACCATAGAATTGTGCCTAAATGTAGCCAAACTGGTTGTTAACGTTTTCCCCTGGTCAGGTTGTTACGTCACAAACAGTCACAGAAGCCAGTGAAGGTGCTCACTTTGATCCTACACTGGTTTACCTCAAAAGTGTAGATGATCAAACCATTACATGCACATCACTTTAGAATAGGGGCCGGAAATAAATGATTAGTAAATGTTTATTTATTATTAGTAAATACTATCTAATAATTTAGTAATGATTAGATAATGTTATCTTAATAATTAACTAACATTTGTAAATGATTTGTAAATGGACATTATTATAATGTGATACCGTTTATTCTTATGCATTTAGTCAATTCTGGGCTCCCTCACACTCATGTATATTGTCTGAAACTTTTATCAGTCCAAATTTAGGCATTTTGTTGTGCTTTGGTTATTCTCAAGCACGATTTCTGTCTAGTTTGAGTAAAGAAATAGACAAATATTCCTCCCTTCACTGTTGGGAAGAGTCAAAATGGTTAAAAATCAGGACAACTGTTCCAGGTAAATAGGGACGTCTGGTCACCTTACCAAAGACCATTCAGGAGCACTCGCAAGAACAAAAATGAACTGTGTCAGATTTTTTTTTACTCGTATATTGGGTTATTTATTTTGGCAAATTGTTGTATTTAAAAAAATGATATTGGAAACAAAAAGAGTGGTCAGTTGAGTGATCAGCAAAGTCTCCTGAAACATGACCTACAGTCACAGATATGTAACCTTATTTTCACTGAAAGTCTTTGTAAACCTGACTTATTCTTCATACTTAACACTGCAAAAACTATAAATCTAGACTTGCTTAAAATGACTTGGATTCAGAATTTTAATCCAGATTTGAGCTGCTCGAACTGGATAAGATTTAATTGCTTATGTAATGTAGAATATGTCACTGGTTTCAAGACATTTTTAACTGGTTCTAGGAAAATTTGGCTTAAAATAAGAACAAAAATGTGCCAAAAAACAGTTTTCTGACAAATATTTTAGCTCGAAATAAGAAGCAATGTCTTGAAATCAGTTTGAAACACTTTGAAACAAGAAAAATAATCTAGGTCTCGACAGTAAATCAAGGTTAAATTAGTCAAAATTTTGAAATTGGGTTTAAATCCTAGAATCAAGCGACTTTAAAACGTCATTGTTAAAGGTAAACTAAAGCATGAGCCTTTTAGTCTCTCTTTCTTTTCTCTCTCTCTCTCCTGCTCTCTCTCTTTCTCTCTCCTTCTCTCTCCTTCTCTCTCTCTCTCTCTCTCTCTCTCTCTCTCTCTCTCTCTCTCTCTCTCTCTCTCTCCTCTCTCTCCCCTCTCTCTCTCTTTCCTCTCTCTCTTTCTCTCTCTTTCTCTCTCACTCTCCTCTCTCCTCTTTCTTTCTCTCTCTCTCTCTTTCCCTTCTCTCTCCCCTTCTCTCTCTCTTTCCCTTCTCTCTCTCTTTCCTCTCTCTCTTTCTCTCTCACCCCCCTCTCTCTCCCTTCTCTCTCTCTCTCCTCTTTCTTTCTCTCTCTCTCTCCTCTTTATTTCTCTCTCTCTCTCTCTCCTCTCTCTCTTTCCCGTCTCTCTCTTTCTCTCTCTCTCTTTCCCTTCTCTCTCTCTCTCTCTCTTTCCTATCTCTCTTTCTATCTCTTTCTCTCTCTCTCACTCTCCTCTCTCTCCCATTTCCCCCCCCCCTTCTCTCTCTCCCTTCTCTCTCTCTTCTCTGTCTCTCTTTCTTTTTCTCTCTCTCTCTCTCCTCTCTCTCTCTTTCTTTCTCTGCCTGACCCCTTCTATAACAGAATCCTTCCACATCTAAAACATAAATACAGTTTGATCTGGAGTTTGTTCTCTGACCTGGATGAGGAGCCACCAAACTGTCCACTGCGGAGCCTTCATAAGTGTGACCTTCTCCTGCACCACAAGAGACACACGTTTAAACAATGGAATTACAAAACACGCAAATGAATTCATATTAAAATGTGTTTAATAGTGAGACCTGAGGGATTTCCAGAGAAGTCGTCCTGACACAGAGCAGAGCAAACGCAGAAGATCAGCACAAAACCAGAGACCCGTCGCATCTGAAACACAGACAGAGGAAATTATAATTCACAGCAAACCAGCCGTGTGTGAGCAGGAGCCAGGTCAGAGTCAGAACATTCTGTGTTTGTGTGAATGAGGATCTGATAGGACTGTGTAACGTAATGTAATTGTCTTCCACTTTATCCAGGGTCTAGTAATGGAGGCAGCAGTCTGAGCAGAAAGGTCCAGTATGTAATCGGCTTAGTTTGTAAGCAAAAGTAGTTTTTTTCCCCAACACATAAAACTCTGATGTACAAAAGCTAAAAACACAACTGAAACAAACAATAAACCTCAGTCCATAGTTCCTGCTCTGTGTGATCACACCTAAAATGGAGTTCCTACAGTGTAAAAAGGTCTATAGTCCCTCCATTGTGTCCTGGGTCTTCCTCTCTTCCCAATGGGACGTGCTCAGAACACCTCCTCAGGGAGGCATCCACAAGGCAGAGGAATAGATGCCTGAGCTACCTCAGCTGGACCCATTCGGTGTGGAGGAGTAGCGGCTCTACTTCGAGTTCCTCCTATGTGACTGAGCTCCTCATCTCTAAGAGAGCACCTGCAGAGGAAACTCATTTCAACAGCTTGTATTCACAGTCATTGTCCAAAGCTCATGAGCATCGGTGAGGGTTGAAATGAAGATTGATGATAAATGGAGAGATTTTCCTTTGGACTCTTCTCAACAGTCCAATACAGCGACCTCATCAGCCTCATTCTGTCCAAATGTCAATCTCACACTCCATCCTTCCCTCAGTGTGAACAAAACCCTGAGACACTAAACTCCTCGACTTGGGGCAGGACTGTCCACCAACTGCAGAGGGCAAAGACCCATTTTCCAGTGGAGATCACTGACTTTGGATTTGGAGGGGCTGATCTATACATCTCAGCCACTTCACACTTGGCTCAAACCGTCATAGTGCATGTTGCAGGTCCTGGTTTGATGAAGCCATCAGAACAACATCATCTGCAAACAGCAGAGATGATCCTGTGGTGCTCAAACCGGACACCCTCTGGTCCCTAACTGAGACTAGAAACTCTGTCCATAAAAACAATGAACAGAAGCGGTGACAAAGAGCAGCCCTGCGGGAGTCCAACATGCACTGGGAACAACTCTGAACACAGCTCCTGCTGCAGCACAAAAGACTAAACACATGAGCTTCAAAATACATACGACTATTAAAAACAGACGCACAAACTCATTCTGAGGCTCAGAGAAGCAGGTTGGAAATAATTGTCTGTATTTTAACAAACAGATGCATTAAATAGAGAAATGGGAAATCACGATTTCACCAAAAAAGCAGATTGTCACAACAGTGAGCTCACGATTCCATTTTTATCACAATATTGCCCAGCCCTACTATAGATTTTTAGAAAGGTATATGTTCCAGGATCCAAATTACAATTTTAATCTTATATTGAAAAATAGCTTTTTATGGCTTTGACTTTGTAGTTATAACATTGTGAATTTAATATCGAAATGTTTATTGTTGTAGCCTAAGTTTTAGTCTCTTAAACTTCGTCGTGTATTTCTGTTTCTCAAAAATGTACAGGGGCCTGATTGAAACAGGTCATGGGCCACATTTGGCTCCTGGGCCGCAGTTTGCTCAGGTTTGGTCTAATGCATTCATAAAATACAACACAGCACAGCACAGGCACGACCACCAAACGAAACATCACATCTTATTCTTCTGAAAGCAATTTTTAAACATATAATTCACTTTTTCCAGCTCTTCAGTCTCAGAAGCAGGACAAACAGAAGAGCTAACAACAGCTTCACAAGTATAACAACAAAAACACAACTGACAAACCAAGAACAGCACAAGTTTAGATGAAACTATAGATTAAACGGCGTTAGGTGAGTTTGTGAGCGCAGAGCAGATCTGTTTGTTCGTCCTGTTTAAATAAAGATCAGTGGAGTTTGAGTGTGAAAAGCCTAAATCTGCCGCTGTGGCCCAGAGGAGCTCCAGGTCTCTGCGGTAACAGCTTTTATTTCACTTTTAATGATCTGAATAAACAATGATGACATAAGAGAGACATAAAGCAAACGTTTCATCCTCAAAGTAACAGGGTTTGTGCAGGATAAAGAGGTCAGAGTTAAGACTTTTTAGGGCCTTGAATTTAAACTTTTGTAGAGCCTATTCAAGTGTTTATGCCTTGGCTGGCACGTGTTAAGCCTCTAGGGATTTTGGTAAACTTCCATCACATTCTGTTTTATAGTGCTTTGGTTACAAACAAATATATAACTGCTTACCAGTCTGCAGCTGTTTTTTCCTGTTTTAGTCGTGTTTTGACTTTTACAGGAGAAACTGTAACTCGTCTCTATTGACTCTCATTCATTTTCGCCACTCACTGCGGACATTTAGAAAGCCGTGACGTCATCTGCATAACCTCTACTATAAGAACATTATTTAGATTTGAAAATAAGACATAATCACAACACGCAATCACAATAAATTAGTCAGAACGTTGGAAAGAATCTTACCTTTAGTTTCAGGTTCCAAATAGCCAAAACAGACAAAAACAAATGTCCAAAACAGGAGGAATAATTACGGTCCAAGTCTGAGATTTCTTCAGCACATTATCACAAAATTAATCTAGTTTTCTCATGTTTAAACCAGGGACAATCCAGAACTAAACCAGGTCTAAAGCAAGATCAAACTAAGGACTAGAACAGGACCAAAAACGGATGGAAATGAGAGTTTAAAAAGAGAAAATTAGGTCTCAAGTAAACTGGATCTAATGGAAAGATAAAACAGGACTAAACCGGGACTAAATCAGGTCTAAACCAGGACTAAATCAGGACTAAACCAGGACTAAACCAGGACTAAACCAGGTCTGTGGAGGTCCAGGGCTCTGCAGAAATGGCGCTGCTTCTCTGTACATTTTTCTACATTTTCTCATGTCGGTGTGAAATACCTGAGTCCAGCTTCAGTCCAGGTCCGAGTCCGGATCTGGACAGGTCTGAAACAACGGCTCTTTGTCCTCTGGGCGTCTCAACTCGCGGCTCACGGACCAAAAGTGAAAGAAAGCAGGAGTTGGCCAAACGGATCCTAAAAGAGCCTAAAAGCAACAAAAGTCAGTGTAGCAGTGAATATGTTTTTAATATTTATTTTATAGCTTTATAAACAATTTTTGAACGTTTAACCAAGTCATTTTCGTGTGATGAATAAATAAAATAAACTATCTTTGAAGTAGAGGCCAAAATAGAAAGAAAACTTAACAAGGCTTAAAGTGAAGAAAAAAATAATAATTCTGAGCCTGAATTTTATCCAAGTGCAATTGGATTGGATTTATGTATTTAGGGCTAAACTTTAAAATATGTTGTTTAATATATATGTTTGTAAAGCACAAAATTGAAGTAAATCAGCTTAGAAATATAAATCATTATAAACCAACCACCATTTACTTTCTATGCAAAACTGCAGAACTGATAAGCTCCGCCTCTTCATTGCATAATTTTACTTTAACAAGCATCAGATTTTAAATGTATAATTTTTACTGTTGTAAAGTGCCTCTGTGACTACACTAGGTTTTGAATAATCACAATTACATACAGACAAGTGGGCGGGGATGGGTGGTAGGTGAGGACAGGGCTTTTCTGAGCTGCAGGACGATACAAGATTACTCAAGCATGCACGAATCATTCTCAGTAAAACTTTGAGTAAACTAATAAATAGAGAAGGCAGGTATAACAAGGTTAAAAGCTAAACAGTTGTGGTTACACCTGTTTGTCAAAGCCTGATCCCATCAAACCTCAGAAGCTAAACAAGTTAGGGCCTGGTTAGCACTTTGATGGGAGACCGCTGGAACACCAGGAGCCACAGGGGGACAACAAAGGTGGACTTTTGTTGTGTCCCAGAGCAAGACACTTAACCCACATACATGTCCATATTAACCATGTGTCGAAGGATTTATGAGAGGAAGCTTATAATCTTATTGTGTTTGCTGTGTGAAAATCACTTACTCCACCTTTAAGTGCCTTGTAAGGTGGAAAAGCACTATACAAATAGAGACCATTAAGTCTCCTTCAAGACTTTTAAATACTTCTCAAAGACCTTTGAATACTTATCAAGACTTTGCGGACATCCAGTTATTATAAAAGACAAAATATAAACTCAAGACACTGTAACGAGAGTCTACAGTAGAAAACCGCAATGGTGGCGGCACGGTGGCAGAGAGGTTAGCGCTCTGGCCTCACAGCAAGAAGGTCGCAAGTTCACCTACCGCTCGGCCTGGGACCTGTCTGTGTGGAGTTTGCATGTTTCTCCCCGTGTCTGGGTGGTTTCCTCACAAACCGATAACATGCAGGTTAAGAACATTTGGTGGTGGTCAGAGGTTGAGGCGCCAGGTGTTTAGGCGAATCTCCTCTGATGAGCTGCCACAGGGCCGCTACTGTCACTTTATTTATTTATTTCTAAATGAATAAATTATTTATTTAAAACATAAAGATATATATATTTTTTCAGAAGTGTGGTTTTACTTGAAAAAAAGAAAAGGAATCAACAGGTTTAAAAAAATAAATAAATAAAAAGTGAGCACTTCTCTTTTGCTGAGATAATCCCTCCCACAGTCTCACAGATGTCTTAAGTCAGCCACAATAAAAGGACACTGTTCAGTTTTAGCCGTAACGTTCATCAGGAATGTTGATCTGCAGTGAAAGGGAAAAAACCCAAAGAGACGTTTTAGTCTAAATAAGACTAAAAACTACTTTACAAATGTCACGTGACGCAAACACTGGTCTGTGCTGCTGTGATGAGCTCATCTCTGTGATCTTTGACCTTTTGACCAAACTTTGACACGGCCGCACCACATTTCTCACAGTCGTTAGCTTCTCAGGGAAAAAGAGCACATTTCAGAGGACTAAACTAGGACTAAACCAGGACTAGGACATTAGTTTAAGCCAAAGTCTGACTTATTTGGACAATAAAAGCTCACTCATCTTGCCTGAAATGCTAATGCTGCAGAAATGCTCAAAATTAGTTATAGACTCAAAGGCAGTGTAAAAGATCCGACAGATCTATAGACCCGTTCAGAGCCTACGTCATTTTGGGGGCGGAGCCGCACTGGTGCGCTCCGCAGAGTTTCCCCATAAGCTTCTATACAAAACGAGTAAGCTGTACTAACGATATTAAACGGTTAGAAAACTTAACAATGACTTCAAACGAAGCTCTGACCATTCCTAATGTGTTCCTTGGGTTTACACAAGTTGACACATTTTTTAACTCGTGATTTTTTCGGGCTAATTAGCTAGCCGCTAAAATCTATAGAAAAAATGAGGGATCACCATCAAAACAAATACATGGCCTCAGAGTCATGTAAGTATATCCTCTGAGTCTTTTATACAATAATCTTCTGTAGAAATCAACACAAAATAAAGCCACAGGTGCAGTTTACTGTGAGTCTAATTCTCCACTGATAATTGATAAATAATTAACACAACTTGCACAAAAATCTTAAGCAATGTCACGTTAACTCACCTCCTGTGCTTTTCCGCAAATTACGTCGTAAAACTCATCAAGGGATTTGTGCTTAAAGCTTTTCTCTTGTGCACATGAGTTTTTACCATCGAATATAAGTAAATATGAGGTCGCTGTATGTTGGGACACTTACTAACGTCATGCTAACATTCAGTAGATAACTGTACATGGATCTGGCTTGCTGTTTGTTAAATTGAGTTTTTAAAGAGAGTTTTGCACCTGCGTAGCTTAAAAAGCCTGAGACTGGGCACCACTCAGGGCACCAGTTTGCGCGCGCAGCCATCTTTGTTTACTAACAGTAAATGGGTCACAGATTAGAGACATTCAGGACAGTGTTTTTTTGGGGGAACAAACAGCAGTGTTTTTGATGAGAAAGCACTTTTACAATTGGAATAAAACTTCAAAAAAGTCGATTTTGCATATGTCAACTTTAAAAAAAGGAGTGAAAACGTTTTTGACATTTTGTTGTATATCTACATTTTCTCCGGAGACTCAGCTGTAAAATGCACATGGACATGCGAATTTTTAAGCTTTTTCTCAAATAACGTCTGAAATACGCTTAAAGATTTCAGCCAGTGTCAAATAACAAACCCAATGAGTTATAATAATGACTAGAGATAGCATGGGGCCTGTTGCCGTGGCGGCTGCGGCAGCCATCTTGCGTGGGGAGAGGCAGCAGAATTCTAATTGAAAACAATGTAAAAACAAGGTCAGATAATTCATAGATTAAAGGGAATAATTATGATCCGAATAACACCGAGAACTGTTTTCTGTCTGTGTCTGGTCATTTCTAAATTTTGAATATAAATATTCAGCCTAAAAACACTGCACTGGGCTGGATTTGATGCAGAATTAAAGTATTTTTGTTTGTCATTATATTAAATTAACACAAACATTCATCATTATTATGTTTACTTCACTGTTGTTACTATAAAAGAAGATTTTATTAGCTAAAATTAAAAGTATGTTTATTCAAGATTCCTTCACATTAGTTTGGTTAAACAGAAGCATAAATAAATGTACAAACACAAAAAGGTTCAATTATCAACGTATTTAAGTGAACAAGTAAATTAAAACTTTAGCTTATCATTAGTTTGTATGAGAACTTCAGTTAAGTCTTCCCACACAAGATGGTTGCTGGAACTGAACATTTGTAGCTATAGGTTACCATGGCTACGCTCTCTCGTGTCATTATTATAACTTATTGTAACAAACCCTAATTTTGTTCCTTCGAACACAGAAGCAAAGTTTTACAATAATCTAAACTTGCTACGTGACTTAGAATAACCATTGTGTTCTAAATAATACATAGACAGGGTTCCCACTTACGTCTATCTAAAAAATATTTTCCAAGATATTCCCAAAAAGGATTTTAGGTAATCACGTCATCTACATTAGCACATTATCGTTTGGAAAGGTCACGGCAGTTCAATGTATAAAACACCCAGTAACAGTCATAAAAGGTGGACACCAAACTGTGGGGGGTCTGGGGGTTCTCCCTCAGGAAAATTTGTCCAAAATTTATACTGCATTCTGATGAATTTTGGCAGTCTAGCCGAGTAGAAAAATAAGGTTTTAGTTAAGGTAATTTTACACCAGTTCTATATTTCAGGTAACAAAAGTAGCAATTATTATAAGCCTAAAAGTTACAACCAAACATTGCATAGGATATTATTTATATATTGCTCACCTTGAAATAGAAATGGTAGTTTGCACATTGTTCTTAATGATAGACTTAATCATATTCCAAGACAACATTTTTCCCCAATGACATTTGGATGTATTTCTCATTTTCACTTCGTTTTCCAAAGCGAGTGGGAACCCTGGTAGTTCTGAAATTATGTTAATTTAACGGTTATTTTAAAAAAAAGACACTTTATTTCATAGATTTGTACAAGATATTTTGAGCCAAAGCAATACAGTTCATATCTGCCACTCACACACGTCTCTTTCACATAAATCAGGATCAGTTCATGTTTTCTGTGGCTCACTTTCACTCTCTCTCTTCTCTCATCTCTCGTTCTTCTTGCTCCTCTCGCTCCTCTCTCTTTCTCTTCTTTTTCTTCTTCTTTCGTTCGTGATGCTCGTCTGGAGAATCTCTGAAAAACACGTTTGACTTTAATTTAAGGCAGCACAGATACTCACATTTTTATTAGAATTACTTTTGGAATCATTTGTCTAAGTTTACGGTGAATAAAATTAGCTATGACGTTAGTTTACTTTATTTGATACCTTAAGCTTTGAGTTCAAATCATGAATCTATTATAAGAACTAAATAAGACACTCCGTCCTCTGAATTCGCATCATTTTGCTTGCAGAGAATTTGCCGACAGAAAACTGCAGCAGTGTGAAATAAATCGAGAAATGTCAGACCTAGAGCTGGGCGGTATGACCAAAAATTTATATCACAGTATTTTTCAAAATTATATTGGTGTCATGATATTTGACGGTATTTTTTATCCTGGTACATGACCAGGTGTTGACCCAGTTTCCTAATAATTTAGAGAATAATTTTTGCAGTAAATGGCTAAAAATGAGCAGACTACAGGGCTCCAGACTAACTTTTTTGAGGACCGTCCCAAAACTGTCCTGAACCCCAAACTGATCCGTCCCGAACAGTATTTCTTCCGTCCCATATAAAGGCTAAATTATTTTAAGCAATATATTTTAAATATATAGAAGCGTATTAAAGTATGTAGGCTCCATATACAATACTTCTAAATTAATAGTTTGGCAATTCTGTGATAAATTTATACCTAATTAAAAGTATTTGAATAAAATGTGTCATTGTCTACTGAAGTAACTTGATCCCGAGTGGAAAAAAACACGATGTTTGTGCTTGACATCAGCTTAGAGAGAGGTTTCATTTGTTCCTTGTGCTTGTGTGACAGTGGCAGGTTAAAGCAGGAGGAATACAGCAGCAGCACATCAGCACCGTGGTTAGCAGCTTTTAGCTCTTAGACAAACTTAATGAGAACAAAAAGTCTTCTGTGTGGACAGGACACAGTGGAGAGTTGGGGTAGAAGAGTTTTAGCAAATTTTGCAACAAAGCTGCTTCTCCAATGAGTCGCAAGATGCCGTTTGAGAACTCAGAAAAAAAAAGTTTTGATAGAAGCCGCGTGTGGTCGAGTGTAATCCCTTTTCTTAAAAACTTGAATGTGAACAAAATGAGATGAATCCTGGATAAACACTCCCGCGGGTCTAGTTTGAAGAACGGACAGGAGACGCTCAGCAGCGGCAGCAGCAGCAGCAGCAGCCTTCACTCTGCTGAGGACGAGGGAGGAGGCGGAGGGAGAGGGAGAGAGACGCAGCAGGCTGGAGCGAGAGGGGCTCACTGACTTCAAATAAGAGATATTTGAAGCTCTTTTAATAGCGATGGCAATAATAAAGTACATAATAGCTATACAGAAGCTGACTAGACTTAAATTGGGTTAAAAATATAAAATAAAAAAAATGACGTGAGGGGCTTTGTTCGTCCCGAGACTGTCCCGGTGGAAAGTTCTAATAGTCTCGAGCCCCGAGACTAGTATAAACACAGGTTTGAAAAGTCCTATAAAGAAGTGACTGACAGTGACAGTGACAATTGTAATGAGGTGAAGAAATGAGAATGCATGACTTGCAGTCAAAATACAGAATGCTTTATTTGGTGTTACGCCCTGATCCCACTACATGCAGCTGCGCTCTGACCCAGTCCACCTCCAACAGTCCCCTCAGACCCCTCTCCCACTGTCTCCGCTCCAGTCCGCTCCGCAGGGCTGCATTGTCCTGAGCAGCTCAGGAAGAGCATGCACCAAAAACACGAGTTTGTGACATAAAAGTTTTTGTTGAAGATAAAATAACTATCAGGAGCACAGACAGATCACGCTTTGGCTCAGTCAGATCACAACAGTAAACATGTTTTTCTCCTTCGCTGAAAGTAAAGAGGCTTTAAACTGTTACGAGCACGAACTCAATAACGTTGTGCTGTCCATGTGTCAGTGACACAGTCTGTAGTGAACAGTCTGCTGTGTCCAAATATCAAAGAAACTTTATGTAAAACTACAAACTTTTCGTTATCTGATCAAATCAAAGTACGTGCGGGTATTTTACTTTGTAAATCCGGACAGACTTTTTATTCCTGTTTGGTTCTGATGTGCGGAGCTTCTCTTTGCTGGACTCAGGCGGAGAAGAAAATAGCCTTGATCCGTATTTTTGTCAGGCGGCGAAACAAATACGCAGGATGTGGAAAGGTCTTCATTCTTTTAAAAAGATGCAACTGATCCGCCAGTCGAAGCGGAGCTGTGTGTAGTGGGATCAGCGCGTTATGCTGCAGTGCAACGTTACGCCGGTCTTTATTCTAGACATACGCACGCTGTCCAGTATGAAACAGTACACCGTCCAGCCCTAGTCAGACCTTTGCAAACATTTTTAAGACACTGCAGAAACCCAGTCTCTCATTCCCCTTTACTGGCCTGTTTTTTATTCTGATTATTTATTGTAAATCACTTTCTCTCACCTCTGTCGTTTCTTCTTCTTCTTCTTGTGCTCTCCGTCGCGGTGTCTTTCATGGCTCTTCTCGCGATCCTGTCCTCGCTCGTGACGGTCTCTCTCGTAGTTTTTCTCGTAGTCTCGGTCGTGATGGTCTCTCTCGTAGTTTCTCTCGTGGTTTTTCTCAAAGTCTCTCTCATAGTTTCTCTTATAGTCTTTCTTTTTCTCGCTGTGTCGTCTCCTCTCGGTCTCGTCGTCTCTCCACTGTCGGCTCAGCTCCTCAGAGTGAACGTTTATCACGTCTCGAATCACCTGGAGAAACAAAACCAACTCTCTTAGTGAAACTGGTGACACTGTCGTCATCACGGTGCAGAGATCAACAATTACTCAAAATGAACATCTGCATATGTCTTACAACCCTTATTTGATGTTCATCTATTGCTATAATGAGCATTTTCGCATTGTAGGAACCTTTTCAGCTCCTGCTCACGTTTGTGGCATGTTCCCGGTCAGGCTATGTTGGGGTCAGGCTCTGATGAGTTTGCACTTTCTGGATGTAGAAAACCCATCTATTGTAAGCATTCTGTTTGAATTTAGCACTTGGTGGTAATTAATCAGGCTTGTTAAGTTTAGAGTAAAACTGCTGCTGAATTAAAGTAAAATGAAGACTGTCACTGCCAGAGCTTTAAACTCACTGCTGTGATACAAAAGAATTAACTAGAGCATTTCAACTGACCAGAGCGGGAATAAACAGGAGTTTGTCTTACTCTGGTGACTGGTGAATAGCATTTTTTCACGTTTGTGGTTTATTGGGCCAAACTTATTTAAGGTGGAATCACATTGTCTTTATATTCAACACTCCACCACAAAATTGTTGCTTACAGTTTCCAAACTTTAGTATTTGAGCATGTACTCCTGATGTTTTCCCCTTCTCGTCGCCACGTCATTGTTACCTGGATTTCCGACAACAGTCCGACCTCGAGAATGTGGGAGGAGCGTTTACTCTGGGCTCAGATTTTACACGGTCCAGCTCAGGTTCTCTGTAGATCCAGTTCTCATGTGGAGAACGGCTTACATTTAGTCTGCTGCTTCTCCGGCGCTGCTGCTGCTGCTGTCACCTCCTTTGATCCTGGCAGACGTGAGACTGCACACTCTCATGGAGCTTTGCTCTGGTCTGTGTGCTCTGGTCTTTGCTGTAAACTCTGAAACTGGCCTACTGTCATAAATGAATTGCTATGAAGCTGTATCACGTGACATAAATAAATTATAATCAACAACATAAAAATTAAAATTTCACATGCTGAGGATCGATCTGCAGACCTCCCGCACGAGTGAGCGCGACGCTCTACCGAGTGCGCCACAGTCACTTTCAGGTGAACACACATCGTATTTATACTAATACTGCATTGTAAGGACGAAGTGCAAACGGTCGGGGTACAGTGGTATAAACACGTACGGGGCAGCGCACTTCTCTTCATTCAGTTTAAAACGAGTTCCCCTGCCTCCGCCACTTTAGGCTTTTATCTGGCACTACTGGCTGAGCTCCCGCCCACATCACTCGGCCGAGACAAACTTCCGGTTCACGCAAAACAAATAAAGGTAAATTAAAAAAAGAAACCACGCTTAGAGACAGCATTTCAATGTTCGTTTTTTCGATTTTGAAATTGAATGGAAAAAACAAAAATCAACCCGTTTTACTGTAATTTGTTTTATGAATCAAAACAAAAAAAAGGAAAAAAGGTCTAACTTTTCCTTTTTTTGTTTTGAAATTGAAGATCAATTGAACGAATGATACACGGATTGAAGACGCCTGAAATGTTGCCTCTGCTGTTTATCTTTGGCATTAAATTAGGCTGTAAATAATCGTCTGTCTTAAAAAAAAACTCAAATTAAACATTAGCGACGAGTTTAGAAGCATAAGTCAGGCTCTGAGTCTGTTGTTTCTGTTCATCTGATTCACTTTCCACCTTCTTCTCTCATTCAAACGTTTCCCTGATGATGTTTGTGTGAAATATATTTGACTCTAAAGCCCTGGACATAAACATTTACTCAGACTGACCATTTAAACATTCTGATCTGAGACTAAACTCAAAACACGACTAATATGAAGCTTTTGTACAAGACATAAGCTCATTCTCTAATGTCGTTGTGATTAACACGTCTGCAGTAGGAGCTCTATAGGAACTGATTATTTGCGAAGGAAAAAGGGCTGCGGTGGATTAGCATTTGCCTGTTCTGCTTATGCATCGTGCCGGCTCTGTTTCTTTGTAAGTTAGTTAGTATTTAGTGCTTTTTGTACCTCTGTGTAAGACTTCTTGGTGATGTGCACGTTCTTGGCTCTGTACGACTGTCTGCGTCTCTTATAATCTCTCTTCTCTGCCATCAGCTCCAGGTGAGTTTTGGGCTCGTTCTGCTGCTCGTCTGAAACACAAAACAGATTAAAATACATCAAAAAAAATCTATCAAGAAACAGTTCTGATTCAGACTGAAAGAAGTCCAACAATCCTGGTCACATCTACAGCCTCTCTGTCTGCAGGAGTGGACAAAAATTGCTTTATTAAAAAATGCAAAACGTGTGCAAACATTTTTAAGTCCTTAAATTCAAACTTTATTTTAAGACTTGACTTTTAGGTCCCACCATTTGCAGGTTCTTCGAGGGAAAGCCCACTTCGCTATGATGGAGGCAAAAGCTCTGTCTGTGTGCAATACAACAATGTAAGCTCTGCCAAAAACCTGCCTGTTTCTGAGTTAATTTTTATCAGTTTCAATTGTAAAATGGCTGCATCTTGATGTGCGATTGGCTGCACTAACAGGTGAGGCTGTAGGACTAATGTAGCTTTTAATCGTAAACATTTTTATGAGAGACAGAAGACGCCATTGTGGTAGCAATAAATCCAAAGAACTGAATCCCTTTAAGTTCTCACGGATTTGCACTGAACACTTTATACCAGGTAAGTTAAGGCAAATGTGGAAAAAACAAAACAAACAAAAAACAATGAAAACAACGTGCATTATGTGTGGCTGGCATTAGCCAAACGTGATATTTATACATAATGTTAAGGTCAAGAAACTACCTACATATAGCGCTGTTTTTCTTCTACAGTGTAACATCAACCTAGCCCGGCTGGCGCTAGCTAGTGCCTCCACTAAGTTTAATTTCTTTCCAGCTCTAGATCAGGTATCACAGGACTAAAGACAGTTCCCAAAAAGCAGGAAGTACAGACGTCCAATTAGTGAACAGGAGCGGAGTGGTGCCAGAACCAACCCAGTTGAAAAAATGATATTGTACAAGTTTACCACATAAAAACAGCTGACACATTCATGCTCTACTTCCTGGACGACAAAACTACCAAAAAGCATTGATTGGTTACAATAAATTTTAAAATGTCCCCGCCTCCTGTGGAGCGAACAAACCCGATGCGACGACAGACGGTTTCTACAAAATGAAATGAAACCAGCTCATGAATCCGACTAACATCAACCTGCCTGGGGACGACAGGTGGGAATTAGCATTTGTTGCTATAACCTGGCACAAGCATCTCTCCTTTTTGGTTAATGTTTATTGTCCCTGTACAGATAAAACCATACCACACCGGATATAAAGCCAAGTTACAGAAAACCAGACACTTGTTTGGTTTTAAATCTGCCCCAGTGTAAGAAGAAACTACTGTGGCAATGATGTAAACTAGTTCTGGACCTGATCTAGTCCTAGTTTAGACCTGAAATGATTTAGTTTAGTTAGAAAGCCAAACGTTTTCTCAGGTGGTAGTTTGTGTGAAGAGACTGTTGTAACGTGTTCTCACCTTTCTGCAGTTTCTTCACCAGATCCACGTACAGATCCTCGTTGCTGCCGCTCGGAGCAGGATCTTTCTGATTGGACAGTTCGCTGATCACATGATCGTACAGAGCCAATCGATCGGCCACAGTGAGGTCACACAGCGCCCTTTTGTGGTTCTGAGGCACGTCCACAGGTTCTCCGCTGTACTGACCTGAAAACAACAAGAACATATCATCAAAACTCTGCTCCATAAGGTTCAGAAGAGATCAAACAGAAAACTTTTAGAGGGTGTTCAAGATTTCTTTATTTTGTCGCGAAGGAAGTATATCTTGGACATACAAGCTGCAAGAAAAGACATGGTGCAAATGAAGAACAAGACATAGATGTGTTATTGACCACTTTGCTGTGATGGAGACAAATGCTCTGTTTGTGTGTGTTACAACTATAAGCTCTGCCACAAACAAAGCTGTACTCAATGTATTGGTATAGGGATATAATGTGACAAACAGGCTGGCAATACGTGTATCGATACAGGGAGAAGTATGTATTTCATAAATCTTACACTTTTGAACCTGGACGGCTGCTTTAAGGCTGAAACTATTGAGCTGAAAAATTATTTATTCACAGAACACGTGCGTGTAGTATAAATGTGAAAATACAATTCTTCTGCACTTTTTTATTCTACATAAACTAAAATGTATTTTGTTTTAGGCATAATTTGACATTCTTACGCTAAGAATAGAACAAACAAGTTACTTCTTCGAAGTAAAACTACATGTTTTATACAATTTGTTCGACTGGCAAATCATATCTTAAGTCAAAACCAACTCGAAACAAGATTAAAGTTTCATGAACTTGTTATCTTTTTAAAGATGGTACATTTTGCTATTGTCGCTCAGCAGTATCCAAGTTACTCATACAATCTAAACAACTAGTCGATGACCAAACAAATCGTTAGTTGCAGCCTTTATACAGTATATTCTAGTAAGTAAGTAATCTTTATTTGTATAGCGCTTATCACAGACACAGAGTCACAAAGCGCTTCACAGAGAGATGAACCCCTCCCCTCCCCACTGCCCTGGGGCAGCTCACCAGAGGAGATTCACCTAACACCTGGCGCCTCAACCTCCGACTACCACCAAGTGTTCCCTAACCTGCATGTTATTGGTTGGTGGGGAAACCGGAGTGCCCGGAGGAAACCACCCAGACACGAGAGGAACATGCAAACTCCACACAGAACGGTCCCGGGTGAGCGGGAATCGAACCCACGAACTTCTTGCTGTGAGGGCAGAGCGCTATTCACTCAGGCCACCGGCAGGTAATAAAGATTACTATATATTCTAAACATACATTTTTAAGGAGGGCTGTACTCAAAAACATTTTGAAAACATTTTTACAAATTTTTTTGTAAAACTAAACACAAAAATCCACAAATCTTAAATTTACACCGTTATTTGAACATTTACATTTGTACTTTTGTCATTTTCAATCTATTTTTGCTCATTCTGTAGCAATAGTGACAGGTGGTGGTGTGTGCGGCTGTGACCTCTGACCTTGCCAAAAGACTCCCTCCATCTTCATGAGCGGAGCAGCTGAGCGAGCCTGAGAGATGACGTTGTGCTGCAGCGCTTCATCTGAAACACAAACAAGACGACATGGTTTGGAATTAGAATAGAAACAATGTCAGAAGAATAATGTTAGAAGCTTTAAAATCTGGTTCACAGCGCCTCAGTCTGTCTGCCGGGTTTAAACCGGACTAGGCTAGTGTACTGGTTTTATCTTTGTGAAATAAAAAAAACAACCCAGATTATTTGTCTCACCCATCACAAAAGTCCTGACGCTGCTGTTCTCGTAACAGAAAGACGTGTCCACGATTTCCTTCTGTGAACCGACAACAAACAAAATACAGGTTTTAGTCAAACATTTAGAATAAAACTACAATTTCATTGGCGACTGGTTCGTGGTGAATAGTAATAATAATTTAGTCCAAATGTGAATGTAAAATAGGCTCAGAGTCATTATGAAATCATTTAAAAACAGACTTCCACAGGGGAAAATTGGTGTGAAACTTTACAGACATGTTTACAGACACGGATGATTCACACAGGACTAGAAACTCAGACGACGGCCGTAATTTTTCCTGTTACTTTGAGGTCCAGAGGTAAATATTTTATCCGTGCGAATAGATGATGATACATGCCATTGTCGACGTTTTTGCAGATAAAATGACTTATTTCTATATGAAAACATAACATGGCAAGAAACATTTAATACATAATTTTTTTTACATTTTATGTGAATTTACAGGAGACTTTTTACAAGATGGTAATACGTTAAAGATTTCCTCCTGTTCACCTGCTGCAGAGTCTCTCCTACAGGATTTTTTTTTCACAGATATAAGCCTAAATGTGAGTGTCAGTATCACCTGTTCCTCGGAGGAGTAATCCATCTTCTTCAGGAGACATAACTCTTTGTGTTTGTCCAAACTTCTGAGAGGAACTTTGTGTCCAGGATCAAACGGACACTGCACAAACTCGTCCTGAAAGAAAAGAAGAATCAAACCAAACGCTTCACATTAGGAAAGTTTGTCTCCATCAACTTTGGCTACGCAGAGTTCATATTGCGTAAACTAAACAGACGTCTCCATGAGATAAAATAATATAAGATAAAATGGGTCTGGGCAATAGCTCATCTGTGAAAATCTGCTTTTTTGATCATATTGTCAAAGCCGTACTCATTTCTTTTGAGTACAGTTACTGTCAATTAAGACGTGCACTGCATCCTAAAAGAAAATGCACATACAGTACAGACCAAAAGTTTGGACACACTTTCTCATTCAAAGAGTCTTCTTTATTTTCATGACTATGAACATTGTAGATTCAAACTGAAGATATCTAAACCATGAATGACCAGGAGGGAGTGTGATGGTGTGGCCTGGCCTCCACAGTCACCAGACCTGAACCCAATCCAGATGGTTTGAGCTGAACCGCAGTGTGAAGACAAAAGGACCAACAAGTGCTAAGCATCTCTGGAACTCCTTCTAGACTGTTGGAAGATCATTTCAGGTGACGACCTCTTGAATCTCATCAAGAGAATGTCAAGAGTGTGCAAAGCAGTAATCAAAGCAAAATAACCTAGAAATATGACATTTTTTCAGTTGTTTCACACTTTTTGGCTGTACTATACTTCCACATGTGTTCATTCATAGTTTGGATGCCTTCAGTGTGAATCTACAATGTTCATAGTCATGAAAATAAAATAAAGTTTTTGAATGAGAAGGTGTGTCCAAACTTTTGGTCTGTACTGTATATATATCTGTATTTTGATGCATTAAATCAGTGCTATTAAGCACAAGGCTCGGGGGCCAAATCAGGCCCTCCGACCTATTAAATCGGACCCATAACCCATTTTAGAAATACCTGAAAATATACAGAATTTGTTTTGTTTTTTTACGGTTTAAGCCTGGATCAGTCTTGGCATTTAGTTTTCAAGCTCTATCAGCATCCAGATGTCTTTTGTATTTTATTTTCCCAGAAAAATCTAATGAAAAAGTATTTATTTACAAGGTTGAAGCAGATCTAGTGTTAAATATTGAATATTTCGTATGACCCCAAATAAAAAAACAATAAATTCTATTGTCTATTAAGACTTTTAGTTAAAGAATTATGTTTTAGCATATTGTTTCATTGTTAATAATTGCTTTTTGTTTTTGTAGTAGTTCTGTGGCCTTTTCTATACACATGTGTTTTTAGGTGAATTTTAAAGTATGTATAGTAGTCCTGTTGTTGGTTACGTTTCTCTCTTTTCTCACCTCTTCTTCTTCCAGATCCAAACCCTGCGTAGACTCAAAGCGGCTCCATCCCAGCTCCTTAAAAACGCTCTCCAGTTGTTTCTTGCAGGTTTCCGTGAATTCCTCGAGCTCGTGCAGCCGCTCCAGCCGCGCATGCGCAGCCTCCAAGTCCACGGACGAGGACATTTTACTTTTTACTTAAGATATTTCACGAAAAACCGCAAAAAAAGTCGCTCACTCTTTTATTTTTGTGTTTACGGACGCCATGTTGGATTCTGTTGTAACGGAAGCGGAAGAGGCGGAGTGACGCAGCAAAGCACGCTGGGAAATTGAGTTTGAAATAAAATAACTCGACAAAGGGCAAAAAAGTCCGGTTTGCTCAACAATACACTAATAAAAAACATAAGAACGGAATGTTTTAGGATTAATAATTTAATCTGTGTGGAAAGACGTAGTAGCAGAGTAAAAACATATACATTTCTGTACAAATTGTGTTAGAAAGAAGACAAAAAATTAGATTCACAGAATAAAAACTTAAATTATTCAGAAGAGATCATATTGACTCAAAACTGCTTTTACTAACAGCTCAAAAATTACAATATTTGGTTGTTTGATTAACATAATATAAAAATATGAATGCAAATATACAGTTATTATGATAGTAAGACACACATTGGTGCCAGTGGAACCTGAGAATTCACAATCTGGAAAAACACAAACTTATTTCATACAATCATTTGGTTTAACATAAAATTTGAAAACGTATTTATATCCAGTGTTACAAAAAGTATCCTCATCCTTGTTTCAACAAAGCTCTGATCAAACGAACAATTAAATCAACAAGGCACAAATTGTTTTCGACTGCGACAAGGAGCAGATAAAAATGTGACGAAAGCTTTGATAAATTAAAATGAAGACACGTTTCTACTAACCAGGACAAAAAAATCAACACTGTTAAATAAAATCAAGTGAAGACACATGTTTTAGTCTGTCACAATATATTACAGAATCATTATCAGTAAATTTGAAAAAAAATATCTGTTGTAATTTTAGAATCATCCAACTCTTTATGTATACGGATTAGGGCTTTGCAATTAATCCAATTTCAATTATGATTACGGCTCTAACTGTAAACAACAAATGTGTAATCCAGTAATTGTGATTATTAACATTAACTTATGAGTGGAAAAGTAGCTTAAAAGTAGCTTGGAGGTAGTGCTTCCCTACTTGTCGACTACATTTACAACAATGTAGTTTAGTGACAATAGAAGTAATTTGTTTTTGTATTCAGAATAAAAAAAATACAACTTAAACACCATTGTTTGTCTCTTATTTCAATTATCTGTTGATTGTCTGCGTTTAAGGAGCTAGTGATCTGTCTTCTTTCTAAACAAATAATCGTCAGCGTTATTGTGATTAATATATTTTCTATAATCGAGCAGCTCTAGAACAGATACAGGCTTTAAGTTACATTCTGGAACCTGGAGCTGAGAAGGAGAAAGTCTAAAATCCTTGACTTTTTGGCCTTGAAGCGAACAACATAGAAGACGATGCTAAGGAAACCCGGAGAGGTGCAAAGACACACAGAGTGACAGAGGAGTTTGATGTTTCAGTGCTGATTCCAAACGCAGGATAGAGCTCTTAAGTGAACCTGGTCTTGTACGTCTGCAGATGGCGCTTTCGATCTGAGTAAACTCCATAAAAAGACAGAACTCCTTCGTCCCAGTCCAGATACACACCCACTCGATTTGTGGATTCCACTATAAAAGACCTGTCCACCACTTGAAAAGAGAATTCTCTGTTTTCATGAAGCAAACAAAAACATTCTTTGGTGCATTTAAGCCTCCAGGACTGAGCGTTCTTCCCTAAACAGCTGTCGTCTCCTTTCCCTCTGCGTTTGATGCTTTTGTAGGTCACTGCGATGTCGACGTCTCCAGTCCACTCCACCTCCCAGTAACAGCGTCCTTTCAGTGCCTCTGAACACAGCACCTGCTTCCAAGAGTCAAACCGCTCAGAGTGATCAGGGTACGACTGCTTCTCCTTCTCCAGTGAAATCGTTCTGTCGTTATTGGAGAATTTAATCCTTTGGTTTGCAGTGTTTGGGTCAAACTTGAGATTACAAGCATCTGCAAAAGACAATGATGAGTATGTACCGTAATTTCTGGATTATAAGACGCAACTTTTTTCATGAGCTTTGAACTATGCGGCTTATAAGGCAATGCAGCAAAATGATAGATTCTCATAGACTTACTATTAACAAGTGCGGCCTATACAAGTACTTTATCATTTTTCTTACTTAAATCTAGTGGGTGCGGCTTATATTCAGGTGCGCTCAATAGGGCAAAAATTACAGTAGTTACTTCCAGAAAATAAGTTTGAAAGTTTGAAATAATAACTCACATCTGTTAAAACACTGGAGTGATCTGTCTTCTTCTGTGTACTCTAAGCTGTGAACAAAGACAGAAAAAGTCTTAACAAAAATAATACTTATTCTTGTTGTTGAGGAGGAAGAATATGTGGCAGAACTTACCTGAGTTTCTTCTGAGGACGATTAAACAGGTGGATAAGTTGCGTTCTTTCGGTTTCTCCTGGATGGTTGCAGCTCAGGTCCAGATCTTTTAAACATGAATCTTCAGAGCTCAGAGTCAAGACCAAAGACGCACAGCCGCTTTCTGTGACGTCACAACCAGACAGTCTGCAGAGAACAGTATAAGTAAGTCAGCTGTTTACACTACAGGCTCATTTAGACACTACTTAGTTACTGCCTCAAAAAGCAGTTAGTTACATTACTTTAGGATTACTTTGAGGGTATTATTGCCAACATCGATCAAACTTTTATTACAACAACATACAACATATAAACAACAAATGAGTTGCATAAATAGGCTCAATTTTAGTAAAATCAACATTAAAAAATATTCTGAGCACTGTTTCAGCTGCTGATCTGACTTTATCTCACACAATAAATTAGTTTTGTAGATTTTTTTTTTTTACTTCATTGTAACTAAGAGTATTTTGTTAGTAACTAATTTAATAACAATTATTTTCACAGTAACTAAGTTACATTACTAGTTACTCAAAAATGTAATCTAATTACAGTAACTAAGTTACACCCAACACTGTCCATCAGGGACATAGACTGACATTTTACACATATCAATAAACAAAATAGAATATTGCACACAACAGTAGCATGATTTTGTTTTTACAAAAACACCTTCAGTTGTTGGTGAGAGCTAAAGATGCTGTAAGAATAATGTACAAAAATAGAGTTTCCTCAACAAACATCATGTTCAGTGTATGACTATGGTTGTTTTACCTGCCTGATGTAGAAAAAAATGGGATGACACATCGCAAGGTATATTTCATGAAATAAACAAACAAACTTCAGGCTCAGACAGGATGAGGTCAGGAGACATTATAGTTTAAACTCTCTAAACACAGACCTGAGTGTTGTCAGAGCACAGCCCGGCCTCTTCAGCCCCTCACACAGCAGGACCACCCCAGAGTCCTGGAGGTTATTGTTGCTCAGGTCCAGCTTTGTCAGACTGTTGGTCTCTGAGTCCAGGACTGAGACCAGAGCCTCACAGGAGCGAGCGGACAGATCACAGAGGTTCAGGCTGAAGAACAGAAGAGACTAAACAGTGAATAAAGCTCAGGTTCAGAGAGGAGAAGGTCAGGAGACATGAGTGTGACAGCAGAGGTGCAGAGGACAGTTTAAACTCTCTAAACACAGACCTGAGTGTTGTCAGAGCACAGCCCGGCCTCTTCAGCCCCTCACACAGCAGGACCACCCCAGAGTCCTTCAGAGGGTTCATACTGAGGTCCAGCTCTGTCAGACTGCACTGAGAGCTGAACACTGAGCCCAGAGCCTCACAGGATTTGTCTGACAGACCACAGTCGTTCAGCCTGAGGGAGAGAAGAGTCTGAACAGTGAACAAAACTCAAGCCTCAGTCACAATGATCTGTATGAACTGTCACTCATGAGGCCACATGTTCATAACTCATTGGTTTCATTCTTGTGTTTTTTATCAAGTGGAGCTTAAAATGAATAATGTTTAAATAGAGTTTATTTTTTCAGTGCAAAAGGTTATTGGGTCTAGTCGCCTCAAAAAGCATCACATTTCAAATTAGTGATTTTTTTTTAAATATTTCATGATAAAGTCCAGTGTTATTAAACTAAAAAATGTCTGCGGCTTCAAGCCACAAGTTACTAACTTGTAACTGCTACAGTTCGTGTGTCAAAACCAGCTCCTGCACTGGCCTCAAGTGTTCCTCGAGAAAACATCTAATTGTTTTTCAATTGTCTTAAATCAGTCCTGAATACAATGTTCCCTCTTATAACTGGAGCTGTTTTTAAGTACGATTCATGAGGGAAAGCTGCTGGTCAACAAGTGTGACGTAATAATAATGTAGTTGAGATAATGAGCAAATGAGATGAGCAAATCTAAAAGTGCAGGTTTATAAAACAGTTAAAAAATATATTTTTTTTATTTCTTGTTTTCTATCATTAAATGAAATCAGATTTTTATAACGTTATCCTATCAAAATTTATTAACAAAAGAAGAAAACAAAACTTTTTCAGTTGAAACTTGACAAAAGAGAATAAATGACTACAAGACTCTGCTGAGGAACTTCTATAGTTACTAAATGTGTTGCCAGATAAGCCAGATATTATCTGCTTTTACTGTGAAAGGATATTGTCATCTTTCCAACTTCACTCGTTAAATAAGATTAAATCAGCTGCACCAGTCAGAAAGAGGTCAGTGTCTATAAACTGCTAGTTCCATTCAAGCAAATGTTTAAGTTGTGATGAAGTTTATAACAGTTCAAAAACAACAGATTTTTACTAAACTGAATCCACTGCAAAAGTGTAACAAATGTAAGATCTTCATGAGGACGACTGGACCAGCTGCAGTTGCACATGGAGGACGTACAGCGGCCGTGTGATCACACACAACAGAAGGACTGAGCCTATTGTTGTTTGTAATCACATAACAGCCTGTTTTAATCAGGCCCTGACATGTATTTGAGAATTACTCCTTATATTTGTTTTATTTGACTAACATGGCTATCGAACATGTGTTTGTGCACAATAATAGATGAAAATTTAAACAGGAAGTATAGACCGATGAAAATTAAATAATATGTTATAAAAATGTTCTGGCAATAATCAGAATTTCTTACACAAATAAGTGCAATCCTGCCTCTGCGACGTCTGGACTCGAATATGGCCTTTAATAGAAAAATAATCACTAACGCCTTCACTAACCTATCAAATCAAAACTAAACACATCCAAACACATTTTACTCTACTAAACTAAAAAAAAAATCAAAGAGCCAGGGTTTCTCTGGAGAGCAGGAGTCGAGTCGGGATGTGGGTGGGATTCAGAAACTGCATGTTCTGTATTTGCAGCGGAAGCCGACACAGAAAAACACAAATGTAACTGTCACAGAGACAGACAAGAGCATTTAATAAGGTGCCTAGTTTTGCTTTATGAATCATGAATCTGGTAAATTTGTTTTGTTCAGTAATGCTGTTGTATCACATATTTAATTCATCCATAATGAAACCCACTTTTTTTTTTCTAAAACTGGTCTTCAGAGCAAATATTCATCTAAGTGCCGTCCTAGTCTCACACAAACCTGTGGGAAACACTGATGAGAGAAGATAAACACAGACCTGAGTGTTGTCAGAGCACAGCCCGGCCTCTTCAGCCCCTCACACAGCAGGACCACCCCAGAGTCCTTCAGAGGGTTATTACTGAGGTCCAGCTTTGTCAGACTGTTGGTCTCTGAGTCCAGGACTGAGACCAGAGCCTCACAGGAGCGAGCAGACAGATCACAGAGGTTCAGTCTGAAGAACAGAAGAGATTAAACAGTGAATAAAGCTCAGGTTCAGAGAGGAGAAGGTCAGGAGACATGAGTGTGACAGCAGAGGTGCAGAGGACAGTTTAAACTCTCTAAACACAGACCTGAGTGTTTTCAGAGCACAGCCCGGCCTCTTCAGCCCCTCACACAGCAGGACCACCCCAGAGTCCTCCAGAGAGTTACTACTGAGGTCCAGCTCTGTCAGACTGCACTGAGAGCTGAACACTGAGCCCAGAGACTCACAGACTTTGTCTGACAGACCACAATCGCTCAGCCTGAGGGAGAGAAGAGTCTGAACAGTGAACAAAACTCAAGTCTCAGTCACAATGACTCATAAGACCTACAAACAAACTCCATTTACTTTGTCATTTATGAGGCTGCCACAAAAATAACATGTTCAGAACCAGATTTTCTACAAACAGTCAACAATCCTTCGTTTTATGAGCTTTGCTCTCAAATGTTCCTCAAGAACACATTATAAAAGTACAACTTTAGTTTTTATTGATACAATTTTTAATAGTTTAATAAGAGTAAAAGGAGTGGCATATTTCTAGCTCAAAACGGAAAAGAATAACAATCTACAAACTTTGAATTCTGTTGAAGCAACAAACCAAACTATTCTGGTCAGTCAGTGGTTTTAAGCTCAAAAGCTACTGACTGCAGAGGCAATATTAAATCCACACGAGGGGAAAAAAGGACTAAAAGTCAACGGCTGATCACTGAAAAGAACACAGCTCTGGAGGGAGGGTTTATTGGCAAGTGAGGAGTCAGTCACAGTCGTATTTGAAGAGCAGCTTCATTCAGAGTGATCCCAGAGTGTTTCTGTTATCAGATTATCAGATTGGCAAAGGCAACTGTTTCTATTAAAGTTGTGAGCCACAGCTGCAGCAGAACTAAAGAAAAACACTGAATCATGTTATTAGCATTTCTGTTGTTTGTGTTACTGTAGTAGCATTTTGTATTAGAATAAACTATGACTTATATTCATCTATTGAGGTTCTGCAGGTGACTTCACAGCATTCTAAATGTGAGTGAAAGCAAATAAAAGTCAATGGAGAAATTATATTTTCTCCTGTAGGAGCTCAAAATACGGCTAAAACAGGAAAAAGACACTACAGTCTGAGAACAAATTCAACTTTCCACAAGTCTACTGATACTGGGTTTGTAACTGACATGTAAAAAGAGAAATCCAGGTAAACAATGATAACAAAGCAGATAAAGAAGACTTTAGCCCCTCTCACATTTATAACAGACACAGAGATCAGAAACAGTTGAACTTATTACCTTTTTCTTCCTAAAAATATTTTTTCGAGGCTGTTTGTTGCAGTTAAAATGTCCTGAATCATCAACTGTCCTGAGCAAACAAGCTTATAGTCAACAAACAACAAACAAACAAACAACTAAGAAGTACATTGTTTACTGACGTTTTGCCAAAGCAGCGCTTTGTGGCTCTGTCTGTGAAAAGCGCTCATTCTAAATGTTGAGGAGCATTTTTCAAATAAAATGATGTCAGTGCATAACCTCTATAGACTAAGTATTTCTTTATGTGTGTAGTATTTATTTAGCTCAGTGCTTCTCAATTATTTTTTGCCGAGCCCCCCTAGGAAAGAGAAAATATTTCGCGCCCCCCCTAATCGCCGCGGTGACTAAAAATCAGATTATTATCTATAAAAATGTTATAAGTATATCTAAAAGTCCTTTTTAACATTAACAAAAGAAAAAATTCAATATCAACTTCATCAAATTTTAACAAATCTTAACTTATTTTGTGCATTTACACTTTGCACTGCAAAAGCAATTAACTAGCCAACTAAGTTTATAGGCTATTATTTTTTTATTAATATTTTTTGCAGTGTTATTTTTACAGTGTAGTCAGCTCCACAGGCTGAAATGAAAAGGCTTTGAAAGCGGCGCTGTGTTTATTCCACAAGTGACCAGAGCTGTACCGTTTGTGTGGAGTAAAGTTGGTAAAATGATGTGGCAGATTAGCGTTTTACCGCGGACACGCAGCCTTGCGGCTTGTTGGCGCTGCTCTGCCCCGGTAGAGCGAGCGCGCGGTGTCTGGGCCGTTCTTTCCACCTGTGTGTGTGTCTGGCGCGGTGCGCGAAAAGCCGCACCGGACCGCTGCACACAAACACAGGCGGAGAGACGCAAACGCGGAAATGTACCGACACCGGCACCACCATCAAAGCAGGACAGACAAGGCAGAAGGGGACAGATTTTATGAAACGCGCTGATTCAGGACAGATAGGAGGACCGATGGGGCTGGAGCTTATCGATCTAGTGGACCGTCACGCGCCCCCCCTGGCATCGCTTCACGCCCCCCAGGGGGGCGCGCCCCACTATTTGAGAAGTACTGAATAATTAGTGCACGAATCATGGGTCTAAAATGATCTTAACTTTTATTTCCATGGCACAAACGTCTGAGCTCAACTAAACCATAAATACTTTTTTAGTGCTTTAATTTCATTCATATTTATGTGTCAGTGAGCTCTGCTCAAACTTTCCAAGTCTTCACTGTTATTTAACTTACTATGTGGATAAAAAGTCCAGCAGCTTTAACATAAATAACAAATAACTTACAGCTTTTAAAAACATATTTTCAGCTCCTGCAGAAAAGTGCTAAAGCATAAAACCAAACTTTTCTAAACCCAGAGGCTGCCAATGGTTCTAACCGAGTACATTTTTCGATTAAAAAAAATGTCTTTTCCACTACAAAGTTTAGTTTTTGCACAACCGTTGATATTTTGTATGAATGATTCTTGGTAATTGAGGCTTAAGACTCAGACCGACTGAGATCAGGAGACAGAAAAATGCAGCTTAAATCAGGACAAATTTAGATGTCTATTTTAAAGTGTCTATTAATCATTATCACTTTATCGAGCAGATCTCTAGTTAAATCTGGCATAGTTAAAGTCCTGGAATTAATTTAATATTAAATTATGCAATGTCATTTTTATTATTCCAAAATCCTTTGAGAAGCTACTTAGAATGTGGTGAAGAGCTACTGGTCGCTCCTGAGCTACAGGTGTGAGATCTCTAGTTTAAACTCTCTAAACACAGACCTGAGTGTTGTCAGAGCACAGCCCGGCCTCTTCAGCCCCTCACACAGCAGGACCACCCCAGAGTCCTCCAGAGGGTTATCACTGAGGTCCAGCTCTGTCAGACTGTTGGTCTCTGAGTCCAGGACTGAGACCAGAGCCTCACAGGAGCGAGTGGACAGAACACAGAGCCTCAGTCTGAGGAACAGAAGAGACTAAACAGTGAATAAAGCTCAGGTTCAGAGAGGAGAAGGTCAGGAGACATGAGTGTGACAGCAGAGGTGCAGAGGACAGTTAAAACTCTCTAAACACAGACCTGAGTGTTTTCAGAGCACAGCCCGGCCTCTTCAGCCCCTCACACAGCAGGACCACCCCAGAGTCCTTCAGAGGGTTACCACTGAGGTCCAGCTCTGTCAGACTGCACTGAGAGCTGAACACTGAGCCCAGAGACTCACAGACTTTGTCTGACAGATCACAGTAACTCAGCCTGAGAGAGAGAAGAGTCTGAACAGTGAACAAAACTCAAGCACACAAAGAACCGTACAAACTACAAACAAATGTTAATTTCCTTCATTTGTTCATTCATGAGGCTGCTTTACAAAAATAACATCTTCAAAAGACAAATCAATGGTTTTGTCTGAGATTTTTACAAACAGAAGACAATCCTTCATTTTATGAGCTTTGCACTCAAGTGTTCCACAAGAACACATTGTTTATAATAGTTTAATATTACAGAATAAAAGATGTGTCATATTCTTAGCTCAAAATAAACAACAACAAAAAACTCAACAATCCAAACTATTCCTCTTTTTTCATAGTTTTCTTAGTAGCACAGATCAACACAGACATATATGACTTATATGAACTTGACTTTTATTTCCATGATACAAATGTAAAACTAAAACACTTGCTGCTTTATTTTCATTCATATTTATGAGGCAGTGAGCTCTGCTGAAACTATCCAAGTCTTCACTGTTATTTAACTTACTATGTGGATAAACGTGCATCTGATAAATCAACATCAAATATAAATAACAAATAACTCAAAGCCTTTAAAAACATATTTTCAGCTCCTACAAAAAATGTGACTGAACAGCTCATGGACAGACTTTTTCAAACTCAGAGGCTTTGACAGAATACACTTTATGATGTTTCTCTCTCGTAGAACAAACTGAACAAACATGTATTTTCCACAACTCCTTAATGAGACATATGTACAAAATCAACTTTTTATTTTATTTTAATCTTATTAAAAATGGCTGTCTCATCAAAAACACTGCACTAGATAGATCTGTGATGTCATAGATGGATCTGTGATGTCATAGATGGATCTGTGATGTCATAGATAGATCTGTGATGTCATAGATTGATCTGTGATGTCATTGATAGATCTGTGATGTCATAGATTGATCTGTGATGTCATTGATAGATCTGTGATGTCATAGATGGATCTGTGATGTCATAGATAGATCTGTGATGTCATAGATGGATCTGTGATGTCATAGATGGATCTCTGTGATATTCTGCTCTGTTTTTAAGTCCATAAATCATCCAGACTCGTTTTGAACATTTCTGCAGCATTAGGATATCAGGCAAGATCGATTTGATTGTTTACCCTTTGAAACTTCCTTTTCAGTCAGTAGATAGAGCACTAACTCAGTTCCTGATGTGGGAAACACATGACAAAGTGGGGGGGCTAAGGGGCAGGTTTAAAGGAAAAAAACAACATAAAAATGCATCACATTTGTTCTTTAAAAGTTTAGTTTTCACGTGAACTTTGATATTTGTTTGAATGATTCGTGTGGGTAATTGAACCGAGGCTCAGACTGGATGAAGTCAGTGTAACAGCAGAGATGCAAAACACAGTTCTCCAATCTTTTCCCTATAGAACTACTTCTACACAATTTAAAAGTCAACAAGCTACTCATTTTAGTAATCGCATGGGGCAAATTTAGGCGTCGGTTTCCACTATCAATTTATAGAGCACATCTTGAGTTATATTTGTAAGAGTTATACACATGGAATTATGACCACTTAAATTTTGCAAAGTAATGTTTATTAATCCAAAATCCTTTGAGGAGCTACTTAGAATGTGGTGAAGAGCTACTGGTCGCTCCTGAGCTGCAGGTGTGAGATCTCTGTTTTAAACTCTCTAAACACAGACCTGAGTGTTTTCAGAGCACAGCCCGGCCTCTTCAGCCCCTCACACAGCAGGACCACCCCAGAGTCCTTCAGAGGGTTTAGACTGAGGTCCAGCTCTGTCAGACTGCACTGAGAGCTGAACACTGAGTCCAGAGCCTCACAGACTTTGTCTGACAGATCACAGCTGCTCAGCCTGAGGAGAAACAAGAACATCCAGAAACATTGGCATTAGTGACATGAAGATAAAGAAGTATAACAGAGGTAAAAGTGTATTTATTTTTTAAACAGTGTTTTTTGTGGGTTTCTCAGGCCTGCTCTGTCTCTCTCCAGCACAATCTTTCTGGATGTTGATAAAGGTAGATACAGGAGAGCCTCCTCTCTACTTTGATTTGTTTAAAAGTAATTTATTGTAGTATTTATGAAACCTAAAGCTCAGAACTATACATGAGCACTTTTATATTTGTTTTCCAATAAGAGACTTGACTAGTTTATTTTAAATGGAGCTAAGCTGTTAGTGGTCTAAACTGGATAACAGACGTCGAGATGGAGCTTCAAAACAAAGTGTTGCCATGGAAAAAAGATACTTTTTTGCAGCAGGTTTGCTAAACTTCCATAAAAATACATTTGCCAAAACAATGTAAAAAGTAAATAAACAGAAGTGGAACAAACAGATAAACTACTAACTCACTACTGACAAATATATCTATCTCTCTGTAGTGACAGAATATGCCTTAATGAACTCTAACTTCAGTATTTAACATTTTAAAACCTCCATTGGTAAAACTTTAGGCCAAGTAAAAATTGTGTGATCCTTAGCTCTATAAATGTTCTAAATGTGAGGATGCCATAAGGCCAGATGGAGGGTAAGAGACAGGTTTTATTGATTAAAAACATTGTACTTTGTCATGAGATCTCCACAAATGTTCTGTGTACGGAGCTGAGACACACTGGGATTTTATTCATCAGTTTGTGTTATAAATATACTGTTCTGTGATTCTAATGGTGTGACATGGAATGTCAAACATGACTAGACCCATTAAGTGTTTGCACTAAAACAAAAATCTACATTTAAACAATGTTCTTTTTAGCTAAACTACACCTGCTTTAATTACACTGTAATTGGTCTGTACAATGTTTGTTTGTGTAATTGTCTTTAACAGTTTTAGATGTGACCAAACAAACGTACTTAGCTTTAGTGGATTTGCTGATGACGGGCATCAGGTTGAGCAGAGCCGTCTCTGATCGTTGGTATTTGCTCAGATCAAACTCTGGTTCTTCTGTGGACAGTAAGACGGAGACCAGTGCAGTCCACTGAGCAGGAGACAGTTGTCTTGGCATCTTCTCAGAGCTGAGCCAGGTCTGGACCTGCTCAAAGAGACTTCTGTCCTTCAGCTCCATCAGACACTGCAG
Source organism: Mugilogobius chulae (assembly GCA_038363315.1). Classification (NCBI taxonomy): domain Eukaryota; kingdom Metazoa; phylum Chordata; class Actinopteri; order Gobiiformes; family Gobiidae; genus Mugilogobius; species Mugilogobius chulae. The sequence goes on from JBBPFD010000674.1 coordinate 1,017,198, forward strand.
CAGCGTCAGGTTCCTCTCCACAGACAGACCTGAGTCTAACTTCACTTTCAAATATCTGACTGTTTCCTGGTTTATCTGTGAACTTCCTGTTGGTTTCACCAAACCTCTGAGGAGTCTCTGGTTAGATTCAAGAGACAAACCCAGAAGGAATCGTAGGAACAAGTCCAGACGTCCATTTGGACTCTCTAAAGCTGTGTCCACTGCTGTTCTGTAAAACTCTATCAGAGTAGATTTGCTAGGCAATAGTTTGGACAAAAAGGACTTTTTCTCTGAGAGCAGATTGACCCCAGAGTTCATAAAAGTGATGTGAACATGAAGAGCAGCCAGAAACTCCTGGACGCTCAGATGGACAAAGGAGAAGACCTTGTCCTGGTACAGACCTCTCTCCTCTTTAAACATCTGAGTGAAGACTCCTGAATACACAGACGCCTCTGTGAGGTCGATGCCACAGTCGCTTAAATCAGACTCGTAGAAGATCAGGTTTCCTTTCTCCAGCTGCTCAAAGGCCAGTTTGGATAAAATCCTCAGAGTCTTCTGTCTTTCTGGAGTCCAGTGAAAGTCTGTATTAGATTTACTTTTGTATTTCACATTAGAGACTTTGGCCTGGACGACCAGAAAGTGGATGTAGAGCTCTGTCAGCGTCTGAGGCAGCTGTTGAGACAAAGAAGGGAAGAATTATCTCTTGATAGATTTTCTCAACAATTAGGCAACACACATTTTAATTCACTGGAGCAGGTCAATATTATTATTATTATTATTATTGATGATAAACTTGAAATAAACATGGGGGGAGGATATAAGTTACAATTGTTCATACACAGCTGATTTTGTGACAGGAACATACTTAATAAGCCACATACTGAATTACTTTACCACTGATGCAGAGACTAAAAACTGAAGAAGAGAAGATTTGAGGAGTGAAAACAGAGCTTAAAAGAAACTAAATAGAAACTTACACAAAATATATAAATGCCATGTTTGTGCTACTTTGGATATACACTCAAGGAAAAAGAAACGCAACATTTTAATTTTCAAAAATTCCTTAGAAAACTAGTACATTTGGAAAAACAGGCTAGCACCTTGGTTTCAGTCCACAGTAAGCTGAAGACAGGTGAACAAATTTCTTGGTTTGGCTTGCCTGATTGTGAGAACAATAAAGAGTGCATTACAGGGTCATTTATTCACACAAACTCATGTTTGAAACTCAGAGTTGACTTTTACCGCTGGTTAACTGTGCTCAAGTCTTCTCTATAAAAGGCACCAGAATGAAGCCAAAAACACACTTCTTCACGATGCCACGATTGTCCAACCAGAGAGGGATGGAGCTATGGACGGTGTTGTCTTGCTGTCTCCAGGGTGTTTGGAGTCACCGCTCTACCATTAGTCGTCTTGTGGAGCGATACCAGGCCACTGGTTCCTCTAACGATCGTCCTCGTACTGGTCACCCCCGTGTAATGACCACTGTACAAGAACGCGCCAACTGCCCCGCACATCTCCGGGACAGGTTCACCCGCCACCAGGTCCACAGCCGAGACCATTGGGACACACCACAGGCCAGTGTCGGCCAGAACCATCCATAATCGCCTCCATGCTGACCTGTATTCGACCATATTGGCCATATGTTGGATCAGTGGTTATCCCCCAACATCGCCAAGCTCTGGTCGAATGGTTTATTTGTTTATTTGTTTATTTATTTGGATCCCCATTAGTCTTTACAGTAGTAAAGACTATTCTTCCTGGGGTCCAAGCAGACAATAAAATTTACAATTAAAACATTACATTTTATAAAAAGTATACGCAATCAAAAGGTAAACACAATCCTGTTCCAGTTTACAATACATCAGTGAATCTTCAGAAATAATGCAAGTCCAAAAATTAATGACATACATTATCAGCATCACTTACAATTATCACTTATGCAATTTTTAAATGTGTCTTTAACAATATTTTAAAGCAAGATTTATTGGCGTGAATAATTAAAGATTCAGGGAGTCCATTCCACAGCACTATCGCTCTGTACATGACAGTTCTTTTTAGAGCATTCGTTCTGGGCAGTGGCAAGGTAAAACGACCCTGAGAAGCATGTCTTGTATTAAAACCATGCTTATCACTAGAGAACCTAAGCTGTGCAAACAGACTCCAAGGCTTCTGTGATATAAACACATTTCTAAAAAATAAAGTGAGGCGACAGGCCAGTCTTTCCTCTACAGTGAACCAGGAAAGCCTCTCATGCATGACACTCACATTGGTCCTAAATGGACATTGCAATACAAGGCGAGCTGCTCTGTTCTGGATAAGTTGTAATTTAGAAAGATCACTCTTTGAAGCACTCGACCAAATTACTGAGCAATAATCCAGGTGAGAAAGGACAAGAGACTGAATTACTAATTTCAATGTAAATAAGGGTAAGACATTTGCACATCTCCTTATATTTGAAATAGCTGTGCTCATTTTTGCAACAATGTTTTTTATATGTGAAGTCCAAGATAAACTTGAATCAATTTTAACACCCAATAATTTAGCTTCATTCACCTGTTCAATGCCAGCACCTTGCATGAAGAGGCTTAAATTGTGGCCTGACTTCACAGCAAATTTTGAACCCAAAACCATAGATTTAGTTTTTAATACATTAATTCTTAGCTTATTTTCAGTAGCCCAATTATCAATTATGTCAAGATCCCGTTGAAGAAGGTTATTCAAATCATCCCTAGTTTTTGCTGATACATAGAGGGTTACATCATCTGCATAAACAACAGTCTGAGCAATTTTCAAATCTATGGCCATCTCATTTACAAATATGCTATACAGAAGAGGCCCAAGACAACTTCCTTGAGGTATTCCACATGATAACGATTGTGTATTAGAAAGCGAGCCATTAAAAAGTACAGACTGCTTTCGATCAACAAGATAACTCTTCATTAAACATACTGCAGAGTCACTGAAGCCGTATGCAGACAGCTTACTAAGCAACAGGCTATGATCAATTACATCAAATGCAGCACTGAAATCAATGTACACTACACCGACCAGCTGTTTATTATCTATGTGTTTAAGCCACTCATCAGTCAGAGTAGCCAGTGCTGTGGCCGTTGAATAGCCTGCCTTGTAAGCATGTTGGACATCTGAGTTAAGGCCATTTCTAGTGAAATAGCTTTGTATTTGCTTGAACATGACCTTCTCTAATAATTTGCTTAGAATAGGCAGGACACTAATTGGCCTACTATTATGACCACTGAGCTGCTCTTTGGAATTCTTTACCAATGGAACAACTTTAGCATGCTTCCACTGATTTGGAAATTTGCTTTCTACTAGACACAAATTAAAAATGTGACATAAAGGTTTTGCAATTTGCCTAGCAGAAAGTAACAGAAGTTTTCCATCTAGGTAATCCAATCCAAAAGAGGTGTCACTTTTGACAGAGAGGAGCAATTGTTCAATTTCTTTTGCTGTGATGGCCTGAAACTTGAAACAACAATTCTTATTTATCATAATGTGCTCTTTGATAATTGATAAAGACCGATCACTCACAGTGGGGGGTAGATGATTTCTGATATCCTCAATTTTGTTCATATAAAAATCATTAAAATAATTTGCTATGCTTGCTCTCCATTTGCTTCAATAAATGCAGGAGGTGATCCTATCCTTTTCTTGCCAAGAATGCTATTTACAGTTCTCCACAATCTTTTGCTGTCATAGCTGTCCTCCTTCAATTTACGCTGAAAATATAACTTTCTTTTATTTCTATTTAATTTAGTCACCATATTTCTTACAGACTTATAAGCGCTCCAATCAGCTGAGATTTTTGAACTATTGGCTGCTTTTTTCAATTTATCCCGCTTTTTCATGAGATTTTTTAGTTCATCATCAAGCCAGGGAGCCCCTGCAGTTCTGACAGAGTATTTCTTGAATGGAGCATGTTTGTCACAAACAGCCCTGAACATGTTTATAAAAGAATCTAATGCCTTCACCGTGTCCAGTTCCTTTAGAACAGATTCCCAATTAATATTGGTAATATCAGACATAAACTTGTTCTCACAAAATGATCTATATACTCTCTTAAATACGATGCATTGCCCTTGTTTAGGTATTTTTCTTTTCAAAGCTACAGCAATAATATTGTGGTCGCTGAAGCCTACAGGCACAGAAAACACTTTAGTGCATATATCAGCAGAGTTAGTGTAAAGATGATCAATACATGTAGAAGTAACTGAGCCATCACTCATCATTTTTACCCTAGTAGGAGCATTTACAACTTGCTTTAGATTACAAATGCTAGCTGTGATGTGTAGCTTCTTTTTCATATAACAATAATCAGAAAGCCAGTCAACATTAAAGTCTCCAAAGATAAATGTTTCACTATTAACATCTGTAGCCTGTTGTAGCATTGAGCATATATTGTCCAGATACTCACTCTTGGCACTAGGTGGTCTATAACAGCAACACACCAGTATTGGCTTAACATGAGGAATGTGCAATTGTAGCCAGAGAGCCTCAACACCCATTATGCACAAGTCTTTTCTGAGTTTAACAGGGATTTGGTTTTGAATGAAAAGAGCAACACCTCCTCCATATCTATCCCTATCTTGTCTGTAAATATTATAGCCTTCAATGTGAATTACATTGTTTTCAATAGTCTCATCTAAATGGGTCTCTGTAAGAGCCATGACATGTATTTTATTTTCCAGCAGTATTGAGGAGAGCTCATGAATTTTATTTCTTAAACTGCAAACATTTAGGTGGGCAAGTTTTAGTCCCTTAAAGGGTAAATTCAAATTCATTTGTATAAAAACAACATGTTAAAACTTACAAATATTACTAATCTATTCATTTGTGCCATTCTTGGGAGTTGATGAAGATGGCACAGTATTCCATTTGTTGTGTCTTTGTTCCCGAGGTGGATGTGAAATCAAGCGATCATACACAAAATAAGCTATATTTCCTTTCTCACGAGCTTCTTTGAGTTTGGGTAGAAGCTCTCTTCTTTTCTGTCTAACCGCCTCTGAGAAGTCCTCATGAATATACACTCCTGGTGCAGTCTTCTTTAACTCTTTTCTATTTTTCCAAACCATCTCTCTATCTTTATAATTTGAAAACTTCACAACTATAGATCTTGGGCGGTTCCGACTTTCAGTATTGTCAATTTTTCCCACACGATGAGCTCTATCAATGTTAATAGCTCTTGCATCAAGCTTCAGCTTATCAGAAATGATCTTTTGAATATGGATTTCCGTGTCCTCCCATCTTTCTGGAGTAGATTCACAAATGCCATCAAAAATAAGATTGTTCCTCCTTGACTGATTCTCTATGTAATCAGCTTTTGATTCCAGGGAAACAAGTCCATCGCAGATTGTGCGCATCCCACTCTCCAAGGTGTTATGATCAGTCGAGAATTTAGAGATCTTGGATTTCATCTCATCTACTTCTTTTTGAGTGAAGTGAATACTGTCTTTCAGCTCTTGAACATGTCTGTTTACACAATCAAGGCGCTCATTAGTGGAATCCATAAACACCTTGATAAACTTTGTAAAGTTGTCCGATTGCTTGTCCATCATCTCACTGTAATAAGATTTTTGTTGGTTCAATGCCTCGTTAATCAAGTCCTTCACTGCATTAAGGTGGACAAAGTCCTCCTTAGACATATCTCTCATTGAACTGAGGGTGGCAGCATCATCTGATGTTGCTCCTTTGTTTCTTTTAAGTGACATTTCCTTAGCAGCAGTGGCTAGTAGTTAGCAGGGTAAAGCTGATAGGTGTAGCCTCTCACCTGATGCAGAGGAGTAACTTCTCCAGGGAGTGCTGCACAATTATGTTGTGAAGGATGCGTTGGTGGTGTTATGTGAAAACCACTCAAACAAGTGGGCCTAATCCAGAGTTCTCCAAGGAAGGCCTCAGGATGAAGAGAATCCCTCCAATATCAACACAAACTGAAGGCATCCAGTTCCAAAAATAATTGTGTAGCTTGAATACAAGTTGTAAATCCTTATAGTTGAAGCATTTTGTACTTGATGTAGAAAGGGGTTAAAATTCTTAAAATAAGCAATTTGTCAGGAGAGACAAAATCTTCAGCAGCATACAGGAAACAGGACGATGTGCACTGCACATCGTCATTGGACTTTGCAGAGGTGGTCCCAAGTTGTGTTCAGTGACAAAAAAAAGGTTCCAGTGCTTCAGAGCAGATGGCCAAGATTGGGTGTATAGGACACTATAGGAGAAACTCAGCAGCAGCTGAGGGCGGCACTGGTGGAAGAATGGGCAGCAATTCCACAGGATCAACTCAGACACTACTGCCGATCCATGAGGCGAAGAATAACCGCTGTCCAGGACCCAACGGGGGTCACATGAACTATTGACAGCATGATGAAATTCCTGTCACTTTTGGTTTTAGGGTTGCTCTATTGTTTGGTTGTGTTATTGGACTCGAAAATGTGTAAACGCCGCAAGAGTTGGCCTGAGGATTAGAAATGGATGTAGGGTTCAAATGAAACAGGCGGATCTCAATAAGAAAATTATTCTGCCCCCCCAAAATTCAGAAAACTGAGTGTTGCGTTTCTTTTTTCCTTGAGTGTATATTGTCAGTTATATTGTTATCGCAGTTATTCTGTTTTATATCTTGATAAAACGGTGATTCCATATCTGCCTCCCTTATAAGTCACTGCTTTTCAGTGAAAACTGAATCTAACCAAATGTTCCTATTTTTGATGGAAATAAATTGTATTTACCGGGGTGTTGCTTTTTTTCCTTGAGCCTTTTAAGATCAAGATTCCAACAGAAAGTCTTCCACGTTTTTACCACCTTTTTTACAGTTGAAATTTCAAAGATCAAAATAATTGTTCTGTTCTATTAACAGATGTATGTCAGTTAATGTGACCCCAGACATTTTATTAGTTTAACTAATAAAAAGCATAACAAGGCACTCTTCATACTTCTCTATAAGCCTTTATTAGTCTGTTCTAAATCATTGTTTGTTACATTTGTTAAAAGTCTGTGCTGATCTCTTTCTCACACACAGCGGCTCTCAACAGGATTCTTCAAGATACTTTCAGTTCTCCAACCCACCTTCACAACTTATTTTTATTCTAAATTAGAGAATGGGGTTGTGTGTTCCCAGTTGCCAAAGAGCACTTTCAAACTTGATTAACCCTCAGGTAACCTCGGGACCATTTATGGTCCTTTTGAGCATTTTTGTTTTTCAAACTTTTAGATCTCAGACAGCTTTTATGTCAGACCGGTGAAATTGTCCTCAGATTCATGAATCGAGTCAAATTTTAAAATGACACCAACATTTTTTTTCTGACACTTTCAGTTAAAGAGCTTGAACAAAAGGGTACGTTCGTCACCTCGGGGACCATTAATGGTCCCCATTTTTAAACGGCCATAAAATCCACATAAATTCATATTTTTTCGTACTTTCAAAACTCAGATCTTCGTCTACTTCTCCTCTGCTCATACATGTGTAACTATATATATACTTTATATGTGTGATGTATATTTTTTATTTTACAAGGCCTTTTGTCACAAAAGTACACTCCAAGTGACCTATAAAAAAAAAGGCATATTTCCAAAATTAAAATAGTAAAGTGGAAAACTTTAGCTACTTTTATTAGAGCCTAGTATATGTCAATAATTAATGGTGAAAAAAAATTTGGTGCATTTTTGTATTTTGAATGGGAGAGGTTTAAGTAAAAAAGTTACGTTAATGGTCCTCATTTTTAAACAACCATAAAATCCACATAGATTCATATTTTTTCGTACTTTCAAAACTCAGATCTCTTCATCTACTTCTCCTCTGCTCATACATGTGTAACTTTTATATGTGCGATGTATATTTTTTATTTTACAAGGCCTTTTTGTCACAAAAGTACACTCCAAGTGAACTATAAATAAAATTAAAATGGCATATTTCCAAATTTAAAATAGTGAAGTGGAAAACTTGAGCTATTTTTATTAGAGCCTAGTATATGTCAATGATTTATGGTGAAAAAAATGTTGGTGCATTTTTATGTTTTGAATGGGAGAGATTCATGTACAAAAAAAAGCATATTCTCCATTGACTTCCATTATAAACGCATGTTTTTACTAAATTATTAGAGTAAGATACATTTCAGTCAAAAGTTGATCAAAAATGATTTGATTGTGTTGGTCTGAAGTTAACGACAGTGTGTGAGTCCAGCACAGACACTGTGACCCTGTGACTGCCCCCCTGTGGCACCTCTGTGGAACACAACTCTGCACACAGAAACAGAGACAAAACCAGAGCAGCTCAAAGAAGCACATCTCTGCTCTGATCACAAAGTCTCACTGCTGGATCATGTTTGTGGACGTGTCACAGTGTAAACAAACACAATGAGCTGCTCTGGACATTCTCACAGCAGACTTATGTAGTTATACAATGAGTAGAAACAGTGGTATAGACAAGGTACTAGTTGTTTTAGAGTTGCAGAAAAAGAGGATTTTCAGAACCGAAGATGAGGAGAAGCATTATGGACTGAAATAAAACTAAAACTACAGAAACACACCTGACAGGTGACAGGGCACAGCTGACAAAGGACTGGACCACAAGTGACAGGTCAAAGGTTAAAGGTCAAACACTTTACACCAGAGTTAACCTGTGTCACAGACACAAAGTAGTTCTACTCACTGCAGCGAAACTTTTCACAAACAAGCTGAGTCTTTGGAGCCAATAGGTGGAACAGAAGAAATATCCAAACTCTTCCACATCAGACAAGATGAACCATCTGTGACTGAAGCAAAAGGGTCTTGGGTCAGACTAGATGGGGAGGTTGTCCATCTTGTAGAGTCAGGATGGACAACCCTGAATTCCACTTGTCCGATCAGCTGCATAACAGCCTCCAAAGCCTGATCTTTACCACAATGTCTACTTATTTTATTACACAGAATATCCACAGTGAGAATGTCCAGAGCAGCTCATTGTGTTTCTTTACACTGTGACACGTCCACAAACATGATCCAGCAGTGAGACTTTGTGATCAGAGCAGAGATGTGCTTCTTTGAGCTGCTCTTGTTTTGTCTCTGTTTCTGTGTGCAGAGTTGTGTTCCCCACAGGTGCCACAGGGGGGCAGTCACAGGGTCACAGTATCTGTGCTGGACTCACACACTGTCGTTAACTTCAGACCAACACAATCAAATCATTTTTGATCAACTTTTGATTGAAATTTATCTTTTTCTAATAATTTAGTAAAAACATGCGTTTATAATGGAAGTCAATGGAGAATATGACTTCCATTGAATCTCTCCCATTCAAAACATAAAAATGCACCAAATTTTTTTTCACCATAAATTATTGACATATACTAGGCTCTAATAAAAATAGCTCAAGTTTTCCACTTCACTACATTAATTTTGGAAATATGCCATTTTTTTTTATTTTTTATGGTTCATTTGGAGTGTACTTTCGTGACAAAAAAGCCTTGTAAAATAAAAAATATACATCGCACATATAAAAGTTACACATGTATGAGCAGAGGAGAAGTAGATGAAGAGATTTGAGTTTTGAAAGTACGAAAAAATATGAATCTATGTGGATTTTATGGCCGTTTAAAAATGGGGACCATTACGAACGTAACCTTTTTTTGCAGGTTACCAGAGGGTTAATGCAAGATTTCCATGATTTCTGACATATTTCAGCTTGTATTTAATAAAACGCTTTACCAAACAGTAAAGATGATGACTTATAATAGTAAAATACACAGGCACATATATAATGAACATAGGATGAGATTTTGATAATGATACAGACTTTTTCCACCTGATGAAGCAACAGATCTTTCAGAGGAAATACTTTGAGGGAATGTCCTTATCACTGACTGAATCCACAGAAGTTCACCTGGACCTGACTGTGACGTGTCTCCAGACCTGGACCTGACTGTGAGTGTGACGTGTCTCCACCTGGACCTGACTAGGACGTGTCTCCAGACCTGGACCTGACTGTGACTTGTCTCCAGATCTGGACCTGACTGTGACGTGTCTCCACCTGGACCTGACTGTGACTTGTCTCCAGATCTGGACCTGACTGTGACGTGTCTCCACCTGGACCTGACTGTGACGTGTCTCCAGACTTGGACCTGACTGTGACGTGTCTCCAGACCTGGAGCTGACTGTGACGTGTCTCCAGACTTGGACCTGACTGTGACGTGTCTCCAGACCTGGACCTGACTGTGACGTGTCTCCAGACCTGGACCTGACTGTGACTTGTCTCCAGATCTGGACCTGACTGTGACGTGTCTCCAGATCTGGACCTGACTGTGACGTTTCTCCAGACCTGGACCTGACTGTGATGATGGGTTGTTTCTGTGCCTGTTACACTGGGATATAATCAAACTCTAGTCCTCTGCACCTGAACATTTTCTCTGGTCGCTGTCTAGAAAGTCGATATTTTGTGATGATCAATGATAAAGTTTTGATTGAATTTTACTTCCTGTAATTTGTCAAACTCAGACATCGTCAGGTAATTCTAGTCCTGTGTAAAAGTGTATGTCTGTGTTTTCAATTCGTGAACTGTGTGTCATTTTATTCATTATGACTCTTTACTTTCAGTTTTAAACAAAAGTTATTTTTACGATTATTATGGATCATTCTCCAACCAATTTGCCGTTTAGTTTTGATACAGTAAAAAGCTAAACATAAAACTGCTATAAAATCTGTGATCCTAAAGTCCAACTCTGTTGTCGTGGCAACAGAAGGTCGAGCAGCTAAAAAGCAAAGTTTGAACAAAGCCATGCCAGGTTTGGATGAAAGGACTTTGTCTTTTGTAATGGATTAAAAGAAAGAGACAGTACAACGGTTTCATAAGAAATCTGGTGGTGCAATGTGAAAAAAAGCCACATTCAGGCTCCACAGCTCAGCTCAGGTCTTTCCCTTTAAAACAAACCAAAAACAGAAGAAATTATCAAGTCATGAATGAATTAAAAAGTTATTGTCATAAATCTGGAGCAAAGACTAAAAATGAAATGACTGTAAAAAACTCACGTCAGAGGGTCATTTAAAGTCTATAGACGTCCAAAAGTAAATATTATCCAGGGTGAATAGAACTTTTATTTCCCAAGAAATGTCTTAAAAGAGCGAAAAAGTTGTGTTTCCCGAGACCATTAGGCTTCCGTGTGTCTATGAATTGTTGATTGTTTTGCCTTTTAATTATTAGGTCATACACACTTTTGTTAAAACGTTTCTTCTTAAACATATGTTTAAGAAGAAACATTCAAAACCAAGTGGCAAACTAAAAATATGTATTTTAAATTCCTAGAAATAACAAAGTATTTTTCTTAAAAGGAATATCAAAGGAATACAGAGATGCTAACCCCTTAAAATGTTCCCACAATTACAAATCAAACAGAGCGGTCAAACTGGGCAGTGCTGGTGAAAATGTAGAGAGCAGTGTGATTGCTCTAGTAAATGAATGAAGAATTGGAAATGATTTCATGTTTAGCTCCACTTTAAATACACAGAAACACAAGCCTGTTCTGTCGTCAGTGCGAGACAGTAAATACTGACTCAATGTGAGGTAGTGTAGTCGTGAGCCAGTAAAAACGTGGAACCATTCTAGAAAACGTCTTGAAATGTCCCAAATGTCCAGCCCAGGGTACAGAGTGAGCTAAATGTAACACTGTAGGTCTTAAGTCTTTTGGAACAACCAACTGGTCACCCACTTTGCTGCGTCTATAAAGTTGGTCATCTTTAACAAAAAACACTTCTCTGACTCTGTCTGTGACCTTTGTATCACTAGGGACACATTTAGCAAACAGGGGAGCTAGCGTTGGGTCCTCACGTTGCAGTTTAACCAAATCAGCAGGAATAATCATTAGCTTGTCAGAAATGGGAGCTGAAACTGACTCAACCATTTTTGTACCTTTTACTTTTTCTTGTCTTTTCTGACTTTTACTCTTTCTTGGACCCTTTGTTAAGCACCCACTACCTGGCACATTACTGTCCTGAAAAGGTAAGTCCCATTCACAATCACCACACTCAGGCTCCACCCTCTGCTTGTGACTGGACCTGGTGACAACAGCCAAACTCTCGACTGGAATAATATTGTCTTTGTCATTACTCTTTGCTAATAGCTCCCGAAGAACTGGTAAGTCCCACCCCAATATCACTTGATAAGGGAGTTTAGACATAACACCAACGGAGAGTAAATATTGCTGACCCTCAACTTGGATGTTTACATTAGCGACAGGATAGTCCACATTGTCCCCATGAACACACCAAACTTTCACTTTACCACAAAAAGTGACATCTCTTGGGAGACAGTCCTCTCTAATGAGTGTGCGGCTACTTCCTGAGTCTAAAAGAGCCACATGTGGTTTGTCATCAATGATAACACAGACAGTTCTTTCTTCATCACTAATGGGAGGAGACACTTCCTCTAGAACACACTGAGGCTGAGGGGCAAAACACATATATGTCTTACTGACCTGCTGCACTGGACATTCTGGCTTAATATGACCAGGCTGACCACAGGAGTGACACACTACAGGGCCTTTGTGCTTAAACTCTTTAAATCTAGGGCCAGTGACATTTGTGAAAGGAGGTCTGGGGGCTTTATTTTTGTAACCATTCCCACCCACAAGTTTACTCACTGGAGGAGGAATTGCACTGGGCTTAGTGGAGAATGAGCTTTTAAAGGGGCGTCGAGCAGACAGAAAAGCCTCTGCCAACTCTGCAGCTTCTCTGGAAGTTGTCGGATTGCGCTCCTTGATCCAGGTGCGTAGGTCTGGTGTCAGCATCCTCAAAAACTGTTCCAGCACAATAGCATCTCCAATCTGCTCCTTTGTTTTCTCCCTCGGCGTCATCCACTTATCGAACAGATCCTTCAGACGAGACTGCAGCTCCTTGGGGGACTCATCCTCTCTCACGACTGAAGACCGGAACCGCACCCTGTAGGTCTCTGCACTTATCTCGAACTTCTCCAGCACAGCTTTCTTCACCTTGTCATAATCCATAGTTTCAGTGATGTCCATAGCTACATATGCAGCACGTGCTCTGCCATTTAAAAGTGGGGCCAGGTGCAATGCCCACTCTTCATGTGGCCACTGGCAGGCTGTAGCAATCCTCTCAAATGTTGTTAAATAGTGTTCAATGTCCTCATCTTCTTGATATGGTTGCATTTTAGGACCTTTCCAGCTGGGAATCCTCACCAAGCCGGAACCAAGAGCTGGTGACACTGGAACTGCAACAGGAGCTGCTGCTGCACCCTCCAACACAGGCTGCTGGTCTGGATGTTCTGCTTTCACCTCCTGTTGGAGCTGTTCCACCCGTCGTTCCATGGACTGCCACCGGTCCTCTTGCTGCAACTTGTCCTGCTCCCATTTTGCATCATGCTCCTGCTGCTTCTTTACCAAGCCCCGGAGCAGGTTTGCAATTTCAGCCAGGCTAGGAGTTGAATGTGAAGCAGGCTCAGAGGATGGCTCGGCCGTAGCACCCTCCTGATGCCCATCTTCAATCTCCTCTTCATTTACTTGCTGCTTACCAGCTCGTTTTGGAGGCATCTTTTCCAAAAAACTGGAGACACCACTGCCACCATTTGTGAGGTAGTGTAGTCGTGAGTGGCTAAAATGGCTGGAAAAAGATGCTCAGAGGCAAAAATCTTTTCAACAAAGTGACTTTTGTTTATTTACAGTGCCACCAAAAATATGTACAGTTTGTACAAAAAAACAGCAGCAGGGAGCTTTTCACAACATGACAAAAAAATCTGCCTCTCTTGGCTAAGGACAGCCTTTTATACCCAGGCCAAGATAATTGGCCAGTTCCACTTAGCTGGAATAATTAACATTAGTTTTACCACTTTTTAGAGACAATAAAGTACACATTTCCAACCCCAACAATAAATGGAATAATCCCACACAACAAATTCACACATTATCTGTTATTCTTATCAACACTTCAAATATAGTAAAAATAACAATACAAAAACCCCCTCAAAATGGAACCCTCTGGTGATGTCACTGATGACATCACCAGGACAGGGTTTAAAAGCAGGAGCTGGCTGGGCGGCTCCTCCCCAAACATTTCCCACCAGGTAAGTTGAGAAGGTAAGTAAGAAGAAAACTGCAAACAAAGTACTTTTAACCAATGATTTTAAACAATAAACTTTGTATAAATTATAATGTGATTGTGTGGTTTTTAAATGATTGTAACAAATGATTTGAAGGAATTTTAACTGGTTTTAAAGTAATTTAATGAACTAACAAGACTAACACAAACATTACCCGGGATATGTGAGTGCAGCTTATCAGTAGCTTTTGTAAGTATGGTGAATAAGTGAGAAAATAAATATATAGGCAGCATTGTGTGTGGTGTAAAAGGGGACAAGTGGGGAAGTAGACCCACTTCGTCACACTCAAGTTTAACTGTGATTTAATATTTACCATCATATTGAACAGTGAAGTGGACCAAGTATCAATCCCTGAAGCCCTGATTCTACCTGATCCCAGAACAAAACCTTCACAGGCAGATCTGGCCCCATCGTTTCAAACAATCTCAAAACACAAAGGTGCCACAGTGTCTAACAAATGTGCAGCAGCACCACCACAACGACACATGAACGTTGCTTTAGTGTGAACATTAGTGATGGGCAAAATGAACAACGCTTCAAGCTTTTTCTGGTGGGGGGAGTGAAGCTTGTATCAGAGCTTGTGTTGTTTTCAGGAGTGACGTCATCAGAGTAATGAAGCGCCATTTGGCTGAAGTGGTTCAGAAAGTGGTTTGTTTTCGGTCGAGCTGTGTTGAAGCAAAAGGATCTCTTCATGATCCGCAGCAGAGCCTGGATCTGGGACACTTCAGACCTGGACTGGTTCATGTTGGACCTGGTTTTAACAATTATTAAAAACTCTCAATGAAAAAATAAGTTTAGACCCTGTTTTACAATACAAAAAAAAAACTTCTGGTGTGTATCAAAGATAAATATATTTTGGATAAAAACAACATGAGTGTCACTGTAGCTCAACACACTGAGCATCTGTTTAGAGTGTGGCAGGTTGAGAGTTCGAGCCCAGCTCAAATGAAATGTTTTCTGTATATTGTGTCTGGATGTTACTTTAGAAATGAAAAATAAACAGATGAAATGCAAACATTTATACAGTTAAGCTACTAACTACAGTAATGTTGATTAATTTTCAATAATATCAGCGTTTATTTGTTCACAACACGGTTTCATTTTACATGCATACATGTTTTTGACCACAAGATAGCGCCGAAGAGCAAACGAACCACTTCGGCGAAGCACCGGCTCATGTTTCCGTAAACTTGGCAAATGGTTCGAGTTTACAATGAAGCTTCATTTGCCCATCACTAGTGAACATCATACTTCACAAAATCAATTAAAATCACAATTGTCATCGCAGTATGGGGTAAATGATGATTCCCTCAGATTCTGTATGAAAAATGAACTCACCAGGCTGTCTTCAGTTTGTAGGATGTGGTCCATGACTTTGGCAGTGATCCAGCTGAAGACTGGGATGTAGCACATGCTGTGGACGCTCTGTGAGGATTTCAAATGAGACAGGACTTTAGACGCTTTTTCTTCTGATGTGAATTTTTTCCTGAAGTAAATCTCTTTCTGTTCATCTGTGAATCCTCTGATCTCTGTTATCATGTCGACACACGACTCTGTGATCTGATTGGTCGCTGCGGGCCGTGTGGTGATCCATATCTGGGCAGAAGGAAGCAGTGTGCCTCTGATCAGGTTCACCAGGAGAATCTCGATGGAGGTTTTCTCTCTCACGTCTGAGACAGATGGAGTTTTGGTGAAGTCCAGCTGCAGACGACTCTCGTCCAAACCGTCTAAAATGAACAGACAGTTAAACTCTTCAAACCTGCAAATGCCACGGTTCATTTCAGAGAAGAAATGTCCAATGAGTCCATATAAACTGATGGTCTCCTCTCGTAGAAGGTTGATCTCTCTGAAAGTGAAGGGGAAGATGAAGTGTAGGTCCTGGTTGTTTCTGCCTTCAGCCCAGTCCAAACTGAACTTCTGAGTCAGGACAGTTTTCCCGATGCCTGCCACACCTTTGGTCAACACAGCTCTGATCCTCTTCTGTGTCTCTGGAGCCTGGATGAAGAGGTCTGAACATCTGAGGGTTGTGATGGGTCTGGTTGGTCTCATTTGGATTTGTGTAGCTTCATGTTTCTCATTTATTTGACAGGCTCCTCCTTCTGTGAGGTACAGCTCTGTGTAGATTTCATCTAAAAGAGAAGCTTCTCCTGCTTCTTGAATTCCCTCAAACACCTTCTGAAACTTTGACTTCAATTTGGACTTGAGCTGGCATTGGATCCTTGGAGCGAGCACTTCTGTTGAAACAAAAAGTATTTAGAAAATCATTTAGCCTTGTTATTTATCTCCATTAAATGATGCTTTTGGTTTGGACTGGGCGATATTATTAAAATAAATATCTTGATATTCATCTAGTTTCTACAGCTTGTTCTCATTTGGTGGGGAACATCCTGGATGTGGCAGGATTAAGACACAGAGAGACTGACACAGACAATAATTTACTCTGTCATTCAGTAACCACTCTAACCACTCTGCTACTGTCCAACTCATATCTCAACACTGAGGCGACGATACAGAGATGATGTCCAAGAGAAATCTGCTAACATCTGTCTTTAAACTTTTATTTAGGTTTAATAGTTTCAAGTTTTAGAATGTAATGATGTCATATTGAAGGAAAGAGACAGTTTTTTCCAATAATAACATTGTACTTTCTCATATCTAAAATGAGATTTCACGCATTTTCATTCTGGAGTTTTGTATGAATAATTAGATCCATTCACTTTTTGTATTTAAAAAAAAAAAAAAAAAAAAAAAAAAAAGCATTTTAACAGTTTGTATTAAATATTATTGGCCAAATGGGAAATGTTTGTAAATTGAAAGCTTATAGTATTACTCAATAAAATTGTATTTTAAATGTCTCTTTGGAAGTTTTTTTTTTTAACTCTAAAAGACATACTTGTTATAATATTTTTGAATATCTTGAAACATCTAAACAAAGCTGCCGGCCCAGATGATGGTGCAGTTTTACACGGCCATCTTTGAGTCCATCCTCACCTCCCTCCATCACTGTGTGATATGCTGGAGCCACAGTCAGGGACAGACACAGACTACAGCGCATTGTGCGCTCTGCTGAGAAGGTGATTGGCTGCAGCCTTCCATGTCTCCAGGACCTGTACGTCTCCAGGACCTGTACGTCTCCAGGACTTGGGGGCGTGCAGGTCAGATAGCAGCTGACCCCTTCTCACCCTGGACACAGACTTTTCGAGCCACTCCCCTCGGGCAGGAGGCTACGGTCCATCCGGACCAGAACCTCACGCCACAAGAACAGTTTCTTTCCCTCTGCTGTTGGACTCCATGAACACTCCATAAACCTGCGACTATGTTGATCGCCTGCATTGTCACTTTAACAGTCATATCATCACCTGTCACTTTATTCACTTTATTCATTAGTTCATTTATTCATTATGTTAGTATTATCCTACCCAGGGCTGCATTAATAACTTTTGGGCCCCGGGGCTTTGTAAATTCAGGGCCCCCTTTCATCATGCCACGCATAAACATTTTGAGGGGCAGGTGCTCTGTGGAAAAAATGGTTTTGTTTAAACATAAAATAAATATGGTATTTACACAAAAAAATATGTGTAGGTCTATTTCAGAAGTGACTTTCTGATATGTGCAGCTTAACAAAATAGATTTACTATAAAAAGTGAAAAAAATAAGTGTTGGGGTCCTTCTCAGGAGATTTTGGCTAAAATAGATGTAATTTCCTGTTATTTGGAGTGTGTTTCAGCTCCTACAGCTCCTATTTTCAGCAGGTTTTAGTTCAGAATAAAGGGCTCTTATTAATAGACTCTTTAGTTTTACAGGCTACAAAGGTCAAAAATAGGCTATATTTTAGCCTTTATATCAGGGGTGGTGAACTGGTCAGAGACCAAGAGCCAAAATTTTCAGCTGTCATCTTTGAAGAGCTGTACCATGACTCGACCTCCTGCCACCACCAGGGGGCAAAATAAATTTTGAATTACATTTAGACACAGACACTGTAAGCCCTTTATTAAAGATATATTTTTAATATAACATGGTTTTGATGTAATTCAAGGGGGTCTAGGAGAATTCTCCCCCAGGAGATTTTTTTTTTAATCTGTGCAATTTTCTGCTTTTTGGTGAGTTTTAGATGTGATATTCTTATTATGTGATGTAATTTTACTAGTATTTAAAAAAGGCCTGAGTCAGTTTATTAACAATATAATTATTGTCATATTCTAATATCAGTTTAAAATGTTTCATGTTTCATGTTAGATGACCCACAGACGCAGCAGTGACGGTGAAGCAGGAGCTGTGGCTCTTAAAACAACACAGACTTCACAAACTTGGATCAGGACGTCTGAACTCATGTTTAGTATCACTTTTACGTCTCCTGTGTCCTTGAACAATGAATGAAATGCGCCGCTGTTTTCCCGCTAAATCGCCGTCCGCGAGCCCCATAGAGAATGAATGGCATTTTTCAGTAAAGTCAGAAACAACCACAACTTTGTGTATATATGGTCTATCTTTGTGAAATAAAAAGTGTGTGAAAGCTTGTGAGTAGTAGAGTGACACTGTGTGCTTCAAAACACACACAGGGCCCAGGATTTTGATGTTTTGGCTTAATTAGGCGAGATCAGTTAAGTTGAGCGGCAGCTTTACGCACGCCTCTCTCTCCCGCGTCAGGTGCCGTGCCAGGAAGACTGACAGAGCGAGAGAGAGGGAGAGAGAGAGAGAGAGAAAGAGAGAGAGCCGAGTGCTGGAGTGGCACGTTTGAAAGCGACTTGCGACAAATTTGAGAAACGGAAGGGGCCCATTTCATCAGCGTGTTGGCCCAACTGTATTGAAAAAAAAAAAAAAAAAAAACATCTATGAGCATGGGCCCTTTGCGCTCCTGGGCCCCGGGGCTGAAGCCCCGGTAAGCCCGTGCATTAATACGGGGTAGATCCTACCTCTTGCACTGACAGATTGCACTGTTGTTTTGATTGTTCTGATTACTGTGTATATTTTTATGGCCTAATTTTTATTGGCCTATTTTTGCATGCCCTTATACTTGATTTTATATATCTTAAATATTTTTATTATATTTCATATTTTTTACTCTTTAGATTCTTTATCTTTATCTGTGTTTTCTGTGTTATATGTTGCACATTAGCATCGCAGCAAGTTCCTAGACTGTGAATTCTGTTTGTTCACTGACAATGGCAATAAAATTCTTTCTGATTCTGATTCTGAAAATAAAATTCATTAAATTGCCACCCTGGTGTTGGTGTTAAGTTCCTGTAAATATTCTTACTGCTCTTGAGTGAATCTGCCAGTTCCTCCAGGTTCATTTCCTTCAGCACATGTAGAGTCAGGTCCAGAACAGCTTCTGTGGACTTTTTCCTCTCGTCACAATATTCTCCATCAGAGCTGTTCTTAAAACAGTCTGGACTCAGAGCTCTCTGGAACCTCCTCAGCTCAGAGCTCACCAACTCATGGAGCCTCTTTTCTACAAGCTGAAACAAACAGTGTCAGACTTCATATATGACTCCGACTTGTTGATAAGCCCCGTCTATTAAGAACAAGCCCCACCTCTTTTTAGTGATAAACCTCACACGTTCTAAACTTAAACCTCTTTTTTCTGAATCCTTTATTACCATAGAACAGATGTGAGACTTTCACTGGCAGCATGTTTCAGTCTCACACTCAGGATGTAATGTTTTTAACCTTCTTTACTCACTCACCTCAAACACAGAAGCCACATCAAACTCATCATTCGAGTCGACATCTGAGGGTTTTCTGCAAAAGTTCAAATGAAAAACAAGATACAACGGCAAATATGATTGAAATATTGTAAAATTTTAGACAAGTAGATGCACTTACATAATCGAGTCAGCAGATTTAAAATCTTTGGGAAGACCCATGGACCTGTCACTTTTGAACGAAACACAAGAAGGATCAGAATGAACTGAGCTCTCTCCTTCAGCCCTGACAAAAAGAGGGAAAAACACATATTTATGACATCAGATTTTTTTTCCATTAATCACATGTGATATGTTATATTATGAATTAATATCCTTTGCAAGTTGATGCTTTGTATCAAGAGTCCACCTTGGACTACTTTACTTTATATCTGCAGTCATTATTTAAACAGTTTCCAGGTTAGTTGAAAACAAATTTAAAAAAAACAACTAACAGGTCTAGAGGCCAGTTGTTTACAGAACTTACTTTCTTATAAAACTAGAACTACAGTACTAGTTTCCACTTTAATTTATACAATACATTAAGGTTTAACTACAGGATTTAATGTCAGAATGTGCAGATCATTTTTTTCCAAAAAGTGTAAACTGTGATTTTATTTCTTTAAGACGTACCTTCATTTACACCACACATTTTTATTTCTTTTACATGTAGAATTACAACATAAACCCAGGAAGAGAAGCTCAATTTAGTTCAAAAAGTAAAAACATTTAAGTTAGAATTTGTGTTGCACAATCGAGTAGTTGTATTTGCTTACATTTATATAGCTTATATTTATGTGTGTATTTTCTGAGGTCTCTGGGTTGATTTACTCAGTCGCTCAGTCTGGATTATTTCTGACTCTTAAACCTTTGCTTTTAAAATTGACACATTGTACTTAAAAAGATATGTGTGTAAATTGGTCAAATTTGCATATTTATGTTTAATTAAAGAAAATACTGTGAGAGGATATGATTTGTCTGCAGCAGAATCATGTCTTGTCTCTGTGAGTTTGTAACTTTAAGCAGTAAACCTGTTCAATTTTAAGCTGTGTCCAATAAAGGAAAGTTGCATCCTCCTGAACATTGTTGGTGTGTGCCTTAAAGTTGTAACTGTCATTTTAATTACAGAAAGTAGAAACAACAAAATACTAGAGCTAACTAACTAATTAATCGCAAATCTGAAAAAAGAGGAGGACTCGTGTCCTTGGATTTGACTCACAGAACAAGCTCATTTATATGAATGAGGGATGGTTCAGATACAGAAACAGAGGCGGTTCAGATGGTTCAGTTCAGAAACAAACTGATCTGCGTGGCACGGAGTAGTAGTACAGAACAGAGTAGCGCGGCATGAGACGGGAGAGTGGCAGAGAAGAACGCAGCACGTGTGAACGCAACAGGAAAGAGCACGAGAGAATGCGGTGGATGGCGGCGATGGGAGTCTCAAAACGGCACACATGACCACACGTCACACAAGCAGACGTACAGAAGGAAAGAAAAGGCGCTTGTCCTTACGCAGTCTGGCGCTGAGATGTGCGCAGTTGTTCAGGAGGAGCGAGTAAAATTAATCGATGCGTTAATTTATTTTGACGCGATTAAAAGAAAAGATTAATCACACTGCGTTAACGCTTTAATTTTCCCAGCTCTACAAAATACATACAAGTTTCTCTACATATACTGATAGAACTTACTTTGTGAAACCCAGTGGCTCAGGAGACTTAAATTCGATGATCAAGTCTTTGGATTTGTCACTTTTTAATGAAACACAATCAAGAGCTGGATGACCTGGACTTTCCTCTTCAGACCTGGAAAAAAAAAATCTAAAATTCAGGAGTCTCTTATGTCAATATTAGGTATAAGCTACCCTGATCTAAGAAATGCTAGGTAGTTAATTATAAAAGTAGTTAATGATAAAAGTTGATAAAAACATTTTAGTAATGTATAATGAATTAGAATGCCGTTAACTTTTAATACCTTGCTGTTGAATCATGTTTGATTTCCAGGACAGACTGTGAAGCCTGTTCTTCAAGTGGATCTGGTTTAGTTAAAACCACTTCCTCGTCTTCCTCCTTCACTTCCATTTTAACCTAAAGCAGAACAAAGTTAAAATAAATGATAGATAAAGAACAATACTTCATGTTTTAGGAGAATGTTTGTGGTTTTGCAATTTAATGTAAGCAGGATATAACGGATAGTTTGAAGAGAAACAATCACTGACGCTTGACAAAAGCAGTGAACCTTTTTGCTTAATTTAACGACAAGGATTAACTCTAAAAGCAAAATTTCAGACTCATTATTCACAGCTTTCTTTGTCTTATCTGTCTTCTAATGGCTTAAAAATAAAGTTATGTGAGTGCAGGAGACATAGGCCTAATCACTTAGCCTCAACAATACCAGGAAATACACACGTTTTCAACAGATCAAACTCATCACAAAATTTACAGTAAATGAATGAGAATGGTACACATTTTAGCGAGAGAGTGAGTGAGTGAGTGAGTGAGTGAGTGAGTGAGTGAGTGAGTGAGTGAGTGAGTGAGTGAGTGAGAGAGAGAGAGAGAGAGAGAGAGAGAGAGAGACTTTTTAAATAGTCCTGGGTTAACGATAATTGATTAGATCGAAAAATCTAATTAGACAAGAGTTCTACTTCAAAACCTAATGACTTTGATAGAAAATATCCTTTTATGGAGCAGGTGGGAAACATGTCTAAATCAAGTCCCGAGGAAACAGCCCAACTACAAGTGAAGTGTAAAGTTATTAAAAAATAGCCATTCTTGACACATTGACACAGCAGCAGCTCTAATAAGCTTAAAATGTAAAACTCTAACCAAAGAAAAGTCAAACTGTTAGCACGTACCTGAGATGAACTATTTTTATAAGTCTGGGCATTGACGCAGTTGTTTAATTCGTGCTTTGAAAACGAAAGCAAAATTGAAGGCATAGGGAAGTGTTTTTCATGTATCTGTTTCAAAGCGAAATGTCTCTCCCTGGTGGATGAAAACAGCATCACACATCGGCAGTGCAAACAACAGAGCAAAAGAAACAACATGAAAAGCCAAAGAGGTGTATTATATTTGTAAATTACACTAAAGTTCAATCATTCAGACAAAGTAGTGAAACTATTGAGACGTTTTTAAGCTCCTGGTCTTTGATTTTAGCTTACTCCCAGAATAAAGATTGACACTTTACAATCTTAATGGCAATAAATGTTGAAAATACACCGTAAAGACAGAAGAAACACAAAGATACATGGCGTAATTGCTAAATGCTAATATACTATGTATCCTTAGCAACAGAGCCGTAACGTTAGCTTATGGAAAACTCTAGTTACTTGTCAATTAACCGTGTTTTCGGCACAAAAAACAAAATAACATTCACATTAGTAACACAAAATATTACAATTGTGTTTATAAGTGACCAAAAACGTACCTTGTGTCTCTTTAGAGGAGCAGCGACCACAAAAACCAAGTTAATTTTGCTCCGTGTCAACTTTTCTGCCGTTAAGAGTCTTTGATTGGCGGTTAAGTGCTGGACAGGAAGTGTGGCTCTTCAAAATAAAAGCGGACCGCGAGAAACCGGAAATCAAATGTTGCTTTGTGAAACTTGGGAAACTAAATTAAACTACATTTGCAGACTGCAGTTAATCTTCACAAAGGAAAAATATCACAGCTGGTTCTTTATAACAAAATTCAAATGATAAAGTTTGCCATTTTAGTTTAATTGCAGCTCAGATTCAGATCTTTTAAACTTAACTCTTCAGAGACCAAAAACGCACAGCTGCTTTCTGTGACCTGGCACCAAGACAATCTGCAGAGAATTGTGAAAGTTTCTTAGGCTTTTAAATACATTTATGTCACTACTCACTTTACTTTTTGTTTTTAAACGCAAAATTTCTTTTCTAACATCATCACTGACCCAGGGTTAAGATCTATTTGTTCGAATGACTCTGTTTATTAACAAAAAACTTGGGTAATAGGTCTTTCACTTTATTTCTTTGCAGCAACTATCCTCATTATTCCAATAAATAGCACTAATTTCATTGTCAGTGTGAGGCAAAGGAATTAAACAACTCGATAAAATAGTCATCTTTGTTAAGTAACAAAGATTTGAGGAAGTATCATAAAATAAAGTAACAATAAACAAGACAAAATATTAAAACAAGTGTAAAAGGCCATAACACTGTAGAAGGAAGGATACCCAAAAAATAAGCACAAGCCACAAGAATAAAAGAATACAAACTAATAATTTCAAAAGAGAACATATTGAATCAAAGCTGCTTCTACTAACAACTCAAAAATTACAATAAAATAAATGTTTGGTTGTTTGATTAACGTAATATAAAAATAATATAAATGCAAATATACAGTTATTATGGCAATAAGACACACATTGGTGCCAGTGGAACCTGAGAATTCACAACCTGGAAAAACACAAACTTATTTCATACAATCATTTGGTTTAACATAAAATTTGAAAACGTATTTATATCCAGTGTTAGAAAAAGTATCCTCATCCCTGTTTCAACAAAGCTCTGATCAAACAAACAATTAAATTAACGAGGCACAAATTGTTTTCGACTGCGACAAGGACCAGATAAATATGTGACGAAAGCTTTGATACGTTAAAATTAAGACAAGTTTCTACTAACCAGGACAAAAAATCAACACTGTTAAATAGAATGAAGTGATATGCCTCTGTAAAGATACATGTTTTAGTCTGTCACAATATATTACAGAATCATTATCAGTAAATTAGAAAAAAAAATATTTGTTATAAGTTTAGAATCATACAACTCTTTATACATTTAAGGTTTAGTTAAAAAGCATCAGGACAGATTAGGGCTTTGCAATTAATCCAATTTCAATTATGATTATAGCTCTAACTGTAAACAACAACTGTGTAATCCAGTAATTGTGATTATTAACATTAACTTATGAGTGGAAAAGTATCTTAAAAGTAACTTGGAGGTGGTGCTTTCCTACTTGTCGACTACATTTACAACAATGTAGTTCAGTGACAATAGAAGTAATTTGTTTTTTGCATTAAGAATAAAAAATTACAACTTAAACACCATTATTTGTCTCTTATTTCAATTATCTGTTGATTGTCTGCATTTAAGGAGCTAGTGATCTGCCTTCTTTCCAAACAAATCATCGTCAGCATTATCGTGATTATTATATTTTCTATAATCGAGCAGCTCTAGAACAGATACAGGCTTTAAGTTACATTCTGGGACCTGGAGCTGAGAAGGAGAAAGTCTAAAATCCTTGACTTTTATGGCCTTGAAGCGAACAACGTAGAAGACGACGCAAAGGAGAACTGGAGAGGTGCAAAGAGGGGACGTTGCCCTGTGGAGAAGTGATGTCATAGACCAGGGCTGTTCAACTTTATTTTCCAGAGGGCCAGATTTTACCGAGGACCATGGCTTCTGGGGCGTATGTAGTTGCACAATACATCATTGTTTTTGACAATGTACCAAAATATATTTCTGTAGTAACAACAGTTTTTATTGGAAATGTCCAAATTGGCGGTAAACCACATAACCAAATCTGGACCGGAAGAATCTCCGCATTAAACCAGATTTAAACCAGGAATAAACGAGATCTAAAGCAGATTTAAATCAATACTGAAATATACACTGTAAAAATGTGATGAAATTGGATAGTGAGTGAACAAATACTCAAAATGTATCCTTGTTTGAGCATATTTTAACTGTCTTCAAACTAAATTTACCAAAACAACAAGAGCTAAGTAGATTGCATGGCTAAAAATATGAAAAATGCAAAATTTTCTCATTGGAAACAAAAAAAACAAGAAAAATACACTATATTTACAAGGAAAATCTTCTTTTTCAGACACTTATTGACACAGAAAATTAAAGCTTGCCACTATTTATTGAGGAATTACCCAGAACTAAATCTACAAACAAAAGAAAAATATGTTTTTGTAACATTCTGAAAACGAACGAGGGCCGGATCATATATTTGAAGGGCCGATTTGGCACCCGGGCCTTAAGTTGAATAGGCCTGCCCTAGACTTTTGAGTAAGACCCAGGATGGAACAAGACCAGGACCAGGACAGACTTGAGAGTGACTTAGAATTGTACCATTCCTGCACTTCATCTTAATCATGGTAAATCATCCTAATCTGGATCCACAGAGTTTTAGGTGTGGAGGTGTTATTATTGTGGATTTTTCTAACACGGTGCAGCCCTGATAAAACATGTTAAAGCTGTATGTTTTGTTAGCTTCGCAGTGTCAAGCATCACTATGACAAAACCTTTTTTTTTTACACAGAAAATATCAGAAGAAACGACATTAAATCCACTTTACGTCACAGACACAAAGCATAAAACATAAAGCAGGTTCATAAATGATTCTCTAATTGTGCAAAGATAAAATGAGACACAATAAATAAAGTGCAGTAGTATGAGTATTTTGGAATGATTAATTTTTCATGTTTAACCCTCTGGTAACCTGCAATTACCAGACCATTACTGGTCCCCATTTTTAAACGGCCATAAAATCCACATACATTCATATTTTTTCATACTTTCAAAACTCAGATCTTCGTCTACTTCTCCTCTGCTCATACATGTGTAACTTTTACATGTGTGATGTATATTTTTTATTTTACAAGGCTTTTTGTCACGAAAGTACACTCCAAGTCAACTATAAAAAAATTAAAATGGCATATTTCCAAAATTAAAACAGTGAAGTGGAAAACTTGAGCTATTTTTATTAGAGCCCAGTATATGTCAATAATTTATGGTGAAAAAAATGTTGGGTTTTGAATGGGAGAGGTTCACGTACAAAAAAAAAAAGCATATTCTCCATTGACTTCCATTATAAACGCATGTTTTGACTAAATTATTAGAAAAAGATGAATTTCAATCAAAAGTTGATCAAAAATGGTTTGATTGTGTTGGTCTGAAGTTAACGACAGTGTGTGAGTCCAGCACAGACACTGTGACCCTGTGACTGCCCCCCTGTGGCACCTGTGGGGAACACAACTCTGCACACAGAAACAGAGACAAAACCAGAGCAGCTCAAAGAAGCACATCTCTGCTCTGATCACAAAGTCTCACTGCTGGATCATGTTTGTGGACGTGTCACAGTGTAAACAAACACAATGAGCTGCTCTGGACATTCTCACAGCAGACTTATGTAGTTATACAATTAGTAGAAACAGTGTCGTTTCATCTATAAATTATATAACAACATGTCACCAGTGTAATTATTGTGGCAGGAATAAACTTTCCTTTTACTTGTTACGATAAATAAAACCATTATTTTATTCACCAATCACGTCACACATAGTGACAGACGAGTTTGATGTTTCGGTGCTGATTCCAAACGCAGGATAGAGCTCTTCAGTGAACCTGGTCTTGTACGTCTGCAGGTGGTACTTCCAATCTGAACTCCTCCCTCCCAGTCCAGGTACACTCCCACTCGATTAGTAGATTTCCCGTTAATAGACCTGTCCATCACTTGAAAAGAGAATTCTCTGTTTTCATGCAGCAAACAAACCCATTCTTTGGTGCATCTGAGCCTACAGGACTGAGCGTTTCTCCCTAAACAGCTGTCGTCTCCTTTCCCTCTGCATTCTTCAGTAATTTTCGAGCATGTTTGTAGGATCTTCCTATGTTTTTATTTTCCATTTTGTTCCACATACCACAGTTGAAAATAAAAGAAAACCACTTTTAAGTGTTGTCATATATTGATCCAAGTACTTTTTGTTGGCTGTATTATATCGGTTAAAAAATTACCTGGCAAAAGTGATGGTGTAACTTTTTATAGTGAAAGTGTTCTAGGGTTAAAAGAAGAGTTTACAGTCTATATGCTAATACATCCACATACATACACATAAAGGCTGTCAGTGCTTAAAACAAATTGACAATACAAGCTTTTTTTTTATCCTCGCCTATGACAAAACAAAAAAGTTTGACCAGAAATGCATGTTCAATTTTTTTTTATTGTGTTCAATCTGTAAATAGTTTAACAGAGGAAGAAAAGGCTGTTTGTGATTCACCACTCGAACAGCAGGAGGTGCTAGACGCCATTACTCACCTTTAATGTAACAAGTCACCTGAAACAGATGGTATTACATCAGAGTTTTACAGGGAATTTTCTGACCTATTATCGACAACGCTATTCTTCCAGTGAGTATGTCTCAAGGGCTCATTAGTTTAATACCAAAGCCTAAAAAAAATATGCTCTATTTATAGATAATTGGGTGCTAATAACATTATTGAATAATGTCTAAAATTTTCACTTTTAGTTTTGCTAAAAGATTTTAAAAAGTTCTTAACTCCATAACAGATGAAAACCAGTGTGGGTTCATGAGTAAGAAACATATTTTTAACAATATCAGGCTGGTGTTTGATCTCATTGACTATTCCGACTTAATTCAAAAAGACAGCTTCATCCTTTTTCTGGACTATTTTAAAGCGTTTGATACAGCATTCTACATTTGAAACACGAGAAACGACTTTGAGCTTCCTATTAAAGGGGAAATATCATGTCAGTAACCATGGCAACGGTCTCTGAGGACATCTGTCGGTCTGATCCTGATCTGTTTGTTTGGTCTGAAGATGTGACTCTCTCTCTCTCCTGCAACACAACAGATTACATCAGATGCCCTTCCACAAACAGCTCATTGATCACGAACACACTGAAGTAAACTCAACATGTGACAGGATTTACTTTTCTGTAGAGGCTGAAGAGAAGGTTGGACGTTCTCCCATTGACATACAGTACAGACCAAAAGTTTGGACACACCTTCTCATTCAAAGAGTTTTTTTTTTAATTTTCATGACTATGAACATTGTAGATTCACACTGAAGGCATCCAAACTATCAATTAACACATGTGGAAGTATAGTACAGCCAAAAAGTGTGACACAACTGAAAAAATGTCATATTCTAGGTTTTTCAAAGAAGCCACCTTTTGCTTTGATTACTGCTTTGCACACTGTTGGCATTCTCTTGATGAGCTTCAAGAGGTCGTCACCTCAAATGCTCTTCCAACAGCTCACCCCAAAACCATCTGGATTAGGTTCAGGTCTGGTGACTGTGGAGGCCAAGCCCGATCTCACAAGAAAGCGCACATTTACCACGACATTACACAATATGTAAATGAGGTATGATTAGCACAAGTTTACGGCCGTCCTGCGTAATTATAGTTCACGTCACAGTCCCCATTCATTTTAATGGTGGTTGTTAAGACGTGTTCTTATTTATGAATATTCATGAAATCCTGATTCTAATCTTAACCTGCCCCAAGCCCCAGACCTAATCTTACCCATTTTAGTAACTTTATGCCTGAACTTACCCGTTTCACCTGAAGAAAACGTCCCCACGTGGCTGCAACCAAAACTCGTCCTATTTTAACGCTGTGAAATCTCGTGTCATTTTTACCCTTCTTTATATCGTGCTAAATGAAAGGCGTAACATAAGTACTAAAAATAGCTGTGAAGTCGTAGTCCAAATACGCTGTTTTTGTGTCGTGGTAAAAGTACGCCATCTAGAGACTGTGTGAGTCGGGGGCCAGCTCATCTGGTGCAGCACACCATCACACTCCCTCCTGGTCATTCTGTTTATATCTTCAGTGTGAATCTACAATATTCATAGTCATGAAAATAAAAAAGACTCTTTGAATGAGAAAGTGTGTCCAAACTTTTGGTCTGTACTGTAGATCTCCTCAGAGCTGGTCTGGTGTTGGTTCTGTTTATTTATTTATTTAGGTTTATTTGATAGGGACAAGTATGTTTCATGAGCTCATGTCACACACTACAACATTTTAGCCGAGGCTAATTCTCAATGTCTGTCCCTAGTTGAGTTTTACATACAAACAGTCAAAATACAACACAACACAATATAAAATACAATACACACAGCTTCTGGTTCAGACTAGGGACGGAAAATCGATCGAAGTTTGCAGAAATCGAATCGTAAGGCCAGAATCGATACGTTTTTCATGCAGCCACTGACTTACACACTCACTCTGTATTTGTATAATACACACAATAATACAAGAACAGTCACAATGTTTGAAGAAAGAAAAGCCTGAACTTGTGCTAGGTCTGACTAAATGTGCTTTATTATGTTGAGTTAACAACTGATGGTTTAACGACTCTAAATATGGACACTAAATAAGACTGTTTACTGTTTGAATGTTAATTAAAACACAAGTTCTAAGCTCTAACAACAGTGGCTTTGTTTTAAATGTCATTTAGATGTATTATGGTTTATTTTGTGTCTTAAGAAAAAAAAAGTTAATATCGATAAACTAACAAAATCGAAAACTGAATCGAATCGTGACTTCCAAATTATCCCATCCGTAGTTCAGACTGATTCCTGCTCCGAGTCCAGAAGCTCTGATCTCTGTGAAAACAACTTCCATTTTATTCTATTTATTCTGAGCCATCAGATTGAAAATGACTTTCGGATCAGAGTCGAAACGTCTTGATCTTCGGAAACACAGTCCAGATGACTACTTTGAAGACTTCTACTATTGTATTTGTTATTTATACACCCTTGTAGAGTAGAGTAACCTGTAAAGTTTACAGATATAATGTGAATATACAACACAGTCTCACTAGAGGGCGTACAGTTACCACGACACAAAAACAAAAACAGCGTGGTTGCACCCACGTGGGGTCGTTTTTTCAGGTGAAACGGGTAAGTTTAGGCATAAAGTTACTAAAATGGGTAAGATTAGTTCTGGAGCTGGGGGCAGGTTAAGATTAGGATCAGGATTTGGTTAATATTCATAAATAGGAACATGTCTTAACAACCATCATTGAAATGGACGAAGACTGTGACGCGTAATATAATTATGCAAGACGGCCGTGAACTCGTGCTAATCATACCTAATTTACATGTTGCATGATGTCGTGGTAAATTTACGCTTTCTTGTGAGATCGGGCTAGAATATAATCTAGGTCCTGTGTTTGTCTCGTCTTGTTTTGTTTGTTATATTTTTATGCATCAACAATGATTTATATGATCATTGTACAAAGTGAATATATTGTATGGCAGCATATTGGATAGACTCCAGGAAGACTAGCTGTTTTAACGGCTAATGGAGATCTGAATAAAATGACATGAAATGAAATGCAGCAGCAGTCACATAGACTCCTGTTAATCTCATTGTATGTGTGCTGATGGTCTGGTCTGATCTGTAGCCCCGACACTACTGTGAACAAGAAGAAAGCTTTACTGAGGCCATCACTGCTGCTTTAAGCCCACATGAACAACTATTGCATTCTTATTATTACCCTGCGGCAAGTTGGCCACTGTCCAGGGTGTTCCCCGCCTAAGGCCCAAAGTTGAAAATGAATGAATGAATGCATTCTTATTCTTATTCATCCTCATCATTCTGGAGATTGCATCAGCCAAAGTTATAAAGACTCTTGTGTAACCTTTGTGCTGTGAAAAACAAGTCTGTTTGTCTTAAATTAACATTTGTTTTAGCCTAAAGATGTTCTTAGCAACGGCTCCTAATTCTGACAAGCCCAGGAGTGTTTACAGAGCACACAAGTGTCTTACCTCAGATCTGCATATAATGTGTCAAAGAAATGAAGAAATACTTACAAATCAATGAAATATTGAGATGTATGTGTCTCTTCCTGAGCAGAAACACTTGAAACAGTAGAATAGTGTGTGTTCCTCAGTCTGTTTACCGTCTCAGCAGTGCTTCCTTTAAATGCCCACACTGCTCTTTTCACTCTTTAGCTTGTAGTTATGATTACTGCCTTTAAGTCGTCATTAGCTCAGGTCGTCTGTGATCAATGTCACTGTTTTTAAGGGTCTGTGTCAGACTTTTCATTTTTCATTGTAAATAGTCAAATGTCTGAAAGATGTTATGTATTACATGTACATTATTGTAATGCTGCACTGACACTTTGTTCTGCTGCCTCTGACTCAGGTCGTCGTTGTAAAAGAGAATTTGTTCTCAATCGACCTACCTGGAGAAATAAAGGTTAAAGGTGGGGTAGCTGATTTTCACACTGCAAACACAATTTAGGTTTAAAATTTGACCATTTCCTTTCATAAATCCTTCGACACACGGTTATATCGACATGTATTCATTTCAGTTGCATTTATGACTTATAAACGCTTTTTTACAAACAACAAAGTGAAACTGGAGTGACCGCCCCAAGCTCAGCCAATTAGAGCGCAGCATTCAGCTCCTGATGAGAACTAAAATTCTTTATTATTCAGTTCAGACAGTACTCAGAGGTCTAATTTTTTCACAACGTGCTGTATTTAGTGTATACTTTTTAGTAAAAAGCACAAAGTTTACAAATTTAAAACTAAAAAAGTTAGCTTCTCCACCTTTAAATAATTAAAATAAAATAAATCTTACATAAAGTTCTGTGAAAATGTTGTTTCTGAATCTAAATTATAAAAATATATTCAACAAATCCTGGACGTCAAAGGAGCTCAAATGCTGTCTAGCTGAAAGGAGTGCTGCTCATCTCTCAGGTGACACTGAACAGCTTCTAGAAAAAAGGAGGGAGAGGAAAAAGAACTCAGGCCAAAATCCACTATAAAAACAGGACAGAGAGTACATTTTAAATGGTAATGTTCGACATGCCTGGGCGTTGCTAAATACATGAATGAAGTTCAGATTTTATGAAGAACTTAAAGGGGTCCTATTGTGTGTTTTTTTGAATATACATACACAGATCAGTAATTTACCTTTTGTTCATTGTAAAACACAAAGTTGATCTAAAACAACTTAAAAACAGCTCTACAGACTTCCTGTTCAAAACTACAGATCGGATAAGCCCCGCCTCTTCACTTTAAAATGTAACTGTAAAATGCAACAGATTTTAAAAACTATGGTTATTGTTGGAAAGTGAATATGGGACAGTATTGAACCATATAAACTTCACTTTGAGTATTAATCTTGTGAATTATACCAAGTAAATACAGACAAGTGGGAGGGGATAGGTGGTAGGTGAGGTCAGGGATTTCTAAGCACATGAGCTCCAGCTGAAGAACACTACAAGATTACTCAAACATGAATGAATCAATTCAAATATAACTTTGAGTAAACTAATGATAAACGGAAGGCCATTATAACAAGATTAAAAACTTAGAAAAGTGAATTTGACACAATAGGTCCCCTTTAAATAACTTTTACTGCAGATTTGACACCACAGATGATAGTGCAGAATGAGACCTGCAGTAATCTCCCACTTATGACATCTATTGAGATCAACAGCAGTGAGGTTCTGACGAGCCTCCTCGAACTGCAGCCTAATGGTGCGTTCAGACCGGGCAGCGTATTTGCGTTTTTGCTTCCATTTTAAATGTTAAGTCAATGTAAACTCGTGCCTTGAGTGTTCAAGCGTATTTGCGGCGCGTAATGGCGTATGGGAAATGTAAGCTCAAACCTGCGGCGGCTGCAGCTTCAGAACTATTGCATTCTTATTCTTATTCATCCTCATCATTCTGGAGATTGCATCAGCCAAAGTTATAAAGACTCTTGTGTAACCTTTGTGCTGTGAAAAACAAGTCTGTCTTAAGTTAACATTTGTTTTAGCCTAAAGATGTTCTTAGCAACGGCTCCTAATTCTGACAAGCCCAGGAGTATTTACAGAGCACACAAGTGTCTTACCTCAGATCTGCATATAATGTGTCAAAGAAATGAATAAATACTTACAAATCAATGAAATATTCAGATGTATGTGTCTCTTCCTGAGCAGAAACACTTGAAACAGTAGAATAGTGTGTGTTCCTGTGACATTTGGAGCTCAGTCTGTTTTCAGTCTCAGCATCACCCCCAATACCAGACCCACCTACTGCAAAGAACTGTATTAGAAAAGTCATTTTATTGATTAAAACAACCATATTTATTATTATTCAAAATGTATGGACCTATTATTCTGTATATAGTCATTAATTGGAAAAAAATAATGTCTTGTGAAAATATCTAGCCCACCAGTGTGTTGGCCAACCATATAACATTCTCAGTAGCCACGCTGCAAGACCCACTTCAGTTTGCCTATAAAAGCAATAGAGGCACTTGTGATTTTGCTTAATACTGTCACCAAACATCTTACACAAGCCAAAGCCTATGCAACAGTTTGATTTTTGGATTTTAGTTCAGCCTTTAATTCAATGAAAATACATATTCGGTTAAAGAGACTTGCTGATCTCAGGGTTGGTCTTGTGGATCAGACAGTTTCTCTCATGCCACCCACAAAGAGTTTACATCAGGAGCAATACATCTGAGGAGCTGAGTGTGGGGCTGCAGCTATCCATTATTTTAGTATTCTACTTTACTTTGATTAATACAGTAATCTATTAACTTAATTTTTTTACATTTTTATAATGGTAATAAGTATATTTTGCTTGAGAATACAATAATAATTGCACATAAAAACAGCAACTTTTCCCGTTAAAGGAGACCTATTATGTCAAATTCACTTTTCTAAGTTTTTAACCTTGTTATGATGGCTTTCCTTTATCAGTAGTTTACTCAAAGTTATATTTGAATTGATTCCTGCATGTTTGAGTAATCTTGTTTTGTTCTTCAGATGCTGTGCTCAGAAATCCCCGTTCTCACCTACCACCTAGCCCCACCCACTTGTCTGTATTTACTTGTTATAATTCAACAGATTAATACTCAAAGTGAAACTTATATGGTTCAATACTGTCCCAGAGACACTTTCCAACAATAAAAAATTGTTTTAAAAATCTGTTGCTTTTTACAGTTACATTTAAAATGAAGAGGCGGGGCTTATCAGTTCTGCAGTTTTGAACAGGAAGTCAGTAGAAATGTTCCTATTTTTTTATTCTTTTCGATCAACTTAGTCTTTTACAATGAACAAAAGGTAAATTACTGATCTGTGTATGTTCTAGTCTCTTACTAAATATAAAAAAACACAATAGGTCCCCTTTAATACACAAGTTTAATATCATATAATAAGTGAGCCACATTTCACTCTCTTATTTTCACACAGATGCAGAAGTGTGTTAACATGGGGGTCTGAGAACTTATTGTATCTTCGTGACAGATCATTAGATTCAATATTAAATCCACAAACATCTGCAGACTCGTGGTTTTGACTCAAAGCACGTCCCAAATGTGACAGACTGGCAGCGGAGCTATAAGTCTACACAAATGCGCGGGTCTGTTTCATGTAGACCAGGGGTCGGCAAACTTTTTGGCTTCGGGTGCCGCTTTTAAAGGTCCAGCCTCTGAGTGTGCCACTATGACATGGGATTTTTACTATAATACATTTACTTGCCAAATTGTTTTTAATGTACTGTCACTCTTTTAAATAACATCATTCAGATTAATGCAAAATATTACACAAACTTGAATATTTTTTTTGGTGTAAAAAAGATTTGAACAAGCAGTAAATTTGAGGAAAAGTCAATAAAGCTGTAAAAAGCAGCAAATCTTCATTCTGCTGCTTTTGCTGCTGTTTTACTGCCTCATTTCCTCAGTAGCAAGTAGCAGATGTGGCCTATTACTAATAATGCATGAATCATAATGTATTAATTAAAAAAAACACCTCTTATGTGTTTATTTTTTTAAGCTTAATTTTGAATAATAAGTGTTTGGTGAACAGGTGAATCCTTCGTGTTGTACTTGTGGTTTAATGCTCTGTCGCAGAAAGTTTCACTGTTGTTCGAGGTGCCACAACACTGTTAAGGCCCGTGCAGACAGGATGCGATGAGCGGCAAATGTCGCTTGAAATCCCATGCATGTGTATGTGTCTGTCAGCGGAGGAGCGGGCTGTGGTGTCACCAATCAAAGCAGCGAAATGATGGCTTTGAGAGGGGCTGCCGCGCTCGCTCCAGTTGGATTTCTTTTAGCTGGAGCAACGCGAAAGGAGAGCATAGGGCTTCATTTGGCAAAGTTAACAAGGAGACTGTGGTGTTTTGGGCTGATCCCAAGAGGACTAGTCCTCTTGTCCATGATTGCTTATGCAGCAAGCTTTGAGTTTACTATAAATATATTTTGGCAACTGTCCCCGCCCACTTCCTCATTGGTTTTCGCGTCTTCTCGCTTGTGGGCTGCCGTGAAATATATTTATCTAGCAAACTCAAAGCTTGCTGCATAAGCAATTATGTTAACTTTGCCAAATGAAGCCCTGCGCTCTCCATTCACGTCGCTTCAGTTAAAAGAAATCCATCTGGAGCGAGTGCAGCAGCGCCTCTCAAAGCCGTCATTTCTCTGCTTTGATTGGCGGCACATCGGGGCGCTCCTCCGCTGACAGCCACATACACATGAATGGGATTTCCAAGCGACATTTGCCGCTCATTGCATCCTGTCTGCACGGGCCTTTAGAATCCTACATTCTTGACAAGCACATTGTACATTGTATTATCGTTTTAATGTATGCATAAGTGCAGAAAAAAAGAACAATAAGATAATTTCTGGGATTTGAACCCAGGTCCCCCACATTCTAGCACTACCTTTTACACGTGCGCCACCAAGGCACACTGTTTCAGCTAGTTGATTAACAGTATATGAATTTGGTTGTTGAATCAACAGGTTATTTTTGTCTCGGACATCGCTTTTCTTTTGCTGTGAACATAAAGTTTATTTGGCCAAATAGAGGCTTGTTTTTGTCAGAATCGAGGAGTTTTATGAATTATAAACATTGACAGCACAGGATGCGCAAACGAGAGGAATCCCTGGACTAACGTTTGTAAATACAATCTTTTTTTTTTTTTTTTGTGGAGCCACAGGGTGAGTCCCAGACACATGTTCTGTGTTTTTTATGTTTGTGCAGCCTTTGGTTAGAATAAGTTAATAACTAAGAAGTCTGATTATGTTGAAAACTGTAGTACTGGTCGTTTTCAGTCACAAACAGATCACACGCATGAGGGAGAGACGTACGGCCCTCTGCGAGCAGGGTGCTTGGCGGAAAGCGGCATTGACGCCTGTAAAATTCGCCTGTTCGTGGAAAAAAGTTCACGCTGGTAATGGTAGACGCTCCGCGCCGCTCTGGTCGTGCGAAATCGCGCCTACACATAGACATAACATTGAAAGTGTTCGCGTGGTTGCGTTTGGTCTGAAAGCACCTTTAAAAGCTGTATAGCCCAAAATCACAACAACAGCCATCGCAAAGGACTTCACATGAGCGAATAACAGTCAAAAGATTAAAACAGGGAGATGGGGAGGAATCCAAGCAGGTCCTGGACACTGGAGCAGCAGCATCTAAAACAGAGACACTCCCCAAAAGGAGAAGGACAAGAAACAATGGAAAAAAAGAGAATACTAGGGAAAAAAACACATAAAAACACCAAGATTAACAATAGTCAATTAATAGTCAATGTTGGAGCCAGAACACAGTTTTGTTATTTTTCTATAAGTTATCAGTTATGTTTTTCTTTAATTTATTGCTAAAAGTATGTTTATTTTGGTTATTTGAATATTTCTTCTAATTCATTTGATTATTAGCTTATTTGTTTAATTTGGTTCAAGCATAATTTACAGTTTATTATGTTTGTTAAAGTAACGGTTATTTCTTGGTTAGTTTAGTTATTTTGTACTACTTCCCTTTTTTATTTTGGTGGATCCTGTCTCCTCATTAAAGGCTGCACCATCTAGCTGTGCAGTAGAGCAGGCCAGTTTTGGAGCCAAACAGTTTTTGACCTTTGTTTTCCCTTTATCTATGTGATCCCTGTTGTTTTGTCCCATTTTTGTATGTCTTGCTTATTGTGAAGTACTTAAGTAAAAGAGTTTTAACTGCACAGATGATTCATGGATTTTATTGATTATCTTGGATGGTGGATTTTAAACAACATGGTATAAGCGTCAAATCGGCTTCAACTTGGGTCTAAAGACCGACAGTCAATAATAAAGGGCATAGAAAAAGTTAAGATAAAGTATAGTAAGAAAACTAAAACAAGATAAGGAAGAAAAGGAAGAAAAACATTTATAACACAAGATAATAATAAAAATGACATCACATAATAAGAATATCACATCTAAAGCTCACCAAAATGCAAAAAATTGCACAATATTTTTTAAATTATCTTCCTAATCCAAACCCCCCTGAATAACATAAAACCTTGGTATATTTAAAATTCGGTAGAGAGGGGGCAGAGGGCTAGAACCCACTACATTTTGTTTCTGTCAGGGCCGCTGGTACTTCCCCTGCACCACCGTGTGGCTCCTTAATCTTAATGAAGATCTCATTTTCTATACTTTTGACAAATACACACCAAACTGCACACTGTGAACTTGATCAAGAGTAGTTTTTTTTTGTTTTAACCTGAGGTCTTAGTCAAATGTTCTTTTTCAGTTGGTTGTGTCAATAGTCATGTGAAACAGGCTGACGTGGTTGGTGTAGAGAAAACAGCCTGAGGACCAGGCCACATGGCATAAAAACTCAGCTCACTGAGCTCAGGACCAGAAGCTCACCGCTGACACCATGAAGATCGCTGTACTGCTCCTGCTGCTCCAGGTGGTCCAGGTGTTCTGCTCAGTCCAATATGCAAATTGTCATGGTAAAAAGCTCATCTTTACGGTCACTGAGGTAAACCTAAATAAGAAGACCTACCAAGACATCCATGGTGCTCCCGACCTCTATCTGAGGGTGAGCTATTTTGCATTTGCCTACAAATCCCTCTCTCTTTCTCTCCCTCTTTCCCTTTCTTTCTTTCTTTCTTTCTTTCTTTCTTTCTTTCTTTCTTTCTTTCTTTCTTTCTTTCTTTCTTTCTTTCTTTCTTTCTTTCTTTCTTTCTTTCTTTCTTTCTTTCCCTCTTTCTCTCTCTCTCTCTCTTTCTCCCTCTATCTCATTTGCTCTCTCTCTCTCATTCTCTCTCTCATGTTCTTTTTGTCTCTGTTGCAGACATGGTTTAATGGAAAAAGAGTGAAAACCACCGGGTTTAAATACGGCCACAGAGTCATATTTAACTATGATTTTATAATTCCGAAATACATTTCACCCAGAGGTGTGTCAGTGATCTTGTCCGATGGAAACAGTCCAATACGAGACAAGAATATCATCTCATGTGCATTTAACCCCTTCTATGCGTATAATACATGTAAAAACAAGTATGGTACACTTCAGTTTAAAGTCAAGTGCTAAAAATAGAGCTAAAAATCAGACTGGCTGATAAAATGTTAAGGCGTCACTGTGGTTTGGAGCCTTCTCTGTGTAGGTGTTTTTTAATGGAATGATGACTACAACTAGGTCATCATTAATAAGACAATAAGTTCTGCTCTTATACCACTCAATTTGTTCTCTAGTCCCAACGTATGGTCATTTTTTTAATTTAAAGTCAGTCTAAAATCAATCAATCTTCTTAGATCACACATGATAAAGCTTAACAAATTTGAAGAATTAATCCGAGTGGCCAGGCTGTTCTCCTTCTCTGAACATCGACCGTCCATCACCTGAAGTGTCTTGCCCGAGGACACGACACCAGGCCGTTTGTCCATGAACCACACACTGCTGATGTCTTTCTAAACCATTTGCTGTTGCTGTTGACTTTTGAAACAGTCTGTAATAAAAGATGAATTCATGTCGACTTTGTGCTCTAAAGCTTCAAAGAAATAAAACCTGGCATCATAAACATGTGTTTCTTCTTTGTTTGTTGTTTACAGTTTTTCTCAGTTGGTTTGGCTCATTTCTTGAAACTGAGATGACATTCTCAAAACCATAGATCATTTGGTCAAACAATTTGACACTTCGTCAAAACATCACAGATCACCAGCAAAAGCACATATCTCTGCCAAAACTGTTTGTATATGTTTCATCAGTAAGTTACTTTTCCATGTAAAGAGTCAATTCCATCAAAATCACAAAGATCCTTCTCAGTTGTGTGAGAAACATTCTTCAGGCAGGCAAAATAAGTCAAACACAAAAATCCAGGGTTCCACGTTTTATTGGCAAAATCACAGAAATCAGAGGAGGACAGACCCTGGCCGCAGGGCCGGGAGCCCGGAACACAATGCCTGACTGTCACCCACTCCCAGCAGTGTCACACACCCCCAACACAGTGAGAACAAGGGTATTTATACTTTCAGTGTTCATTTGGCATTTGCACCTGACTGTAATCATTCTTTCTAGTTGATAGATGGTATGTAACTAGCCAGCTAAGGACCAAGGTTAATTGCTGCTAAGAACTAAAGTTAGTTGCCAGTTGCTAGGACACACACACTGACTTGACTGACGACCCCAGCTTCTTAAATATGTTCTTAAATTATATTGAGGAACACTGCCGCATTTGGAGTTAGCCAGGGCTATATTACTTGCACATGTTAATACCTGTCAAGAATCATTTCATAAACAGTGCATGGGGGTCGTTATAGTTAGAGTGGACCTGATCGTGTTTCTCATGGACTGGCCGTGTGTCCTCAGACTCACACAAAGAGCTAAAAATGTGGGTGGACAGCTGGGTGGACAGAAGTTTAGCTAGGTAGACAGAAATCTCATAGAAACAGTTATCAAAGAAAACTAAGAGAAATGAAAACAGATAAATGGACACAGAAATTTCCTCACAGTTGCTTTGGCTCTTTTTCATTCACTTAGTCACTTTGCCAAAATAACCTGGATGGTTCAGCACAACACCATGGATCACCTGCAGAAGCTCATATCTCTCCCAAAACACTTTAGATATGAGTCAAAACCAGACGTCTTTGTCCCAAAACACATGGTCCCTTTGGTCTTGTGTGAGCACTGACAGTCAGAATGTTTAGATGTTTTCTCACTGTGGCAGAAGTCCAGCTAACACAATAGAATTATACACTCGAATACGCTAAAGCTTTTCTCCATTGGATTGGCTTAGTTATTTTTACATCTCTAAAATCATTTGGCCAAAAGATGTTACATTTCTGTGCAACATTACAGCTCAATATCAAAACCTCATCTCTTTCCCAAAACTGTTCATACAAGCTTCAAAACTAAAAGTCTTTCTCATCTAAACAGTCAGAACAGAATGAGAGACCAGTGTAAGTGTATTTGTGTTTGACTTACAACTGTAAAGCATCACT
The DNA here is from genome assembly GCA_038363315.1 of Mugilogobius chulae. Lineage (NCBI taxonomy): Eukaryota > Metazoa > Chordata > Actinopteri > Gobiiformes > Gobiidae > Mugilogobius > Mugilogobius chulae. The sequence continues at coordinate 1,057,922 of JBBPFD010000674.1, forward strand.
GCAGTGACTGGAGAATGTCTCTAAACTGGATCAATCATTTCTGATTCTGTATTTTCTTTGTCATGTTTATAGTCTGATTATTTGTCATTTCTATAATATCATTCTTTGTCATGTTTATAGTTTCATATTGTACCATCAGAATAAGTCACATCTTGAGAAGATATTACAGTGTTTATGGTATTTTATTCTTGACTAACTTTGACAAATGAACAGAGTCTTTTGCTCATGAGGACTTACACAGTGAAATCCTGCTGACATGTTTTGGACATAACAACCATTACACTGAAAAACAGCTCATCAGTTTGATCTGAAAGATCTTTTGATTTGAAAAATGTGCTAAATGAGGAATCATTGTCCTGTCTGTAGGAGACTTGTACAGAAACATGTGCAAAGCTGTACTGAGCCATTGAGACATGGTCTATGACACTGGAAGTTTGATGAAAGCAATGAGAAATGACATTCAGTTGTGAGCAACTGTAGCTTGGTTTGGAGATTTGTCCATGTGATTCTGAGAATGTCATCTCGGTTTCAAGAAATGAGCCAAACCTATAGAAAAAACTGTAAAAGATCATTTGGCCAAACAATGTTGGAGTTTGTCACAACATTACATCTCAGATCTCTCACAAAACTGTTCCTACAAGCTTCAGAAATAAGTGACTTTCCCATGTAAAGAGTCAGTGCCATCAAAATCACAAAGATCCTTCTCAGTTGCTTTGGCTCAAATGAATGAACTTAGTCACTTTTGCTAAAATAACCTGGATGTTTCAGCACAACACCATGGCTCACCTGCAGAAGCTCATATCTCTCCTCAAACACTTTACCCATGTGTTGTTTCTCGTCTAAACAGTCAGGACAGAATGAGTTACCAGTGTTTGTAAAGCATCACTGCAGTGACTGGAGCACTGCTCTGAACTGGATCAAACATTTCTTATGTATTTTTCACTAATTTATTTTATTTTTTGTCATGTTTATTGAGGTGAGAAGAAGTCATATTTAGAGACGATATCACAGTGTTTGTGGTATTTTCTTCTTAAAGTGAAGCTCACCTCCTAAACTCCACCACAAACTCATTTCAAACACTGCAAACTCATTGAAAAGCTTTGGGAAAAGGGCAAAGGCTGGGCTTAGACAGGAGAGCAGCAGTGTGACTGGATTGACACGTGTCTGCATCTAGGGCTTATGTTTGAGTGAACAATACACGCTGACGTCACACAGAGTCTGAAGATGACATGAGACACAAAGCCAGTTTGGGACTAGTTTGACCTGAAACTTGCTCATTTGCTTAGTTTACTATAAAAATGCCACACACAAAAAGAGACTCAGAACAGTTGGCAATGCTATTTAAACACCATATACACAGTTTAGATTCACTTACTAATCATAACAAAAGAACTGAGTCTTGTGCACATGAGTAATCATTAGACTGATAATCACCTCATCCAGTTAGATCAACAAGATCTTTTTATTTGTAAAACATGCTAAATGTGAGCTCGTTGGTCTGTCTGTAGGACACTTGTACAGAACCATTTGCAAAGATGCACTGAGGCACTGTAGACTTGGACCGAGACATGGGCAGTTTGATAAAAGCACTGAGAAATGTCATTCTGTTGTGAACAAATGCAGGTTGGTTTGGAGAACTGTCCATGTTATTTTGAGAATGTCATCTCAGTTTCAAGAAATGAGCCAGACCAGTTGAGAAAAATTGTAATATTGTATGTGTGCTGCTGATGGTCTGGTCCGATCTGTAGCCCCGACACTACTGTGAACAAGAAGAAAGCTTTACTGAGGCCATCACTGCTGCTTTAAGCCCAAATGAACAACTATTGCATTCTTATTCTTATTCATCCTCATCATTCTGGAGATTGCATCAGCCAAAGTTATAAAGACTCTTGTGTAACCTTTGTGCTGTGAAAAACAAGTCTGTTTGTCTTAAATTAACATTTGTTTTAGCCTAAAGATGTTCTTAGCAACGGCTCCTAATTCTGACAAGCCCAGGAGTGTTTACAGAGCACACAAGTGTCTTACCTCAGATCTGCATATAATGTGTCAAAGAAATGAAGAAATACTTACAAATCAATGAAATATTGAGATGTATGTGTCTCTTCCTGAGCAGAAACACTTGAAACAGTAGAATAGTCTGTGTTCCTCAGTCTGTTTTCAGTCTCAGCAGTGCTTCCTTTAAATGCCCACACTGCTCTTTTCACTCTTTAGCTTGTATTTATGATTACTGAACACCAACAACATGGACAACTGTGCTTGTTTACACCTGACTGGATCAACTTTCAGGACTATTTTTGATCCAAAATATAAAGTTATTATGTGTTTGTGGCTTAAGGGATTAATACATTTAACTATTTGTAATTGTGTTTTTACAGCAGGTGCTGAGGTCTCGTGGTTAAATTTTTGTTTCACTTTGCATTTTCCCTTGTCTCTGTGTCTCTTCGCTGCTTTTGTCTCGTTGTGACCCTGTCCTCATCAGCCTTGGACACTCACAAGTGTGCTCATTGTGGAGTTTCAAAATCAAACCTAAAAAGTGCTGTTTATTGTTAAAATTCTATCCCGGGCCACAGATGGTGCTTTTTTCTTTTCTCTTTACACAATACTGTTAGCATTAAATGTCTTACTTTTTTACAAATAACCACAGGATTCTCTTGTTGGTGAATATTTGAGTTGATGAGCCACAGAAGTGTGTGACTGCAGCCTCTGGCTCTAGAGATTTATACTGTACATTTATACTGTTGCTATGGCAACACCGTGAGAGATGCGCTGTGTCCGAACGTCCACACTTGTTCCCTATCCACTCAATTACTATATTGACCCTATTTTGTCCCGCCCACTTGGCTTGGAAGTGTACTTCCTGTTTAGCTCTGTTAAGGTAGCTAACGTGTTTGTTTGTCTGTCTTGTGGGGCAATTTTAATTAAATATAATGACAGTTAAAATAAACCCATCGACTGAAATCTACAGGCTAAATGCAGCTAAACAGGAAGTGCACATCCTAGAAAAGTAGGCGGGACAAATAGGGTCAGTAGTCCTGCCCTGTTCAGTGAACTAGTCAGCGCACTCATTCATCTGGTCTTTCGGACAGGGAGCGCACTACTTTCAGCTTCTCCCCCTTGTTAATGTACCGATAAAAAAAGTCCGATAAAAATGAAATTTTGTAATACTGACCAGGTCCATCTAACACACACATATTTAAGGACTACTAATCATAATCCAAGTCTGGTTTAACTTGGACAAAACATTTAACCGCAAACGGACTGGATAATTCCTCTTTTACAGCCCAAACTAAGGTTAGCAGCTAACGTTAGCATCTCCACGGCTAACGGCTTTCAGTTACGAGTGTTTTGTTTATTCTACGGCTCAACAGTTGTTTAAGCGGCTCCTTAACGTCTTTACTTCAGTCGTGTTGTTTACAGTTAAAGACCTGACGTCCGCGTTGTTTTTTCCGATTCTTGCAATGAATTGTGGTCCATATTGACCGTTCTAGTGACCATCGATGCCATGGATCTATTATATTATCGAGATACGGTATTGCTAGCTTGCAGCCGTTGTAAATCAGCCCCAGTGGCCGCTCCATTGGTACTGCAGCGGGAACATTCCTCTACAGGCTAGAAAGGATTTTTTCCCTAGAGCGCAATGCAAACACAAACCGCCCGTGTTCACCAGAAACAGCATCTACAGCACATGTGTCAAACTCAAGGCCCGGGGGCCAGATGCGGCCCTCCACCTCATTTCATGCGGCCCTCAAGATCTTTTTCTATAATTTTCTATTAGTGCCAGAGGTAATTTTGATGTCTTAACCTAATGAAACAATTGGTCTGAAACTTAAAGAATAAGTAATTTTTCAAACTAATACAAATGTGTATTCCGTTGTTGTCACTTCAATAAATATACAATAATCAAATATAACTATTATTTGTAGTATTTCAAAGATTAGTAAGGTTAATTTCAGTTACAACCGGCCCTTGGAGGACAACACCGATGTCAATGTGGCCCTTTGTCAAAATGAGCTTGACACCCCTGATCTACAGCTTTAAGAACTGACGGACTTTGTGGCGATTCTTACCTAGATTCACATCATAAACTTTTTTCCGGTTCAAAAGGTTTTAGTTTCGTATAAAACGGCTTTTTAAGCTTTAGCTTCGGCTACCGCTGCTAACACTGTAACTGCCGCTCTGATTGGTCAGAACGGACACGTGTGAGCTTTCGGCTTCTTTCGGATTCACTCGGCTCGAGCTCGTCCCGCTCCTCGCGGGGGGAGTTACGGAGGAACACAACTGCGCATGTTCCATAGCCTGTAGAGCACCTAGCAAAACACTAAAGCTAACGGCCATATTGGCAACGAACGCCAGTGAGCAAAAGCCATTGACGCACAGTGCCCGTCATCTTTGATCACCGGGGCTTGATCGATGCTCACTACTCTTCCAGATGCATTGTGGGAAATTTTGAGTGCACTACTTTTTGACCTGCTGGACAATCGGACACCACTACAAAATGGCGTGACCCCTGAATAGTGCACTATATAGTAGTTAGGGCTCACATTCTGACACAACCATGGACCTAGGGTTCCATTGACTTTTTGGGTTGAGATATCAGTAAGGAATTTGGGAAAAAATATAATTCTATTTTTTGTTGTAAATATTGAAAAAAAAAATCACAAATCAAGACAACAAAGACAATATTAACAGATACAGAGACTGTACAGTTGTATATAAATGTGGATAACTTTTGATGCTTCGCTGTCGTCCTCACGTAAAGCTCTTGTTTTGTCAACACAGTATCACTAGAGGGCGTACATTTACCACGACACAGAAACAGCGTATTTTGAGCAGGACTTCACGGCTGTTTTTAGTACTTATGTCACACCGTGTATTTAGCACGATATGAAAAAGAGTAAAAATTACATGAGATTTCACAGCGTCAAAAAAGGACGAGTTTTGGTCTTGTCCACGTGGGGACGTTTTCCTCAAGTGAAACGGGTAAGTTCAGGCATAAAGTTACTAAAATTGGTAAGATTAGGGTTGGGGCTTGGGGCAGGTTAAGATTAGAATCAAGATTTCATGAATATTCATAAATAAGAACACGCCTTAACAACCACCATTGAAATGAATGGGGACTGTGACCCGTACTATAATTACGCAGAACAGCCGTGAACTCGTGCTAATCATACGGAATTTACATATTAGGCTCGGGATCGTGATATCATACAGCTGTAGATTGTTCAGTTGGTCTAATGTTAAACCAATTGAGATTTTAAATAGCTAAATACAGAAAATAGCGTTTATTAAATCACTTTTTGACACTACAGAGTGATAGATAAACTTACCAGTACTGACCCAGCAGCTTGTTGGGCTGCTCTGTGGCTGTTTTGTTTACTTTTGTTAATCGTTTTGTCTAATGTATTCCTATGGAAGTTCTGCTAAACTATCAACAAACATGGCGGATTTGCAATTATTTCCATGGTAACCACAGACGCTTCCCGAGCCTAATTGCGTAATGTGGTGGTAAATGTACGCTTTCTTGTGAGATCGGGCTCGTTATGTGCACACTGGTGTTTTATCTTTAATGTTTATTAGGACAATGTGCAGTTACATTAAAGTTGGGGTTTTATGATGATGTTAGCTTTTACATCTGACAATTTTCCCTTCTAAATCCTTCCACAAATGGTTTATATCGCCATTTTTTCATTTTTTTTTTTTTGCAATTATAGATCATAAATCACTTCTTACAAACAGTAAAGTGAAACTGGAGTGGGTCATCCAAGCTCGACCAAGTGTTTGGCTCTTGATGAGAACTAAAATTCTGTATTATTCAGTTCAAAGTGCTGCATTACAATATACTTGTTAGTGGAAAGCACAAAGTTGCTCATTGGTCACTAATTCATAACTAAAAAGATGAGTTACGCAGCTTTAAGCCCAATGGCAGAGAGTCTTGTAGCAGATTCTAGCTTTTACAACTCATTTCATCTGTCATCCTGGAGAGGGCAGATACTACTGGACATGTTTTTAGTGATAAGGGAAAACAGAGCACCCAGAGGAAACCTACACAGACACGAGGAGGTGTCCGGGCTGCCTGGGGATCGATCCCAGGAGCTTCTTGTTTGAAGCTAGAGCACTTACCAGAGCCGGCCTGTCCTATTGGCAGTATTGGCAAAAGGTAAGGGCGCAGAGTGAGGAGGGGCACAGCCGATGCTCCGGAGATGCTGAGCTCAAAGGGTGACAAACCTCGTACTGGTCACCCCCGTGTAACAACCGCTGTACAAGACTGCGCCAAACGCCCCGCACATCTCCATGACAGGTTCAGCCGCCACCAGGTCCACAGTCGAGACTATTGGGACACACCACAGGCCAGTGTTGGCCAGAACCATCTGTAATCGCCTCCATGCTGACCTGTATTCGACCATATTGGCCATATGTTGGATCAGTGGTTACTGACCGGACTCTTCATCTCCTACCTGGTTTTTCATTTTTTACCACTACAGCACACAATCATACAGCACGCGTTCAGCCAACACAAAGCGCCACTACATTGTGTCAAAACCTGCTCTCATCATCGTGTTGGGAAACAACAGCATGAACTTTAATTCATCTGCCTAACCACCCACCACCACCGCCGTGGCCTGTCAGTCATCGCACTGGGTGCGAAAAGCCGAAGCGACCCGGCTCCACCGGGCGTGGGAGAAGCTCATGGGCATTGGGAGACTGGGTCTCATGCACGCGGCACGAGCGGACTGACGGTGTGGGCACGCTGTTACCGGAGCAGAGGCGGGAGCGACTGGGTCCTCCCGGGCGACGGAGAGGAGCGGAGCGGGCGGAGGTGAGCGGAGGCTGGGAGACTGGGTCTCGCCTTGCGGAGCGGAGCGGTGCGGTCGGCCGGCTACCGGGGCCGGAGAGGAGGTGCCGTGCGGTGCGGTAAGGTCGTGCCTGGGGCGGCCAAGAGGTACAGCGGGCTAGTCTGGCCTGCTGAAAGCAAAGACCTGCAATAAAGTACACACGCATTAAAAATAAAGACAAGTGTGCACAAACTGAGACTGGAACTTTTCTAAACAAAAAGGCCTAAAATAAATCCAATGCATTGGTGAAGACAACTGAAAGAAGACATCTGAAATATATTAAATAACAAAGACTGTTTAAAGTGGTTTATTAAAAGGAAACGTCTGTGTTTAGAAATTTTTTGGAACTGAATTGTGTTTTTGATTTGAAGCAAAATGAGTGAGGTAACTGAAGAAGGTTCAAATGTGCTTGTGGAGACTGAAGTGCAAGTTGAACAACCTCCTGTGGTGGAAAGTTGTTAAAAGTAAACGTGCTACTAAATTAACAGAAAAGGCTGTACTTGCTAAAATAGCAGATTTAGAGAAAACAAGAAAATCTCTCTTGCATAAGGCTGCTAATGTTAAAGAAAGACTCAATGGTTTAATGTCACAAACTGGTTTTCAAAATTAGGTTAAAATATTATTTTCTGAATATGAAAAGTTGATTAATGAGGCAAATGTTGCTCATCAAAATTTAGTTGTTTTGTTACCTGACCCTGACAAAGAGAAAAATGAAATCTGGTTTAAAGCTAAACTCCTAAGTGTTCAAGAGTGTTGTGAGTCTGTGACAGAATATTTAAAGTGCATCTGTGATGAAAGTGCAAAAGAAGATGTAATAGATGACACAAAGCCTACAGACAGTGCATCTAATGTGACAATAAAATCTGCCAACTCAAATCACTCCACGAGATCTTCTACTTTAAGAATTCAAGCAGAGGCAAAAAGAGCTGCTTTAATTGCAAAAGAAGCTGCATTAAGGGAGAAGCATGAACTTGAAAAAATTGCAATAAAGGAAAAACAAGAATGGGAAATGAAGCACGAAGAAATCAGAGAAAGACTTGAGGCTGTTGAACTTCAAGCAGAAATCAAGGCTACAAATGCAGAACTTGCTGTGCTGGAGTCATACAGCGATGGCATGAACTCCTATGCTTCAAAGAAACAGAGAAGCACCATTTCTGCTGCCAAACCAAACACCATGCAACATGAAATTGTGTTCAATGTGACTTCTGAATCCACTCTCACCAAACAAGCAATGAAACGAATGAGAAATATTTCTTCAAATACCCAACCAGAAAGTATTGTATCTGAACAACCAACTGCACAAGGACATGAAAGTTTATTGATCCAGTTTCTCCAAAAACAAAATGACATTTCTGATCTACTCATTCAGCAACAAAATGCCACCAAGAGACATTCCAGTTTTTGACGGCGATCCGCTGAAATACAAAGTGTTTGTTCAAGCTTTTAAACATTGTGTGGAAGAAAAATGTGTTTCAAAAGGCGACTGTTTGTACTTTTTGGAGAGGTACATCAGGGGCCAGCCTAAAGAAATCATACAAACCTGTTTACACGTCTCCAGAACTTGGTTTTGAAAGAGCAAAATCATTATTACAGCAACATTTCGGAAATTTAGCAAAACTGACAAATGCCTACATGCAAAGAGTACTTACCTGGTCAAACATTAAAGCTGAAAATATCTCACTACTTCAGGACTATGCATTGTTTCTGCGATGGTGCAACAACACCATGTCTGACCTAACTCATCTCAATGAGCTGAATATGTCTGCAAACATGAAGGCTATCATCTCCAAACTGCCATACAAAATGAGAGAACAATTCAGATACGTTGCAAGTGATATTCAAGAAACCCACAACCGCAGACCAAAGTTTTCTGACATTGTAACTTTTGTAGAACGTCAAGTCAAGATTATTTCAGATCCGATTTTTGGGGATATTCAAAGTCCAAGTGTTGATCGTGGCAAGCAAACAGAAATATTCAAACCCAAACAAAGGCATGAGAATTTTGCTATCAATGTGTGTCAGTCAAACAGTTCTGAAATGAAAGGTGAAAGAGCCAAATTCAACAGTAAAAATGACGTGAAGTGCTTATTCTGCTTACAAAGTCACTCCATAAATAATTGCCAACAGTTCTTTGATAAACAACATAAAGACAAAATCAGTTTTCTGAAAGACAAAGGCGCTTGTTTTAATTGTTTAAAACTTGGTCATTTTGCCAAACATTGCAGTCGGTCAATGACATGTAATATATGCAAACTGAATCATCCCACAGCTCTGCATCATACTGCAAAGGTTGACAAATCTGTGAATACAAGTGTCATTCAGCCAATCGCAACTACTGTAAATGCATCATTGTCTTCCCAAACATGTGTGAGCCATACTGGGGCCGGTGTTTGTGGAAAATTGTCTATTCTTCCTGTCACAGTAAAGTCAAAAAAGGGGAATAAGCTTGTACAAACGTATGCTTTTCTAGACAATGGTTCAACGTCTACATTCTGCTCTGAAAATCTGATGCAAAAACTGAATCTAACTGGGAAAAAGTCCAAAATGTGTCTGTTGACTATGAGTCCGACTTCTACGTACATGCTCAATGATCTGAGGATCTCAAGTTTAACTGGAACTGAGTTTTATGACTTATCTGTTGTCTACACACAAAAATGAATGCCTGTAAGTAAAGCAAACATTATCACTCAAAACGACATAAAACAATGGCCTTACATGCATGAAGTTGAACCTCCTGAAATTCAAGGAGAGGTGGATCTGGTAATTGGCACAGATGCCTCAAAGTTACACGAACCCTGGAGGGTTGTGAACAGTAAAGGAGATGGGCCCTTTGCCACAAAGACCCTGTTGGGATGGGTTGTTGGTGGATCGGGTAAAAGCTGTCAAGATGCATCAAGTGTAAATGTCACTACAGCTTGCACAATGGAAAAGAAGTATAAAGTTGACTTCAAAGGATGCAACAAAGGAGAAAAAGTGGAGACACGATTTATGCAAAACATGGATCAATCCAAGTTTCAGGATGGGCTTTACAGTTCAAAGTTGCCATTCAAAACTCCAAACATGGTTCCACAAAACAAACGTGAAGCACAACAGCACCTATGTGGATTGAAAAGGAGAATTGTTAAAGACAGCAAAAATGAAGCTTTAACTGATCAAAAATGTTGCAACAAAAATGGTAGAAACTGCAAAGTAAATGCAGTGGTGTCAAAGGGTCAAAATGTGACAAGTCTAAACAGACATTTACAAACAAATGGAACAGATTGGAAGAAACTAAGTCCTCTCAAAGTTAACAGAAAGATAAAAAGAAAAGAGACAAAGGGTATTGGTTAAACAAATCTAAAGGTGAAATCCTAAGTAAAAGTTTTTTTGTTGGGAAAACTAATGCCAATTATGAATTGTTAAATGTAAAGTATTGTTTTTAAAAAAAAGGTAAAAAAAAATTACATGAAATCTAAAAAAAACTTTATTGATATTGTGTTATTTTATTTTATTATGGTTGAATTTTTCTTTTTGTATTTAAAACATAAGAAGTTCTTGTTTATAAATGTTTTGTTTTCTTGGCTCTACTTTTGTTTTAATTGTTATGTCTAGGCCATAGACAATTAGGGGCCGGTATGGTAGAGCCATTTGAGCCAATTACGCCAGAGGGCGCTCTGTGAGGGCCTCTGGCGGAAATGAGTTTAAAAGAGCGCCAAATTAGTCTCAGGGGTGGCGCTGAGAACTGACACGGTTTTAACCGTGCTGACATAATCCTGGTTATTTTCTTCATTGTCAGGTATTTATTCATTTTTTGTTAAATAAATGGATTGGCATATCCGACCGGACTCTTCATCTCCTACCTGGTTTTTCATTTTTTACCACTACAGCACACAATCATACAGCACGCGTTCAGCCAACACAAAGCGCCACTACACCCCCAACATCGCCAAGCTCTGGTCGAATGGTGCACTGCACATCGTCGTTGGACTTTGCAGAGGTGGTCCCAAGTTGTGTTCAGTTACAAAAAAATGTTCCAGTGCTTCAGAGCAGATGGTCGAGATTGGGTGTACAGGACACTATAGGAGAAACTCAGCAGCAGCTGAGGGCGGCACTGGTGGAAGAATGGGCGGCAAATCCACATTATCAACTCAGACACTACTGCCGATCCATGAGGCAACGAATAACAGCTGTCCAGGAGCCAACGGTGGTCACGTGAACTATTGACAGTCTGATGAAATTCCTGTCACTTTTGGTTTGGGGGTTGCTCTATTGTTTGGTTGTGTTATTGGACTGAAAATGTGTAAACGCTGCAAGATTTGGCCTGAGGATTAGAAATGGATGTAGGGTTCATATGAAACAGGCGGATCTCAAAAAGAAAATCATTCTGCCCCCCAAAAACTCAGAAAACTGAGTGTTGTGTTTCTTTTTTCCTTGAGTGTATATATATATATATGTATATATATGTCATATATATGTGACGTCATTAACAAAAATAAAGATCCAAAGGCCCGATGATTTTGCCTGAACGATTGTTAGAAACAGCTTATTTATACTGACCATACTATAAGAAAACATTAGACGTACTTAATGCCCTGTAATAAAGCTGAACGTAGGCTCTTTGATTTTACATACAAGAAGAAAATAAAAGTTAAATAAGCCTATTTGTGCGTGTGTGAGGGGCGGAGGCTCAGCGACTTGGATCCAGTCTGTTCACACTCACGCACTGAGCTGTGGGACGTTTGGTCAGGGCGTTTTGAACAGTGAAGGAAACACAAATCCACCTGAAGCCCTGGTTCCACACACATCACTCATCACTCTTTTCCCCTCGTCTCCTTCTCCCACAAACCGCGCTGTAAAAGACCAAAGACCAGTGTGGATCCACAGACTCGGATCCAGGCGGATGATGTGCGCTTGGAGACGGCTGGCCAAGGCGCGTTGGAGCGAACGATCCGAGCGCTTTGAGCCGGGCTTACACGCTCGGCTAGACAAAGCGTTTTGGGACGGACAGTTCGTGCGTTATTGGAGTGGAGCCGGGGTTGCGCTAGGTAGTGGAGGCACAGTGCCGAGGCGGTGGGACAAAGCATCCCGAGGCGGAAGAACAGCGCAGGGAGAGACGTAGAACGAGCTGGAGAAAAAAATCGGACGAGTTGCTGACATTTATGTGTTAGAAATACAAGTTTAAAAGCTTTTTCTTAAGCCAACCTCTGATTTAAATATTCTTCGACTAGTCGACTACCTCTCAAAGAAGTCGCGGGAGACCTTTATAGTCGACTAGTCGGTGCAAGTCCATTATATTATATTATATTATATTATATTATATTATATTATATTATATTATATTATATTATATTATATTATATTATATTATATTATATTATATCTACTATATTTATAATATAATATAATATAATATAATATAATATAATATAATATAATATAATATATATATATATATATATATATATATATATATATATATATATATATATATATATATATAATATATATATATATATATATATATATATATATATATATACTGTGTACAGTATATATGTATGACCTGACTAAAGTGTGTGCAGCAGCAGCAGTGTTTCCTCTGCTCTGACCACACAGGACAGTTCTGTCAGGTCGAGTCAGTCTCCTAAAAGCTCAGTTTTACATGGGTGGAGCTAAGGGGGGCATCTGGGGCTGGGACCCCCAAAATCTGGCCTCTATGGGGGCCTCCATTTGATTATTATAGTAAATTTCAATTCAATTTATTTTTGTATAGCCCCAAAATCACAACAACAACAGCTAAGGACTTCACATGAGCAAATAACAGTCAAAAGATGAAAACAGGGGAGATGGGGAGGAATCCAAGCAGGTCCTGGACACTGGAGCAACAGCATCTAAAACAGAGACACTCCCCAAAAGGAGCGGGACGAGAAGCAACAAGTGAATATCAGAGAATACAAAAACACAAGATTAACAATAGTCAATATAAGAGGGCATAGAAAAAGTTTAAATAAAATATAGTAAGAAAACTAAAACAAGGAAGAAAAACATTTATAACACAAGGTAATAATAAAATTGACATCACATTATAAGAATATCACATCTAAAACTCACCAAAATGCAAAAAATTGCACAGAATTGTTTTTTTTTATTATTATTATTATTATCTTTCTAACCCAGCCCCCCTGAAAAACATCAAAACCATGTTATATTTAAAATGATTTCTATTTAAGGGCTTATGTCTGTGTAAACTTGATCAAGAGTAGTTTTTTTTTGTTTTTTTTACCTGAAGTCTTAGTCAAATGTTCTTTTTCAGTTGGTTGTGTCAATAGTCATGTGAAACAGGCTGACGTGGTTGGTGTAGAGAAAACAGCCTGAGGACCAGGCCACACGGCATAAAAACTCGGCTCACTGAGCTCAGGACCAGAAGCTCACCGCCGACATCATGAAGTTTGCTGTACTGCTCCTGCTGCTCCAGGTGGTGGCGCTCTGCTCTGAAGCCAAAAAATCTTGTCATGGTAAAACGACCACCCTTTTGATCAAAGAAGTAAACCTATATAAGAGTCAGTACAAGGACAGGGATGGTAGACCTGACCTCTATATGGAGGTGAGCTCTTTTGCATTTGCATCTTTTCCTCCCTCTCTTTTTCCCTCTCTCTTCCTTCTTCTCTCTCACTCTCTTTTCCTTCCTCTCTTTCTCTCCCTCTCTCTCTTTTCCTCCCTCTCTCTCTTTTTCCCTCTCTTCCTTCTCTCTCACTCTCTCTTCCTTCCTCTCTCTTTCTCTCCCTCTCTTTCTCTTTTCCTCCCTCTCTCTCTCTTTCTCTCTATCTTTTTCCCTCTCTCTCTTTCTCTCTCTCTCTCTAAACCATGTTCTTCTTGTCTCTGTTGCAGGTCAAGTATAATGGATGGCTTCTTGGACGTTCCTGGGTAAAAACTGGCCACAAAACCAGTTTTTACTATCAATTAAAAATACAAACGTACACTAAAGACAAAATTCTGCAAATGAGCTTGTGGGATAGGAACAAAGTTCTAGACGATTTTCTTATCATCAGATGTGACCTAACAGGTCTCTATGACTCTCGTCAAGTGTCAGGAACTGCTTGTGAAAGCAGGTATGGTTTGTTTTACTTTGAAGTCAGGTGCTAAAAAAGAGCTAAAAATCAGACTGGCTGATAAAATGTTAACGCACCACTGTGGTTTGGAGCCTTCTCTGTGTAGGTGGTTATCATTAATAAGACAAAAGGTTCCATTTTCATCCAAAGCTGCTCTTATACCACACAATTCTTTCTCTAGTCCCAACGTATGGTCATTATTTTTATTTTAAGTCCGTCTAAAATCAATAAATCTTCTTAAATCACAAATAATAAAGCTTAAAAAATTTAAAGAATTAATTCGACACGACACTAGGACGCAGTGGCCAGGCCGTTCTCCATCTCTGAACACCGACCATCATCACCTGAAGTGTCTTGCCCGAGGACACGACACCAGGACGCAGTGGCCAGGCCGTTCTCCATCTCTGAACATCGACCGTCGTCACCTGAAGTGTCTTGCCCGAGGACACGACACCAGGCCGTTTGTCCATGAACCACACACTGCTGATGTCTTTCTAAACCATTTGCTGTTGAGTTTTGAAACAGTCTGTAATACAAGATGACTTCATGTCGACTTTGTGCTCTAAAGCTTCAAAGAAATAAAACCTGGCATCATAAACATGTGTTTCTTCTTTGTTTTTTACAGTTGGTTGGCTCTTTTCTTGAAACTTAGGCTACGTTCACACTGCAGGATCGGATTCTCAATTCCGATTTTTTCATGTGGTCGTTCACATTACACAAAACATGCAACTCCAACTTGTCTCTGGTGTGAACAAGATGCGCCCCCAAAAGTGACCTGCAGTAAAGAGCATACAGGCACAGAGTGTAATTACACAGCCAAGACACGTTTGTGTCTGTTTCAGGCTGTTTTGTGCAGAAACAGAGCCGAAAAGACTAAATACTATCACTGAAAAGTTCTGCTAACAAGCTATCGCACATTAGCATGTTCTGTTTCCTGTCCAGAATAAAGTTATTATGTGCAGTATTCATGATGAATTTAATTGATTAAAGATAATCAATGTCACATGTTTCAAAATGAAGTCAATAAAATGAAATGAAATGAACAAAGTCGGTCATTTTAAGAAGTCCAAAGAGTTGAAAACATTCAGAACATTACACTACTATAGATACAAGTCCAAACAATTATTGGTATCACTTTATATTAATTCTACCTTATTTACCCTTACTAAAGCCTTATTAAGGCATGAATAAAGAGTTAACAATTAATGGACAAATCATCGATTAATGAATGGAAGTGTTTATTAAGGCTTAGTAACTGCTCAATAAAGGAGCTAAGATTAGGATTTTGAGTTGAGGGATGGGGCTTGTAGTAATTAAGTCGTTACTAAGCCTTAATAGTCTATTTTGTTCATTAAATTCTCATTTGTTCATTAAATATTAATCAATTATTCATGCTTTATTAAGAGTGTATTAAGGCTAATAAAGATGTAGTTAATATAAAGTGTTACCCAATTATTTCATGTGTAAATGTGCCGCGGTGTCACAGAGAAATGCGTTTGAAGCACAGAAAGTTGGCGACACTGACAGGAAGTAGTCCAGTGACGGTATAATAACTGAGGCCATCACTGCTGCTTTAAGCCCACATGAACAACTATTGCATTCTTATTCTTATTCATCCTCATCATTCTGGAGATTGCATCAGCCAAAGTTATAAAGACTCTTGTGTAACCTTTGTGCTGTGAAAAACAAGTCTGTTTGTCTTAAATTAACATTTGTTTTAGCCTAAAGATGTTCTTTGCAACGGCTCCTTCTGACAAGCCCAGGAGTATTTACAGAGCACACAAGTGTCTTACCTCAGATCTGCATATAATGTGTCAAAGAAATTAATAAATACTTACAAATCAATGAAATATTGAGATGTGTCTCTTCCTGAGCAGAAACACTTGAAACAGTAGAATAGTCTGTGTTCCTCAGTCTGTTTTCAGTCTCAGCAGTGCTTCCTTTTCACTCTTTAGCTTGTATTTATGATTACTGAACACCAACAACATGGACAACTGTGCTTGTTTACACCTGACTGGATCAACTTTCAGGCCAATGTTTTGATCCAATATAAAACGTTTTATGCATTCTTCATAAAAGCAACAACAGCATCAGTGTCCTTCTTAAAGCGCAATGCATCGTAAAGCGGCCGCATAATGTGAGCAGCACTGGGGATAAACCTATGGTAAAAGTTCACCATGCCCAAAAACTCTTCCAGTGATTTGACCACGACCAGACGAGAAAAATCAGCCACCACCTGGACCTTTCGCGACAATCCGATGTCCTCGAAACTCGATAACTGGTAATCCGAACTGACATTTAGCCTGGTTAATGATCAGACCATGAACTTCTTCGAATTAAACAATGAAACGAGACGACAGCTAGCTATTTGAATCAGGTCTGGACCGGTCTGACAGACATTATGCTTATCTACTGTATTATGTACAAATGGGGAATGCTTGGGAAGGATGTGCCCTGTGTACAGTGGTCTGGAGAGGAGAATGGAGAGATCTCTTTTGATGGGAACTGGAAGTTACTTTGTGGAGGGAGTGATAGTGGCTTGAACGCAGCGGACGTGACTGTGCACATGTGTAGCTTGAAACTGGGGAAGAAGATCCATGAAAGTTTGACCCAGACCTGTATTAGATTTTTTTGTTAGGGAATCATTTTTGGGATGAATAAACTTTTTATAAATTTAACCATTTGAATTTTAGTCATCTTTAGAATATGAACATGCACTCATATTCAACACTTCCAAAAATAAATGTTTATTCAAATAATATTTACAAACAGACCTTTAGTGCCATAAGCCCTTAAATACAAATACATCTCAATATAACATGATTTCTATGTAATTTAGGGGGGTCTGGGGGAGAATTTTTTTTAATTCTGTGCAATTTCCTGCATTTTGGTGAGTTTTAGATGTGATATTCTTTTTATATGATGTCATTTTACAAGAACTAAAAAGACATGAGGCAGTTAAATAAAAAATCGAATGGGGGGGGCCCCCAAAGAGGCCAGATTTAGGGGCCCCAGCCCCAGATGCCTCCTTAGCTCCACCCCTGTAAAACTGAACTTTTAGGAGACTGACTCAGGACGGTCCTGTGTGGTCAGAGCAGAGAAAACACCGCTGCTGCTGTTGTATACACTTTTATCAGTGTTTGTTTTATGTCACATTCATGCAAAAATACAATCTTTAAGGGCCACGTTCAACATTTCCGCGGTGCGCAGTTTTTCGCGATTTTCTCCATTGTTCTTTACACATGTTTTATTTTACGGTACATTTTGGACCTTTTCTACGTGCATATAAGGCGTATTTGCACAAAACATGGATCAATATGAAACTCCAGTTTCGCAGAATATCACTTCGAAAGCTTCTCAAAGAAATGATTCGTCTGTTAAACAGCTCTGCTTTGATGCTGCACTGACAGTTGCACGTAGCTTCCCGAAGAAGAGGGAAAGAAATGTTTCTGAATGAGCCAAAGCCGGACTCGGACAGGCCAAGAGGCGCATGCAGCTTATGACCCTCCGGTTCACCACACGCTTAGCATGATAGTGTTCTCTTCAAACTGTATCCAGGGTCTTTGGGCTGTGAATGATCAGACGCATGTATCAGACGTCAGTCAACCTTTGAGCTCAGCATCTCGGAGGCTTCGGCCGGTGCCCCCCCCTCACTTTGCGCCCTTAGCATTTGCCTATACTGCCTATACTGTATAACGAGCTGGCTCTGGCACAGTCTCTTCTTCCTCTCCGTCTCCATTACGACTGCACATTATGGAGAAACATTCACTCCGGCGGGGCTCATGTTTAATGGATGTGGCTCTTCTCCAGTGGTTTGCTTTAGTTTTCGTGAACGGAAGTGTGGAGAAAAAAAGCAACTACTTTTATGAGCTGTGCGCTTTTTACCGCTCTGTCACATTTCAGGGCATAGATTTAAAAGATGTTCGAATTCTGTCCAAATAAAAATGCAAAAGTATTCTCCAGCTGCAGTGAAATGGTGCAAACCTGGAGATGTAAAAATGATCAATATTTAACAACAGGTAAGCTTTAATAACAAAGCAAGCCAGTCAGTGTGGGTCCAACAGCCTTAAGGTAGCTTTTATTTACAAAACCAGACATAAAAGTGAGTGGAGATAAGCTGACGTGAAGCTGCAGGGGTGAGGGAGCATGCTAACAGTAAAGAAGAAACAAGATTAAAACAAACAAATCCATTTCCACAACAGAAAACATCCAATTACAAGTGCCACCACCACCAATAACTATAAATAAGGTCACCCTCTAAAGTGCACCCCCACAACCCCAGCTATCTAAAACCCTTCACCAGCTGCAGAAGCCTGTGTGTTTAAACTGAAGCATCAAATGAAAATACATAACTAAATTACAATAAAACGGCAACCAGCACTTAGCCTTAAAACATATGGACTGTTAGGACCCAGAAGCTAGCATGTGGCCTGGGCACATGTTTTCCGTCATCAGCGACATCCATGACTTAAAGCAAAGGCACCCGCTCCTCCAAACTCTTCACTCACGGCAGGTTTTACGCACAGAGGCTGGAATCGAGGCGCGCACTTGCCGAGCTGCCGATGGCACAGAGCGGCTTGGACCTGTGACTCGCCCCGCGTGATGAGCCGCGGAAAATGTATGCGCCAGCCAAATTGTATTTTTAAGCAGATCATTTTACACTCATACATGCTAGAACAGGAACAAAATTTTTCTATAAGTGTGCATTAGATGAAGTGCCATGACTGGAATGAGAAGCTAATACAGTATTCACCCATCCAGCTGGCTCAGTTTGAAACTAATACATAAAATAAAAAAAGTGAATATATTTTATACCCATTGTTGTGTTGTTTAATTGATACTAGACAGACAAAAAAAAAAAACTCTGCCAATGTTACGTTACTTTTAAGCCACTTTTATTTGAGGATAATGCCTTGAACAATTTCATTCCGCTGCATAAAACGCCGTCAACAATAATATCGATTATCGAGATATTTTTAGAGACAATATATCGTCTGGTAAAATTTTTTATCGTGACAGGCCTAGCGGTCATCAGTTATTTTAGCAGTAGCCTTTTTCTTCTATTTAGACGTTTTAGTCAGGTATATTCACCTTTTTGCCATGTTTCACCTGCTAGCTGTAAGCCACTGATAACGACTCGCAGCCGAAACATATCAAGAAGGTAAATACATGTATATCTTACTAAAAAGTTGTCTAAATAGAAGAAATACTCTACTGTGGGACCAAGCCTCACAGGAGCGAGCGGACAGAACACAGAGCCTCAGTCTGAAGAGCAGAAGAGATTAAACAGTGAATAAAGCTCATGTTCAGAGAGGAGAAGGTCAGGAGACATGAGTGTGACAGCAGAGGTGCAGAGGACAGTTAAAACTCTCTAAACACAGACCTGAGTGTTTTCAGAGCACAGCCCGGCCTCTTCAGCCCCTCACACAGCAGGACCACCCCAGAGTCCTTCAGAGGGTTTCTACTGAGGTCCAGCTCTGTCAGACTGCACTGAGAGCTGAACACTGAGCCCAGAGACTCACAGGAGTGAGTGGACAGATCACAGTCGATCAGCCTGAGGATAAGAAGAGGATGAACAGTGAATAAAACTCAGTATGCAAAAAAACTCTACGAACTACAAACAAATGGTAATTTCCTTCATTTGTTCATTCATGAGGCTGCTTTACAAAAATAACATGTTTAGAGACAGATCAATGGTTTAGTTAGATTTTAATTTTCCTTCTTTGTTTTATGAGTTTTGCACTCAAGTGTTCCTCAGGAACACATAAAAAAATACAGCTTTAGTTTTTGTTTATAATAGTTTAATAATTACAGAATAAAAGGTGTGTGCAACTCACACATGGAAACAATGAAGTTAAAGATTTCAAAACAGATTAATGAGATTAAAAAAATAACTCGATTATTATATCTGTAATTAATTAATCGCAATTAATGCACTAATTTGACAC